>OX457027.1:4707684-5907684 GCA_949752745.1 Protula sp. h YS-2021
GGACGTTGCTCTATGGTCGCAAACCAATCAAAACCAAATTACAACCAGATTCAGTGTTGCGATTTGGTTTCGTGATGACGCACATGTCAAAAGCTGTGTTGCGTTAAGATTTGATGTAACTGGCAACTTGTATGACTTCAAACAAAGATATTTACACAATTCTCAAGTGTTCAGAAAGTAGGTAATAAACGTTGGTTTCACGCCACTTGATGACGTCATACTGTCTGGACCGGAAGTGACGTCATACTGTCTGGACCGGAAGTGTTGTCTGGACCTGAATTGAGATGATAGGCGTCGTCATGGCAACGTGTTGTTGTGATGGCAACGAAGCATGGTAACGTGACGTCATAGGCGAAGCCATAGACGTAGCCATAACCCTGATAACAAAGTGAGGACCCCCCCCTTCCCTAGGATATACTATGTACCACTCCCCCCCAGGCGGCAGTCTGGACAGACCCTATGGTAAAAAGTGTGGACCCCCCCCCTAGGACATACTATGTACCGACCCCCCCCAGGCGGCAGTCGGGACTGACCCCCCCCCTTCCCTGCGAGCAACATCCTGTCAAGTCAGCTTAAGTTGCAGCAAAGGGGTATATAAGGGATGAGCATCCAGCAGTGACAGTCATTTCGGTGAGTGGAGCAAGGAAGCAAAAGTTACAGACAGCAATTGGATCACATCACAGTGGTATATAAGGGATGAGCACCAGACAACAACAGTGACAACCATTTCGGTAAGTGTTTATTGAAACATTGTAAACAAAAAGTGAACTTTGTAAACAAACTTTAGTTATTTGCATAATTGAAACTTGGTAAACAAACTTTGTAAACAAGATTTGTAAACAAACTTTGTAAACAAACTTTTTAAACAAACTTTGTAAACAAACTTTAGTTATTTGTATAATTAAAACTTTGTAAACAAACTTTGTAAACAAACTTTAGTTATTGAAACTTTGTAAACAAACTTTGTAAACAAACTTTGTAAACAAGATTTGTAAACAAACTTTGTAAACAAACTTTAGTTATTTGCATAATTGAAACTTTGTAAACAAACTTTGTAAACAAGATTTGTAAACAAACTTTGTAAACAAACTTTGTAAACAAAGTTTGTAAACAAGATTTGTAAACACACTTTATAAACAAACTTTGTAAACAAACTTTAGTTATTTGTATAATTAAAACTTTGTAAACAAACTTTGTAAACAAACTTTGTAAACATTTTTGCATAATTAAACCTTTGTAAACTAGTTTGAGCAAGTTACACATCATCGGATTGGTATAAAAGGAAGAGTGAAACGTATATTTTACTTCATTTCAGTTCTAGCAACAGCAACAGCAACAACGATGGCAACAGTCTACTGTCATGATTGCGATGTGACATTTCCATCTCTGGAATTGTTCGTGGCACATACATGCAAACCAGCCAAGTTGAAACGTGCTCGTGAAGAGCTTGTTGAGCAGATTGAAGTCAAGAGACGAAAGACCTTACAAGATGGTGTTGAAAGACCTGATCCAGTCCTCTGCTGTAAATGCGCCAAGATATTTTCATCTTTGGATGCTTTGAGACACATGCATGTGCTGAGATGGAAAATGTGTCTCATGAAGAACAAAGAAAGAAAGAGACAGGACAAGTAGGCAGAGGCAGAAGAGTGAGTCTTGGTGAAAACGCACAGGAAAGGCGGTTTGAGCCTGAAGATGGATCGGATTTGCTACTTGAAATGCGACAACAAGAGAACCGGATTAAGAGACATTTGCTAGAGACGTTAAACCGTGGTATGAAATGGTACATTGTGGTACATGCACGCTTCAAGAAAATGACACCAAATGCTGAAGGCGTGATGGTAGAACAGGTGGATAATGCCTTCATCAGTAGTCCGACATATGCAGCATACAATCCAGCAGATATTGAGAAGGACTTGCCAGAAGCCTATAAAGAATTGTTTACCAGGTTTGATGAACATGAGCGACAAGGTTCTGGCTGGGTGTTGGATAACATATTATTCATTGAAGTACATACAGCTACGTCAGCGCCACTGGAAGCGAGCAGTTTTATCCCACTGCCGAAGAAAGTAAAGAATACATTAAGTGTGTTAAACATTCAGAATAAAGACAACAAGTGCTTCTTATGGTCTGTACTGGCTCACCTTCACCCTCACCATTATCATCAACACCCATATCGTGTGAGTCATTACACACCATTTGAGAACGAATTGAAGGTGGAAAGCATAACATTTCCAACACCGATTACAGACATTCCAAAATTTGAAAAGGAGAATGATGTGTCCATTAACGTGTTTGGATATGAACATGATGTCGTTGTTCCCATACAACTCAGTCGAAACACCAGTGCGAGAGAAATCAACTTGCTTTTGATTAGCAATGACAAGACAAGACATTACTGCCTCATCAAGAATTTCAGCAGACTGATGGCTTATCGAACAAAGCGTCAGAATGCAATATTTTATTGTTTCAACTGTCTTCATGGGTTTATGCGACAAGATCTGTTAGACAAGCATCGTGAAGTGTGTGGCAAGCATGGCGCACAACGTTTATCATTCCCCAAGGAACCCTTCATCAAGTTCAAGAATGTAGCCAAACAACAGCGAGCGCCGTTTGTCATTTATGCAGACTTTGAATGTTTCACGAAAAAGCATGAAGGAGACAAGTATCAACATCATCGTCCAAACAGCTTTGCCTATGTGGTTGTCAGCCAGTATGATACACGTGCACCAGTCATATATCGAGGAGATAATGCTGTGAAAGTCTTTTTAGACCATATGGTGAATGAGCGTGATCGTATTGTGCATGGTTTACAACAGTCAAAGAAAATGGTCATGACTCATGAAGATGAAGAGCATTATAAGAACGTTAGATTGTTACATTTGTCATGAGCCTCTAGGAGCAGATCATGTGAGAGATCATGACCATATCAATGGCAAATACCGTGGAGCTGCACATAGTCAATGCAATTTACAATTTCGACTTAGAAAAGATCAGCAGGGAGATAAAGATTCTTTCATCATTCCTGTCTTTTTCCACAATTTACGAGGCTATGACAGCCATTTGATCATGGAAGAAATTGGAAAGTTCAAAAATGAGACGATTACAGTCATTCCCAACACCGTTGAGAAATATATTGCATTCACCATGAGCAATCTGAAATTTACAGACAGCTTTCAGTTCATGAGTACTTCTCTACAGAAGCTGGTATCCAACCTGGCAGCAGAAGGGAAAGACAACTTTTATAACATGACGTCACACATTCACGATAGTGACCAACAAGATTTCTGTTGAGAAAGGGAGTGTACCCCTACGATTACGTGGACGAGCCATCCAAGTTTGCTGAAACACAACTGCCGTCCAAAGACAAGTTTTACAGTCTACTCAGTGAAGAAGACATTAGCGATGAGGATTATGCGCATGCGCAGAAGGTGTGGGAGACATTCCACTGTACTACATTTGGTGAATACCATGACCTGTACCTGAAATCAGATGTGTTGCTGCTGGCTGACGTGTTTGAAAACTTTCGTCACGTATGTCTCAACACGTATGAATTGGATCCTGCTCACTACTATACAGCGCCAGGACTGTCGTGGGATGCCATGTTGAAAGCGACAAAGGTGAAATTGGAATTGATCAACGACATTGACATGTACAAAATGGTTGAACAAGGTCTACGGGGAGGAATATCTGTCATCACACACAAGTATGCGAAAGCAAATAACCCCTACGCAGCAGATTACGATCCCACGAAACCAACCAACTACTTGACGTACCTGGATGCAAACAACTTGTATGGCTGGGCCATGTCGCAAAGCATGCCGGAAAGTGGATTTATGTGGGTGAGTGAGCCAGAATCCATTGACTTTATGGATGTGGATGAAGATGACGAGATTGGATACATTTTAGAAGTGGATTTGGAATACCCATATTCAATTCATGATCATCATAATCACTACCCAGTGGCTCCAGAACGGAAATGTGTGAAAGTGGGAGAATTGTCAAAACATAGTCAGAAGCTACGGAAAGATCTAAACATGAAAGGCAAGCCTAGTGAAAAGCTCATTCCCAACTTGTGTGACAAGAAGAAATATGTACTTCATTATAGAAATTTACAGCAATATGTCTCACTGGGATTGAAAGTCACGAAGGTGCATCGTGCCATTATGTTTGCACAGAGCAAATGGTTGGCAAAATACATCTCCTTAAACACGGAAAAGAGAAAGTTGGCCAAGAACCCGTTTGAGAAAGACTTCTTCAAATTGATGAACAACTCTGTGTTTGGCAAAACCATGGAAAATGTGAGAAAACGTATGAATGTGGAACTTGTTCACAAGGAAAAGCGGTTCAAGAAACTTGTGGCCAAACCTTCCTTCCACAAATTTAGAATTTTCAACGAAGATTTAACCGCGGTTCATTTGCGCAAAGTGGATCTGCTTCTGGATAAACCCATTCAAGTTGGTTTCACCATTCTCGACCTCAGCAAGGTGCTCATGTTCCACTTTCATTACAACTACATCATGACCAAGTATCCCGACGCCAAGCTGTTGTTCAGCGACATCCGACAGTCTATGTTATGACATAGAAACGGAAGATATCTACAAAGACATGCAGGAAGATGCTGACTTGTTCGACACAAGTGACTATCCGCCAGACCATTTCCTGCATTCCAACGTGAACAAGAAAGTGCTTGGGAAAATGAAAGATGAGACGGCGGGCATTCCCATAGAAGAGTTTGTTGGACTTCGACCGAAAATGTATAGTATGATGTATGGTGGGAAAGAAAAACGTACGGCCAAAGGCATAACTCGCGCGTGTCAAAGACGGATGAAACATCAGCAGTATAGAGACAGTTTGTTCAACCAAACGCAAACGATAACCACAGGACACATCATTCGAAGTCATGACCATCAGATCTTCTCGGAGAAGTTGAGGAAAGTGGCTCTCTCTCCTTTTGATGACAAGCGATATGTGATGAGTGATGGCTATTCCACTTTGGCGCATGGGCATTACAGTATATAAGGGGGAGACACTTCAACTTTAGAGTTAGTTGAGGTGTGAACACTGAAGCGTCAACATGAATTGGAAAAGATCTGCAACAACGGATATGGATACTCTTGCTGATACAGTGAAAGACATGAATGTGAAACATCCTGACAATACCATCAAGAAATTAAAAGTGGAGACGGCGACGGCGACGGCACCAACACCACAGTCGTGGGATGGAATGCTTTCTCTAGGCAATGGAAAGTATATCAAGATTATGAAACAAAGTAATGAAGGTGTGGTAAACATTCGCAAATACCTCAGAGATGAGGGGACTGGAAAAAACCGTCCAACGAAAAAGGGAATTTTGCTGACAATACCTGAATGGAAAATGATGAAGAAGCAGGTGAAAGAAGTGGATAAAAGGCTTCGCAGACAAGACGACAAGTCATAACAAGGTAACAATCATGAATGCACTCATGTTGAATGATGGTGTTTACCTTACTGTAAATGAGAGGAATGAAGTGATGATGGGTTCTCGGACAAGTTATCATCGGTTTAAACCTGAAGTGTGGAAAGACTTTAAAAACATACCGCTTGAACCTGGGTTTAAACGCAGACTTGAAAATAAAGTGGAAGTGACGGTGGCTGAATATGATTCTAAGATACGCTTAAAATTCTGTAGAAATCTTTTACAGGATTATCCAAAGGATTATAAGGGAGTTGTGCCAGATACACCATATACAGATTTGATCTTCTTTAATATCAAGAACTGGCGTGCAGTCTTACGATTCCTAGAAGCGATACAACATCCGCTGTTCAACATCATCGGAGTATAAAAGATGGAAGACTATTTGTTGGATTATGAACCCATAACATATGGATTCTCATACATGAGAAACTTATGTGATGACATTGTGCTACGACATTTTGGAAAGTTTATCATACTATCGCTTGACGAACAATCTGTGTTGAAGGATCATCTAGACAAGTTGAGAATACCCGGCTTTCTGCTTCACCTTTCAAAGATATAGAAGTGCGTGTGATTCAGAACTGTCTAGACGTGTTTGTACAATTTCGCCAACATGACGAGCTTACAGAACACTACGACATCATCACCCTCAGCACAGTGGAATGGAACGCGCTGTTGCAAGCATTGGATTGGGAAGAGTCTTATGCTTGAATTCAAAGAGGAAGGAATACAACTTATGCGGGGTACCAAATTCATTGAGCTGACACAGCCTATGCGGCTGATGCGGCTGATAGACTTGGAAGAAGGATATGAACTGAAACTGTCTGAACATGTTACTGTGAAAGTGATAAAGTTTTGTGATGTGTGTTATGTCAGCTTTCATAGCATTTACAAATACGGGTATAATGTCTATGATACCTATATCAATTTAGATTCCAATGAATGGTATTCATTGATGAATGTATTGAAAAATGAATGTGATTGTAAATAAAAGTTTGTAAATAGTGTAAATAGACTTTGTAGTTAAGAGTGTGTAGTTACGAGTTTGTAAATAGACTTTGTAAACTTTGTAAATAGAATTTGTAAATAAAAGTTTGTAAATAAAAGTTTGTAAATAGTGTAAATAGAATTTGTAGTTAAGAATTTGTAAATAGTGTAAATAGACTTTGTAAATAAAAGTTTGTAAATAGTGTAAATAGACTTTGTAAATAGTGTTTGTAGTTAAGAATTTGTAAATAGAAAACAATAAACAAGACTGTTTGAAAACTTGGTTTGTTTTATTTAACAACAACAACAACTTAACTAATATAACAACAACTTAACTAATATAACAACAACTTAACTACAAGTTAACTAATATAACAACAACAACATTAATAAAACAGTGGTTTATAATGTCTATATACAAAATCCTTTACAATAAAATCACCATCCTTTCTTTTTAATATATTCACAATATCAAACATACTCTGACCTCGAGCTCTATGTAATATATAATATACACAATAAAAACCACATGACGATGATATTGGCGTTTGTAATGAGATAGAATTATACATATAGTCATTTCTTAAAAACATATCTAAACGATCATCGAGAGGGAACAGTCCATAAGAGTCAAAATATTCCACAGGGTCTTTATCATAATACACTGCCACCCAATGTTCTCCTGGTTCATCTTGATCGTCTGTGTTGATGACATAGGCGCCGCGTTGTAAAGATGGTAACTGGTCCATGGCAAACACGCCTTGAAACAAGTCTTTGGTCATGACATCATGACTCAATATGGCATCAATCTGCTTCGTGTTCATGACTGGTAGTCGAATTGGATGCTGCGATTTGCACTTATTTCAATAATGTTGTCAAATTCAGCATAGACAATGACATTGATGGTAGGTTGCAAAGCCGTAGCAAAGTTCATTTCTAGCCGCAAATTCCCATGCTTGATCAGGGAGAAATGATCATCGCCATCATAATCCGGTGTTAAGTCAAACGAAAATAAAGCATAACCTCTAGGCCAATCTTCCCGTTTTATAATGGAACTTTTCTCACCATTCAATCGATCAAACGATTTGTAAAGCGTTTCAAAAGCGTCCAGGTATTTGTTCTGTGTAATGTCAAGCTTGAGAGGTTTGGATAGAACTGGTTCACCATCCGTGTACAGTTGCATATAGTCCAGATCAAAATGTTTGAAATCATATGGATTCCTCAATACTGATCCACCAAAAGCTTCATTATGAACCAGACCAATGACAATACGATTTGGTAATTGACCCAAAAAGATGTTATCTTTCACAAAAGACTGAAATCCTGCTGGAATAGCTAAGACTTTACATTCTTTTCTAGTGATGATGATCTTGGCAGGACTTTTCATCAATGCATCTGTATGTCCTAACTGAATACCTGGACTCACCCTCACTTTGCGAATGGTTAAAAATGCCTCTTTCACTTCTACCTTAAAGGTATTATCTGCAGCCATCAATACATAGTCATCTTTTTGTCTATGGAAACGCAATTTCAAACTGATGCCATTCGGAAGATAACGATCCTGCTCAAACAAATCTATCCTTAAACCACCTGCGAGCATAACATCACGGCTAAGACGAGTATGCAAATAACGATGATGTAAACCATTATTGCCTTGCTCAGCCAAGTCACCGCCGTCAGCATTGACATGAAACCCGGATACATATCGTTCATGATTAGGTCTTTTCACCTCATGACTATTCATTGACCCAGCAGTATCCTTGTACATGAGACGCATAGAGCGCTCAGAATGCAGACTTTCTTCCGAGTCATGGATGAGACGAGAGATAATGCTGGTATAACCATGAGTATTGTTACTATGCGAAACCAAACGATCATTCAGAAACAATTCAATATTAGACCATAACCCATTAAACACATCATTGATGCAAGAGACATTATCATCTGCGCCACACTCTGTTCCATCGGCCTTGACAATGCGACATACAATATGAAGTTTACTGTTCTTTAAATCCAGATATTCTTCTGTACTCGCAGGAATGTAGAATTCTATTGGAGCGCCTTCTCTAATGGTCGTCAGTGGTTGATAGTCGACATTATAACTTTTCTCTACAGCAGTTTGCGTCGGTGGTACGTGAAACCATTCCAATGGAGAAAGATTACATTCACACGAATGATTATGAATGAGAGACATGATTTCAAAAGATATCTTTGCGATATTTTGATGTTATCCGTCTGGCTGTTTTTCGTCTTCTGGCACGTTTCGTCGGTTGCATACGCTTTTGTTCTCCAAACACACGTTCTGCTACTCGGCCCGTCACATCTTTCGCGACATTCTTTGCAGCCTTCTTAAGATGTGGCGCAACGATCTTAGCCCCAGCCTTAAGTAGTGGAATAGCTTTGCGAGCCAATGATCCCAGTATTGAACCAATACCATCGCCATATTGGATTCGCGCTCCTTTGAATCCTGGTAATTCCCCGCCCACTTGACGAAGAAAATGGTTGCGATATGCCGACGGATCGTGTGTATAAGCTTTCATAATGCTTTTGGTCGAAAATGAAGTTTACAGATCACCTTTCCAGTTTGAAATGGAACATTATGGCCTGTGTCGTCCTTAATATTCATTTCTATCATGTCAAATTTGGACGTGTTTACAGGAACATAATGCGGTTCGCCGTACGTTTTCATGATAATGTCGCCATCATGACCTTGTATGCCAACAGAACGTAGTAAGGGAACATAATAATCACCAATAACTTGTGGTTCACAAATGCTACAATACACATAAAGTGTATAAAATCCCTGTTTCACATCCGCTTTATGTTCAGCTGTACATGTTTCAGTATACCATTGATCTGGGATAAATCCTAAAATCTCAGCCAATCCAGCGGAAAAGGACACTTCAAAACCATAATTTAGAAATAGAAACACACGTCGTCTAATTTTATCATACTTTATCCGAATAGCTTCTTTAAGGTCATCTTTCATAGAATTAGTTGCTTCTTCATTCACTGCCTGACATATTTCTTGTATGGATCTATAGTAGCCATAAGGAATATTAATAGTCTCAAGTGTCTCTGTCAGTGGTTGTTGTCGATACTGAATAGAATAGTCCATGTCATGTCTCATCGTTGTCCATGTATGTGGATATTGAATTTCAGCTAAAGCCACTTCATATTTTCCATTCAGATAAATAGTTCGAGGCATACGAATTTGATAATTTGAAGCCTTGTTGTTGGGATAATAGTTCATACTCGCATTGCTAGGCAAAGTAATGTAAAAGCTTGTTGACTCCATGATGGTGGGAACTAAATGGTATAGGTGCGTTGACGTTGTCTATATACTTCACGATAGCGCGCGCCATTCGACCAAGTATGTAAATGATCTTTCACATCATGATGATGATCTACATGATCTATGACTTCTCCTTCACAACAAGCACTTGTACATCTTATTTTTACAGGAATAGTTGGTTTATCTTCTTGGCAACAACATAGCTCTTTCAGCCATGTTAAAAATTTTCCCATCCTTCAGGAAACTGTCTTTGTTGACGTTGTTTCATTTCTGTTGTAATGTCGTCACGAGTGGTCTTTTTACTAAACATTGTTTTTGGAATATTAGCATCAACAATTTCCTGGATAAATGGATGCCAACCATGTGGTGGTATGGCTCGTTCTTTTCTTCTTGTCGCCACCAATGCTTCTTTCATCAAATCAACCATGTTGGAATTTGCTATAATATCACTCGTTTTCAACACAAGTTCATTCTTCTCTGTCCATTTAACACCATATTTCTTCAGTTCTGCTAAAAGTTGTGTTATTTTTCCATGATAGATAGGTTGAAAATGACTTAAAAATAACTTTTCTGGCTTTTCAGGTGATGATGATGAAGGCTTTTGCTGCCTAGACTGACTTGTTCGTAAATGACGACCAAGAAGTTGAGACATTTCTATAGCCTTTTCACGTGTTCGTTTCCCACGTAAAAGTTTATTCACTTTCGTTTTGATTTCACCATCTTTTCCCTTCTTTTCTAGCAACATTTTATATTCATATTCAGGAATGAGGACCATTTTCATCGTATGTTTCATTTTAGCAGTAGTTTGGCTAACAAGGGCAATGCCAATCTAGCAATAGCTCCAATGAATCCTCCTTTCTGATTAATCAACTTCTTTTTTCGTCGAAGAGATATCTTCTTATCTGCTAGAGTACGTAGCGTATGACGTTCACGTTTAAATTCCTTAAACCGTTTTGAGCTTAAGGGTAATTGTCCTTGCAATATATTCAAACAAATTTCAAACAAGCTTGTTAATTCCTCCTTTGTAGCTTGCTGTAGCAAGGATTTACGTCGTTTAGGCCCACTGCGTGCAAGCAAGTGAAGAAAAGGCTGGTTCGCTCGAATACGTTTAGACATCTTGACTGCGAATGGTCAAATGAGTTGGTTCTTGTTCATACACTGCCTTATCAATATATACATAATGTGTATCTTTTGGTAAAATGCCTGTACGAATACGTAGTTGATCATTTGTCTTTGGTTTTAAATCAATGAATAGATAACCATGGGGTTTGCTAGTAGCATCTTGATAGGCTTCTATGAGAAATTGAGATCTTCCAGGATACATTTGCCGCGCCAATGTACTAATTTGTTGACTATCTCTCGGATTTTTAAACAGAATGATATAATGTGTATTCAAACTAATATTTCGCATCTCTTTCCCATGATGGAATAAATTATGCACAATAAAGATAATGCTTAGATTTTGATGACTGCTGCCAACACTAAAGAGACGTGTCATTCGCTCATCACTATGACATTTCGTCATTAAGTCATCAATGATAAGTAAGTTTGGTTTCTTCGGGTTAAAACGCTCTTCAATGTCATCTGGAATGCCTTGGTAAAATTCCACGCCTTTCATTCCCTTGTACAAAGGCTGATCTGCTGCATAAAGCCATAAAATGCTTTTTGGAGAGGGTTGAATAAACTTTTGTTCTAGAATTTCCTTCACTAGAGACGTTTTGCCACTGCCTGTAGGTCCAGAGACCAAACATGTAAATGGATGCTTCATTTTTGAATGTCTGTTTCTTTCACCCAACTGTTAAACTTGTTTGGCCAACCTAACCACTTGACAAATAATTCTTTCACACCTCCTCGTCTTTTACGTGTTTTCAAGACTTTTTCAATTCTATAAATAGATTCAATATCTTTGGTCACTTTCTGCAGTTCTTCTTCATAGAAATGTCCATCGATATCTTCGTCTAAAAAGTCTTTCACACGATATAAATGTATTCCTTGCTTCTTACAACGATGTGTGACAATGAACACTTCTTGCGTCCATTTGATGTGATAATCGCGTTGAAACACATATTTAATGTGGGAAATGCGAACATGATCGCCAATGTTAAATTTGTACTTCTTCTTCTTCGGTTTCAACTTCAGTTTGTCGACATACATATACTTCCACACTTTTGATTCGTTGTCTTTACGAATCTCGGCTGGAGCATATTTATTAGGAAGAGAACCATGAGGTCTATGGTTGTAATTGTACACCAAGTCTGGAAGAATGTCTACGTAGCGGTAGGTTTGATTATGTAGAAAATACCGATACATCATTCCCTTCAGAGTACGAATGACTCTTTCAGCAAAGTTGGCTTTGGTTTCATTCTTTGTGGTATAAGCATGAATGCCTTCTTTCTTCAAAATGCTTTTACCCATCTATTTTTAAATTCTGTTCCTTTATCAGACCTTAGAGTTCGCGGTCTTCGTCGTGTGTCATGAAAAATCTTTTGGAAAGCTTGTATGACGCTGGTATGTGATTTATTAGGTATTGGCTGTACCCAGACATATTTGGAAAACACATCAATGACAATGAGTAAAAAGCGTATGTCATCATTATAGGGAGCTATGTTTCCCATATCAGCCAAATCAATATCCCACATGTCATCAATGCCACGTGTAATCACGCGTTGTCTTTTGAACCTGTATTTGACAGGTTGTAGTAAACTAAAAGCATCTTGATCCTGTAGCCATTTCTTCACTTGTGACTGTGTGACCGCTTGATTATGTTTTCGTAAGATGTGATACAGTTTGTAAGGACCAGCAAATGCTCCAGGCTGTCCAGGTTTGAAGTAAATATTGGTCAAGTAGTCTTTCCACGTCGACATGATGAATGGAAAAAAACACGTCTGAACAGAACAGCTTTTATTTTATAACTCAACCAACATCACTTAACTAATATGCATTTATAACTTAACTAACAAGGTTTTACAAATCAAGTATGGATACAATGGTATGAATAACTGGAGACCATTGGTCTTCAATGAACACTAACCAATGACTGAGTTCATCCAATGTAATAGCATCTACACCATATTTCTCACAACGTTGATTTGCATTCTCTAACACTTTATCTAAATGCATGTAATATTTAGCTTCATTCCAATATGTATAAACACATGCAGTATGACAAGTATGTTCTTGACACTCTTCATGTTGACAAGCAGGACAGACTAAATATGCAAACTTTTTTACAGCTGATAACATTTCTTCACAATGAGCTTTTTGCACAATATATTGTCTCAGTGTCATGTCCGCCATTATGCAGTCTTGTGAGTCTTGCAATGCAGCACATGTCTGTCAGGTTTAGCAAGTTATGCTGCTCCGGCAATGTAGCACAAGTCTGTCAGGTTTAGCAAGTTATGCTGCTCCGGCAATGTAGCATAAGTCTGTCAAGTTCAGCAAGTTTTTTTTTTCCAGTTGTTGTTCACTTAACACACTTCAAATTTACATGTTCACACGTCTGCACATCAAGTCTCACAGAACAGTTCTAACAACTTTCCCATAATATTCTGACCATGATATCCAGATGACACTTGCTTCACACCAGCTCCCCACCAATGATCATACGTTGCTTCAACTAAAGTTTTGTCTTTACATTCTTTCAACTTGTTGCGAAACAATACACACTGATTCCATTTGACTTGTAAAACATCTTGCATTTTACTTCTCTTTACTGGTAAGGACATGGTTTTATCCCTTTAGCAATACGTTTCGCTTCATATCCATTTCTGGACGACACAATGGCTGAAGCAATATCTGGACGGTGATGAAAAACTGCTTTCTCATATTGATACAACGCTTCACTTGTCCATATCCATACTTTTCAAGTCGTGTTGGAAACATGTTTGAAAGAACGTCCTTATGACCGCTGAATAGTACAAGATTCTCCATGTTGACTTTGTTTCTGTTGTTTTATTCTGACATGTCGGTTTCTTCCTGTAATAAAATATCTTTTAATGTATTTGCTGCCTCTTCTATCATGTTCTTTCTTTGTTTACGTAGAAACCACTCACATAAAACTAAATTTGCTAGTAAGAAAAACATTGTTATCAATTATCAATTCACTATGTTGTCATAAACATGTTTAAAAAGGTTTTACATAACCTACCTGATAAAGCTGCTCGGTTTCCTCTTCTTCTTTACAACAATCTCTCAAATGATCAACTACGGTGAAATATACTTCAACATCAGTACGAGCAGAATAAAGTGCAGAATCAAAGTCAAAGTCAGGATCTTCTTCTATTCCAATTTTATGACATTCTCCAAGAAATCTTGAATGCAGTTCAATCACATCAAGACTATGATGTACAACATCCCAAAAAGCGTCCAAATGATAAAGTTGATAGTCTGGAGTGCCACAGCAAGCAAGTTTAGCAATCATCAAGTCAATATAAGCATTTTTAAAACATGCGTCCATCTTGTTTCAGTGTCACTTTTACTTTGCTTCACTGACTTTAAGTACTCCACACTTGCCGCAGAAGTTGTTTGGTTCACACAACTTGCAATTATACTTGTGGCAGTGGCAATGATAATCTTCCACATATTCACAAGCACCACAATACTCGCAGGTAAGTCCAAGTTGATTTTGTACGTTCATATTCTCCAACTGAACTTCAGCCAGTCTTTTCTTGGATAGCTTTGACACCTTCATCCGACCATCCTTTCGCAGCTTGATAGGATTTATGACATGACATTCCGTACATGGTAATAAGACTGAGTTAATGTTATCCATCTCCTGAAGCAATGTCTCCCATTCACCATCATCCATGTTGATGTACTTCGTATATCCTTGCCCGTGAAGTAGTGTTGTATGTGCAAAAGTTATATAGCGCTTACCCAAGATTGGAATGACTTCCAACCACTTCGTTTGTGTTAAGTATACTTTGAAGCCAATGGCGTATAAATTTCTAAATTTCTCACATATACACTTCCACGAACATGGTGATAAAGCAACCCAGCTCTCTCCACGTTTGATTCGTAGAAATTGTCCAAATTTTCCATGTTGTACAGTAACAGTTATGTTTGCACTAATTTTAAAGCTGCTTGTCTTCTTCTTCTTGTCCATGATTATACAATGAAATGAAAACTTCACTCCTTTTATGTCTAACTATCTACCCAAACATTTTGCAAAGTTTTGAATTCACTTCAACTCATCCATCGTGAAATCGAACAAGTTCTGACTTCTACTTTGCTTCACAGACTTTAAGTACTCCACACTTGCCGCAGAAGTTGTTTGGTTCACACAACTTGCAATTATACTTGTGGCAGTGGCAATGATAATCCTCCATATATCCACAAGCACCGCAATAGTCGCAGGTAAGTCCAAGTTGATTTTGCACGTTCATATTCTCCAACTAAACTTCAGCCAGCCTTTTCTTGGATAGCTTTGACACCTTTATCCGACCATCCTTTTGCAGCTTGATGATCGTTTTCTTGTCATGACATTCCTCACATGGTGATAGGGCTGAGTTGATGTTGTCCATCTCCTGAAGCAGTGTCTCCCATTCACCATCATTCATGTTGATGTGATGTGTGTATTCTTTCCCTTCAAACCGTGACGTGCGCACAAAACTCACATAGCGCATATCCAAGTATGAAATGACTTCAAGCCACTTCGTTTGCGTTAAGTACAGTTTGAAGCCAATGTCGCGTAAATTTTTCAAGCTCTGGCACACAATCTTCCACAAAGATGGTGAATAAGCACACCATCTCTCTCCACGTGTGATGCGTAGAAATGGCCCATATTCTCCATGCTCCACAGTAATGGTTAAGTTAGCACTAATTTTAAGGCTGCTGCTGCTGCTGCGCTGCGCTGCTGCGTTGCTTGTCTTGTTCTCCATGGCTGCAACAATGTACTGATGATCCACTCCCTCCAACTGTCTGCTGAGAAATGACTTCACTCTGCTGAGTCCACTCCCTTTTATACCCAACTGTTTGCTGAGTCAGCTTTCTTTTCAAAGAACTTGCAAAGTTTTGAGTTCACTTCAACTCGTCCATGGTTGAATCGAACAAGCTCTGATACATTATTTGGAACATCATCATCATAATGTAAAATGATTCTTGCAGCTACAGCTAACATGAGCTCAACTGCCCAAATTGTATTCGCGTTGATAAATGCTGAATCAATGTCATAAGTTAACGGTAAATGTAGATCTTCACAGTCCCGTAGAAACGAGCGGATGAAACGATCTCTTGGAATGGTCTTTCCAACAGCTTCCCAATGCTGATGTAAGTTCTTCACTTGCAGCATCCAATCCGATTCAAAAGCAGGAAGCTTTGAAAACACATAGTTAGCACAATTCACATTGAAGACGTCATCCATGGTCTCTACACATCTGTGAAGAAGTAATGTTGACATTGTGAAGTTTTCTCGTCACTCTTCCTTTTATAAAACTTTGATGGTATATGGTGTGTAACTTGTTCAAACTTATTCAATACTCGTTCAAAATTGTTGACTCAGCAGAATGTATCACTAGTTGACTAGTTGACATGTTTCACTCATGCTTTTATGCTACTTCCATGTAATTAAAATATGGTGTGTAACTTGTTCAAACTTGTTCAAACTTGCTCAAAAAAAAAAAAAAAAAAAAAAAAAATCACAATTTCGAGGGGGGGGGGGGGGTCCGTCGACCCAAAAAATGAAATATGTTCAGAATCGTCTGAAACGGATAAATATACAAAAATCACAATTTCGGGGTGGGGGGGGGGGGGTCGGTCGACCCAAAAAATGAAAAATGTTCAGAATCGTCTGAAACGGATAAATATGCACAAATCACAATTTCGAGGGGGGGGGGGGGGGTCGGTCGACCCAAAAAATGAAAAATGTTCAGAATCGTCTGAAACGGATAAATATACAAAAATCACAATTTCGAGGGGGGTCCTCACTTTGTTATCAGGGTTATGGCTACGTCTATGGCTTCGCCTATGACGTCACGTTACCATGCTTCGTTGCCATCACAACAACACGTTGCCATGACGACGCCTATCATCTCACTTCCGGTCCAGACAACACTTCCGGTCCAGACAGTATGACGTCACTTCCGGTCCAGACAGTATGACGTCATCAAGTGGCGTGAAACCAACGTTTATTACCTACTTCAGAATCATATTTTTTTGTAGCCTCAAGTGTCATTTCCGCTGTTGGCTAGCGAAAGCGTCTAGTTTTACTTTTCTTTTATAAACATTTCCTAAAACACTAGTTCAATTTTTTTTGCTTTTAGGGACGGCAGAAAAGATTCAATGGGCGTTCATTTTCAATTTCAAGATCTAACAACCGTATTCGCTAAGCTAGGACAACTAAAACTAACTCCAATCCTCCC
The DNA here is from genome assembly GCA_949752745.1 of Protula sp. h YS-2021. Taxonomy (NCBI): domain Eukaryota; kingdom Metazoa; phylum Annelida; class Polychaeta; order Sabellida; family Serpulidae; genus Protula; species Protula sp. h YS-2021. The sequence goes on from OX457027.1 coordinate 4,724,780, forward strand.
CCTCTCCCACCAACGCACCCCCTGATCCTTCCCAGCAAACAACCGACGTTTTATTTTGGTTGAAAAAGGTTGGATTTTGGTCGCAACGACTTCACAATCATATTCTGACCTATTACCCCAAAACCCGACTTTATTCCGACGTCGAGGCGACGTCGGTTTTCTGACGTCATTCCGGCGTTGCAAAAACGACCAAAAAGCGATGAACATTATTATGGCTCCCGGAAATGGAAGTAATTTTGAAAAAGAGGAAGAAAAAACGTAATTTTTACATGAAAATTTTAGAGTTAAGATGGCTCGTCGGTATTTTTCTTCCTAGATTGTAAAAGTGTACATGGAAAATGCTTTCATATGTATTTCACAACAGCAGTTGAATGATTAATTATCTAGTAATTATATAAGTCTGGTCAGTTTCAGGTCGGAATCCGACGTCGGTTCCAATTTCATATACAACCTAAAACCGACTTAATTCCCACGTGGGATTTAGGTCGGAACCCGAATCATTCTGACGTTGAAAACCCGACGTCGGTTCCATCTCGCACGTCAGTCCGACGTCGGAAACGTCGAGCCACGACGTCGACCCGACGTCAGTCTGACGTCTTAATGTTTGCTGGGTTTCCATCACCTCCCGCTGGCACTCAGAGCCTTACCTAGTACACCCAAATTTAAGGCTTACTTTTCATAGAATCAATCTTGCTGAATCGATATTTCTATTACAATTTTTGATCGCGTTAGGGCTAGAAAGATGAAATTTGGATATGATAAACCTCAGTATGTCTAGTTGATCGTCCTGTATATTGTTAAAATTTGCTTAATTTTTCAATTAAAAAAACGACAAAACAAATTTGCGGAACAGGCGGCAAGAGCTGAGAGCAGTAGTTAAAACTGGCATGATGTATATGAGAATGCCTGACTTCGAGGTATTCTCTATTTTCATGGCCCTATCTATTCATACCGAGGGCGTCATGCTTAATGTCCATGTGCCAGACGAATTGGCCCCGCCTCCCCCGGCCCGGAACCCCTATTGTTCTGCGATTAAGGTGATAAATAAAGAATAACAATCATGACAAGGTATAAAAAACTGAACGATCATTCAGAACAACCTAGTTAATGCAACAGTCAACACGAGCTATTTTTGGTACAAAATTAATATGGAGGATGATTCAGAAAATGATTTTTTTACCCAGACTCCTTCTGAATTGCAGAGGGAGTCTGGGAATTTTGATATTGGATTGGACATTGATGGATTTATTCAAGTATATAATGGATGGAACTTACATAATTTTTGGAAATGAATTCCGACATTAGCTACAAGGTAATTTATTTGAAAGCTTCTACTTTCTTCTGTTTAAGTTAATGTTAATCGTCGTAAAATTCTGGCGTTCTGCTCGAGATTTGAAATCGAGAGAAAAAAAATCGATTAAGTGATCATTCTGACGTCTATCAAACGTCTTTTTGAGGTCACGACGTTTGTCGAAGAATATTTACGTAGAAAATGAGATGCGTTTCGTCATTTTCGTCGCGACTAAATCACGACGGTTGTCGAACGTCTGTGTCGATATACCTCTTTCATCAGCCCCCCTCCCCCACTCCAATAAAAACTAAAGAATTCGCCAGGTATTTAGGCATTAGAATATTTGTTAAGGAATATATGTTTTTAAGTTTAAATAAATCTTTTTTTTCAAGGCGAAGATTCTTGATGTTTGATTCCTATTAAAATTCCATGTGATCAATGACTATGTCTTTTGTTTTCAGTGATCAACAATGTGATCCATGTGATCAACAACAATGAAAACAAAGTCACACCTTGCAGGGCATTCTCAAAAAGAATGACCTGTGTACCGGGTCGTTATTTTTTAGAATGCCCTGCCTCACAAAAGAGGTGCGACTTTGTTTGCCTCGTTCTTCAAAATAAGTCATCGGAGAAAACAAAAGAAGTGGACATTAAATCAGTGTCGATGTATTGATCGCCCAACTCTCAATGAAAGCCATCACAGCATGCGTGTGCAAGTTTTAGTTGGCTGCAGCGTTTCGGTTTTTAACACTTGACAAGTCTTTGACTTGGTCAAGGCTTATATGAATTTGGGCGGGCAGCCCTGGTGCTTTTTTTCTTGACAGTAAATCCATTTTCTTGTCCTATCTTCTTCACTGACACTACAGGCCCTAGGACCACAAAACTTTTTACTAATGTAGAACTTGATCTGAGGGTGTGCCTCCCGCCTTTTTTCGTCTACAATTTCGTTTTCATGCTTAAAACGCCATGCGAACACAGCTGATTTTAGAATAAACAAATACAGCGCACTTAAAAGCGAAGTAACGGTTGAAAAAAAAACAGCACAGCTAATAGGCTAATGTCTGCATAGAGAAAAAGTGCTAGTTCGTTCAATCAAAAAAGCCGTTGAGCTAACATAACCAAGTAGATGTACACGGTTTATAAACGGAATTCAAGCTGTAATGTTTGCTAATATATCAATGGCATGACAATTTCATTAGAAAAAAACTTGTCCAAATAAAATAACTGACATACTAATAAGTCCAAAATATCAATATTATTTGAGAACGAGAAGGGGGGGGGCGTCCAGGTGGTTTCGCGGGAGGGGGGGGCGTCCAGGTGGTTTCGCGGGAGGGGGGGCGTCCAGGTTGTTTCGCGGGAGGGGGGGCGTCCAGGTGGTTTCGCGGGAGGGGGGGGCGTCCAGGTGGTTTCGCGGGAGGGGGGGGGGCGTCCAGGTGGTTTCGCGGGAGGGGGGGGGCGTCCAGGTGGTTTCGCGGGAGGGGGGGCGTCCAGGTGGTTTCGCGGGAGGGGGGGCGTCCAGGTGGTTTCGCGGGAGGGGGGTGGGCGTCCAGGTGGTTTCGCGGGAGGGGGGGGGGCGTCCAGGTGGTTTCGCGGGAGGGGGGGGGCGTCCAGGTGGTTTCGCGGGAGGGGGGGCGTCCAGGTGGTTTCGCGGGAGGGGGGTGGGCGTCCAGGTGGTTTCGCGGGAGCGGGGGGGCGTCCAGGTGGTTTCGCGGGAGGGGGGTGGGCGTCCAGGTGGTTTCCGCGGGAGGGGGGGGGGGTGGTTAGAGTCATTGAGGAGCGCATATGCCAAAATGCGTTTGGCTTTTTAACTTTTAATTTTTGTCAAGTGTTGAAGATTTCGCTTGCGAAATACAGTTTTAGTTCCAAATTGCTAAAGAGTGATGAAATTTGACTCACTGATAGAGGATGATTAGACGCCACGGTTTTTTTTCAAAAAGGACTTTAGAGAACGATTGACATCCTCAACCATGGTCAATATCAAAAACAAGAAGTGGGTTATTATCTCAAAAACGGCGATTTTGAGCTTATTTGCGACCATTTGGGCCTAAAAAACGATATGTAAGAGATTAAGAGTTCAGATCGTATTTTTTGACACCCGAGTGTAATTTTCGCTCTAGTTCTGTTCTGTTTCTACTAATATTTGTGAGCATCTGTACAAATGTGTGTAAAAACGCCTTCTTAACACAGTGGATTCTCTAATGTAGAGAAATAAAGTACAACATTTAGAAATGTATTAAAAATCATATCTAATCTCTCAGAATATTGGCGTTGTTTTTGCTAGTGATTGTAATTATACACTGCCATATTTAATGAGTTGGACAACAAAACATTCGTGCTTTTTTTAAAAGAAATTCCCCCCACCCAAAAATTGTGTTTCTTTGCTATTTAAAATATGGTTATAAAACATACTTAAACAGTCAATGAAATATAAATACGAATCTTGTTGGTGACATATATACATATATACATTGGTGACATATATACATAGAATTATTTACATGCAGCATGCGGTGCTTATTGTGAGAGTCCAAAAAAACCCTTCATAATACAGTAAATGAAGATTTAAGAAAGGCAAGGAGTTAGAAACGCGGAGTCAGGGACGGGGGGGGGGGGGGGGGGGGGGGTTTGTGTAGGCGTTGTGACAACGGCAAGAAACACTGAGCTTAACGTTTTTGAAAGAGTTTTTGAAAAATTAAGCAGTCAGTAGGGGTAGGGGGGGCTTATTTAGATACGTAACTAGAACATACATGCATGTTTTGGATACCGTTGGTATAAATGATAGAAAAAAAAACTGACCGGAAGTGACGTCATGATGCGTGCGCCCTAGGTTTGAAGGGGGGTCTGGATTAGTGTTCAGAAAAGAGAATCTGTTTTTAAACGGACGTGACATCATCTATTTTGACCGGAAGTAACGTCATAAAGTGACGTCATCTGTTTTTCGCACTGCATATTCTGGTTACGTATTCAGATGATAGAAAAATGATAGAAAAAAACATTGTTGTTGCTACCGTTGTTGTGGCAACAACAGTTGTTGTTGTTGTGGTAACAACAGTTGTTGCCATTGTTGTTACCGTTGTTGTCATATTCTTGTGGCCAGTTCTTCAGTTCATCTGGACGAATTTAGACCAAAATTTGTGTGTAGCTTGAATAGCACGGGTTCTCGCCTTGATTACTTTTTGGTAACCTTGGCTGAAAGGTCAAGGTCACTATGAGACTTTGCTATTTTCTTGTGGACACGATATTTAAAGATTGACTTGACGGATTTTAACCAAAATTGGTATGTAGCTCGACCAGCAAAGGTTCTCAACATGATTAGGTTTTGGTGACCTTTGGTGAAAGGTCACAGTCACTCTGTCACTGTGAGTTCAAAACGCATCAGCTGTATATGTTTTAGAATATCCAGAATATCCAGGCTGGCACAGTTGTATTCAAAGAATTAAAGAATTTGCATAGTGTTTGATGGTAATTTATTCACACAAGGGTCGGAAGAAATATGAACAAAGTAAGTAATTGCTTACATTCTGTGACTCAGGATCTTGCAATTAGCCCCCGTGGCGTAGTCGGTAGCGTGGGCAGACTGTTGATTCAGAGGTCCCGAGTTTAAAACTCTTCATAACCGCTATTGTGGCATGATTAATTTTGCGCCCAGACCTCACTTTTTTCAGAGTCAGGAGGAGTATATGATTTTGAATTGTCTGTCAGTCCATCCGGCCGTCTGGCCATCCGGCCGTTCGTCATGTGCGTGACGCTATTGTGGACACTTTATTTTGTTTTGAAGGATTGAATTTATTTTTTATTTTTGGGCGGTTTGCAGGCTAAGACTGGTAGGGCACAAGTGTTACCACGAACCCTATTTATTTCAGGTTTGGCGTGATTAAATCAGTTTACACACTCTCTTTAATATCAACATTTGTATTCCGAGCTTGAAATCAATTTATACCTTCTCAGATTGAGAGAAAAAAATAACAGTCTGGATTTATTTCTTTTGAATTATCCAAAAAAAAAATGAAAAAACAAAAAACAAAAAAAAACACGGGACTCAAAGAAACGCGGTTTCTGCAAAAAATAATGGTTCATAAACTGACTTTTAAAGATAAAATTAGAACATACCAAAGAACATGTTTAAGATCATAAACAAAAAATTGTTAAAGCCTTATCAATAACAAATATCTGTTGTAGTTTTCTTACAATCAGTGTAACTAGATGAAATTGAAGCATATACTTAGAGCTTCGGCACTTGCAACGGCAAGATAAAAGTTGGTTACAGATTTAGTGCCGATGCCATACTTTGACGAAACCTAACTGGATTAGCTCCCTGGATGCCATTTTGAGCATCAGAGACTCTTTCAGAATTACGTAATGTAATCAAAATTGTGTTTTTATGCCCCGACTTTCAAAGTCAAGAGGCGAGTTATCTCCTTTATTTGTCCGTCCGTCCGCCCATCTGCACGTCCTTTCGTCTGTCTCTCATGTGCGTCGTGCTTTTGTGGACACGATATCTCAAGTTTTGCTGATAGGGTTTTTAACAAAACTTAGTAGTTGAAACCGTAGGCTTTGGCACTTGACCTTTGGTAAAAGCTCAAGGTCACTATGAGATTTTATTTCTCTTCTGGATACAATGATTCAAGTTTGTTGCGAAGGATTCTTGATTTGAGTTGGTTTTGGTGATGTTTGGCAAAGGGTCAAGGTCACTGTGAACCTTTAATTCTTCTCTTTTGGACACGAAATCTCCAGTTCAGCTGAACGGATTTTAATTTTAATTTGTATGTGGCTTGACATGTACAGGTTCTCGTCCTTATTAAGTTTTGGTAACCTTGGAGTAAAACGTCATAGTCACTATGAGACTTTGATTTTTTCTTCGGGACACAATATTTAAACTAGACCGTTTTCACTAACGAGTAGCGAAAATTACAATTGGGGGTCACACAAAATACGATTCTGAAATTTTAACCTCTTACATATGGTTTTGTAGGCCCAAAGGGTCGAAAATAAGCTCAAACTCGGTCTATCTCTAACTGTTTTTGAGATAATGGCCAATTTTCGGTTTTTACTTTGACCATGGCCGAGGAGGTCAAGGTCACCGAGGGTCCTCTTACCTATCGTCTTTTAAGCCCAGAAAGTCGAATGTAAGCTCAAAATCGCTCTATTGCTAACCGTTTTCGAGAGAGTAGCACACTTCGTTTTTTGACATTGACCATTGATGAGAATGTCAAAAGTTCTCTAAGGTCATGGTTTTAAAAAAACCGGATTTTAAGGTGTCTAATCTTCCTCTGTCAGTGAGCCACATTTCATTATTCTTTAGCAATTTGTAAGAACCCAAACGTTGCAGCCAACTGAAACTTGCACACGCATGCTGTGATGGCTTTAATTGAGAGCTGGGCTATCATACACCGGGGATGATATCAGTCTACTGCTCACAGCTTCTTGCCGCCTGTTTCACAAATTTGTTTTGTCGTTTTTTAATTGAAAATTAAGCGAATTTACAAAAAATATACAGGAGGATCAGCTAGTCATACTGAAGTCTATCATTTCCAAATTTAATTTTTCTAGCCGTAACGGCGTCTGACTAGTTCCACGGACAAACTAAAAAAAACGAAAAAAAAAAAACATGCCACAACTGCGGCTAAAATTTTCGCACAAATTCAATACACTAGGCGAGATTGGGAAATCCCCAAGTGTAAACAGTTATCTGCTGGACGGATTGCAACAAATATAAGTCCGCAGCTCGAGTTTGTTAACCGGGATTTAGTTTTTTTAACCATGGGTCAAATATCAAAGTCACTGTGAAACTTTGAAATTTTTAGTGCCGTTGTGTTATAGACAGATTAGACCAAATGGCGTAGTTGGAAGCTCGGCAGGCTCTTGATCGTGAGGTCGTGATTTCATCAGATTTCAACTAAATTTGATATCTTGCTGGTACGTGGCAGGGTCGCAAGATGTTTAAGTTTTGGTGATTTGAACCGAAGAAGAAAGTCACTTTGAGACTTGATTTAAACTGCCTTTGTCTCTACGGTATATCCAGATTAGCTGAGAGGATTTCAACCAACATTTATATTAGAATAACTCTTCTCAGCAGGGCTTTCGGAGGCTAAGGTTGGTTGGGGGCACAAGTGTTCCCACTGACACTAATTCTAGTTCTTTCTATTTGCGGCGGGGGTGTTACGTAACAGGAGTATTCCGGTAAATGTTGCACCAAGATGAGGTAAGCGAGAGGGAGCCTACTGCTCGCCAGGTTACATACAGTGTACTGAATTCCGATGACAAATAAATTTCCTTGCCAAACTTAATTATTGGCACAACTTGTTTCGACACATTAAAAAATTCCTTAAGAGAAAGTTGACCAATATATTATTAATCTATAGCATTATCAAAGGTTCCTCGAAAAAAAGCAGTATTGATTGTTGTATTTTTTGGAATATAAACAAGTTTTCCATCTAAAAAATATAATACTTTCTTGGTCTCACTTTTTTGTATCAAAAGTGTCATATAATTTACTTCAAGTATGCGACAGGGGGAGGGATTGTTGCTTCTTGATACCGAAAAACTTTTATTCCAGATTTGGATTCAGTGAATATTTACAATGAATAGAAGGAGGCCAAAAACTCACTTTTCTCTGATTGCAATCTAGCTCAAACTGCATGGGTTCGCTTATCAGACCTTCAACAGATGAACCTAAAATCAAGAAACCGAAGCTTAAATTTGGTTTTGGTTTCGAATTAAATTAAAATAAAAGTCTAAATGTTTTTCTAGAAATCACAAATGAACAGCACATCACTCGTATTAAAAGGAGTTGTCGCGCCTCCTCTACAGGAGCTCCGGATCTAACTCCTACATAACGCACAAATACTAAAACTCCAGAAATGATGGATAAAAGTTTGTTGCTTGAGGAACAGCAGAAGGTAAAAAGCATAAAATCATTCTACAATAAATCTAGATAAATTCTGTCAGGCTATATTAAATATTCACACTATGCTATATGTTATCACAATATTTGTGATATATTACATCCACGAAACTCGACGCTTTTTCTCTAATTAAGTGGGACTATTTTATAAATTACAATTGCAAATCGAAAATATTTGAGATTATAATGGTTTAATATTAAGCATCTTAATATTAATTATTAATATTAATCTTTGATCAAGGATTAACAGAGGGAATATTTTTTACCAAAAACATTTTGAATTCATTTCCTTAAAAAAGTAATATATGAAAGCCTTAATCCTGCTTAAACAATGAATTAACTTTCCGTAATGTTTGACTTTTAAACAGATTCATAAGGAACTGATTCGTAAAGTACAATCCCCAATAAGAAGATATTTCTTTCAATCTTTGCAGAGATTTAAACACAGGAGATGCTTCAATGTGTTTATGCCCTTAACTCTGGTTGCCATGGTGCTCCTGTTTGTGCTACTTTTAGCCACTGGCACTTTGTATATGCACAGAGTCCAGGCCATTTGCCACTTTAAGGTCTCAAAGCCTACTGTGAGTGAATATAGTGATTAATTTTTTAAAACCAAACAGAGAAATATGCATTTAATAATGTAGTCTATAAGACTATTAACTGGGACGACTATATGCCACATGACACTACTATTTAATTCCAAGTGACACTGTTATTTAATTCCAAGTGCTATATTATTTAATTCCATGTGACACTATTATTTTATTCCAACTGACACTATTATTTAATTCGACGTGACACTATAGTTTAATTCCACGTGACACTATAATTTAATTCCACGTGACACTATTATTTAATTACACTTGACACTGTTATTTAATTACATGTGACACTATAGTTTAATTCCACGAGACATTATTATTTAATTACACGTGATACTATTATGTAATTACATGTGACACTATTATTTAATTCCACCTGACACTGTTACTTAATTCAACTGGAAGTAAGTACATTATTGAGTTATGTGTTAATAATAATGTATATCGTCATCAAATTGTTCTGCCTAAAGGCCGGATATGACGTCACCGTGCAACATAACAAGAGTGTTAGCCACGAGCATGTGCTTGTTGACGAAGTGCGCCAAACAGAAGTAGTGGTTGTGCGAGCACCGGAAACCAACCACATAAGTCACGTGGCCACATCAGACTTTTTTCAAGTATGTTTTGCCTGCTGCACAAAAAAAAGTTCGCATTTGACAACAAGTTTATGCATATCAATCCGTGTAATTAATTCGCGGTTTATATTAACAACTTAAGTGCAAACCGATAACAAACGATCAGCAAACATATAAATGAGAAAAAATATAACTTAGCTGTTCATTTTCCCAAGCCATGTATGAATCAAACTTTAGATAAAACTTCAAACTTCATCAGTATAGAAATTTGATCTTTATCGCCCCATATTTTTTACATATTCCTGCCTTGTGATTTTTTAGGTTTACGGGGCAAATACTCCAGCAGTTTTTGCAAAATTGTCTATCATTTTCAGAGACTGCACGCAATCTTCAACAGTGAGACGGACAGCTGCTACGTCGCTCATATGGATGATTCATACCCAAACTTCAGACAATACGTGGAGGAGCTGAAACAACGAAATGTATGATTCAAAAATCAAAACAAACCGAGTAAAAATGATTAATTGCAACAGCAACATCAACATTTTAAGTGATGGCGTGATATTAAGACAGTTATTATAACTTTAATATTATTATGATTCAAATTAAGTAATATGGTGACATAGTAAAACTGTTTTTATATGCCAGGGTGAGACAGTCGATGGACAAGTCGTTGGAGAATACACCGTAGGTGAGCCTGTGCTAGAGAATGAGCTGATCCCTGCGGAACTGGGGCCATTCTGTGCCTCCGGCAACTCGTACTGGCTCAAGTCTGGCAAAGTCTCCGAGAACGGTAATAATAAATTCTTGTGTATTGATGATTCAATAGTTTGGCCTAATAATCTGAATGAGGAGTTCATCATTATATTTACGATATAAGATGGGGCTTTATTTTTTTTTTGCTTTGAATACACGATTTGCTAACGCAAGTGTGTTTTATTTTAAGGAAATGAGAAATCTTGTGATGTTTACTATAAAAAATGTGAAATTTGACTTGACGTGTCTAAAATTTAATATATATATTTTTAAATTTCTAATTTAAAGTCACTTCAATTTTATTTCTAAGACGAGAAAAGGCATTAAATAACGCTCAACTTGTTTTTAAAGTCAAACGGCGCAAAAGAAGCTGGGACTGTCGTTGGGAGTGCTGGTATGACTGCAGCTCTTTGACCGGCTGCCGATACATCTGTGGCCTTCGCTGCTATGGTTGAATCGCCTGCGCGGTATCGCCTTATCTGCCCTTATATTACGTCATGTTCGGGCTTCTGATTTTGTTTATACTCAAAGTATCTATTTAATATATGGTCACTTTAGATTGGCTCATAACCTTATAATCACGTGTATGTGCAGTTGGACCTCTGAAACAAGACCAACATCGGGTCCGATAAAATGTGGTTTGCTGTTGATCGTGATCTTATTTTAAAGGTCTTTTATAATCGGACCGAATTGCACCCGGACCGACAAAACCGGTCTTAATTTGGAGATGGTTTTGTCGAGCGATCCGACTGTGTATGCCTTTTAAGATTCTCTAACATGTACTTTTTTAAAAGACTTTGGGAATACCGACATGTGTTTTTCTCTTTGTATAAGCGGACAAGCAATAACAAATAAAAATGTCACATTGCCACATTAAAATATAATTATTCCTTTTATGCGGCGCCTTCCAAAACTGTAAAAGAGGAAGAACTATTTGGAGAAAAAATAACGATTTCGACGAAAAAAAATTGCGTTTATTCCAGATTTATGTTATTTAGACCACTTTTGTATTTGAACAAATTGTTCTTGGATCATATAGATAAATTTTCATGCTTGTAATAAATATTGAATAAATAATAAATAAATAAATAAAAAATGCTAATGGTTCTTCACATGGTGTCGAAAGCTCAGATATGTAAGGTGCACGAACAATGAAAGAATATTCTCCGTTCTGTTAAGGCTCACATTATTTTTTAATGACGCTAGTTTAAATATCTGTTTTAAGCTTCTTGTTTTGCTAAGGTTAGAGAATTGTGAATATACGCGCTGTGAGGCAAAAAAAGTTTTCTTAGTATTAAATCACACAAAGCATTTTGTCGTTTTTATTTAATTCTTCACACATAACAATGGTTTTTTCCATTAATTTTGTTTAATTCGATTAAAAATGATATTTGTGATTCTAGTTTGACCATCAGTACTTATTTTGGTTTGCAAATTCTTCACTTTAATCTCTGATTTGAATTAGTTGTGATTTATTTTTAATTGATGGTGTAAATTTAATTGTTTTCAAATCTGACATAGCAAAATATATTCTAATGACATCCATATGCATGTCCTCCGTTAAATTAAAAACGCTGTTTAACTAACACTGTATAAAATTGTCAAATCTTGAAAATTTAAAAGCCTTTGAAGCAATGCATTATATTTTCGATTTCCAAATATACAAAGTACAATATACATTTACAAGTCCCGCTCGAATAATTCAGTAGATAAATGAATAGAAAAAACGTTGCTGTGCAGTCTGATTCGAGTGTGTTAAGCATAGGTACTTTTTCTAAATCCTGAAAATAACTCCGTAAAACGAATTAATATTGTATGTATTGAAATCTCGGAAGATTTAGTAACTCACGATTTTTCTTACAACCATCATTTATTTCGTGCCCAGTAACATTTTCTGCTTTGGAATTTGCTTAAATGAACAAAAACATTAATAACACTTAAGAAATACTTGTCTAAATAATTTTCAAGCGGAAAATTTTAAATAGAGCAAATGTGTAAAATGTAATAGAGCAAATTATTTCTTGAATTTTCAACCATAATAAAACATTGTAAACAAGGAAACAAGTTTGGCTTCAGGTCAAGTTTGTCATATTGCCCGAAGAAATTGTTTTTTTTTCTCTGAAATTAAATTTTTATCAATAAATGGTGTTTTATACAGGAATTAAATAAACAGTGTATTCTTGGTCCTGCTTATTATTGCGAAATCCGTTATTATTCAGCAAACCAATACTACACATGAAAACTGCCGCACGATTTCTAAGGGCTAGATATTTACCCATTTCATAAGGAAACTCAAGGCTACTCATTAAATAAACCAAATATGTCCAGTTTCCAAATGGATTACTAAGTAAATAAACAATTAAATATATGTATGAACAGTTTCCAAATAGATAACTCAGTAAATTAACCATTAAATATGGCCAGTTTTCAAACAGATCACTCAGTAAAAACCATTGAATATGGCTAGTTTTCAAAAAGATCACTCAGTAAATAAATCCTTAAATATGGCCAGTTTGCGAATGGGTCTTGTCACAAAATTGTTAGCATTTGCAATGGAAAGCATGACCATAAACACAGATTGTGCCAAAACAGAGGTGAAATATACATTCTAGGTTCCATAATTGTAATTATTATTTTTTGCTTTTGTAGAACGAGTAGTTGCTTTAGTCATGCTAAGACTGAGTCTTTATTCAAAGCAAAATGCAGATGGGATAACTGCAGAAATTGATGCCACTGAAATAAGCGAATAGTTGAAAATTTGTTGAAATTCGCGAGCGGAAAGGTATTTAAGTTTGGAATTTATCGCTTGAATAATATGGTCAATGGAAATTTCATAAGTATCGCATATTTATGAAAGTTCAATATTTAACTACTTATCTAATTAAAGAAAACGTTGTAAAGAAAAGGTTAAAAACTGTTTTAACTGATCAGGTAAGAAATACAAATCTACTGTGATGCGCTGTGTTACTTCATGCAATTCAATTTTTAAAGTCATGTTTTATTTTTATTGCCCAAAATCGACTTAAAATGCCATGAATAATTATATAGATCGGCTAATTCCCGCTGCTAAAAGTCCACCCAACCAAGAAAAGTAATTAGCAATAAAAATTTCATAGACTCACCAAAGTGTATCTGTCACTAGTTGAGTCATCAACAAGATTATGTAAACAAATCAATCTCGAGAGACATTTGATAAAGATGATTTGTGGTGACTCTGTGGTGAATGTTAATGGCGAATACGGTAACCATGGTAGTGAGGGCCAAATGAAACATTACGGCTTCAAGATACTGAGCTGTTTAAATAGAAAAATACATCCCGATTTATTAATTAATAAAGAATTAAATTAAATATTTTATGTATAAGCCAAACAAACATCCGAATTTGCCATTATTTATTCAAATAAAAGCTCTTTCTACCGACTGTGCAACTGATTATTTACGAATGCAATATCTCAAAATTGCATGAAAGAATATTGCTCACTTACTTAAATACAGGGGGTACGTTCGTCGACCAGGTTTCTCATATACTCACATACTAGTGGCAGGACTGTGGACTGGGTTTCTCATATGCTCACATACCAATGGCACGACTGTGAACTGGGTTTCTCATACACTCAAATACTAGTGGCACGACTGTGGACTGGGTTTCTCATATGCTCACATACCAATGGCACGACTGTGGACTGGGTTTCTCATACACTCAAATACTAGTGGCACGACTGTGGACTGGGTTTCTCAATTGCTCACATACCAGTGGCACGACTGTGGACTGGGTTTCTCATACACTCATACACTAGTGGCACGACTGTGGACTGGGCAGCTCGTAAACTAACATACAACGAGCACGATAGCTTAGCAATTCATATACTCATATATAAGTATCATGACTGAGGATTGATTTGCTCATATACTCACATAGTAGTGGCACAACTGTGGATTGAGTTTCTCATATTCTCCCATACAACGAGCAAAGTTGCTTATCTGCTGTTCTTATACTCACAGAGAAGTGGCACGTCTGAGGATTGATTTGCTCATAAACTCACATACTAGGGGTACGCTTGTGGACTGAGGTGGCAGTGCCTCGGCGATTATGAGTAGAAACACGGTGCTCGCCAACAAAACCGTCACCGCCAACGATACCTACAAATTATGCTCTTCTCGTGAATAATTGTTGCATGAGGTTATTATGCATAGTGCGCTAACTTTCATACTTTTCTCTTTGTTACTGAAACATCGCAACACAGTAGTCATTTTTTACTGAAGTAAGACTAAATTAATATAATTTTACCACTTGTGAGCTCATAAACACTTTCTTAATATCATATCTATTTCTGACATAATAGCAACATAACTTTACTAGAACAACATTTTAGAATTAAGTTTTTATTTTTATGATATTCCAGAAGAAGAGCCTCACTTTTCCACCGCTTGTCGGTGGCAACAAAAACGTTAGAAGTCCAACAAAAAACACAAATATACAGGGAACAATAGTGTTGATCATGTAGTAAGTTGGTTTTCTTTTAACTTGTAAATACATATACGAGAAATTTAACATGAAAATGCTTACGGAAGCCATCGAAAGGCAAAAAAAGCCAAAAGATTAATATTTAAAAGGGGTTCTCATATAAAGCGTGAAAAAATAAACTTTTCTATCAAAATGACTATGTCATAAGAAACGCATATATACCAAGTAGTCTTCATACGCAGCTAGGACAACATTGACATGCATTGTAAAATAAAGTTGTCATGCCTGGTTCTGTCAACAATACCTGTATGCTAAAAACTGTGCTTTTATACAGGGTGCCGCCAACATGTGCCTGTATGGTAAATTAAACGTTCATAGTGGTTTTGGACAACATGCGCCTGTATGTTAAAATTATACGTTCAAAGAGGTTGCAGACATCATGTACTTATATGGGAAAATGACACGTTTTAGCAGGGCCCAGACAGATGACCCTGTATGATATAAATGGTGCCACCATACAGGACACTGTCAGTACCTGTATTGTATAATAATATTCTTAATGATCATCATAATAACTGCCTGTATTGTAAAAATGATACTGTTATACGGATTTGGACAACAAGCATACAGCGCACTGACAAGCTTCACTGACATTCCTTCTAGTTCCCACTCTCCGTTCACAATAAAAATACAAGAATAAAATACATCTTCATAAAGAGTAGGGACTGTTCGGAGAATAAATGTAAGTAAAATTCTTCATATACATTTCATCTTAATATAGCTCAGATGTTTAGCCATACCACAGTTTTAAAGCTTTAGAAAGTAATAAGGAAACATGAGCATGTGTGATTTCGTTAGCTGTAATTAATTATCTCCTGTTGAACTGTATTATATGCTTATACCTTATACCCACCTGAGCTTAGCTCCTTAGCCCCGTTTTCTATATTTCTGTAATGCCCATACATGTATATGATTAAAATAAACACTTGTACATGGCAAAGTTCATGCACAGAAAAGACGTCATATGCTTTTGCACCTTCCATTAATATTATTCGTGTGTTGATGACCCCACCTCGCTCTGATCAAATAGATTTTACACTTGACCAAATTGTTAATCACCATTATGTATTGAGAGGCGCTTAAGGTTGATCTGAATGTTTGACTTTATTTTGAAGATTACGATTGTCACGAATGTTTTGAAGTTTGACAGAGATACTTCTGCGGGTCAAGAGCTCTGTGAACCAAACTTTAGTCTCTTTTCCGAAAATTTCCGGAAATCTGAGGCTGTTTTTGTATAAGATGCATCTCATAACCATTTGGGCATATATGTTTGTTCAGCTGATCCAACCTTTTACAAAAACTGACCATTCAATGTTTCGCCCACACTTGTATCTGACATTTCACTAAATAATGATGTTCTATAAAGTACACAATGTTATTGATCAATAGTTCACAGAGTGAAAAGGCGGTCTTAATGTACTTCAGAAACTCTCTTTGTGTTTCGTTCTGTCTTGAGTCGAAACATTAGTTTCCTCTCGAAAACCTCCTTTAATATAACATGTTTTCTGCGCAACAATACAATTCAAGAAATAGAAAGAAAATGATCTGTTGTGAATTTGCTTTTGAAATAAAAAAGTCATTTGTACTTTCTTAACTCTATACAAGTCATTTAGTAGTTGGGTTGTTTAATTTAAATGCACATTAACAAGATATTTTGTGTTTGCAAGGATTGTGCTCTGGGAACAAAATACAGAAAATTGACTTTTGAAAGTGAATAACTACCCTTTTTATTTTTTTTGTTGAAGCATTAGGTCAATGGAATAAGATAAACAGTAAACGTGGATGATTTTAAGACGAAATGAAAATATGGAGGAAAATAACAAGAAAAGTATATATAGAAGAAAATGAAACGAAAAGCACACACGCTGGAATGTGGATTATAGATACACAATATTTAACAATTATTTCATTTGCCATCAAATATCCTGTTTTGTCTTTGGCTGTTGAGTTTTCTATTTAAGAGAGGGAAAACAGGTTATTTCCCTATGAGACCTGCATACTAAAATTTTTGAAGTGTCCTAAGGAGGCTGAGTGCTTGAGGGTTCAGGGCAGAGAGAAATGGATTATGTCTTTTTTATAATTCTGCTGCAAAATAATAAGATAACTCACTTAAGAATCTATCTTGTGACTATTCTGTACCAAATAGCTCTTATAAGAAAACGGATTTAATGGAGCGCAAATGACTTTTTATGTTTTGAAAAGCAACGGATTGTAGAGAAAAGAGAATCAATTCTATTGACTGAATTCAGGTTTTGCACAAAGCGCACTTAATGTTATGTTAAACGAGAACTGAATGCTTTTGAAATCTTAAAATTATTTTGCACTGAAACTAAACGTAATTTTGTGGTATTGTCTCTCTCTTTCCTCATTAGTATTCATTCACCTCTTTAACATAAATTACCTTTGAACTTCACGAACAAAAGCCTTATAAACAGCTTAAGCGTGCTTTGGTGTGTCTGAGCATGCGCAAGGTGTATGTGATCTGGGCTTGCGCTTGTGTGTGTGTTCGTCTGAGTGCACACATCTATGTCCTCGTTCGCATGAGCGTGCCCAGGCGTTTGTGTGATCGTCCGTCTGAGCGTGCATGGCCGAGTGCTCGTTCTTTTGAGCTTTGCTTTTTTGTTCATGCTCTTTTGGTTGAATATCATAAGGGCTTTATCGTTTTTTGTCTAAGTACAATCTCAGACTGAGAGCCAAATGTCCTTCTCTCGCACACAAACAATGAAAAAGTGACTGCATTTCTGGCATTGACAGCGTCAACAAATTAGTGATGCTTTAGTGAATATTTCACGTAAATAAAAATGTATGTCACCATATAAATAAAAGATATTATGCAATCTTTTCGACATTTCTTTGACTTCATGGATAAATGATGAAAATCTGTTGCATTGTTTTCATGGACAAGATATTGCTCATACCTTTCCACAGACAAAAAAGATATTTATCCAAAATTGTTTTTGCAAGGAAGTTTTTTTAACCACATGGTTTGAATAATCATTTATACTGATGTAATATATATTCAATCACAGCCATTTTCAATGCTGTGTGCATTTCAGTTGCAGGATCTCACGTAATTCCTTTTAATGCGACATAACAATGTGCTTTTCTAGACTCCAAAAACAAGTATTCGGTGATTCGCTAGAACGATTAATAAAAATTCAGCTAATCTCTTCTTTTGGTATGCTTTTTAATAATTATCATTTTTCAAACTGACAAAAAGCTGCCGTTTCCACACGTAAGACTGCCTTTCTAGGAAATCTTGTGATCATTAACGGTAATCATTTCTTGCACGATGAAGTGTTAAGTGTTATATTACACCCACATATTTCGCTGTTTCATCTTATTTTCCTCAAGTGCATATTCTATGTCGTTAATCATGTGCAGCTATTTCTACCTCATAGATAATATCGCATGCAGCCTTGAAAAGTTCTTTAGTGATTAGTTATCAGTCGCAAGGCGAATAATATCTTTGACTAAGATCTTAATCACTGGAATATTCCCTTTTAATATAGGACTGAATCCTTTATGTCCAAAGTAGTCATTTTGGTTTTAAACTAAACAAAATCGATTGTACCAAGTTAAAGAAAGTGGAAGTACATTTTTGCTGTGGATTGCTCGGTTAAAAACTAATCACTGACACGAAGTAGTGAAATCTTCTTAAGGCTTTTTTCAGACAAATCGAGAGTTCTTCGACATGTCATAAGCAGGAATCTTTTGCAGAGGCTAGACCTTATTTGGTTTATGAAACACTTCACCAGTTTAGAAATGAATAACTGAATTTTATAAGAGAACATTTGTATTTTTGTGGGAGGAGGGACATAACTGTACAGGGCTACAATAAATGAAGCAGGCAATTTTTCTCTTCTGCTATAGTAAATTCATTTTAAATTTAACTTTCAGTGTGTAGTATCTTAATTCTGCAGGCTGTGGTATCAAGTGACACAGCAAATCTTTTCCTAAAGGCATGAGTTTCTTTGTTCGAACGAACTATTTCAGAACAAACTCTGTACAAAGCGTTTTTGGTATCTTTGAGAGAACAAAGTTATGGCTTAAAATATATCCTGTTCTGAAATGAAACGGGTTGCGCTAATTCGTCTGAACTGAACAGCCCTTAACATAATTGAATTGTAGACTGTGCATACAGTGCATTTGGATTGAGTGATTTTCACATTAAATGACTAAACTTCTAAAAGACATTTAACTAAGAAAGGACCTAATGTTATATTAAAGAGGGTATTTATGTGATTTGAATTCTTTTAAATCATTACAACATTGCGTTGCATTTGCAGTAAAAACATTTAAATATATTCTTTGTTCTTTGTGAAAAGATTTTCTTTCTTTTTGCAAACTAGCAAAGGTATGGCTAAAGTTTTTTATTGTAAAATCCTTTTTTTCTAGAATCCGTTTCATTGACTTTTTAGACAGATATTTGTTTCATAATGAACCCAATATCATACAAAACTCTGATGAACCAACGGTATAAATGCCATCAACCGATAGAAAACTATGCGTTGCACTAATACTAAACTGCCTTTGCTTGTTTATTCCAAAGCAAAGCGCATTCTGAAGTATAAACTCAACATGAAAGTACTGGTTCATCACTTTCCCTGCAGTGCGGTAAATCACTCCTGCTATCTGTTAGGGTAAGAAAGTTGAGTTCCTCTTTGATATGAAAGGTGCCATTTGTTGTCGTAAGCTACCTGTTTTATCTAGAGTACGTTTGCTTAAGTTCTGTGCGTGGTATGCCCCACTGTATGGTGTTGAGACGTTGACAACAAGTGACACTATTAAGAAAAGGCCAGAAGCATTTGTAATGTGGGTAATCCAAAGAATGCTGAAAATAAGCTGAATATATAGCATGAAGAATTTGTAATATTTAGAGATTAACAGAATTTCGTAGAGAATTAATCATAGACTTAAGCGGACGTCGTTATTTTGGTGATTTGATGCGCAACAAGAGTCTATAGAGCGACACACTGGCGAGTACGTTGAGCGGCAGAAAGGAATGAGGAAGACGGAGGGCACAGGGTGCTCATAACATAAAACATTGTCTGGCTGAGGGCACAGTGTACTCATAAAAAATTGGCTGGCAAAGGACACAGTGTACTCACAACATAAAACATTGTTTGACCACAGGCACAGTTTACTCATAGCATAAAGTGTTGGCTGGTCAAGGGAACAGTGTACTCATAACATAAAACATTGGTTGGCCGAGAGCACAGTGCCCTCATAATGTAAAACATTGTTTGACCGCAGGCACAGTTTACTCATAGCATGAAGCGTTGGCTGATCAATGGAACAGTGTACTCATAACATAAAACATTGGTTAGCCGAATGCATAATGTATTCATAACATAAAACATTGGTTGGCCGAGTGCACAGTGTACTCATAACATAAAACATTGGCTAGCCGAGTGCCCAGTGTACTCGTAGCATAAAACATTGGCTGACCGAGCTTTTTGTTGGCTAGGTTACATATAGCTGGGAAAATAGTTCAGCAGACCGACCATCATTTGTACAAAAGATATGACTGATTACTTCTGGAAAGACAAGAAAACAGTCATTAAGATTCCCTTTGTGTGGGTGCGATAAAAATGAAAAATAATAATCTCCTATATATCCTCGTTAATATCACATTATTGTCTTTACAGGCCAAATTACTATAATGAAATAAAAAATATTCTTTTTTTTTAAATAGCAAAATCAGTGAGCTCGACTGTACTCTAACTCTATGCACAGGATTTTGTATGACTATTACTCTGTTAGAATCACTATTAAGATCTTTGTTATTAACATATGTTAAGCACTGAACACTTTCAGTGTTAAGCACCAGAGCAAAACGAAAATTTACATTTTTAATATAGCATAGTCCATCTATTCGTACTCATAGTCCATCTACAACCCTATTTGGATTAAAACATAACCCTCCATTCCAACAATTGCAAGACTGAGAGGCGCAAGTGTTCATGGCAATTCAGCCAGAATGCTTTGGTTAATAAAACCGACTTTAACGCCAAACAAACCTTCTAAACAACAACATTACTTAGAAATGAGCCAGATGTTGGCTGGAGCGTTTTTAAGTTTGAAATGCACGGAGACAATAATGCATTGGAATGGAAAATCGGGTTGGGGGAGACAGAATTTGAAATCTGTTTGACGTCCCTAATAAAGTCATTAATTTATTTCTAGCCGCGATTAAAATCTAAAACATCTTGTGGTAATTTAGGCTCCTTAGGCTAGAAAACTGGCCGTGTTTGAGCTCCAGATCTAGACGCTTTTGGCTATATCTGATGTAGAATATCTATCCTTGAATCTTTTAGAATTTAAAAGTATTTGTAAGACGCAAAATGTTTAGATCGTGTTGTCAATAAATTTTGATTACATAAAATTAAATTTTAAATTTGTATTCAGCAAGCGCCTAACAACAACTTCAAATTACCATAAAATATCATTTTTCTTACATACCTTTAACATTATATGTTGCTCATATATGCAGCATTTTCTATCGCATGTAAAATCATTCCTAATAGTCACCTCTGCTTTTTAAAAAATTCTATAAAATATAGATTTCAGATCTTAACCTGAAATCGATATAAAATCAATGCAAAAATCATCCAACGGGCTATCGAATCAGCCAGTCATGAATTGCCACCTATCAGTTACTGTAAGACATTCCTTAAACTCTACATATAAATAAAGCTATGGCAGCAAGGGTATTCATACCGCGTACAGACGTCTCACAAGATAATAACAGATTAAGCTCTCAGTAAATTTAAACATGGGATTGAAAAATCAAAACTCAGGTATTTGGTGAAAAGTGTTTTTAAAAACAAGAATCAAGTATTATACACGTATTTTCCGACAGAAATGATACCGTTGCAGTTGATATATTTTGTAAATTAAATTAACATGAGCATTGTTTGGTTGTATCGTGTTTATAAAGCAAGAATCATGTATTATAAATGCATTTTTTGACAGTTGTGATTCCGTTGCAGTGGAGATATATTGTTTATTTAATTAAAATTGTTTGGTTTTATCGGAATTGGTTTTCTGTATCAGAGTTGCGCTGTTCCTTATTTGCTGCATTCATATATATGAATCATCTGGGCAAATAATTGATGAGTTAATGGCCAAGGAATTGCAAACCAAAGGTAAGAATGAAAAACATTCATTATTCTTATTTCATATTCAACTGCACAAGCATATCTTTTGCAACATCTTTGCTCCGAACATCTTAAATAGCGGAAATAGCAGTCATAATATAATTTTAAGAAAACAAACATCAAAGATTACGACCGAAGCTTTAGCATGTCAGGTTTGCAATGGTTTTTTTCGCTCACGTTTGATTTAATACATGCTTTAAGACACGGTATATTTCATGCATAAGTAGTACGGTTCTGGCGTGTTGGTATTAATTTTCCTAATATTACAGCCGTTAACGACGTCTATCAGAATTATTTCTTATAACGTCGATCTAAAGTCTTACAATAGGGGGAAATTAAGGCTATGATTATTTTGCAAAAAAAAACCGCAGCTAGCACACCTGTCACTTCGGTTCCGAATAAAATTACAGAGAGCGCATAAAGCAATGTGTCTCATCATATTTCTTGAAATCATAAAACATAACAACGTCCTTTATACTTATGAAACGACGTTTGATAAAGTTTATGCCTATTTTCTTTACTATTCATGACCCCTCCCCCACAAAAAAATACAGCTAGACAGAATTAGCTATAATTTCAAACAAAAACACCTGATGATTTATTTAAGGTGTAGTAATGATAAACAGCCCAAGAAATTATTTTTGATAAACAAAACAAGTCCTTAATATTTTTGTCTATATATTAAGAGAACTCTCATAACATTGCAAAATTTGTTAAGATGGAGGAAATAACATAAGAAATGCGAATGACAATAATGACATCGGTGACTTAATCGCAGAGCAAGACCTGCGCACCAGTGAAGACACTCACCACAACAGGCCGCTGTAAGTATCTGTCTCCATCTCTCTCTCTCTCACTCTCTCTCTCTCCTTTCTTTCTTTCTTTCTTTCTTTTTTTTTCTTTCTTTCTTTGTTTCTTTCTTTGTTTCTTCGTTTCTTTCTTTCTTTCTTTCTTTGTTTCTTTCTTTCTCTCTCTCTCTATTCTTTCGTTCTTTCTTTCTTTCTTTCTTTCTTTCTTTCTTTCTTTCTTTCTTTCTTTCTTTCTTTGTTTCTTTGTTTCTTTGTTTCTTTCTTTCTTTATTTCATTCTTTTTTTCTTTGTTTCTTTCTTTCCTTCTCTCTCTCCTTTTTTTCCTTCTTTCTTTCTTTCTTTCTTTCTTTCTTTCTTTCTTTCTTTCTTTCTTTCTTTCTTTTTTCCTTCCCTCTTTCTTTTTTTCTTTCTTCCTTTTTTCTATTACTTTTATTAATTTGCCATTGCGTTTTGCACCATAGTTCTGATAAGACGATCTTTTACTGATTATTCTATCGAAAGGTCTGTGGATCTTACAAGTCGTAGAGAAAAAAGAAAAGCTTTCAGAGGTCGCCTATGGATTGGCAATATCCCATACATCATTTCTGATCAGTTCTGTAAGGTTGCTTTCTCTATATTTATTTTGACTATGCCCTAGGATTTTTGTTCGTTAAGAGAACTGCACTTTTAGCTGTATCTTTGTGTAAATGTTTGACTTTACTTAGGTCAAACACTAAAAACCGAACACAAGCATTCAATCCACCTGAATGAATACAGTTTTTAATCTTTCTAAACTTGTTTTCTGAACCTGCTATGATCTAGCTCAAAACCAAATACAAGAAATAGAATCGGCGATGAGAGAAATTGAGCGACGGAGCTGTATCGAGTTCGTACATCACACACAACGCCAACTACCATTTTTCGTTTTTTTCCTTAAGCATTTCTCAAAGTAAGTCAAACTTCTAAAAGATTATTTGTTCATATTAATTCTAAGGGTAGTTATGTTTCGAAGACAGGGGTTTTAAACACTCCAATATATCGGAATGAAAAAGAACAGTTTATAACAGATAAAACAGTGTTCTCTTCAGAATTATGCGTGACGGTATATACTTTTAAAGCAATAACGCTTTAAAGAATATAATCAATGACAAATTTCAATCACACTGCATTGTTAGCGTATTTGCTTCTTTTTATGGATTTTGTGTTTTTGATTTACAGATGCATGTCCACTCTTGGATTTAACGGGACAGTTCAGCCGATCTATTTGACTGATAGCTGTTGTAATGTAAATATTATAGTGATAATTAAATAACAAAATATTTCTCTAAATATTTATTTGATCGATATACATATATATATGCGATCAAGATCTATCTATGTAAATTTAGAAAAAGAAGAAAAAAAATTAAGAAAGGTAATGATGTTACAAAAGCTTCATCTCTAGTCAAATTATTACAGAAACATTCAATTTTGCACGAGCTTGGACATACTCTGAGTATGATACACGAACATCAGCGACCAGACAGAGATGAATATGTGGAAATTCAGGAACAAAACATTATCGAAGACAAAAAGATTGAGTTTGAGAAAGAAAGAGATGAAGACATAAATCTCTTTGACATAGACTACGACTACCGCAGCATCATGCATTATAGTGCCAGAGTATGGCAAACATTTTCATAGTTTTCTCATTTTTGTCATCATTATTTTTAACCCAACTAACGTGTTTCATGCAATTATATGCGGTAAGCATCAATGTCCTTAAACCCAAAGGTCGTATCAATCTTTTCGCTTATTTTCAATTAAATTTTGTCATGGAATATAGATCACTTATAAATAAATTACTTCATTAATATACTAACAATAAGATGAAATGTCAAATGCTACACCCTATCTGAATAAAACATGTATGTATAATATTCGAAGTTAACCAATAAGTTCATTTTAGTGTATTTAGACAACCTGTAACATATAACAGATTAAAATTTAACCGATATCGATAAAAAAATTAATAAATTGTGAGAATATTTTAAGCAATAAATTTTGTTATGCTTCCATCAGATATGCGAGATTTGTATAGATATATAATAGAAAACATCGTACAGAAGAAAAAATAAGATCATTTTTTATTAAACAGATGGGTGGCAGGAATGGTAACCTCACAATCCTAACTAAGCATGTAGCATTCCAAAACATCATTGGCAATAGTGAAATGCTAAGCTTTAGAGACATCAAACTCCTCAATCTGATGTACAGTTGTAGAGGTAATATGCCGTGATTTACTAAGACACAGAGAGAATGCAGCGAACCTCGAAATTACAGGAATAAGAAGTGAGTTTGTTATATTTCTATCAATGTTGAAATTTGAACTGAGACAAGTACCTTAAAGTCTAAGACTGACAAGACAAATGCAGATAAATATATTTAATGCGTATAGTGACTAAATATCTGTCTATATAAGTTGCTATGTTTAATGTTAAAGGTTATTGCTTTGGCACTAATTGTCCAAGCGAAGGCTTCCTTGGATCCGATTGCAGATGCTATTGTGCCGGAAATCCCGTCACTGTGTGTGGAAGTGGTGATGGTAAGCAATGTTTCAAATACGGCACTGTATTTACATAAAGACTGTTTTGAAATCAGCTTGAATAGTATCACGCTGGATCACGCTGAATAGATAGATAGATAAATAGACAGACAGATAGATAGGTAGATAGATAAATAGATAGATAGATAGATAGATAGATAGATAGATAGATAGATAGATAGATGGTGGTTTCATAATTTCGATGAAAATTTCAGAGATATTATAATATCAGTGATTTAACAGTTTTGTTACAATTTTTCTATGCTTGAAGCTGTTATTTAATTATTTCGATAACTGAATTTTTGTCACACAAAAAGACAAAAAGGTTTATATCAGAAGAATTGTTATTCTTAAAATTCAGAACAAACTGAATTTATGGTGACTACGACTACCGGTACATCAACCCAGGCGGCAACAAATAGTGAAATATACGTCACCCTGATTGGTGAAAAAGGACAGTGTGATGAATGCTTGCTTAAGATACTCAACCATAATGGCTTCCAGCGCGGAGCGTACGTAAATACCTATGCATATCAATGTCATATATTATGATGCGTGTATGTTTATTTGTAAATATTTATGTGTATACGTATGTGAGCATTGGTTTTTATATGCTTAAATCTAAATAAAGATTTCCAAATTTGCATTGTTTAATGGTTGCAACCAATCAATTAAAAAAGTAAGATTGACACGATATTTGCTATTTTGGAATCTACATCTTTAAATTTGCACAGGCAGAATTTATTACAGGCTCTTTTCATAAATCGAAACAATCTTGTTTTTCTTCATAAAGTATTTTTTATTGGAAATCGCTGTTCTATGACTATTAATGCCAATATTCAAGCCTATTGTAAGAAATTCAGACACAAAAAAGACCATAAAATGGAATTATAACCAACAACTGAAAGGTTGGCATCATCGATTTAATTAAGTTCCATTTATGATGCACTACTTCAGGAAAGTTATTTTAGGTGACCATGTATAAACCATCAAAATAATAAATTATAAGTTGGCTCGGTGAGTTGAGGTATAAAACATTTCAACCTTGCTTGTATAAAATTAATGAGCAGTGGGGTTAAAATCTAAATACTATCAGTGATAAACAATTTATATGAAACAACTTTTTAATCATGAGCTTAAGAAGGTTTAGTACACTTCCGTTATGCTTTCTAAAGAAGTAGTAGTCCAAATATACCGAACATTCCTTCTGATATATATGTTATTTCAACAGATTTATTTTAATATTTAGGAGCTAATTTTACCTTACGGATGAATAAAGTAAAATTTTTTCAAAGCGCAGAAAAAAGCTGTTTGTATTCTCTCACATCTCTATTTTTCTTTTAGGACAGATAATTACTTAGTGCCTTGTGCAGACAGAGTCATAGGCGAGCTTCTTTTTGTAAAGTTTCGTGACGGTGGTCAAGATAACCTTCAACTTTCTACAATATTAATAAATGCTCTATCAACTGAACGCACATACAATATTCAATGGGGCTACTGGCTTGGTGACAGCTATAACTTATTGTTTGAGAGAACGGTGCTTGTGACGGACTATTCGAATAAATGGAAAGGTGTAAAAAATACTGTGTTGTAGCGTTTCCTAACATTACATTTTGTCAATGTTTCAATATATTAAATGGGATGTCTTATTAACAAGAATTACACAATGTGTCGTTGGTTTTCCTTCAAAGTAATATCAAGTTTGTTCTTTGTAGAGCACACACTCTACACCGTAAGTGTGGAAGTCGGAACAGTAACAGACGCAGACACTGACAGCCCCATATTTATAACCATTTACGGTACCAATGGGACGTGTGGTGAATTCCAGCTTGACTCACATATTGATAACTTTGAGAAAGGCTCGTAAGTTTCTATCTGTTTGCTTTTATTTCTTCAAAACATTAGGGGTGTTTGATCTCTTTTTAAATAACTTTAACGAATATCAATATGAATTTCCATCGGTCTATTGGATTATTTTTCATTGAATAATGTGTAAGATCTAAAAAAAAATTCGACAAAGCTTTTCTTGTTGACGTAATTATATATACATTAGTCCTAACACTAAGTCAGTGAATCAAGATTACATTCAATTTTGTATTCACATATAAGATAACGTAACGTCCTTACTCAGTAGCACATATAAACCAAAAAATTTAATAAATACGTACAAAAAAATTACATGAGACATCTTACCTGATTTACCAACTGTTCTTTAAAATGTCCAAGTGGTTATGAATAAACTCGAAGCTTTTTTTGTCTAATAGCAAGGATTAATTTAATATGGCATGTCGAAACGACCTTGGTACTCCGCAAAAGATTAAGATGGAGAACACAGGTGCTGATGACGTTTACTTTACGCGAGTGAAAGTGACTAATACGGCGAGTAACGACGTGTACATATTTCCATGTAATGAGCGGCTTGGTCAGCAAAGTAGAGTCTTCAATGTCTTGAAGTTAGTTCTTTATTTGGTCTATTGAATAATGATAATATTATTATTATCATTATTGTTATTAATAAATAATAATAATCTTAAGTAGCACCTGCATCACACAACCCTCAAGATAGGTGTGCTGAATTTGGAAATAATGTTGCCAATCTACTATCGATAAACGAAGGACATTCTTAACATAATTATTTAACGCGAAAATATTGAATGCTTTTCATACTTTATACTTTATATTTTCTGAATGCCATTGTACTGATATTTTCTTTACATTAACAGAATAAAATTTCGTATTCTTACAGTGGTCCTTCTGATTTTATGGTGACGACAACCCTTACATCAACCCCGGCGGCAACAAACAGTCAAATATACGTCACCCTCATTGGTGAAAGTGGACAGTGTGACGAAAGCTTGCTTGGGACACTTGGGGCGTAAGTAAACATACATCAAATGTGGTACGTGGTAATTCGGACGTGTGTATTATATTACATACACGTTTGATTATATTACATATTTGTGTGTACACGTATGTGTGCATTTGTGTACTTCATGCGAAAATCTTAATAAAGATTTCCATTGCAGGGGGTACTGGTTCAACTAATCAATTTCAAAGAAAAACTAAAATTCAGCTGTTAATACTGAAGGCTCTTCATTTAGTTCCAAATTTGTAGAGATAAAATTTTTGCTGCATTTTGGTTGCAACAAATAATGATTGGTTCAACAGGATGCGGTACAAAATACTCACACTTTCCCTGTGTAAAAATTAATTAATCAAATAATTAAATGAATTAAACCAAAAAAATAAGTTAAAACATTGAAAAATAAGAGTGGGCGTGACGATTATTGACACAAAAAAACAGTTCTACCTCTGAAGTGGGTTTCAAATATATTTTCATCCCTTTCCGACTCAGCATACACTTTCTTCGGGGCTATTATGTGTGTAATTTTGATTACACTGCAATGAACAGATTCTGAAATATTCTCACAAACCTGTTTTTTTTTCATTTTTAATCAACATTCTAACGCCAAAATTACTGGGTGCTTAATGAAAGAAAATGTGCATGTGACAAGAGAAAGTTATGATATCCCATAAACAGTGAAAGCACATTCTACGCCCTGATGTCTTGTCCAAAGTGTGAATATATTTTATTTGTGTAGTGTTTCCCACTTTTGATATCTTTTCAACTTGGTGGCAATAACTGTTACTATGCACAGCCATATGTTTTTACAGTGTATGAGGGCTGTCAAAATGGCTAATAAAGAGCAGTATAATACTGATCAAAAGCATAGATATATATGGTGCATCAGTATAAGCCAAATCACACTTTTGGCGTTCCCAATAAAAATGCTCAAAAATCCTGCGTTTCGAATAAAATAACCGGGTAAAAATGAAAGAAATGATAGAGAGATTTCGCCTAAATGTCACATTTCTCTTGCACCAAAGAGCAATCGTGTTTTTAACAACCCGTATGATATTTTAAACATTTATTAAAAGTTTTAACAAATGGTTTCAAATTTCAATTTTTTTATGTTTCGAGTATGAGCTGTTTTTGCGATATTTCATCTATATTTTTCTGTCATTTCTTTCATTTCTTTACCCGGTTCCCTGGCAGTCGAAATTCAAAATTCTTGCGCGTTTTATTCGAAATACCCAAAGTGTGATTTGGCGTATATTTGAAACAAAGTCAGAGGACGAATCAGGCGACAACTGAGGTAGGCTTAGCTAGACCGCCCTCCTATCCGGCTTTATATGTGTGACATCCATATCTAATGGTTCACTCCTTGCAAAATACCAACGTGTACCCAACGCCTAGAAAATCACAAAATATCACATTTTCCACTTTTTGTGTCAACATTGACATTCCACAATATCACAAAATAATCTTTTGCTAAATATGTTAAATAGCTTAAAACGCTTCAGTTCACTGTAATGCCGTTTCCAAACGCAATGTGATGGGGGAAGGCAGACTATGCCTTCCTCCTTGTTAGCGATATTTAACATGGTTATATGTGTACGCTAATGGTAAATAGGCCCTTTTACATATGAAATTGGCAGTTTCAGTTCAAAGTGGTTGTTGGTAAAAATTCCAATAAAA
This sequence comes from Protula sp. h YS-2021, assembly GCA_949752745.1. NCBI lineage: Eukaryota > Metazoa > Annelida > Polychaeta > Sabellida > Serpulidae > Protula > Protula sp. h YS-2021. Next base: position 4,754,508 of record OX457027.1, read on the forward strand.
ACGTGAATAAACCATTATAAATAAAAATCTCTAAGCTAAAAAAACTTATAGCCAAAACTAATAAATATATGATTATTTTAATAAATTGGTAAAATATTAAATACTACCCAAATCAGCTACATAGCAGTAAAATATTTTTCACACCACTAAAAATCATATCTTCTTTAACTAGTAAATTGAGCAAAATATTTTACAAAGCACTAGACGGACGTTGCTAATATCCTCTTACATCTTCTCATTTCGCCCCATTTTAGGACCGATGAAAACTTAGTGCCTTGTGCAGATAGAGCCATTGGCGTGCTTATTTTTGTGAAGTTACGCAACGGCGGCCAAGATAAGGTTCAGCTTTCTACAATACTAATTAAGGCTCTATCAACTGGACGCGAATGTACTGTTCAATGGGGCTACTGGCTTGGTGTCGGCACCAACCTATTGCCTGAGAGAACGGTTCTGGTGACAGACTATTCAAATGAATGGAAAGGTATGCAAAATATTGCTTTGTGATGTATCCATTTCTGTAGCTTCAACATATTAAATAGGTCTTCTTGATTCTAAGAATAACAGATTTTTAACGTTTAACAGGTAACACTACACATTGTCTAGTTAATTTTTGCTCATTTTTACTTGTATAAACATTTGTCTTTTTAGAGCACACACTGTACCGCGTGGTTGTAGAAGTCGGAACAATAGCAAACGCAGAAACTAACAGCCCAATATTTATAACCCTTTACGGTATCAATGGGACGTGTGACGAATTCCAGCTCGATTCACAGATTAATAACTTTGAGAAAGACTCGTAAGTTTTCATGTGTGTTTGCATTTTGTTATAAAAGTCAAGAGAATGATCAGCCTATGTTGAAATTCCTGGCGATGAAGAATATTCATTTGTGTTTTCATGTGTAATTGTTCGTGATTATATTTTTTATAACGTTCTAGCTCTAGAAATAAATTTTGCAAATATTGCCTGTAAAACACTTAAAACTAGAACAATTTCTGTAAAAGTAAACTTAAGCTTATAAATATACATTAAGCAGGATTCATGAAATCAGGGGCAATTTTCAAAAACAGAAATTTGTGTCATGCGTCGCAATTAAGCATGTGTTTTCAGTTTTTGAACATGCGCTTGGAAAAATAAAACTGTCTTGATACGCAATAATTTTATACATTTTGGTTGATTTTCCCCTTTTGCAAGCAGTACAAGTTTCTAAAAGGATCATTTAAAACATGTTTCTTAGTAGGAGGGGATTAGCCAGATTTTTACGGAGAATATAGCGCAAAAAAAAGCACGACCACAATTTAAAGGCTGTCAAGTAAACACACTTGAATTTTCGCTTTCTGTGTTAACAAAATAAGCAACACATATTGATATTGGTGTTTATTTCACGGATTTCCTTCACTCTGACTAAAATCTTCATTTTTTAGTTTTCTAATTGCAAAATTTAAACGGAATGCACAAAGGCCACTGCAGCAAAATTTTCGTATAAATTTTATAAACTATAGGATTGATATATTCTCAGTTAAGCTTTCACCTATTTGATTACGTCTCGAACACCCATCACATATCTAAAAAAGCAAGACATGCTAGGCATGACACATCTTAGACATGCACATATAAAATAAATTAAATAAAATGCACATATTAAATATGTTAAACAGCAAAGATGAATTTGACATGGCATGTCGAAATGGCCTTGGTACTCCTCAAAAAATCAAGATGGAGAACAAAGACACTGATGGTGTGTACTTGACGCAAGTGAAGGTGACCAATACGGCGACTAACGATGTGTACACATTCCCATGTAACAAATGGCTTGATGACACGGCAGGCGGTGGCCAACAAACTAGATACTTCAATGTATCGAGGTAAGTCTTTTGATTTGGTATTTGTTAGAAGAATATTAACGTAATGTAATAATGTATGTAAGGGTCAATGTATGGGAATGCTTTCATGCGATGGGACCTCTGAATGAAATGAGATAACTACCGGAAAAGACCAAAATTGGGTCAAGCAATCCAATTATTGTAAGGAGTTTTAACAGTAGAGGTGAATAATACCCGGTTGGGAAAAATGGGTCTTAATTCTAGATGATTATTATTAACGGATGGTCATATCGTAATGAAAAATGAAATCTTTGCATACTTGTTTAATCTAAAAATATTCATTCTTTTTTATACTCCAATACTTGACTTTATTTTAATTAGTTTTTTTATTTACTTTCTTCTGTTTTTAGGGCCTACCATATTGTGGACTGATTTCATATCCAGGTTTATGCTCCGCGAGTCGACACATTAATAATAAAACTTTCCATTGCACACATTCTAACATATTTAATGTCTCTGGCTACATGACTTTATAAAGATTATGTAAATGAAGAAATAAAATTTGATCATCGGCAATCTTGAACTTTTCTGACTGGTTTAATGCTAAATTTGCAGTTTCATTCTGGTGCAGTATACACTAGCGAAGAGCACTAAGGCAGCATACGGGATCTGTGCATACTGACTCATCACGCCGTTGAATTGCACATTGGTGCAATAAATACTGGAGATATATATACTGGCACGGTGCATACTGGTGCATCACACTGGTTTATTGCGTACTTGAGCAGTTTATGTTCGCGCTTCACACTTACGTAGAGTATAATTTTGCAGCATACTGCGGGAATGTACATACTGGAGCATTATACTGATGCATTACATATTGGCATAGTGAAATCTGGCCTAGCAAAATGGCGCAATGAATGCCAGAGCATTACATGCTGGTGCACTATACTTGTGCAGTACATACTGTAAATTTTGGCATAGTTAATACTTGGGCATTATTCCAATGCATTGCATTCTGACGTGGTTCGTGCTGATTATCATATTTCCGCGGTTAACTCTAACGCAGTTTATACTGGTGCTTGATACTCGTGGCTTGCATAATGTGGCAGTGAATGCTAGCGCAGTGCGTAATGGCGCAGCACACTTGCACAGTGCATACTGGAGCAGCGTACACTAGCGCAACGCAGAATACTGGCTCAGAATGTTCTCTGTTGGTTGTAGCATCCGACCGAATGAATGTTTTGAACACCTTTCTTTTGAAAGGGCATTTTTGACAATTTTTAAAAGGTTTTACTAAATATCCACATCAAGGTTTTGCTAAATATACAAAAAGTGTACATCTTTTAGCTTCAATTTATATTTGTATTATCTCTAAAGAAGATAATGTTTTTAGAAACTGGACTGCACATTAAGCCAAGCATTTGTGTAGGTATGAAACAGGTACTCTCTTTTAGTGAATGTTGGTATTGTAGTTTACCAATAGTTCGTAATATATCCTTAATTGAAGACTGCGATTCTTATAACAGCTCAGTCCTGTGAGCTTTGTTTTTGACTTCCTTTTAACCCGAAAACCTATTATTGTCTGATTAACATCGAAGCACTGTTTTTTGTTGTTTTTCAAAACTGCTATGCTTTTATCAACACACCAAAGACACCTAGATGGCGTAGTATTGGCAGTTCTATAATCTAGAGCAATATTATATCGCTTGTTGACATAAAATGATTAAAGAATATTCCATGTGAGGGAATGTGTACTTTTAAAATTGCAGCTGAGGATGAAATCAATGCATCTTTGAACCTTCACTTCATCACTGAATTTCATTATGATTTAATGTCATTAGCATTTTCTATAGGTTTAAGTAAATTGTTGATCAATAGATAAATTGAGTGCAGTCTATTGTAAGAAAATTTAACAAAGCTGAATAGACAATAATTACTCAAACTGAGGTTGAATAATTCGGTAAAAAATGAAAAGTTACCCAAATCTCGCTTCCTGCAGGTACAAAACAGTTTAAAGCATAATCATATCTTTTTTATGTTCCTAATGTGTTCTTATATAAGCTGTAATATCTCAGTTTATCTCATGTTATCTCATATTATCTCATATTAGTTTCGATGCCTGCCAACTGCAGAAAAATATAAATACAATTGATGGTCCTCTAATTTTAAAATGAAATTCGGTTGCACTCAGTTAACTGTACACAGCTTTTACTTGTGTTTTTTATAAGGTCTTGGAGATCTGGTCATACTGTACCAGACGGGAAGACTACTGTCTGCATGGATTTACCGAGGCATAAAATACATAACAGTGTTTTTTAAAATTCAAAGACATTACAGGCGTCTTTGCACGTATTTTGCATTGGCTTTCCAACCACAGAATTTTTCATGCATGTGTTGCATTGACGCACCACCATGAACGTATAAACTGCACATTTCCCACCACTTTTAAAATCCCACCGTTGGTTTACCAATCCATAATTGGCATCTCGGTGCACAGTTTTTCCAACCTATGAAAAAAAGTATGTTACACCTAGAGAATCCTTACATTTTCCCATTCAAAGATTGCATTTGTGAGTTCATGCATAGGCTAATTATATGGATTATATGCACGCCATCTCATGTGTAAAATGCAAATGTTTTGCGTGGTTAATCCAGCCGTATGTTTGCCAATGTATTCATACGCATTTCATTACGATTAAGTTGCATGGCATGAAATCCTCAAAGACCGAGGAAAGTGTGAATCAAATGAAGCAAAGTTGAAAAAGGTCCGAACAGAACACTCACTCACACCATCGTACCAAGGTGTCAGTTAGGCCGGTGAACACAAATGAATGCTCTTGACTGCGCCAAGCGCCCATTGTGCTGCATTTCTCAGCAATGTTTACTTACCACTATACATCTTGATACCTTCATATTCATCACTGTGCGTGTGAAGGGTTATTTTTAGGGAAATAAAATACACATGAGGTGAGTATCTCACCTACAACTGATGTTTCCTTCATGCTCTTACAATTTAATGCTTTGACGGTATTTAATAAAAAAATGAGAGATACCCATATTTTTTTTCAGATACTGTATGGGCAAAATAATAAAGCTTTTACAAGACTTGCTGAACATGGTGCTACAGTAAATGACGACGCTTAGTTTGTTTTATCTTTTGTTCAAACTATGGATGCTATATAAAACAAATAACCAGAGCAGTATATTCCTTATGCATTCTATATTTAAAGTGGGTTGTGATGAGTTCTGCATATTGAACTGATTGACAATATTTACGAAGGTTAAAAATATAAATGCGGTGAGAGATAAGTTGGTAGAACGCTGGGATTGGCATTTATAAGGTTAATGGTTCGAAGGAGGACAGGGGATGACTGGTTTTCCTGAAAGTACCTCAGCTGAACGACTGCAAGATTTCAATTGATAAGATTTCAAAATAGATTTGCATCACCGTATAAAATAGGCATTTCGTCCAACGTATAAAATGTGAATATATGAAGTGCATAACGTATATATAACGCATATATAGTTGATGTAAAATCCACACATTAGAAAAGATAGGAATATCGTACACGCGTATATTGCGTGAACGTCTGACAAATTAGCATTATGAATCAACACCATGTATAAAACGTGTATTTTCAAAGTCAATAAAAGACATTTCAAGAAGGTGAATTTTGAACTCAATTGAAAATACCAAATGATCAGTATGCAAAAATATTTAGCTGTATGTTGCTTTGCTCTGCAGATCCCTTGAGCGACAGGTAGGTGTTTGTTGAATATGAAAATGAAAGAGCGAAGACGGAAGGGGAGAAAAATCAATAAAATATTGCCATATAATGTCTTACTCACTTATAATCTGGGATTTTAAAAATAATTTATTGCTTTTTTTAAATAACACGTTCGTATTTTACGAATATCACGTAGGAAATCTATACCGCAGATGTAATGTTTGCTTAACTATGCCACGTGCGCACGTTTAGACAAACAAGCACAAGCACTGTTTATAAGGCTTTTGTTGGTGAATATGCAATCGATACAGCAAAGTGCAATAGGCATTTTATATTAAAGATGTGAATGAATACTAAGGAGGAAAGAGGGAGACAAATATCACAAAATCACGTTTAGTTTCACTGAAAAATAATTGTCAAGAATTCAAAAACGCTCGTCAATTCTCGTTTAACCTAACCTTAAGTGCGTTGTGTGCAAAATCTGAATTCAGCCAATGGAATTGATTCTCTTTTAAGTCCGTTGATTTTCAAAACATAAAAAATCATTTGCACTCTATTAAATCCATTTCCCCATTCTGTGTCTCCCCGCACACCCCGCGCCCCCACCCCTTAACAAAATAAGAAAGGTGTTCATCTATGAGTTAACTATACGCAGACCTGTACGATCATACAGCTGTCGCCAGTGAAAGTCGGGGCTTACAATTTAAATTTATTTGATTATTAAAAGCAAAGTCGAAACGCCTGATCCAGTGAAGTCAAGAGAAAAAACTTCTGTCTAGAATGTGGCAGAGCGACATTGTATTGGCGTCAGAACCATACACTGTCGACGTTTGTACACTATCCACCCCAACCTCTAATCCTCCCCTCTCCCCGCCCCGCAAAACAAACACACACTTGAGTCAACCCAGGAAGTATCATAATTTGCGAGTTCTACACGCACACGTTAAGGTATGTGTATTAAAAAATCAAATAATTTACATCTTCATATTTGCCTATTTTCCAAAGGACATTTTACTTCTTTCATATTCATGGGGCATTATAATACCATTGTTAATTAGTCAGCGCAACGTCGTCTTTCTGACATCTGCAAGAAGTCATTGTTTGCGACGTCAGTTCAGTGTCAATATGTCGGGGACAGAAGTTGCGATGTGATGGCAAAGGGGAAACAATCATCAGTAACTTCTATACTACTAAGTAGTGTAGAAAGGCCGTTTCTGCGCCAGGAAGTGACGTCATCATGTCTGGACCGGAAGTAACGTCATCATGTCTGTTTGTTTGTATCTGCTTGAGTTTTTGGATGGAGCGCGCGCGCGTGTTGGGATGACGTCATGATGAAGGGTAAACGTCACAGCAGAGTGTGCGTAAACGAAACGTCATTTTGTTTTCGTAATTTGAAATAACGGACTTCCGTTGAAGTGTGGAACATATATTTGTAACATATCGTCATTTTAACTGTGTAAAAAGTTGGATAACTTTCGTTATAGTTGACCGATTTACATGAAAATTTCACTGTTTGATTCACTTATTTCCTGTACTATTTCGCGGATGAATACTATTTGACTTCACCGCTAGATGTCTCTGCTTTACAGCTGTACAGCAGTACAACTGTAAGTGAGACATTCATATCAAGCAGTGATACATTCTGCTGAGTCAGCAATTTTAACAATTTTTGAACAAAGTTACACACCATATTTTGATTACATGGAAGTAGTATAAAAGCATGAGTGAAACATGTCAACTAGTCAACAAGTAATACATTCCGTCAACAAGTCAACAAGTGGAGATTGTGTGACGAGAAAATACTTCACAATGTCGGCATTACTTCTTGACAGATGTATGACTATGGAGTGAATTATACTAGCTATGTATTTTCAAAGCTTCCTGCTTTTGAATGGGATTGGATGCAGCAAGTGAAGAATTTCTATCTGCATTGCGAAGCTGTTGGAAAGGCTATTCCAAGTGATTGTTTCATCCACTCGTTTCTATGTGACTGTGAAGATCTACATATACTATCAGCTTATGACATTGATTCAGCATTTATCAACGCGAATACAATTTGGGCAGTGGAGCTCATGTTAGTTGTAGCTGCAAGAGTCATTTTACTTTATGATGATGTTCCATTGACGACGAATGTATCAGTCCTTGTTCGATTCAACTATGGACGAGTTGAAGTGAATTCAAAGCTTTGCAAGAGGTTTGAAAAGGGAGCTGACTCAGCGGATGGTTGGGTATAAAAAGGGAGTGAACTCAGCAGAGTGAAGTAATTTCTCAGCAGACAGTTGGAGGGAGTGGACTGACTCAGCAGGGTATAAAAGGGAGTGAACTCAAAGTCATCAGTACATTGTACAGTCATGGAGAACAAGACAAGCAGCTTCGAAATTAGTGCTAACTTAACCATTACTGTGGAGCATGGAGAATATGGACCATTTCTACGCATCACACGTGGAGAGAGATGGTGTGCTTATTCACCATCTTTGTGGAAGATTGTGTGCCAGAGCTTAAAAAATTTACGCGACATTGGCTTCAAACTATACTTAACGCAAACGAAGTGGCTTGAAGTCATTTCATACTTACGGATATGCGCTATGTGAGTTTTGTGCGCACATCACGGTTTGAAGGGAAAGAATACACGCATTACATCAACATGAATGATGATGAATGGGAGACACTGCTTCAGGAGATGGACAACATCAACTCAGCCCTATCACCATGCGAGGAATGTCATGACAAGAAAACGATCATCAAGCTGCAAAAGGATGGTCGGATGAAGGTGTCAAAGCTATCCAAGAAAAGACTGGCTGAAGTTCAGTTGGAGAACATGAACGTGCAAAATCAACTTGGACTTACCTGCGACTATTGCGGGGCTTGTGGATATATGGAGGATTATCATTGCCACTGCCACAAGTATAATTGCAAGTTGTGTGAACCAAACAACTTCTGCGGCAAGTGTGGAGTACTTAAAGTCAGTGAAGCAAAGTAAAAGTGACACTGAAACAAGATGGACGCATGTTTTAAAAATGCATATGTTGACTTGATGATAGCTAAACTTGCTTGCTGTGGCACTCCAGACTATCAACTTTATCATTTGGACGCTTTTTGGGATGTTGTACATCACAGTCTTGATGTGATTGAACTGCATTCAAGATTTCTTAGAGAATGTTATAAATTGGTATAGAAGAAGATCCTGACTTTGACTTTGATTCTGCTCGTACTGATGTGGAAGTATATTTCACCGTAGTTGATCATTTGAGAGATTGTTGTGAACTACAAGAAGAAGAAGAGGAAACCGAACAGCTTTGTCAGGTAAGTTATAAAAACCTTTTTAAACATGTTTATGACAACATAGTGAATTGATAACATAACAATGTTTTTCATACTAGCAAATTTAGTTTTATGTGAGTGGTTTCAACGTAAACAAAGAAAGAACATGATAGAAGAGGCAGCAACTATATTAAAACATATTTTATTACAGGAAGAAACCGATATGTCAGACTAAAGAAACAAAGTCAACATGGAGAATCTTGTGCTATTCAGCGGTCATAAGGACGTTCTTTCAAACATGTTTCCAACACGACTTGAAAAGTATGGACATGTGTTCAACTCAAGTGAAGCTTTATATCAATATGAGAAAGCAGTGTTTCATCACCGTCAAGATATTGCTTCAGCCATTGCTTCATGTAGAAATGGATATGAAGCAAAACGTATTGCTAAAGTGATAAAGCCATGTCCGTTATGGCATACAGTGAAGAAAAGTAAAATGCAAGATGTTTTACAAGTTAAATTGAATCAGTGTGTATTGTTTCGCAACAAGTTAGAAGAATGTAAAGACAAAACTTTAGTTGAAGCAACGTATGATCATTGGTGGGGAGCTGGTGTGAAACATGTGTCATCTGGATATCCTGGTCAGAATATTATGGGAAAGTTGTTAGAAATGTTGTGTGAGGGTTAGAGACCTTTTCATTTGCTTGCCAACCGTCATGGTGTGCAGACGTGTGGACATGTAAAAAGATGGATGTAGAAACATGGAGAAGTTTGTGGACTATATGATAAGTGAACGTTTTGGAACTGTTGAACAACAACTGGAACATATCAACATCTATTAGGAACTTGCTCATTCCATGCTGAACTTATCAAACTTGCGTAAGGAGTGAAGAGTCTGGAGCTGAGGAGTTTGATATCACTTTAATCCAAGACTGTTTGATGAAGTGAGAGAGCTACTGCAGCATAATTGTCATTTTACATGTGTTGATACATATTGGAATGAAGCTAAATATTACATTCATTTAGATAAAGTGTTAGAGAATGCAAATCAACGTTGTGAGAAATATGGTGTAGATACTATTACATTAGATGAACTCAGTAGTTGGTTAGTGTTCATCGAAGACCAATGGTCTCCAGTTATTCATACCATTGTATCCATACTTGATTTGTAAACTAGTTAGTTAAGTCATATTAGTTAAGTGATGTTGGTTGAGTTATAAATAAAACGTGTTCTGTTGAGAAGTGGTTTTTTCATTCATCATGTCGACGTGGAAAGACTACCTGACCAATATTTACTTCAAACCTGGACAACCTGGAGCATTTGCTGGTCCTTACAAACTTTATCACATCTTAAGAAAACATGATCAACCAGTGACACATTCACAAGTGAAGAAATGGTTACAGGACCAAGATGCATTCAGTTCACTACAACCTGTCAAATACAGGTTTAAAAGACAACGTGTGATTACACGTGGCATTGATGACATGTGGGATATTGATTTGGCTGATGTGGGAAACATAGCCCCCTATAATGATGACATACGCTTTTTACTCATTGTCATTGATGTGTTTTCCAAATATGTGTGGGTACAGCCAATCCCTAATAAATCACATACCAGCGTCATACAAGCTTTCCAAAAGATTTTTCATGACACACGACGAAGACCACGCACGCTAAGATCTGATAAAGGAACGGAATTTAAAAACAGATGGGTAAAAGCATTTTTGAAGAAAGAGGGAATTCATGCTTATACCACAAAGAATGAAACCAAAGCCAACTTTGCTGAAAGAGTCATTCGTACTCTAAAGGGAATGATGTATCGGTATTTTGTACATAATCAAACTTACCGTTATGTAGACATTCTTCCAGACTTGGTGTACAATTACAACCATAGACCTCATGGTTCTCTTCCTGATAAATATGCTCCTGCAGAGATTCGTAAAGACAACGAATCAAAAGTGTGGAAGTATATGTATGTAGACAAACTGAAATTGAAACCGAAGAAGAAGAAGTATAAATTCAACATTGGCGATCATGTGCGTATTTCCCACATTAAATATGTGTTTCAACGCGATTATCACATCAAATGGACGCAAGAAGTCTTCATTGTCACACATCGGTGTAAGAAGCAAGGAATACATTTGTATCGTGTGAAAGACTTTTTAGATGAAGATATTGATGGACATTTCTATGAAGAAGAACTGCAGAAAGTGACCAAAGATATTGAATCTATTTATAGAATTGAAAAAGTCTTGAAAACACGTAACAGACGAGGAGGTGTGAAAGAATTATTTGTCAAGTGGTTAGGTTGGCCAAACAAGTTTAATAGTTGGGTGAAAGAAACAGACATTCAAAACTGAAACATCAATTTACATGTTTGGTCTCTGGACCTACTGGCAGTGGCAAAACGTCTCTGGTCAGGGAAATTCTAGAACAAAAGTTGATTCAACCTTCTCCGAAAACCATTTTATGGCTTTATGCAGCAGATCAGCCTTTGTACAAGGGAATGAAAGGCGTGGAATTTTACCAAGGCATTCCAGATGACATTGAAGAGTGCTTTAACCCGAAAAAACCAAACTTACTTATCATTGATGACTTCATGACCAAATGTCATAGTGATGAGCGAATGACACTCTCTTTAGAGTTGGCAGCAGTCATCAAAATCTAAGCATTATCTTTATTGTGCATAATTTATTCCATCATGGGAAAGAGATGCGCAATATCAGTTTGAATACACATTACATCATTCTGTTTAAAAATCCTAGAGATAGTCAACAAATTAGTACATTAGCACGACAAATGTATCCTGGAAGATCACAATTCCTCATAGAAGCCTGTCAAGATGCTACCAGCAAACCCCATGGTTATTTATTCATTGATTTAAAACCAAAGACAAATGATCAACTACGTATTCGTACAGGCATTTTACCAAAAGATACACACTATGTATATATTGATAAAGCAGTGTATGAACAAGAACCAACTCATTTAACCATTCACAGTCAAGATGTCTAAACGTATTCGAGCGAACCAACTGTTTCTTCATTTGCTTGCACGCAGTGGGCCTAAACGACGTAAATCCTTGCTACAGCAAGCTACAAAGGAGGAATTAACAAGCTTGTTTGAAATTTGTTTGAATATATTGCAAGGACATTTACCCTTAAGCGCAAAACGGTATAAGGAATTTAAACGTGAACGTCATACGCTACGTACTCTAGCAGATAAGAAGATATCTCTTCGACGAAAAAAGAAGTTGATTAATCAGAAAGGAGGATTCATTGGAGCTATTGCTAGATTGGCATTACCCTTGTTAGCCAAACTGCTGTTAAAATGAAACATATGATGAAAATGGTCCTCATTCCTGAATATGAATACAAACTGTTGCTAGAAAAGAAAAATGATATCAAAACAAAAGTCAATAAACTTTTGCGTGGAAAACGAACGCGTGAAAAGGTTATTGAAATGTCTCAACTTCTTGGTCGTCATTTAAGAACAAGTCAGTCACAACAACAGCAGCAACGGCAGCAACGGCAGCAAAAGCCTGTTGCGTCGTCTGAAAAGTTATTTTTAAGTCATTTTCAACCTATCTATCATGGAAAAGTACTGCAACTTTAAGCAGAACTGAAGAAACATGGTGTTAAATGGACAGACAAGAATGAACTTGTGTTGAAAACGGGCGATATTATCACAAATTCCAACATTGTTGATTTGATGAAAGAAGCATTAGTGGCGACAAGAAGAAAAGAACGAGCCATACCACATGGTTGGCATCCGTTTATCCAGGAAATTGTCGATGCGAATATTCCAAAAACAATGTTTAGTAAAAAGACCACTCGTGACGACATTACAACAGAAATGAAACAACGTCAACAAAGACAGTTTCCTGAAGGATGGGAAAATTTTAAACATGGCTGAAAGAGCTATGTTGCTGTTGTCAGGAAGATAAACCAACTATTCCTGTAAAAATAAGATGTACAAGTGCTTGTTGTGAAGGAGAAATAAAAGACCATGTGAATGAGGATGAGACTTGGCATACATCTGCGAATGGCGCGCGCTATCCTGAAGTATATAGACAACGTCAACGCACCTATACCATTTAGTTCTCATCATGGAGTCGACAAGTTTTTACATTACTTTGCCTAGCAATGCGAGTATGAACTATTATCCCAACAACAAGGCTTCAAATTATCAAATTCGTATGCCTCGAACCATCTATCTGAATGGAAAATATGAAGTGGCTTTAGCTGAAATTCAATATCCACATACATGGACAACGATGAGACATGACATGGACTATTCTATTCAGTATCGACAACAACCACTGACAGACACACTTGGCACTATCACTATTCCTTATGGTTACTATAGATCCATACAAGAGATATGTGATGCAGTCAATGAAGAAGCAGCTAATTCTATGAAAGATGGCTTTAAAGAAGCTATTCGGATAAAGGTTGATAAAATTAGACGACGCGTTTTTCTATTTCTCAATGATGGTTTTGAAGTGTCATTCTCCGCTGGATTAGCTGAGATTTTAGGATTTATCCCAGATCAATGGTATACTGAAAGATGTATAGCTGAACATAAAGCTGATGTGAAACAGGGATTTTATACACTTTATGTGTATTGTAGTATTTGTGAACCACAAGTAGTTGGCGATTATTATGTTCCCTTACTACGTTCTGTTGGAATACAAGGCCATGATGGAGACATTGTCATGAAAACTTACGGCGAACCACATTATGTACCTGTAAACACATCTAAATTTGACATGATAGAAATGAATATTAAGGATGACACAGGCTATAATGTTCCATTTCAAACTGGAAAGGTGATCTGTAAACTCCATTTTCGACTAAAAGCATTATGAAAGCTTACACACACGATCCGTCTGCATATCGCAGTCATTTTCTTCGTCAAGTTGGCGGGGAATTACCAGGATTTAAAGGAGCGCGAATTCAATATGGCGATGGTATTGGTTCAATATTGGGATCATTGGCTCGCAAAGCTATTCCATTACTTAAGGCTGGGGCTAAGAAGGCTGCAAAGAATGTCGCGAAAGATGTTACGGGCCGAGTAGCAGAACGTGTGTTTGGCGAACAAAAGCGTGTGCAACCAACGAAACGTGTCAGAAGACGAATAAGAGTCAGACGGATAACATCAAAACATAAAGATATCTTTTAAATCATGTCTCTCATCCATAATCATTCGTGTGAATGTAGTCTTTCTCCATTGGAATGGTTTCACGTACCACCGACGCAAACTACTGTAGAGAAAAGTTATAATGTTGACTATCAACCACTCACTACCATTAGAGAAGGCGCTCCAATAGAATTCTACATTCCTGCGAGTACAGAAGAATATCTGGATTTAAAGAACAGCAAACTCCATATTGTATTTCGCATTGTAAAGGCTGATGGAACAGCGTGTGGCGCAGATGATAATGTCTCCTGCTTCAATGATGTGTTTAATGGGTTATGGTCTAATATTGAATTGTTTCTGAATGATCGATTGGTATCGCATAGTAACAATACCCATGGTTTTACCAGCATTATTTCTCATCTCATCCATGATTCGGAAGAAAGTCTCCATTCTGAGCGCTCGATGCGTCTCATGTACAAGGACACTGCTGGGTCGATGAATAGTTTTGAGGTGAAAAGACCTAATCATGAACAATATGTATCGGGATTTCATGTCAATGCCGACGGTGGTGATCTAGGTGAAACAAGAAACAATGATTACATCAATGGTATTTGCATACACGTCTTAGCCGTGATTTTATGCTGACAGGTGGTTTAAGGATAGATTTGTTTGAGCAGGATCGTTATCTTCCTAATGGCATCAGTTTGAAATTGCGTTTCCATAGACAAAAAGATGACTATGTATTGATGGCTGCAAATACGACCTATAAGGTAGAAGTGAAAGAGGCATTTTTAACCATTCGCAAAGTGAGAGTGAGTCCAGGTATTCAGCTAGGACATAGAGATGCATTGATGAAAAGTCCTGCCAAGTTTCTCATCACTAGAAAAGAATGTAAAGTGTTGGCTATTCCAGCAGGGTTTCAGTCTTTTGTGAAAGATAACATCTTTTTGGGTCAATTACCAAAACGCATTGTCATTGGTCTGGTTCATAATGAAGCCTTTGGTGGATCAGTATTTAGGAATCCATATGATTTCAAACATTTTGGTCTGGACTATATGCAACTGTACACGGATGGTGAACCAGTTTTGTCCAAACCTCTCAAGCTTGACATTCCACAGAACAAATACCTGGACGCTTTTGAAACGCTTTACAAATCGTTTGATCGATTGAATGGTGAGAAAAGTTCCATTATAAAACGGGAAGATTGGCCTAGAGGTTATGCTTTATTTTCGTTTGACTTGACACCTGACTATGATGGTGATGATCATTTTCCCCTGATCAAACATGGAAATTTGCGGCTAGAAATGAATTTTAGCAGGGCGTTACAACACACAATCAATGTCATCGTCTATGCTGAATTTGACAACATTATTTAAATAAGTGCCAATCGCAGCATCCAATTCGACTACCAGTCATGAACACGAATCAGATCAATGCCATATTGAGCCATGATGTCATGACCAAAGACTTGCTTCAAGGCGTGTTTGCCATGGACCAGTTACCATCTTTACAACGCGGTGCCTATGTCATCAACACAGACGATCAAGATGAACCAGGAGAACATTGGGTGGCAGTGTATTATGACAAAGACTCTGTAGAATATTTTGACTCTTATGGACTGTTCGCTGTCGATGATCGTTTAGACATGTTTTTAAGAAATGAATATATGTATAATTCCATACCATTACAAACGCCAATATCATCGTCATGTGGTTTTTATTGTGTCTATTATATATTACATAGAGCTCGAGGCCAGAGTATGTTTGATATTGTGAATATTTTAAAAAGAATGGATGGTGATTTAATTGTAAAGGACTTTGTATATAGACATTATAAACCATTGTTTTATTAATGTTGTTGTTGTTATAATAGTTAAGTTGTTGTTAAGTTGTTGTTATATTAGTTAAGTTGTTGTTATATTAGTTAAGTTGTTGTTGTTGTTGTTGTTAAATAAAAACAACTCAAGTTTCAAACTGTCTTGTTTATTGTGTTTTATTCATAAACTCTATTTACAAAGTTTACAAACTTCTATTTACAAACGTCTATTTACAAACTCTTAACTACAAACTCTATTTACAAACTCTATTTACAAACTCTATTTACAAAGTTTACAAACTTCTATTTACACTATTTACAAACGTCTATTTACAAACACATTCATTTTTCAATACATTTAGCAATGTATGCCATTCATTGGAATCTAAATTAATATAGGTATCATAGACATTACATCCATGTTTGTAAATGCTATGAAAGCTCACATAACGCACATCACCAAACTTTATCACTTTAACAGTTTCATGTTCAGACAGTTTCAGTTCATATCCTTCTTCATTTATGTCAATGTTCATCAAACGCATAGGCTGTGTCAGCTCAATGGATTTGGTACCCCGCTTGAGTTGTATCCCTTCCTTAACAAGCATCAGGTTCTTCCCAATCCAATGCTTGTAACAGCGCGTTCCATTCCACTGTGCTGAGGGTGATGTAGTCGTAGTGTTCTGTAAGCTCGTCATATTGGCGAAATTGTACAAACACGTCTAGACCGTTCTCAGTCACACGCACTTCTAATTCATTTGAGACTGCTAGGAGAAAGCCGGGTATTCTCAGCTTGTCTAGATGATCCTTCAACACGGATTGGTCATCAGGCGATAGGACGAGATACTGTCCAAAATGTCGTAGCACAATGTCATCACATAAGTTTCTCATATAGGAGAATCCATATGTAATGGGTTCATAATCCAACACATAGTCTTCCATCTGGTCTTTTTATACTCGGATGATGTTAAACAGTGGATGTTGTATAGCTTCTAGGAATCGTAAGACTGCGTGCCAGTTCTTGATATCAAAGAAGATCAACTGTGCATATGGCGTATCTGGCACAACTCCCTTATAATCCTTTGGATAATCCTGTAAAAGATTTCTACAGAATGTCACACGTATGTTAGAATCATATTCAGCCACCGTCACTTCCAGTTTATTTTCAAGTCTGCGTTCAAACCCAGGTTCAAGCGGAATGTTTTTAAAGTCTTTCCACACTTCAGGTTTAAACCGATAAGCAGAACTTCTCCGAGAACCCATCATCACTTCATTCCTCTCATTTACTTTAAGGTAAATACCATCGTTCAACATGAGTGCATTCATGATTGTTACCTTGTTATGACTTGTCGTCTTGTCTGCGAAGCCTTTTATCCACTTCTTTCACCTGCTTCTTCATCATTTTCCATTCAGGTATTGTCAGCAAGATACCCTTTTTCGTCGGACGGTTTTTTCCAGTCCCCTCATCTCTGAGGTATTTGCGAATGTTTACCACACCTTCATTGCTTTGTTTCATAATCTTGATATACTTTCCATTGCCTAGAGAAAGCATTCCATCCCACGACTGTGGTGTTGGTGCTGTCTCCACTTTTAATTTCTTGATGGTATTGTCAGAATGTTTCACATTCATGTCTTTGACTGTATCAGCAAGAGCATCCATATCCGTTGTTGCAGATCTTTTTCGATTCATGTTGACGCTTCAGTGTTCACACCTCAACTAGCTCTAAAGTTGAAGTGTCTCCCCCTTATATACTGTAATGCCCATGCGCCAAAGTGGAATAGCCATCACTCATCACATATCGCTTGTCATCAAAGGGAGAGAGAGCCACTTTCCTCAACTTCTCCGAGAAAATCTGGTGGTCATGACTTCGAATGATGTGTCCTGTTGTCATCGTTTGCGTTTGGTTGAACAAACTGTCTCTATACTGCTGATGTTTCATACGTCTTTGACATGCGCGAGTGATACCTTTGGCTGTACGTTTTTCTTTCCCACCATACATCATACTATACATTTTCTGTCAAAGTCCAACAAACTCTTCTATGGGAATGCCCGCCGTCTCATCTTTCATTTTCCCAAGCACTTTCTTGTTCACGTTGGAATGCAGGAAATGATCTGGGGGATAGTCACTTGTGTCGAACAAGCCGGCATCTTCCTGCATGTCTTTGTAGATATCGTCCGTTTCTATGTCATAACATAGACTGTCTGTGTCGCTAAACAAGAGTTTGGCGTTGGGATACTTGGTCATGATGTAGTTGTAATGAAAGTGAAACATGAGCACCTTGCTGAGGTCGAGAATGGTGAAGCCGACTTGAATTGATTTATCCAGAAGCAGATCCACTTTGCGCAAATGTACCGCGGTCAAATCTTCGTTGAAAATTCTAAATTTGTGGAAGGAAGGTTTGGCTACAAGTTTCTTGAACCGCTTTTCCTGGTGAACAAGTTCCACATTCATGCGCTTTCTCACATTTTCCATGGTTTTGCCAAACACAGAGTTGTTCATCAATTTGAAGAAGTCTTTCTCAAACGGGTTCTTGGCCAACTTTCTCTTTTCCGTGTTTAAGGAGATGTATTTCTCCAACCATTTGCTCTGTGCAAACATGATGGCACGATGCACCTTCGTGACTTTCAATCCCAGTGAGACATATTGCTGTAAATTTCTATAATGAAGTACATATTTCTTCTTGTCGCACAAGTTGGGCATGAGCTTTTCACTAGGCTTGCCTTTCATGTTTAGATCTTTCCGCAGCTTCTGACTATGTTTTGACAATTCTCCCACCTTAACACATTTCCGTTCTGGAGCCACTGGATAGTGATTATGATGATCATGGATTGAATATGGGTATTCTAAATCCACTTCTAAAATGTACCCAATCTCGTCATCGTCATTCACATCCATAAAGTCAATGGATTCTGGCTCGCTCACCCACATAAATCCACTTTCCGGCATGCTTTGCGACATGGCCCAGCCATACAAGTTGTTTGCATCCAGGTACGTCAAGTAGTTGGTTGGTTTCGTGGGATCGTAATCTGCTACGTAGGGGTTATTTGCTTTCGCATACTTGTGTGTGATGACAGATATTCCTCCACGTAGACCTTGTTCAACCATTTGGTACATGTCAATGTCATTGATCAATTCCAATTTCACCTTTGTCGCTTTTAACATCGCATCCCACGACAGTCCTGGCGCTGTATAGTAGTGAGCAGGATCCAATTCATACGTGTTGAGACATACGTGACGAAAGTTTTCAAACACGTCAGCCAGCAGTAACACATCCGATTTCAGGTACAAGTCATGGTATTCACCAAATGTTGTACAGTGGAATGTCTCCCACACCTTCTGCGCATGCGCATAATCCTCATCGCTAATACCTTCTTCACTGAGCTGACTGTAAAACTTATCCTTGGACAGCAATTGTGTTTCAGCAAACTTGGATGACTCATCCACGTAATCGTAGGGGTACACTCCCTTTCTCAACAGTAACTCTTGCTGGTCGCTATCGTGAATGTGTGACGTCATGTTATAAAAGTTATCTTTCCCTTCTGCCGCAAGGTTGGATCGTAACTTCTGTAGAGAAGTACTCATGAACTGATAACTGTCCGTAAATTTCAGATTGCTCATGGTGAATGCAATATATTTCTCAACGGTGTTGGGAATGACTGTAATGGTTTCAGTTTTGAACTTTCCAATTTCTTCCATGATCAAATGACTGTCATAGCCTCGTAAATTGTGGAAAAATACAGGAATGATAAACGAATCTTTCACATCCTGCTGATCCTTTCGAAATCGGAATTGCAAATTGCATTCATTATGTGCAGCTCCGCGGTATTTGCCATTGATATGATCATGATCTCTCACACGATCTGCTCCTAGAGGCTCATGACAAATGTAGCAATCTGTGGCGTTCTTGAAATGCTCTTCATCTTCAGGAGTCATCGCCATTTTCTTTGGCTGTTGTAAACCGTGTACAATACGATCACGTTCATTCACCATATGGTCTAAAAAGACTTTCACGGCATTATCTCCTCGATACACGACTGGTGCACGTGTATCATATTGGCTGACTACCACATAGGCGAAGCTGTTTGGACGATGATGCTGATACTTGTCTCCTTCTTCATGCTTTTTCGTGAAACATTCAAAGTCCGCATAAATGACAAACGGTGCTCGCTGCTGTTTGGCTACATTCTTAAACTTGATAAAAGGTTCCTTGGGGAATGATAAACGTTGTGCTCCATGCTTGTCACACACTTCACGATGCTTGTCTAAAAGATCTTGTCGCTTAAACCCGTGAAGACAGTTGAAACAATAAAATGCTGCATGCTGATGGTTTGATCGATAAGCCATAAGCCTGCTGAAATTCTTGATGAAGCAGTAATGTCTTGTCTTGTCATTTCTAATCAAAAGTAAGTTGATTTCTCTGGCACTGGTGTTTCGACTCGGTTGTATCGGAACAACTACATCATGTTCATATCCAAACACATTGATAGACACATCATTCTCCTTTTAAAACTTTGGAATGTCTGTAATCGGTGTGGAAAATGTCATGCCTTCCACCTTCGTTCTCAAATGGTTTGTAATGATTCATACGATATGGGTGTTGATGACGATCTTGAGGGTGAAGATGAGCCAAAACAGACCATAAGAAGCACTTGTTGTCATCATTCTGAATGTTTAACACAGCCTTTGTATTCTTCACTTTCTTCGGTAGTGGGATAAAACTGCTCGCTTCCAGTGGCGCTGACGTGGCTGTATGCACTTCAATATACAGTATTTTATCCAACACCCAGCCAGAACCTTGTCGCTCATGTTCATCAAACTTGGTAAACAATTCTTTATAGGCTTCTGGCAAGTCCTTCTCAATATCCACCGGATTGTATGCTGCATATGTTGGACTGCTGATGAAGGCATTATCCACTTGTTCTACCATAACACCTTCAACATTCGCCGTCATTTTCTTGAAGCATGCATGCACCACAATATACCATTTCATTCCACGGTTTAACGTCTCTAGCAAATGTGTCTTGATCCGGTTCTCTTGTGGTCGCATTTCAAGTAGTAAATCTGATCCATCCTCAGGCTCAAACCGTCTTTGCTGTGCGTTTTCACCAAGACTCACTCTTCTGCCTCTCCCTACTTGTCCTGTCTCTTTCTTTCTTTGTTCTTCATGAGACACATTTTCCATCTCAACACATGCATGCGTCTCAAACGCATCCAAAGTTGGAAATATTTTAATACATTCACCGCAGAGGACTGGATCAGGTCTGTCAACACCATCTTGCACCGTCTTTCGTCTCTTGGCTTCAATCTGCTCAACAAGCTCTTCGTGAGCACGTTTCATCCTAGCTGGTTTGCATGTATGTGCTACGAACAACTCCAGAGATGGAAATGTTATATCGCAATCATGACAGTAGACTGTAGCCATCGTTGTTGTTGTTGTTGTTGCTAGAACTGAAATGAGGCGAAATACACGTTTCACTCTTCCTTTTATACCACTTCAATGATGTGTAACTTGTTGACTTAGCAGAATTTATCACTGTTTGAAATGCATGTTTCACTCATGCTCTTATGCTACTTACATGTAATCAGAATATGGTGTGTAACTTGTTTCAAATATTGTTAAAATTGCTAACTCAGCAGAATGTATCACTGCTTGGATATGAAGCATTTCACTTACAGTTGTACAGTTGTTATACGGCAGAGACATCTGGCGGTGAAGCTTGACGATGGTATTCATCCGAAAAATAACACACGGCCACTGTAAACTGAATCAAACGGTAAAATTTACTTGAAAATCGGTTAATTATGACGGAAGTTATCTCATTTTTTTTTCACTTTTTACACAGGCAAAATGGTGGTATGTCACATTATGCATACAGCCACCGGTGTAAATAGCCTATGACTACATAATGTTAACACTAGATATAAAACCAAATCAAACGGTTGAAATTTTCATGCAAATCGATCAATTATAGCTTAAGCTATCCCCCACTTTTTCACTTTTTACAAAGTTAAAATGGCGGCATGTCACATTATGCATACAGCCACCGATGTAAATAGCCCGTGACCACTTAATGTTAAAACTTTACATAAAACTGAATCAAACAGTGAAATTTTCATGCAAATCCGTCAACTATAGCGAAAGTTATCTCACTTTTTCCACTTTTTACACAGATAAAATGGCGGCATGTCACATTATGCATACAGCCACCGGTGCAAATAGCCTGTGATTACTTAATGTTAAAACTTTACATAAAACTGAATCAAACAGTGAAATTTTCATGCAAATCCGTCAACTATAGCGAAAGTTATCCCACTTTTTCCACTTTTTACAAAGTTAAAATGGCGGCATGTCACATTATGCATACAGCCACATGCAAAAATAGCCTGCATAGCAACGGCGGTTGCTATGCGGATCCACTGCATAGCAACGGTTGCTATGCGGGACTACTGCATTGGAGTATGAGTGGAGTGAAACAGTGATGTGTATAGCTGTGCATGTGGTTGCAGCCCTGCTGGAGTGGGTTGCGATGCGCTTGTGACGAGATCGTCTCGTCGAAATGCCTACTGCACACGGAACAGGAGCGAAATGGTATATTTCGTCATGTGAAGTAACTTATGGAAGAAGTGAGGGACGACGAGCCCGACGACCCCACGACGACCCCCATTATGTTAGTTTTTAAAAACATATGTAAATAACCACTTACCGAAATAGCTGCCATCCTTGTTGTATTCATAGTGCGGAGAGCTCATCCTTATATACAACTCTGATGTAATCAAAATATGGTGTGTAACTCGCCAAACAGAACTTTGTTTTAAAAGCTGACTTGGCAGAATTTATCACTGCTTGGATATGAATCATTTCACCTACAGTTGTACAGTTGTTATACAGCAGAGACATCTGGTGGTGAAGCGAAATGGTATTCATCCGCCAAATGGTATTCATCCGCTAAATGGTATTCATCCGCCACTGGAAATAACTGAATCAAATGCTGAAATTTTCATGTAAATCGGTCAACTATAACGAAAGTTATCCCACTTTTTCCACTTTTTACACAGTTAAAATGACGACATGTTACAAATATAAGTTCCACACTTCAACGGAAGTCCGTTATTTCAAATTACGAAAACAAAATGACGTTTCGTTTACGCACACTCTGCTGTGACGTTTACCCTTCATCATGACGTCATCCCAACACGCGCGCGCGCTCCATCCAAAAACTCAAGCAGATACAAACAAACAGACATGGTGACGTCACTTCCGGTCCAGACATGATGACGTCACTTCCTGGCGCAGAAACGGCCTTTCTACACTACTCTACTACTACTACTACTAATGATAATAATAATAATAATAATAATAATAATAATAAAGGTAAGATCAGCTATAATCTTGGTGCGGTTGTGCCTTGGATTACTCTGCCAGTTACTGTTGTATTTGACGCATATTGGAAAACGAGTGACGTCATAGGACATTTCGCGTACGTAGCGAAACATATGGTATGGGGGCATATTTGTACAAAAATTTCATGGCGTTGGCGCTCCAACATTTATTTTTGATCGCAATGGTATTTATGTGCAATTAATAGATGAGAAAATATTTAATTCTTCCGCGAACCACTTTTTATGTTCTCCAAGTCACTATTAATTTCTGCATGTGGTTTTGATTATTAAAAATTAAATGACAGAATGATATGGCGGTATATTTGTACAAAAATTGCATGGCGTTCGCGCTCCAACATTTATTTTTGATCGCAATGGTATTTATGTGCAATTAATAGATTAGAAAATATTTTATTCTTTCGCGAAACACTTTTTATGTTATCCAGATCACTACTAATTTCTGCACGTGGTTTTTATTAGTAAAAAATAAATGATAGAAGGAATTCAATTTATCGCGCCCTAAAATTAGCTTTTCGCGTTCCAAAATTAAGAAATTAAATTACGTGATAAAACGTTCTTTAAAACACAAGACGTTTAATTATGGGGCGGGATAAAATTATGGCGAAATTAAAGAGCGCGATAGTCAATAGTCAAATAGTCAAATAACACATGAAATGTAAATGTTGCGCGGCTGAAAAAATTGCTGCGAGGCCATTCAAATGAACGCGAGAAAAAATTCAATATACATCATGTACGTTTTGATTTTTTGTACAAATACACCGCCATACGTATGGTATCATTGGACATCATTACGTATTTTGGTCACTAAACTTCGTTAACAGGATAACTCTCAAACGTATAGTCGGATCAGCTTCAAACTTGTTAGGATTATGCCTTGATAGGTTCTCTGGTTACTTCTGTTGTTTACGAATATTCGATTACGCGCGCCGTCGTATGACGTCAAAAAGTGAAAAAATGAATCAGCACATCAAAACGAAAGCCTCAAACTTGGCACAATAATGCCTTGGGCGGTTCCGAGAGCATATATATTGTATTTGGCTTATACAGAAAAACGGATAACGTCAAAATGTGTTGTGGACACTTAACTTTGTTAACACTCGAGAGAGACAAGTAGGATCAGCAACAGAATAGGATGAGCCGCGAATTTTCAATTACGGTTTGACGTCATATGACGCCACGCATTGTTCAAAATAGCAGCAAACAGCAGTCCCACTTAAGGCATAATCCAACCAAGATTTAAGCTGATCCTACTTGTCTTTTTATATCAAAGGCCGATGTTGGAACACACGACCCCACTATATCACGTACAATGATTTCACAAGCATTCGCTATTATTATTATTACTATTATTATTATTACCATTATTATTATTGCTATAGAAGTTACTGTTGATTGTTGCAACTTCTGTCCCCGAACTGTGTGTGTAGAACTCGACCCCAATTATGATACTCAAGCGTGTGTTTGTTTTACGGGGCGGGGAGGGGGGGGGGGGAGGGATTGGAGGTTGGATCAGGCGTTTCGACCTTGCTTTTAATAATCAAATCAATTTAACGTTTAAGCCCCAATTTTGAGTGGTGACAGCTGTGTCATCCTGCAGGTATGCGAATAGTTAACTCATAGATGCCTTTCTTATTTTCTTGAGGGGTGGGGGCGCGGGGTAGGCTGGGGGGAGGGGCAGATAATGGGGTGGAGGTAACTGGCTAATTTCTGCTAAGCTACAAAGCGATGGATCTGAAACCTTTCTGAAGAAAACAACTTCATAATTTCTCTTGCGTCACCCGAAATTCAGTTTTTATTTTTCACAGTTGGGGCGGAGCTCCAAGTATGTATTGAATTGCTGGAAATCCTTCATGTTTCTTTTTTTTCCTTTTCACTCCATTTTTCGTCGGTTTGAAGCAGCTTACACCATCAAAAGTTTTGACCTATGGCGTCTCATCAGGGCCTTATGACGTCATGAAGTTTTTAAAGCTAAATATCTCGAAAAGTGTTGCACTTTTATATAGACGTCATTATGACGTCATTCTATCGATTTTTGTTACTAAACCTTTTCACAGACTAAGAGGATACCGCAAATTTTAACAGGATTTTACATGACTGCTGCGCTGTCGCGTAACGTCAACGTTAATGACGTTATAGCAATTTTACAACACCAGTAAACATTGTGATGTTCCAACGTTTGACTGACGTCATAAGATAAACGCCGGCTATTGGTTGATTATAGAAATCAAAACAGCGTCTGGCTGCCAACGTTGGACAGACGTCGATTATCTTTTGACGTAATACAGACTATTTTTCTTCACCTCTATAGCGCGAATCCACCAACACTTATTCAAAGGACAAGGACATAAACAAAGTCTCGTCACCGTTGTACCAAAGACGATGATTAGACGTTAATGTGTGGGCGCGACCAATCACAACTGAATTACAAGAAGACTTAATGTTCCGCTTTGGTTGGCTCGGCGCCGTTACCAGAAATCGACATTATATCAACGTTGGGCGGTTTACTGGGACACAATATACCAAAAGCTGTGTTATTTAGAGTTTCCTTGCAATTTGCATCGTGGCACTAGTTTTAGCATAGGTCTGTGCTGCATTCTTAATTTTTAAGTCTTCAGTGTCGTAATTTTTATGGTTCCCGAGTGTAATTTTAGCAACTCGGTAGCAAAAACGGTCTAGTTTCATTTTTAGCTCAGTGGTTTTTCTAACACCGTTTCTTCGTCGGTTTTCAAATTACTCCTCTGGAACGGCGAGAGCTGGGAAAATGAAATTTGGCGCACTTCTAGTTGATCGCGGGATCTTGTCCGAACTGATCTAAATTTTTACCTATGATCGTCGCCATCTTATGACGTCATGAAGCGTTTTAAAGGCAAATAACTCCACAGCCGTTGCACTTTCGTGTAAAATATGTTACGAGACTCTTCGCAAAAAAACAAACAAAAAAAAAACAATTATTTGGTGACTTATTTTTTCAACTGTGATGTCGTTATGACGTAATTTTTTTTTCTAATTTTGTTATTTTGACACTGTTAATACAGATTGCCAGTTCATTTGATAAGAAAATATCAAATTACAAGGAATTCACGTTAAATGGATCTACGCTCCCGAAATCCCGCGTTCTGATTGGCTAAGAGCCCGCTGGGATATTACCTTCACGGGAGGGAGGTTTTTTTTAATCGTCCCATTTATTTTTCTGCAGTTTGTTAAAATAAAAATAGCCCATGAAAACAGCAGCATTTGCTTTGACGATGCAGTTTTGAAAACGAGTCGCGCCTTATGACGTCATTTTTACTTCCAATGCCACGGCTGCACACAACATATGACGCCATCGCTAAAAACTCACGTGACGTCATCACTCGAGGGACGCGTGACGTCACCAGTCACATCACATGACCGGAAGCCACTGCTGCCTCCCGCTACCTCCCGGCGCGTCCTCCCCGTCCTCCTCCTCCCCCGCCGTGCCGTCCGTCTCTCTCAGGCCCGGGCGCAGCGCCGAGCGCGTGAGCCCCCAGAACTTGTCGGGCTTGAGTGCCCGCCGGGCGGCCGTGAACTTCCAGCCCATGTGGCGGTGGCAGCGACGGCACTGCGCGATCGTCCACGCATAGCTGTAAACATACAAAATACGTAAAACATACAAGACATACAAAACACGCAAAACATACAGAATACGCAAAACATACAAAACACGGAAAACATACAAAACACGCAAAACATACAAAATACGCAAAACATACAAAATACGCAAAAACATAAAAAACACGCAAAACATACAAAACAAGCAAAACATACAAAACACGCAAAACATACAAAACAGGCAAAACATACTAAACACACAAAACACGCAAAACATGCAAAACACACAAAACATACAAAACACGCAAAGCATACAAAACACGCAAAACATACAAAACACGCAAAACATACTAAACACACAAAACATGCAAAACACGCAAAACATACAAAACACGCAAAGCATACAAAACATAAAAAACACGCAAAACATAAACACACAAAACATACAAAACACACAAAACATAAAAACACGCAAAACATACAAAACACACAAAATAGAAAAAACACACAAAACATACAAAATACACAAGAGGGAGAGAAAAAGAGAGAGAGAGAGATAGAGAGAGAGAGAGAGAGAGAGGGAAAGAGAGAGAGAGAGAGAGAGAGCGAGAGAGAGAGAGAGAGAGAGAGAGAGAGGGGGGAGAGAGAGAAAGAGAGAGAGAGGGGCGGGGGAGTTGGGGTGGTGCTGCCCTAAATGCAACCAGTGTGAACACTGGCCACTGTGACCTTGACACTTAGCCAAGGTCAAAGTAAACATAACGTGCATCTACTCACTAGCAGGTCGTTTATGTACCAAATATCAGAGGACTATCAGTGTGAGTAACAGCAGGCGATGGACAGACGGACGGACGGACGGATAACAATCAATTAAACAGGACTTGAGGACTCTTAAAATCTAGGCCTTAAAAAAAGAAACAGGCTACAGCTGGCAGCTGTTACCCTGGAAACCAGCTGTTGTCCGTCGACGCCCGGCCGATGAGGTTGAGGCCGTGAGCCTTGTAGATGGTCAGCGTCTCGTGCACGTAGCCACCGGGGTTGACATAGGCGGCCATGGGGCCCTCTAGCGTCAGGCTGAATACGTCGTTCTTGTTGGCGATGTACTGATCACAGCTGGCGCAGCATAACACCGTGCACTGGACGGATCGAAAACACATGATGGGTTCTCAAAAAAGAAAAAAAACCGCCCTTCTTCCCCCACCTCCAAGGCATAGATCTTTTTCTCGTATCTTAAGGTTACAGAATTTGAACCACACTATTCGTGTTTTCGCCATTTTCGACCAAATTTATGCTGTTACAGATACGCAGGTAAGGGGTTGTCTCACAAACAGATACGCAGGTAAGGGGTAGCTTCACAAAAGGTCTTACAAACAGATACGCACTTTTTAAAGAACGTCTTTTTCAACGAAATACGAAATTTTTCCCCAAATGTCAGAGCGAACACTTTGAAACGAGCCGAGAAATCAAAAGCTGCTTCAATGATGGGTTTTAAATGTGCGTGTTTGCTGGATTGTGGGTTGGGGGGGGGGTGGGGTTGGGCATTGTTGGACACCGTAGGAAGCTTAGCCTCACAGCTTCCCGATCTCCCCCCTCCCACCCACGCCCTTCTACGCCAAACCTTTCGCATGATTCTGGGTCACACCAGCTGCCTCTCCATCGTTGCACTACTTATTCAGCAGCCCCTCACCCCCCCCCCCACCCCCTCACCCCCCACCACATCCCCTCCATCCTCAGACTGAACATATTACGTAAATGCGAGCACTTTTTGCATTTCTGCATGAATTTAAACACAACCCCCAGCACACCTAATCTATATATGCGCCTGCATGCCCCTCACCCTAGCTCAACTCCCCCTTCGTCCCTACCCTTACTCAACCTGCAAGTACATTCTGCTAAAGGCTGAGATTACAGCATTTATTCCTCACAGCTGGCATCCCTCTCCCCCCTCCCCCTCTCTCGCCCCCCCCTCACCCACCCTCACCTTCTGCATGAGGCTGAGCTCACTGCGCATGCGTTGTACGGCGTTGTCGATGCCCAGCAACCTAAGCTTCATGGCGTCATCTAGCGGCAGCATGCCCGCCACCCAGAACGAGAACTCGACCGCCTCGCGTGGCATCTGCTCCGGCCGCAAGGTGGCGTTCCAGCTGCGTAGCTCCTCCTTAATGAGCGCCATGACCGAGGCCTGCCAATCAAAACGCTCAAAACTGTCAATCAAAACGTTAACCACGGACTGAAAAAAAATTATCCAGTCTCCAAAAACTGGACCTAATTGAAATCTATGCAACATCATCTTCTCTTGACATTAAGGCATTAAGATGGTAATGCACTGAAAAGTTTACCCGGAGCAGCCTCTGCCAGCCAACTCACCACACCCCATCCCACCTGGCTTGTCCCCCCCTCCCTCCTTCCACCCCACCTCCCCTTGTTCATGTTTTTTTTTATTGGACCGTTTCGCCCATAGCCCTGGCTTACCGCGTCGTACTGTTTATAGACCCAGGGCGGCCACCACGTCAGGTATGCGCTCCTCAGCTTGTTATACTGCAACAAAACCAAACATATTATACAAATAACTGCAGTATCTACATCAATCAAAACAGAAACCTAACAACATGTAACTGATGAGCTCTTGAATATGCATCAAGTGATTAGCATTATCCAATCAAACTGCGATCCGGACCATCCGGGTACTTAGTTCGGCAGCCATATTGAATCTTATGGATACGATGTACGAAAAATCGGATATGTTTTGTAATTAACGGATACTTAAGAGGCGAAAAAGGTAAAGTTATATTCCAACATTTTTCCTATGTTTTATAGATCATACTGTTACAAAATATGTCAGGGTTCGAATCGAAGATTTGTCACAACAAAGGTTTATAAAAGGAGTACCGATTCACACCTTGCTCGTTCCGAAGATCGTGTATAATTTAGTTATATTCGTAGTGAAAACTGCATTTTTCGCGTACGTTAAACAACATTTGAGAGTACGTATTAAGTTACGTTTGTCTGTCATTTGCAGTTTTTCACGGTGTCATGCGGTCCGTTTGGACGTTTCGAAATAAAGGGACATCAGTTGAGGACAATTCGTCTCATTTCGCTTTCTAACGGTCTACCTCGTAGCCCGTTATAGTGAAAAACTTTTCTACGGATTTCCGCCGCCCCTCCAAAGCCGAGATTTCAACCACCGAACTCAAGATGACAGCAACAAGTTATGGATAGTTTCCAGTGCAGTACCAGAGACGGATAACCTGGATATGTTCCCCGCGTTCAACATCGAAATTACCTATACAGGTACTGCACATACAGGTACTGCACAAACATTCACGAAACCAAGGACTACACCCGAGCGGGCGATAAAGTAAGTTTGTGACTTTAACCTTTTCACGGTACAGGTGTTTGGACTTGGAACAGTTGCGTAACATTGGAAATACTGTTATTAAATATATACCTTCAACAAAAGAACATTATCTATGGTGAAACATTTAAATATCTGTGTTTTAATATTGCGCGTAACCTTTACCTGATAAGTTATCGGTTATGTTTACATGTCACAGTAAATACTAAGTAAAACGCCACAACTAATTTTCGCCCATACAGGGTGGATTCCAGAAATTGTTATCCCCTTCACTGTTTTTGTGGGAAACCCCCCAAGACGGAATGCCGCCATTACGTCATCGTTAGGTCTTTATGCTAACGCCCTTGACCACATACCGTAACCTTTATTTTCACGCAATTTTATGGCCCAGGTGGTTACCTGAAAGTTATATCCCTTGTGCTGTGGTGACTTATTTAATATTTGCGTGGTATATTGGTGTGATCGGTATATCAGTGTCTATCAAAAGAGCAAAGTAGATGTTGAACACTGCTTGATACTAATCCCTTGGTATACAATTTCCTAAATTTTGCCAGAACCGCTTAAATTTTGAAGTTTACCAATTGAGTTTCGCAGTCTGACATTTGAGCTTTCGGTTTAATGAGTGAACGTGGAAATTCACACGGGCTTACTTGTTTCAATTGTAACTGTAACATTATTGGTTGATGTTTAACACGCGGAACGCTTTAAAACAGTATACATCTGTCCAAAAAAAAAAATTGGCACTAAGACTGGTTATAAGTTCGAAAATGGAGTCCGCTCAGAACAACCTGTAGTAAGTGCGGTGCAGATTCCACTACCAACCAGTTCATCTGAGAGCGAGATCAGTACGGTAACCTTAGATGAAAACAATGAAAGTTCAGTGTTAGAGCAATTGTTTGAGCAAGGCGCTGCAGGTGGACAAACAGAAGCCACTGCACCAACTGATAATCCAAATCCAGTTCATTCGGCTAAAATTGAGCTTAAACAGCAAGACAGGTCAACCCGCCAGAGACTGCCTACGGATCGCGGTTTACAATACCAACGAGATATCCGACAAAACAGATTAAGGTCGGCAATCGCCAAGTGGAGACGCCGAGCTGACGACACCGATGACCTGCTAGCTGAATGTGACGATGCAGACACTCTTTCAAAGCAGAGGAAGGTCCTGCTTGAATCAGTACAAAACGTTCAAAATGCCGCAGAAAGTCTGTCTCAAGTAGCAATCGTGCAGGAACCAATAGAAACAATCCAGAACGAGACACGGCAATTACGGCAAAATATTAACGCTAAGATTCGAGACTTGAAAGAGGAAATCCGTTCAACTAGTTCAAAAAGGTCGAGAGTAACGTCGAAGGGATCAGTTTCTTCAGGTCGGTCTGTTAAGACCATGAAATTAGAAGCAGCAGCTAAAGCGGCAGAGATCGAGATACAACTCAAGTATCACGAAGCCGAAAATGAACTCAAGAACCAAGAGGCAAAAGTTGAGTTACAGAAACAGTTAGACATGGCAAATGCACGCCTGCATGCCATTGTGGAAACTGATGAAGAGGAAACAACAATGATGACACTACCTGAAGAAGAAGAAGATGTCAAGCGTCGTGTTGAGAGTTTTATCCACGCCATACCGGCTGAAAACGTCCCTCCACGTGCTGCAGCGGCGGTAACCTCAGTTGATATCGTAGTGGTTGGTCATCCGGGCTTAGTGTCTACTGCAGGAGTACCAATGCCAGTAACAGGACCGGTATCAATGCCGCCTACAAGTACTTCCTTCACACTTCCAGTCGTGACAACATCGGTTCAGATAAGCGATACGGCAAGGTATACACATACGCTCCCATCAGCAACCGCTCCAGTTACGTCTGTTAGCGTTCCTACTGTTTCGTTCTCGACATCAGATGTAGTGTTCCCCTCGGTAACCTCACCGATTTTCTCGACTCGAGCGAGTTCAGTACCGTCGCATGATCAAAGTTCAGGACAGACTTCGAACCCCAGTGCGCCTCAATTTGTACCTTCGTGTCCGCTGGGTAGGCCGCCAGGTTTCGTGCCGCAGCCTTACGCTAGTGATGCGTATTCAGTGCCTGGTGGAAATGTACCGTCATTGGGTGAGACTTCTCAGCATCTCTTACCAAGTAGGCAACAACACACAACGATGTCTGTTCCTCCAAATTTCGGCTCTGCCATGGATAGCAGCACAAAGGTCATGGCGGATTGGGCGGCACAGTTTCAGATTAGCAGGATTCCAGTCCCGGAACCCCCTGTGTTTTCTGGTAATCCTCTTGATTACGCTTCGTGGAAGAGTGCTTTCGAAACCCTGATTGAGCAGAAGCAGATACCGACTGCTGAAAGGATTCACTACCTAAAGAGGTATCTGGGTGGGAAGGCGCGTGAGTGCGTAGAAGGCTATTTCCTCTACACCTCCGAATCATCATTTGCTGAAGCCAAGGCTCTTCTGGACAAGAGATTTGGAGACCCCTTCGTTATACAGAATGCATTTAGAGAAAAGCTGGAAAGCTATCCCAAAATTCAACCTCGAGATCACGCAGCACTGCGAAAATTTTCCGACTTTTTACGGCAATGTTTAGCGGCTTCAAATGCAATACCGAGCATGGTTTCTCTGAACGATATACGAGAAAACAAGCGGATGCAGGAAAAGTTGCCGGAATGGATTGTGAGAAGGTGGGCTCGGATTGTCGCAGACCACAAACGCTCCGGGTCCTTTCCATCTTTCAAAGTTGACTTCCTGGTTTCGGAGTCAGATATAGCTTGTGACCCATGCATCTTCTCGCGGTCAGATAAAGGCGACAAGACTGTTAAAAGGAACAAGTCACAAAGTAGTGGCCACGTACTGTCTTCCAGTGCTAGTGAAGAAGGCAATGCTGAAAAGACAGAGAAGAAGAATGAAAGGCCAAGAAAGAAAGACAAATACAAGGGCAAAGATCCAAGGAAACCGAAAAAGGATGCTGAAGCCAAAGCAAGCACAGTCAAGAAGGAATGCATATTCTGTAAACAGGAACATGCATTAGATTCATGTGAAAGGTTCCTAGAGAAGTCTGTGGAGGACCGTAAAAAATATGTCACGGAAAATAGACTCTGTTACGCATGTTTAAAGCCGAGCCACATATCAAAGAAATGCCGAGCCAGGGCGACATGCCGAACATGTTCCAGGAAGCATCCCACGGCATTGCATCTCGACAAGTTCGTGAAGGACCAGACAGAAGAAGACACAACATCTGACGACATAACTGCGCCCAAATCAGTCGTTCATGCAGCGAACAGTTATGGCATATCTTCCGTTAGTTCTTCTTCCATGATATTGATGGTGTATGTATCCATTGGGGAAGGTTCAGGAGACGAGCGTCTAGTCTATGCGGTACTGGACACTCAGTCCGACGCGTGCTTCATCTCACAGCGCACCTGTTCAGCACTGAATGTATCTGGACCGAAAGTCAAATTGCTGCTGTCAACATTATCGGCAAAGGAGGAGGTTATCTGCACGGAAAAGATATCGGATATCTACGTTCGTGGTTACAATTTCGTACACAGATCAAAATTGCCACCAACGTTTACAAGGCCAGACATTCCAGTAAATCGTGCGCACATACCAACACCTGACACAGCAAAAATGTGGCCGTACTTGGAATGCATTGCCGATGAGATGGTGCCCTTACAGGATATAGAAATTGGATTATTAATTGGTTACAACTGCAAACGTCTGCTCATACCTAGAGAAGTCATCGCCCCGGAAGAAGATGGCCCATTCGCGCAGAGAACGGACTTAGGGTGGGGCATTATCGGAAAGGCTACTGAAGAGAGCGATTCCAGTAGCACGTGCTTCCGCATTTCTACGAATATAGAAGGCTGTGGTTTCACTGGAAAGGCTAAGATAGAACCTCGCATGGAAGCCAAAGAATTGTTTTCTCCGATCGACTTAATTCAAGCAGACGATGTCGGGTGCAGTTCGGATCCAAATTTTAAGTACTCCTATAATGACACCCTTTTCTTGAAAATGATGCAGTCTGGTATCAAGCAAAAGGAGAATGGCCATTATTCAATGCCCCTGCCACTGAAACAACCGGTACCGAAGCTTCCAAATAATCAAGTTCAAGCTCTGTCTCGGCTCTCACCACTTCAGAAGAAGTTTGAACGCAATCCTAAGTTTCGCGAAGATTACACCGCCTTTATGGAAGACATAATCGCGAAGGGTTTCGCGGAGCTAGTTGAGGAACCCGATGCCTCAGCTGATGGACACAACGTATG
Organism: Protula sp. h YS-2021; assembly: GCA_949752745.1. NCBI lineage: Eukaryota > Metazoa > Annelida > Polychaeta > Sabellida > Serpulidae > Protula > Protula sp. h YS-2021. The sequence continues at coordinate 4,788,861 of OX457027.1, forward strand.
GTACATCCCACACCACGGCGTTTTCCACCCTAAGAAAAAGAAAATCAGAGTGGTTTTTGACTGTAGCGCCCGCTTTGAGTCTATCAGCTTGAACGACCTGCTGCTACCTGGACCGGACTTGACCAATGACCTATTAGGAGTTCTGTTGCGCTTCCGGAAAGAACAGACTGCCATTACGTGCTATATTAAAAAAATGTTCTACCAGTTCGAAGTGCACAAGGAAGATAGAGATTACCTACGGTTTGTGTGGTGGCCTGGAGGAGATACTTCGCTTAAACCCAAGATTTTCCGCATGACTGTTCATCTATTTGGAGCAAGCTCATCACCGGGGTGTTCCAATTACGGATTGAAGCAAGCAGCCGAGGATGGCGAAGCAGAATATGGATCTCCAGCGGCAAATTTCGTCAGGTCAAATTTCTACGTAGATGACGGACTGGCCAGTACAGCGTCGGTAGAAGAGGCTATTGGTCTATTTACTAGTACAAAAGCGATGTGTGCTAAGGCAGGGCTAAGACTTCACAAGTTTGCGACCAATTCTGCAGAGGTTTTAGAGTCCATTCCCGAAGAAGACAGAGCGGATGGAATGCAGAACTTGGACATCTTTCGTGGAGACACTTCGATAGAGCGTGCTCTAGGTCTAGAATGGAATATCAAACTCGACTGCTTCCAGTTTTCCATAATCATGAAGGACAGGCCCCTGACGCGCCGAGGATTGTTATCTGCTGTCACGTCTCTGTTTGACCCCTTAGGGCTGCTGTCTCCGGTCATTCTAGTAGGAAAACAGATCTTACAAGATATATGCAGACTCCAGCTTGATTGGGATGCAGCGTTACCAACGAATATCGCGACACGTTGGGAAGCATGGCGCAAGGATCTTCATCAGTTAGAAACCGTTAAGGTGCCCAGATGCTACAAGCCTACCGATTTTGGAGCAGTGAAGGAGATGCAGCTTCATCACTTTAGCGATGCCAGCCAACTAGGCTATGGACAGTGTTCATACGCTCGCATGGTCGACGACACAAACCGAGTGCATTGTTCTTTAGTAATGGCGAAAGCCAGAGTTGCTCCTGTACGACCGGTGACAATTCCCAGAATGGAATTGACGGCAGCTGTTTTGTCCATTCGTATAGGCAAATACCTCAGAAGACAACTCGACTATCAGAACGTTTCGGAGGTTTACTGGACTGACAGCGACGTAGTGCTCGGATATATCTCAAATGACGCGCGCCGATTCCACGTGTTCGTGGCAAATCGTGTAGCACAAATCCGGGAACATAGCGACCCATCTCAATGGCGACATGTAGATACGGCGATGAATCCGGCAGATATGGCATCACGAGGCACTAGTGTTAAAACGCTAATGACGAAGCCAGAATGGTTTGCCGGCCCTGAATTCCTTTGGAGACAAGATCTTCCCGAAGTTAAAATAACACCTACTGTCAACGACGAGGATCCAGAAGTAAAACGAGTTCTGGCATCATCAACTCGTGAGGTCAAAGCAAATATGGTTGCTCGATTGGAGAGATTCTCAAACTGGTATAACGTTAAAAGAGCAGTAGCTAATTGTCTACGATACATGCGAATTCTGCGAGAGAGAGTCAGTAAGAAGCTGACTTCCGACCCTAGACCAGCTACAACGGTTCAGGATTTGTGTTCTGCTGAAGTTGTGATTTTGAGAATAGTACAAGCAGCTTCTTTCGGTGAGCAGATAAGACTCCTTGCAAGGAATACAAGCAATGGAAGCGTTCAACCAAAACAGCTAACAAAGCGAGTTTCTCTGTATAAGTTAGACCCTCTGTTAGATAGCAATGGCCTGCGAGCGATCGTCACTAGCAGATCAAGAGAAGCACCCAATCATTCTCCCAAAGCACAGCCACGTTACGCAACTCATCGTCAGGTTCTGTCATCAGGAAATCAACCATCAAGGAAGAGGGATGACCGTGAACCAAATTCGATCCAAGGGATTTTGGATAATAGGCTGCAACCGAGTAGTGAGATCTTATATCTCAAGGTGCGTGGTATGCCGCAGATGGCGCAGCAGTGCACAGACACAGAAAATGGCTGCTCTGCCTAAAGATCGCGTTGAACCAGCGGCGCCGTTTCATTACTGCGCAGTTGATCTGTTCGGTCCGTTTCTAATAAAGGAAAGAAGAAAAGAGCTTAAACGGTACGGTGTGCTCTTCACCTGCCTTGCCAGTAGAGCAGTGCACATTGAGACTGCCAACTCATTAAGCACCGACTCGTTCATTAACTGCTTACGACGGATGATGGCTATCCGAGGACCCATTCGGCAGTTACGATGCGACCAGGGGACGAACTTTGTCGGTGCAAAATTGGAGTTTCAACGTGAACTCGAGAAGATGGATCAAGGCAAAGTCGCCCAGTTCCTGCATAGCAAGGGTTGTGATTTTATTGAGTTTAAAATGAATGTGCCATCAGCTTCACATATGGGAGGTGTATGGGAACGCCAGATAAGATCAGCTCGATCCATACTCGTAGTTCTTATGGAGCAGTCTGGAACGCAGCTGGATGATGAATCACTCAGGACGTTCCTGCATGAAACGGCGAACATCATTAACTCAAGACCCCTCACAGTGGATAACATAAACGACCCATTAAGTCTGAGAACACTGACGCCCAACCATATCCTAACCATGAAGAGCAATGTAGTTTTACCGCCACCCGGCGTCTTCGTTAAAGAAGACATGTATCTGCGTAAAAAATGGAGACGGGTACAGCATCTGCTTAACATGTTTTGGTTGAGGTGGAAAAGGGAATTTCTTCAGACCTTGCAGGCGAGACAAAAGTGCATCTCGCAAAAGAGGAACCTGGAAAAAGGAGACATAGTAGTTATCTACAACGATAATCTACCGCGAAACCAATGGTCGCTAGCCAGTATTGATGAGTTAATTCCCTCCAAAGATGGTCGTGTGCGAGAAGTACGGGTGAGAGTTGGCGATTCTACATTAGATCGTAACGGAAAAAGAACGAAAGCACCAACTGTGCTCGAACGCCCAATACATAAATTAGTACTTCTCTTAGAGAGAGACCAGGGAATCCCCGACGAGGAGCCTCAACAATCTGCGACTTAATACCGACTTTGAGATTATATTAAGCACTTCGTGGACTCAGTATCTGTGTTATATGAGCGCGTCGTGGTTATTTTCGCTCATTTTCGTCCGTTTCTTCGTAAAGCATTTTATGAACTGATTTTATTGCTTCGCGCCAGTCATAAGTGCCGTTTTCAATTTCGCCAAAGACCCAAGCCGATCCGTCCTTCCGCTTGTCGTGTACTATTAAATTCGAATATATTGAATGTGCTATGTAAACAGTTTTGCCGTTGTGATACGTTCGCCTTTGGGTATAACGTTGACTACGTATTTGCAGTAACGTTACATAATGTTATGCAAACTGTGCAAACACTGCAGCTCGTTCATTTATATATTCGTACGTGTTCGTACGTTATATGTATGTAGGTAATGTATTCGATATTATGTACCGTGCATGCACTGTGTTCTATACCTAGTGAAAGACATTCAGTGCCAAGCATATGTTATTATAAACGCAACGCATAGTCGTTATGCGTTAATAGACGTGGTTAAACTTAGTTTATAACTGCAGTTCAAGTAACGACGTAACGATAATAAAGAGCGAATATAATTTGCATAAAGGTTTTAAAAATCACGTATGATTTTTGGGGAGCCATGTAACTGATGAGCTCTTGAATATGCATCAAGTGATTAGCACTATCCAATCAAACTGCGATCCGGACCATCCGGGTACTAAGTTCGGCAGCCATATTGAATCTTATGGATACGATGTACGAAAAATCGGATATGTTTTGTAATTAACGGATACTTAAGAGGCGAAAAAGGTAAAGTTATATTCCAACATTTTTCCAATGTTTTACAGATCATACTGTTACAAAATATTTCAGGGTTCGAATCGAAGATTTGTCACAACAAAGGTTTATAAAAGGAGTACCGATTCACACCTTGCTCGTTCCGAAGATCGTGTATAATTTAGTTATATTCGTAGTGAAAACTGCATTTTTCGCGTACGTTAAACAACATTTGAGAGTACGTATACGTATTAAGTTACGTTTGTCTGTCATTTGCAGTTTTTCACGGTGTCATGCGGTCCGTTTGGACGTTTCGAAATAAAGGGACATCAGTTGAGGACAATTCGTCTCATTTCGCTTTCTAACGGTCTACCTCGTAGCCCGTTATACAACATCTCACGTACCCTTTCTGTGCGAGCTAAAAACACGGAAGTACCTTTCTGTGTGGGCTAAAAATATGGAAGTAACTTTCTGTGCGAGCTAAAAACATGGAAGTACCTTTCCGTGTGGGCTAAAAACATGGAAGTACCTTTCTGTGCGAGCTAAAAACATGGAAGTAACTTTCTGTGCGAGCTAAAAACACGGTATCACCTTTCTGTGCGAGCTTAAAACACGGTATCACCTTTCTGTGCGAGCTAAAAACACGGAAGTACCTTTCTGTGTGGGCTAAAAATATGGAAGTAACTTTCTGTGCGAGCTAAACATATGGAAGTAACTTTCTGTGCGAGCTAGAAACATGGAAGTAACTTTCTGTGCGAGCTGAAAATATGGAAGTAACTTCCTGTGTGAGCTAAAAAGACGGAAGTACCTTTCTGTGTGGGCTAAAAATATGGAAGTAACTTTCTGTGCGAGCTAAAAACATGGAAGTAACTTTCTGTGCGAGCTAAAAATATGGAAGTAACTTTCTGTGTGAGCTAAAAACACGGAAGTACCTTTCTGTGTGGGCTAAAAATATGGAAGTAACTTTCTGTGCGAGCTAAAAACATTGAAGTACCTTTCTGTGTGGGCTAAAAACATGGAAGTACCTTTCTGTGCGAGCTAAAAACACGGAAGTACCTTTCTGTGTGGACTAAAAATATGGAAGTAACTTTCTGTGCGAGCTAAAAATATGGAAGTAACTTTCTGTGCGAGCTAAAAACAAGGAAGTATCTTTCTGTGTGGGCTAAAAATATGGAAGTAACTTTCTGTGCGAGCTAAATACACGGAAGTACCTTTCTGTGTGGGCTAAAAATATGGAAGTAACTTTCTGTGCGAGCTAAAAACACGGAAGTACCTTTCTGTGTGGGCTAAAAATATGGAAGTAACTTTCTGTGTGAGCTAAAAATATGGTAGTAACTTTCTGTGCGAGCTAAAAACACGGAAGTACCTTTCTGTGTGGGCTAAAAGTATGGAAGTAACTTTCTGTGTGGGCTGAAAATATTGAAGTAACTTTCTGTGCGAGCTAAAAACATGGAAGTACCTTTCTGTGTGGGCTAAAAACATGGAAGTAACTTTCTGTGCGAGCTAAAAATATTGAAGTAACTTTCTGTGCGAGCTAAAAACATGGAAGTACCTTTCTGTGCGAGCTAAAAATATGGAAGTAACTTTCTGTGCGAGCTAAAAACATGGAAGTACCTTTCTGTGCGAGCTAAAAACATGGAAGTAACTTTCTGTGCGAGCTAAAAACATGGAAGTACCTTTCTGTGCGAGCTAAAAATATGGAAGTAACTTTCTGTGCGAGCTAAAAATACGGCGTCACCTTTCTGTGCGAGCTAACAGTACGGCATCACCTTTCTGTGTGAGCTAAAAATACGGCATCACCTTTCTGTGTGAGCTAAAAATACGGTATCACCTTTCTGTGTGAGCTAAAAATACGGTATCACCTGCTTGGTACAGAGCCGTTCTCTTGGCGCATATTTCTTAATTTCCACAGTATATCTTGCAGAATACTATCAGTTGTAGGCAGTTCGTCTAAATCATGTAAGTCCTTAATTGTGTTGACATCGGTAGGTGCGTGAAATTTAATTGGTTAACATAATAACGGCGATTCATGTCCATCAATTTTCAATTGTTTACAATGAAACAAGTTTGGCGTTAGATTTGTCATATTGTTCGAAGAATGGTGTTTTATACATGCTAACAGCAATTAAATAAACAGTGTATTCTTGGTCCTGCTTATTATTGCGAAATTCGTTATCATTCAGCAAACCAATACTACACATGAAAACTACCGCATGATTTCTAAGGGGTAGATATTTTCCCATTTCATAAGGAAATTCAAGGGTACTCATTAAACAAACCAAATATGTCCAGTTTTCAAATGGATTTCTAAGTAAATAAACAATTAAATACATGAATGAACATTTTTCAAATAGATAACTCAGTAAATTAACCATTAAATGTGGCCAGTTTGCAAACAGATCACTCAGTAAAAAACAATGAACATGGCTAGTTTTTAAACAGATCACTCAGTAAAGAAATGATTAAATATGGCCAGTTTGCGAATGAGTCTTGTCACAAAATCGACATTTGTTTTTCTCTTTGTTACTGAAAGTCATTTGTTACTGAAATAAGACTAAATTGATATCATTTTACCACTTGTCACCTTATAAAACACTTTCTTAATATCAAGTTTAAGTTGGCAATACTATTTCTGGCGTAACAGCAACATAGCTTTACTAGAACGACATTTTAGAATCAAGTTTTTATTTTATGATATTCTAAAAGAAGAGCCTCATCTTTTCCATGCTTGTCGACGCTTGAAGCCCAACAAAAGACACAAATATACAGGGAACAATAATGTTGACATTCGTTGTAAAATAAAGTTGCCATGCCTGGTTCTGTCAACAATACCTTATGCTAAAAACTCTGCTTCAATACCGGGTGTCGCTGACATGTGTCTGTATGGTAAAATTATACTTTCACAGAGATTGTTGACAACGTGTGCCTGTATGGTAAATTAAACGTTCATAGTGGTTGTGGACAACATGTGCTTATATGGGAAAATGACACGTTTTAGCAAGGCGCAGACAGATGACCCTGTATGATATAAATGACCTGTACCTGTATTGTATAATAATGTTCCTAATGATCATCATAATAACTACCTGTATTGTAAAAATGATGCTCTCATATGGATTTGGACAACAAGCATACAGCGCACTGATAAGCTTCGAAGGCATTCCTTCTAGTTCCCACTCTCCATTCTCAATAAAGGGACTGCAAAGTTTAAAACAATATTAGATTTAGATGAACAAGAGTAAAATACGTCTTCACGAAGTGTAGGGACTGTTTGGAGAATAAATGTAAGTAAAATTCTTAATATACATTTCATCTTAATATAGCGCAGATGTTTAGCCATACCATAGAGAAAGCTTTGGAAATGTAATAAGGAAACAAGAACATGTATAATGTTTAGTTGCAACTAATTATCTCCTGTTAAACATGTATAATTTTGCTAATTGTAACTGATTATCTCCTGTTAAACTGTAATGTATACTTATACCATACTACCTGAGCTTAGCTCCTTAGTCCCGTTTTCTATATTTCTGTAATGCCTATACATGTATATTATTAAGACAAACATTTGCAGGTGGCAAAGTTCATGCACAGCAAAGACGTCATATGCTTTTGCACCTTCCATTAATATCATTCGTATGTTGATGATCCCACTTTTTGAAGTGTGTTCTGGTTAAAAAATTGTACACGTGACCAAATTATTAATCACCATTATGTATTGAGAGGAGCTTAAGTTTTGGCAGAAGGTTTGACTTCATTTTGAAGATTACGATTGTCACGAATATTTTCCAGTTTAACACAGATACTTGTGGAAGTCAAGAGCTCTGTCAATCAAAATGTAGTCTACTTTCTGAACATTTCCGGAAATTTGAGGCTGTTGTTGTATATGGTGCATCTCATAACCATTTGGGCATATATATTTGCTCAGCTGATCCAACCTTTTACAAAGACTGCTCATTCAATGTGTGATTTCGGCCACACTTGTATCTGACATTTCACCAAGTAATAATGTTCTATAAAGTACACAATGTTATTGATCAATAGTTCACAATGTACCTCAGAAACACTCTTTGTATCTCGTTCTGTTTTCATTCAAAAGCCTCCTTTAATATAACATGTTTTCTGCGCAAAAGTACAATTCAAGAAATAGAAAGAAAATAATCTGTTGTGGATTTGCTTTTGAAATAAAAAGGCCATTTGAACTTAATTAACTCTGTACAAGCCATTCAGCAGTTGGGTTGTTTCTTTTAAATGCACATTAGCACGATATCTTGCGTTTGCAAGGATAGTGCTCTGCGAACAAAATGTAGAAAATTGACTTTTTGATAGTGAGTAACTACCCTTTTTATTTTTTTGTTGTTGAGGCATTAGGTCATTGGAATGAGATAATCAGCAATGGTAGACGATTATAAGACCAAATGAAAACATGGACGAAAATAACAAGAAAAGTACATTAGACGAAAATGAAGCAAAAAATAAATAATTGGGAATGCTGATTATAGATATATATTATTTAACAATTATTTTATTCGTCATCAAATATCCTTTTTGTCTTTGGCTGCTAAATTAGCGGTGTTGAGGTTACTATTTCAAAGTGAAAAAGGTTTCTTCCCTATGAGATCTGCATACTAAAATTTTTTAGGTTTCCTAAGGAGACTGAGTGCTTGAGAGTTCAGGGAAGAGAGAAATGGATTATGTCTTGTTTTTTTAAATTCTAATGCAAAATAATAAGATGATTCACTTAAGAAATCTATCTTGTAATTATTCTGAACCAAATAACTCCTATAAGAAAAGGGATTTAATGGAGCGCAAATGACTTTTTATATTGTAAAAATCAACGAATTTAAGAGAAAAGAGAATCAATTGCATTGACTGGATTCAGCTTTTGCACAATTGTTATGTTAAACGAGAATTGATGAACGTTTTTGAAATCTTAAAAATTATTTTGCACTGGAACTAAACGTGATTTTGTGGTATTGTATCCCTCTTTCCTCATTAGAATTCATTCACCTCTTGTGTGTGCTCGTTCGTCTGGGCGTACTCATGTATGTACTCGTTCCCCCGAGCGTGCCCAGGCGTTTGTGTGCTCGTTCGTATGAGCGTACTCATGTATGTACTCGTTCCTCCGAGCGGGCCCAGGCGTTTGTGTGATCGTTCTTCTGAGCGTACTCACGTATGTACTCGTTCACCTGAGCGTGCCCAGGCGTTTGTATGATCGTTCGTCTGAGCGTGCCTGGCCAAGTGTTAGTTCGTTTGAGCGTTGCTTTCTTGTTCATGATCTTTTGGTTGAATATAGGTGCCTTATCATTTTTTGTCTAAATAAAGTCTTAGACTAACAGCCAAAGCGTCCCTCTCTCTCACACAGACTATAAAAAGTGACTGCATTTTCTGGCATCGACAACATCAACAAATTAGTGATGTTTTAATGAAATACTTTCAGCAAATAAAAATGTATGTCACCGTATAAATAAAAGATATTATGCAATCTTTGCGACATTTCTTTGACTTAATGGTTAAATGATGAAAATCTGTTGCATTATTTCTATGGACAAGATATTACTCATACCCCTTCCACAGACAAAAACATCTAAAAAGATGTTTGTCCAACATTGTTTTTGCAAAGACTTTTTTATCCACATGATTTGAATAGTCATTTATACGTATGCAACATAAATTCAATGAGAGCCATTATCAATGCTATGTCCATTTCACGTGATTCCTTTTAATGCGACATAAAAATGTGCTTTTGTAGACAACAAAACAAGTAGCCGGTTATTCGCTAGAATGATTCACGAAAATTCAGCAAATTTCCTCTTTTGGTATGCTTTTATAACAGTTTTGTTTTTTCAAATTAAAAGAAGCTGCGGTTTTCACGCTTAAGACTGCGTTTGTAGAAAAATTTTGTGATCATTAACGATAATCATTTCTTGCACGATGGAGTCGTTAAGTGTTAAATTACACCCATATATTTCGCTGTTTCATCTTATTTTCCTCAAGTGCATATTCTATGTCGTTTATCATGTGCAGCTTTTTCTACTTCATAGATAATATTGCATGCAGCCTTAATAAAACTCTTAGGTAATTTGTTATCAGTCACAAGGCGAATAATATCTTTGACTTAGATCTTAATCACTGGAATATTTCCATTTATTATGGCACTGAATCCTTTGTGTCCAAAGTGGTCATTTTCGTTTTAAACTAAACAAAATCGATTGTACCCAGTTAATAAAAGCGGAAGTACATTTTTGCTGTGGATTGCTCGGTTAAAAGCTAATCACTGACACGAAGTAGTGAAACCTTCTTTAGGACTTTTTCAGACAAACCGAGAGTTCTTCGACATGTCATAAGCAGGAATTAACATCTTTTGCAGAGACTGAACCTTATGAAACACTATATGAAACACTTCACCAAGTTTAGAAATGAATAAATAAATTTTATAATAAAACGTTTGTATTTTTATTTTGCGTGGGAGGAGGAACATAATTATACAGTACTATAATAAATGAAGCAGGCAATTTTTCTCTTCTGCTGTAGTCAATCCCTTTTTAATTTAACTTTCAGTGTGTAGTATCTTAATTCTGCATTGCGTGGTATCAAGTGACACAGCAAATCTGTTCCTAAAGGCATGAGTTGCTTTGCAATTTTGTTGTTTGAACCATATCAGCACAAACTATGTACAAAGCGCTTTTGATTTTCTTTCTTTTTTGCGAACTAGCAAAGGTATGGCTAAAGATGTTATATTCTAAAATCCAATTTATTCTAGAATCTGTTTTATTGATTTTTAGACAGACATTTGTTTCATAATGAACCCAATATCATACGAATAGTTCGCTATTTCTACCTCATAGATAATATCGCATGCAGCCTTGAAACAGCTCTTACGTAGTTTGTTATCAGTCACAAGGCGAACAATATCTTTGACTTAGATCTTAATCACTGGAATATTTTTATTTATTATGGCACTGAATCCTTTGTGTCCAAAGTGGTCATTTTCGTTTTAAACTAAACAAAATCTATTGTACTCAGTTAATAAAAGAGGAAGTACATTTTTGCTGTGGATTGCTCGGTTAAAAGCTAATCACTGACACGAAGTAGCGAAACCTTCTTTATTACTTTTTCAGACAAACCGAGAGTTCTTCGACATGTCATAAGCAGGAATTAACATCTTTTACAGAGACTAGACCTTATTTTGGCATATGAAAACTTCATCAAGTTTAGAAATGAATAAATAAATTTTATAATAAAACGTTTGTATTTTTGTTTTGCGTGGGAGGAGGGACATAATTATACAGTACTATAATAAATGAAGCAGGCAATTTTTCTCTTCTGCTGTAGTCAATCCCTTTTTAATTTAACTTTCAGTGCGTAGTATCTTAATTCTGCATTGTGTGGTATCAAGTGACACAGCAAATCTGTTCCTAAAGGCATGAATTGCTTTGCAATTTTGTTGTTTGAACCATATCAGCACAATCTATGTACAACGCGCTTTTGCTATCTTTGACAGCACAAAGTTATGGCTGAAAATATATCCTGTTCTGAAATGAAACGGGATTCCCTTAACATAATTGCATTGTAGACTGTGCATTCAGTGCATTTGGACTGAGTGATTTTCACATTAAATGACTGAACCTCTAAAAGACATTAACTCAGAATGGACCTAATGTTATATTAAAGAGGGTGTTTATGTGATTTGAATTCTTTCAGCTCATAACAACATTGCGTTGCACTTGCAATAAAAACACTAAAATATATTGTTTGTTCTTTGTGCAAAGATTTTCTTTCTTTTTTGCGAACTAGCAAAGGTATGGCGCGATGTTATATTCTAAAGTTCATTTTATTCTAGAATCCGTTTTATTGATTTTTTAGACAGATATTTGTTTCATAATGAACCCAATATCATACGAAACTATAAGCTCAACATGGAAGTACTGGTTCACCACTTTCCTGAAGTACGGTAAATCACATGAATTTCAGTTTTCCAACCTCTGCTATCTGTTAGGGTAAGAAAGTCGAGTTCCTCTTTGATATGGAATTTGCCATTTGTTGTCGTAAGCTACCTGTTTTATCCAGAGTACGTTTGCTTAAGTTATGTGCGTGGTTTGCCCAACTGTATGGTGCGGAGACGTTGACAATAAGTGACACTATTAAGAAAAGGCTAGAAGCATTTGAAATGTGGGTAATCCAAAGAATGCTGAAAATAAGCTTAATATGTAGCATGAAGAATTGGTAATATTTAGAGATTAACAGAATTTCGTAGAGAATTTATTATAAGCTTAAGCGGACGTCAAGTTATTTTGGCGATTTGATGCGCCACAAGAGTCTACAGAGCGACACACTTTCGAGTACGTTGAGCGGCAGGAAGGAAAGAGGAAGACGGAGGGCACAGTATGCTCATAACATAAAACATTGTCTGGATGAGGACACAGTATACTCATAAAACATTGGCTGGCCAAGGACACAGTGTACTCATAACATAAAACATTGTTTGACCACAGGCACAGTTTACTGATAACATAAAGTGTTGGCTGGTCAAGGGAACAGTGTACTCATAACATAAAACATTGGTTGGTAGAGAGCATAGTGTGTTCATAACATAAAACATTGGCTGACCGAGTGCACAGTGTACTCATAACATAAAACATTGGCTGGCCGAGTGCCCAGTGTACTCGTAGCATAAAACGTTGGATGGCCGAGCCTTTTTTGGCTAGGTTACATTTAGCTGGGAAAATAGTTCAGCAGACCGATCATCATTTGTACAAAAGATATGACTGATTACTTCTGGAAAGACAAGAAAAAAGTCATTAAGATTCCCTTTGTGTGAGTGCGATAAAAATGAAAAATAATAATCTCCTATATATCCTCAGTTAATATCACATTATTGTCTTTACATGCCAAATTTCTATAATGAAATAAAAAATATTCTTTGTTTAAACTAGCAAAATTAGTGAGCTCGACTGTACTCTAACTCTATGCAGAGGATTTTGTATGACTGTTACTCTGTTAAAATCGCTAATAAGATCTTTGTTATTAACATATGTTAAGCACACTTTCAGTGTTAAGCACCAGAGCAAAACGAAAATTTACATTTTTAATAGTCTATCTACAACCCTATGTGGACTAAAACATAACCCTCCATTCCAACAATTGCAAGGCGCAAACAAACGGCAAACAAGCCTTCTAAATAAAAACATTACTTAGAAATGAGCCAGATGTTGGCTGGAGCGTTTTGAAGTTTGAAATGCACGCAAACAATAATGCATTGGAATGGAAAATTGGGTAGGGGGAGACAAAATTTGAAATCTGTTTGACGTCCCTAATAAAGTCATTAATTTATTTCCACTTATTGTGGTAATTCAGGCTCCTTAGGCTAGACAACTGGCCGTGTTTGAGCTCCGGACCTAGACGCTTTTGGCTATATCTGATGTAGAATATCTATCCTTGAATCTTTTAGAATTTAAAAGTATTTGCAAGACGCAAAATTTTTAGATCGTATTGTCAATAAATTTTGATTACATAAAATTAAATTTTAAATTTTTGTTCATCAAGCGCCTAACAACAACTTCAAATTACCATAAAATATCATTTTTTCTACATACCTTCAACATTATATGTTGATCATATATGCTGCATTTTCTTTCGCATTTAAAATCATTCCTAATAGTCAGCTCTGCTTTTTAAAAAATTCTATAAAATATAGATTTCAGATCATAACCTGAAATCAATATAACGCACGTGGGAAAATCATCCAACGGGCTATCGAATCAGCCAGTCATGAATTGCCACCTATCAGTTACTGTAAGACATTCCTTAAACTCTGCATATAAATAAAGCTATGGCAGCAAGGGTATTCATACCGCGTACAGACGCCTCACAAGATGACAAAGGATTAAGCTCTCAGTAAATTTAAACATGGGGATTGAAAAATTAAAACTCAGGTATTTGGTGAAAAGTGTTTTTAAAAACACGAATCAAGTATAATAAATGATACCGTTGCAGTTGAGATATTTTGTAAATTAAATTAACATCAACACTGTTTGGTTGTATCGTGTTTATAAAGCAAGAATCATGTATTATAAATGCATTTTTGACAGTTGTGATTCCGTTGCAGCGGAGATATATTGTTTATTTAATTAAAATTGTTTGCTTTTATCGGAATTGGTTTTCTGTATCAGAGTTGCGCTGTTCCTTATTTGCTGCATTCATATATATCAATCATCTGGGCAAATAATTGATGAGTTAATGGCCAAGGAATTGCAAACCAAAGGTAAGAATGAAAAACATTCATTATTCCTATTTCATATTCAATTGCACAAGCATCTCCGACGTATATCTGGACTTTTGCAACATCTTTGCTCCGACACCTCTTAAATAGCAGAAATAGCAGTCATAATATAATTTTAAGAAAAAAACATCAAAGATTACGACCAAAGCTTCAGTATCTAAGGTTTGCGATGGTTTTTACCGCTCACGTTTGATTTAATACATACTTTAAGACACAGTATGTTTCATGCATAAGTAGTGCGGCTCTGGTGTGTTGGTGTTAATTTTCCTAATATTACAGTCTTTACTATTCATGATCCTCCTCCCAACAAAAAAAAATAAATACAGCTAGACAGATTAGCAATAAACTCCAACAAAAACTCCTGATAAAATATTTAAGGTGTAGTAATGATGAACAGCCCAAGAAATTATTATTGCTAGACAAAAAAGTCCTTAATACTTTTGTCTATATATTATTCATAAGAGAACTGTCATAATATTGCACAATTTGTTAAGATGGAGAAAATAACATAAGAAATGCGAATGATAATAATGACATTGGCGACTTAATCGCAGAGCAAGAACTGCGCACCAATGAAGACACACAGCACAACAGGCCGCTGTAAGTATCTGTCCATACCTCTCTCTCTCTCTCTCTCTCTCTCTCTCTCTCTCTCTCTCTCTCTCTCTCTCTCTCTCCTTTCATTCTTTGTTTGTTTGTTTGTTTGTTTGTTTCTTTCTTTCTTTCTTTCCTTCTCTCTCCTTTCTGTCGTTCTTTCTTTCTCTCTCTCCTTTCTTTCTTTCTTTCTTTCTTTCTTTCTTTCTTTATCTCTTTCTTTCTTTGTCTCTTTCTCTCTCTCTTTCTTTCTTTCTTTCTTTCTTTCTTTTTTCTTTCTTTTTTTCTATTACTATTATTAATTTGCCATTGATTATTGCATCATAATTCTGATAAGACGATCTTTTACTGTTTATATTATCGAAAGGTATGTGGATTTTACAAGTCGAAGAGAAAAAAGAAAAGCTGCCAGAGGTCGACTATGGATTGATACCAAGATCCCATACACCATTTCTGATCAGTTCTGTAAGGTTGCTTTCTATATTTATTTTGACTATGCCCTAGGATTGTAGTGATGGCCGTTAAGAAAGCTGCACTTTTAGCTGTATCTTGGTGTGAATGTTAGACGTCTTTTAAAATTTTAGTTA
Organism: Protula sp. h YS-2021; assembly: GCA_949752745.1. Lineage (NCBI taxonomy): Eukaryota > Metazoa > Annelida > Polychaeta > Sabellida > Serpulidae > Protula > Protula sp. h YS-2021. The sequence goes on from OX457027.1 coordinate 4,804,162, forward strand.
GGTCAAACATTAAAAACTGAACACAAACATGCAATCCATTTGAATGAATACAGTTTTTAATCTTTCTGAAACTGCTTTCTGAACCTGCAATAATCTAGCTCAAGACCAAGTACAAGAAATAGAATCGGCGATGAGAGAGTTTGAGCGACAGAGCTGTATCGAGTTCGTGCATCACACACAACGCCAACTACCATTTTACATTTATTTCTTGAAGCATCCCTCAAAGTAAGTTAAATTTGTAAAAGGTTATTTGTTCATATGAATTATAATTGTAGTTATGCTTCGAAGACAGAGGTTTCAAACACTCTAATATATCGGAATGAAAAGAACAGTTTATAACAGATAAAACAGTGTTGTCTTCGGAATTATGCGTGACGGTATATACTTTTAAAGCAATAACGCTTTAAAGAATATAATCAATGACCAATTTCAATCACACTGCAATGTGTGCGATGTATTTGCTTCTTTGTTATGGTTTTTGCGTTTTTTATTTACAGATGCGCCTCCATTCTCGGATTTAACATGACAGTTCAGCCGATCCATTTGTCTGATAGCTGTTTTCATGTAGATATTATAGTGATAATTAAATAACAAAATAAATATTTATTTGATCGATATACGTATATATATGCAATCAAGATCATTCGCTGTAAATTTAAAAAAAGAATATTCGAAAGAAACTTAAGAAAGGCATTGATGTTAGAAAGTTTCATCTCTAGTCAAAATATTACAGAAACATTCAATTTTGCACGAGCTTGGACACACTCTGGGTATGATACATGAACATCAGCGACCAGACAGAGATGAATATGTGGAAATTCAGGAACAAAACATTATCGAAGACAAAAAGCATAATTTTGAGAAAGAAAAAGATGAAGACATAAATCTCTTTGACATAGACTACGACTACCGCAGCGTCATGCATTATAGTGCCAGAGTATGGCAAACATTTTCATTTTTATATAATTTTTGTCATCATTATTTTTAATCCAACTAACGTGTTTCATGTAGTTATAGGCGGTGAGTATCAATGTCCTTGAACACAAATTTCGTATTAACCTTTTCGCTTATTTTCAATTACATTTTGTCATGAAATATAGATCACTTAGAAATAAATTACTGAATTGATATATTAACAGCATAAGATGAAATGTCAAATGCTGCACTATATCTGAATAAAAAATGTATGTGTAGTAATGTGCAATAAGTTCATTTTAATGTATTTAGACAACATATAACAGATTAAAATCTAACCGATATTGAAAAAAAATTAATACATTGTGAGAATATCTTAAGCAATAAATTTTATTATGCTTCCCTCAGATATGCGAGATTTGCATAGATATAACATAGAAAACATCGAACAGAATAGAAAAATAACATCATTTTTTATAAACAGGCTGCTAGCAGGAATGGTAACCTCACAATCCTAACTAAGCATCTAGCATTCCAAAACATCATTGGCAAGAGTGAAATGCTAAGTTTTAGAGACGTCAAACTTCTCAATCTGATGTACAATTGTAGAGGTAAGATGCAGTGATTTACTAAGACACAGGTAGAATGCAGTGAACCTCGAAATTACAGGAATAAGAAGTGAGTTTCTTATATTTTTATCAATATTGAAATTTGAACTGAGGCAAGTGCTTTAAAGTCTAAGACTGACAAGACAAATGCAGATAAATATGTAATGGGTATAGTGACTAAATATCTGTCTGTATAAGTTGCTATGTTTAATGTTAAAGGTTATTGCTTTGGCACTAATTGTCCCAGCGAAGGCTTCATTGGGCTCCATTGCAGCTGCCATTGCACCGGAAATCCCGTCACTGAGTGTGGCAGCGGTGATGGTAAGCAATGTTTCAAATACGGCACTGTATTTACATAAAGACTGTTGTGAAATCAGTTTGAATAGTATCGCGCTGGATCACGCTGGATAGATAGATAGATAAATAGACAGACAGATAGATAGGTAGATAGATAGATAGATAGATAGATAGATAGATAGATAGATAGGTAGATAGATAGACAGACAGATAGATACATAGATAGATAGATATATCGATAGAGAGATGGACAGATAGATAGATAGATAGATCTCGCTGGTCCAATTAGTGGTTTCATAATTTCGATGAAAATTTCAGAGAGATTACAATATCACAATATCAGTAACAGTTTTGTTATAATTTTTCTATGCTTGAAGCTGTTATTTAATTATTTCGATACTGAATTTTTGTCACACAAAAAGACAAAAAGGTTTATATCAGAAGAATTGTTATTCTTAAAATTCAGAACAAACTGAATTTATGGTGACCACGACTACCGGTACATCAGCCCAGGCGGCAACAAATAGTGAAATATACGTCACTTTGATTGGTGAAAGAGGACAGTGTGATGAATGCTTGCTTAAGATACGCAACCATACTGGCTTCCAGAGCGGAGCGTACGTAAATACCTATGCATATCAATGTCATATATTATAATGCGTGTGTTTGTGTATGTCTATTTGTAAATATTTATGTGTATACGTATGTGAGCAGTGGTTTGCTCCATGGTTGAAACTAAATAAAGATTTCCTAATTTGCATTGTTTGATCGTTGCAACCAATCAATTAAAAAAAAAAAGGTTGGCACGATATTTGCTACTTTGGAATCTACATCTTCTTTAAATTTGCACAGACAGAATTTAATGAAGCGAAACAATCATGTTTTCTTCTTAAAGTATCTTTATTGGAAATTGCGGTTCTATGACTATTAATGCCAATATTCAGGCCTATTGTAAGAAATTCAGGCACACTAAAAACCATAAAATGGAATTATAACCAACAACTGAAAGGCTGGCATCATCGATTTAATTAAGTTCTATTTATGATGCAGTACCTCAGAAAGTTATTTTAAGTGACCATGTATAAACCATCAAAATAATAAATTATAACTGCTCGGTGAGTTGCGGTATAAAACATTTCTACCTTGCTTGTATAAAATAAATGAGCAGTGGGGATAAAAATGAAATATTATCAGTGCGAACAAGATAAACAATTTATACGAAACAATTTTTTAATCATGAGCTTAAGAAGGTTCAGTTCACTTCCGTTATGCTTTCTAAAGTAGTAGTAGCCCAAATATACCGAACCTTCTTTCTGATATATACGTTATTTCAACAGATTTTTTTAAATGTTAAGGACCTAAAAACACAAATTTCACAAAAACAGTTACATATTTAAGCGTCTCGTTAAAGCTAATTTTACCTAACGGATTAATAAAGTTAAATATTTTCAAAGCGCAGAAAAAAAGCTGTTTGTATTCTCTGACATCTCTGCTTTTCTTTTAGGACAGACAAATACTTAGTGCCTTGTGCAGACAGAGTCATAGGCGAGCTTCTTTTTGTAAAGTTTCGCAACGGCGGTCAAGATAACCTTCAACTTTCTACAATATTAATAAATGCTCTATCAATTGAACGCACATACAATATTCAATGGGGCTACTGGCTTGGTGACAGTTATAACTTATTGTTTGAGAGAACGGTGCTTGTGACGGACTATTCGAACAAATGGAAAGGTGTGTAAAATACTGTGTTGTAGCGTTTCCAAGCATTACATTTTGTCAATGTTTCAACGTATTAAATGCGATTTCTTATTAACAAGAATGTGTCGTTGATGTTCCTTCAAACTAATATAAAGTGTGTTCTTTGTAGAGCACACACTCTACACCGTAAGTGTGGAAGTCGGAACAACAACAAACGCAGACACAGATAGCCCCATATTTATAACCATTTACGGTACCAATGGGACGTGTGGTGAATTCCAACTTGATTCACATATTGATAACTTTGAGAAAGGCTCGTAAGTTTTTATCTGTTTGCTTTTATTTCTTCAAAACAGTAGGGGTGTTTTATCTCTTTTTAAATAACTTTAGCGAATATCAGTATCGGTGTATTGGATTATTTTTTATTGATTAATGTGAAAGATCTAAAAATAAAGGCATCCTTACAGAGCTCTTTTTGGTGTCTAAAACATGTCTTTATAGCGTGCTGGCTCATTCTCTTTATTTTATTTTTGCTTTTGTTTTCGATTATATATATATTATTCCTGACACTAAGTCAGTGAATCAAGACTACTTTCAATTTTGTATTCACATATAAGATAACGTCCCGTCCACACTCAGTAGCACATATAAACCAAAAAAATGTAATAAATGCGTACAAAAAAGTTACATGAGACATCTTACCTGAGTTACCAACTCTTCTTGGAAATGTCCAAGTGGCTATGAATAAATTCGAAGCTTTTCTTTGTCTAATAGCAAGGATGAATTTAATATGGCATGTCGAAACGACCTTGGTACTCCCCAAAAGATTAAGATGGAGAACAGAGGTGCTGATGACGTTTACTTTACGCGAGTGAAGGTGACTAATACGGCGAGTAAAGACGTGTACATATTTCCATGTAATGAGCGGCTTGGTCAGCAAAGTAGAAACTTCACTGTATTGAAGTTAGTTCTTTATTTGGTCTATTTAATAATAATAATAACAATAATAATAATACTTATAATAATAATAAAAATAAAAATAAAAATAATAATAATAATAATAATAATAATAATAATAATAATAATAATAATAATAATAATAATAATAATAATAATAATAATAATAATAATACACCCAGATAGGAAAAATCGGTCTTTATCCGAAGTGGTTGAGGTTTAGTGGTGTTTCCATGGAGGCTTCTTGCAGTAATCAAATGCAATAAATTCAGTTGATCAAACTGAGTAAATCTTCACCGCATACTTATCAATCATTTAGGAAAATTGTGCACTTATGTACTGTTAATAAATTTCCGAAACAAATCCAAATAAATACTTTATAATGAATGCTGATCGTCCAGGTCTTAAATAGCATCTCTTCACACAACCCTCAAGTATGCTGAATTTGGAAATAATGTTGCCAATGTACGACCGATAAACGAACGACATTCTTAACATAATTATTTAACGCGAAAATATTTAATGCATTTCATACTTTTTACTTTATATTTTCTGAATACCATTGTACTGATATTTTCTTTACATTAACAGAATAAAATTTCGTATTCCTACAGTGGTGCTTCTGATTTTATGGTGACGACAACCCTTACATCAACTCCGGCACCAACAAACAGTCAAATATACATCACCCTCATTGGTGAAAGTGGACAGTGTGATGAAAGCTTGCTTGGGACACTTGGGGCGTAAGTAAATATACATCAAATGTCATACGTGGTAATTCGGACTTTTGTCCCAGATTATATATACATATTTGTGTGTACACGTATGTGTGCATTTGTATACGTCATGGGAAAATTTTAATAAAGATTTCCATTGTTTTTGGGGGTACTGGTTTAACTAATCAATTTCAAACAAACACTAAAATTCAGCTGTTAATACTGAAGCTTCTGCATTTAGTTCCAAACTTGTAGAGATAAAAATTTTGCTGCGGTTTGGTTGCAGCAAATAGTGATTGGTTCAACAGGATGCGGTACAAAATATCACACTTTCCCTGTGTAAAAATTAATTAATCAAATAATTAAATGAATTAAAAACTAAAAAATAAGTTAAAACATATTGATAAATTAAAGTGAACGTGACGAATATTGACACAAAATAAAGTTCTACCTCTGGAGTTGTTTTCAAATATATTTTCAGGATTTTTCGACTCAGCATACACTTCCTTTGGGGTTATTATGTGTGTAATTTTGATTATACTACAATGAAGAGATCCTGAAATAATCTCAAAAACCTGTTTTTCATTTTTAATCAGCATTTTAACGTCAAAATTATTGGGTGCTTAATGAAACAAAATGTGCATTTGACGTGTTTTCTGGACAAGCAAAGTATAATATTCCATAAACAGGAAATTCTATGCAAATTATATGCACACCTTGATGTTGTACCTAAAGTGTGAATGTATTTTATTTGTGTACTATCTCCCACTTTTGATATCCTTTCAACTTGATGGCAATAACTGTTATTATGCACAGCCTTATATTTTTGTAGTGTGCGAGGGCTGTTAAAAATGGCCAAAAAAGAGCAGTATAATACTGATCAAAAGCATAGATATATATTGTGTATCAGTATAAGCCAAATCACACTTTGGCGTTCCCAATAAAATAACCGGGTAAAACATGAAAGAAATGACAGAGAGATTTCGCCTAAATGTCACATTTGTCTTGCACCAAAGAGCAATCGCGTTTTTAACAACCCATATGATATTTTAAAAATTTATTAAAAGTTTTAACAAATGGTTTCAAATTTCAGTTTCTTTTATGTTCCCAGTATGAGCTGTTTTTGCGATATTTCTTCTATATTTTTCTATCATTTCTTTCATTTCTTTACCCGGTTCAGTCGAAATTTAAAATTCTTGCGCATTTATCAAATTGTGATTTGGCTTATATTTCAAACAAAGTCAGAGGACGAATCAGACGACAAATGAGGTAGGTTCAGCTAGACCGCCCTGCTTTCCGACTTTATATGTGTGACATCCATATCAGATGGTCCATTTCTTGCAAAATTTCAACGTGCACCCAACGCCTAGAAATCACAAAATATTACATTTTCCACTTTTTGTGTCAACATTGCCATTCCATAATATATCACAAAATAATCTTTTGCTAAATATGTTAAATAACTTAAATCGCTTCAGTTCACTGTAATGCCGTTGCCAAACGCAATTTGATGGGGGAAGGCAGAGTATGCCTTCCTCCTTGTTAGTGGTATTTAACGTGGTTGTTTGTCTACCCTAACGGTAAATAGGCCCTTTTACATGTAAAATTGGCAGTTTGAATTCAAAATGGTTGTTGGTAAAAATTCCAATAAAAACGTGATTACAATATTATAAATACTATAGCCAAAACTAATAAATATATGACTATTTCAATGAATTGGTAAAATATTAAAAACTACCCAAATCAGCTACATAGCAGTAAAATATTTTTCACATCACTAAAAATCATATCTTCTTTAACTAGTACATTAAGCAAAATATTTTACAAAGCACTAGAGGGGCGTTGCTAATATCCTCTTACATCTTCTCATTTCTCCCCATTTTAGGACCGATGAAAACTTAGTGTCTTGTGCAGATAGAGCCATAGGCGTGCTTATTTTTGTGAAGTTACGCAACGGCGGCCAAGATAAGGTTCAGCTTTCTACAATACTAATTAAAGCTCTATCAACTGAACGCGAATGTACTGTTCAATGGGGCTACTGGCTTGGTGTCGGCTTCAACTTATTGCCTGAGAGAAAGGTTCTGGTGACAGACTATTCGAATGAATGGAAAGGTATGCAAACTATTGTTTTGTGATGTATCCATTTCTGTTGTTAACGCTTCAACATTCAACATTCAACATTCTAAGAATAACAGATTTTTAACGTTAAACAGGTAACACTACACATTGTCTAGTTGACTTTTGCTCAATTTTACTTGCATAAACATTTGTCTTTTTAGAGCACACACTGTACCGCGTGGTTGTAGGAGTCGGAAATGTAGAATATGCAGAAACTAACAGCCCAATATTTATAACCCTTTACGGTAGCAGTGGGACGTGTGACGAATTCCAACTCGATGCACAGATAAATAACTTTGAGAAAAACTCGTAAGTGTTCATGCGTGTTTTCATTTTGTTATGAAAGTCAAGAGAATGATCAGCTTATGTTAAAATTCCTGGCGATGAAGAATATCCATTTTTACATATAATTGTTCTTGATTATATTTTTTATAATGCTTTAGCTCTAGAAATAAATTTTACAAATATGTCTGTAAAACACTTAAAACTAGAGCAATTTTTGTAAAAGTAAACTATTGCTTATACATATCCATTTAGCAGGATACATGAGGGCAATTTGGGGCAATTCGGCCGTTCGGCCGTGGAAAAATAAAACTGTCTTGATGCACAATGATTTTATACATTTTGGGGGATTTTCCCGTTTTGCATTGGTGTTTTTCTCAATACCAAGCAGTACAAATTTTAAAAAGAATCGTTTAAGACATGTTTCTTTGGAGGAGGGTATTAGACAGATTTTTACGGAGAATATAGTGCACAGACTTTTTTCCTTTCTCAATTGGCGCATAGCTGTTGTATTTTTTAGATATATATATATATATATATATATATATATATATATATATATATATATATATATATATATATATATATAAATGGCAAAAACAGCAAAAGCCTGTCAAATTAACACACTTGAATTTTTGCCTTCTGTGTTAATACCATGAACAACACATATTGATATTGGTGTTTATTTCACGAATTTCCTTCACTCTGACTAAATGCTTTTTGAGTTTTCTAAGTGCAAAATTTAAACGGAATACACAAAGGCCACTTCAGCTAAATTTTCGTATAAATTTTGTAAACTAGAGGATTGATACATTCTCAGTTAAGCTTTCACCTATTAGACTACGTCTCCACCACACCTAACATATCTCTAAAAGCAAACCAAGACACGCATGGCATGACACGTCTTAGACATGCACATATAAAATATAGTCAAAAATATATATTTTTCTGTTAAACAGCAAAGATGAATTTGACATGGCATGTCGAAATGGCCTTGGCACTCCTCAAAAAATCAAGATGGAGAACAAAGACACTGATGGTGTGTACTTGACGCAAGTGAACGTGACCAATACGGTGACTAACGACGTGTACACATTCCCGTGTAACAAATGGCTTGATGACACGGCAGGCGGTGGCCAACAAACTAGATACTTCAATGTATCGACGTAAGTCATTTGATTTTGTGGTATTTGTTAGAAGAATATTAACGTAATGTAATAGTGTATGTAAGGGCCTATGTATGGGATGGGACCTCTGAATAAGATAACGACCGGAAAGACCAAAATTGGATCAAGCAATCCAATGATTGCAAGAAGTTTTAACAGGAGCGGCGAATAATACCCGGTTGGAAAAAATGGGTCTTAATTCAAGGTGATTATTATTAACAGATGGTCATATCGTAATGAAAAACGAAATCTTTGCATACTTGTATAATCTAAAAATATTCATTCTTTTTTATATTCCAATACTTGAATTATTTTTATTAGTTTTTTGTATTTACTTTCTTCTGTTTTAGGGCCTACCATATTGTGAACTGATTTCATATCCAGCTTTTGCTCCTAATAATAGAACTTTGCATTGCACACATTCTAACATATTTCATGTCTCTGACTACATGACTTTATAAAGATTATGTTACATGAAGAAATAAAATTTGATCATCGGCAATGTTGAACTTTTCTGACTGGTTTAATGCTAAATTTGCAATTTCATTCTGGTGCAGTATACACTAGCGAAGAGCACTAAGGCAGCATACGGGCTCTGTGCATCACGCCGTTGAATTTTAAATTGGTGCAATAAATACTGGCGAACTATATCGGTGCATTGCATGCTGGCACGGTGAATACTGGTGCATCACACTGTTTATTGCGTACTTGAGCAGTTTATGTTCGCGCTTCACACTTACGTAGAGCATAATTTCGCAGCATACTGCGGCAGTGTACATACTGGAGCATTATACTGATGCATTATATATTGGCATAGTGAATACTGGCGTAGCAAAATGGTGCAATGAATGCCAGAGCATAACCTGCTGGTGCATATACTTGTGCAGTGCATACTATAAATTTTGGCATAGTTAATACTTGCGCATTATTCCAATGCATTGTATTCTGGCGTGGTTCGTGGTGAGTATCATATTTTCGGAGTTAATTCTAACACGGTTTATACTAGTGCTTGATACTCGTGGCTTGCATATTGTGGCAGAGAATGCTAGCGCAGCACACTTGCACGGTGCACTGTACTGTGCAATGCACAATACTGACTCAGAATGTTGGCTGTTGGTTGTAGCATCCCACCGAATGAATGTTTTGAACACCACTCGTTTAAAAGGGCATTTTTGACAATTTTTAAAAGGTTTGGCTAAATATCCATTGAGTGCACATCTTTTAGCTTCAATATATATTTGTTTTATCTCTAAAGAAGATAATGTTTTTAGAAATTGGACTGCACATTAAGCCAAGCATTTGTGTAGGTATGAAACTGGCACTCTCTTTTAGTAGATGTTGGTATTGTAGTTTACCAATAGCTAGTAACATATCCTTAATTGAAGACCGCGATTTTTGCAACAACTCAGTCCTTTGAGCTTTGTTTTTGACTTCATTTTAATCCGAAAGCCTATTCATGTCTGATTAAAATCGAAGTACTGCTTTTTGTTGTTGTTTTTCAAAACTGATATGCTTTTATCAACACAGCAAAGACACCGAGATGGCGTAGTATTGGCAGTTCTATAATCCAGAGCAATATTATACCTCTTGTTGACATAAAATGATTAAAGAATATTCCATGTGAAGGAATGCGTACTTTTGAAATTGTAGCTGGGGATGAAATCCCAGTCAGATGACATACAAATCAATGCATCTTTGAACCTATACTTCATCACTGAATTTCATTATGGTTGAATATCATTAGCATTTTCTATAAGTTTAAGTAAATTGTTAATCAATAGATACATAGAGTGCAGTCTATTGTAAGAAAATTTAACAAAGATTCCATAGACAATAATTAGTCAAGCTGAAAAAAATGAAATGTTACACAAAATCTCGCTTCCTGCAGGTACAAAACAGTTTTTAAACATAATCATCTCTTCTTTATGTTCCTAATGTTCTTATATAAGCTCTAATATCTCAGTTATCTCATATTATCTCATATTATCTCATATCTCATATTATCTCATATTAGTTTCGATGCATGCCAAATGCAGAAAAATTATAAATACATTTGATGGTCCTCTGATTTTAAAATGAAATTCGGTTGCACTCAGTTAATTTAGCTGTACACAGCTTTTACTTAGGATTTTTTATAAGGTCTTGTAGATTGTAGGTCGTACTATACCAGACGGGGAGACTACTGTCTGCATGGATTTACCGAGGATGTAAAATACATAACAGTGTTTTTTTTTAATTCGAAAGACATTACAGGTGTCTTTGAACGCATTTTACTTTGGTTTTCCAACCACAGAATTTTTCATGCATGTGTTGCATTGACGCACCACCATGAACGTGTAAACTGCACATTTCCCACCACTTTTAAAATCCCATCATGATTTCCAACCTATGAAAAAAGCATGTTACACCTGGACAATCCTTACGTTTTCCCGTTCAAAGATTGCATTTGTCAGTTTCCATGAAGTTCATACATAGGCTAATTTCAAATGAATTATATGCACGTTATCTCATGCGTAAAATGCAAATGTTTTACGTGATCAATCCATCCGCATGTTTGCCAATGTATTCATACGCATTTCATTGCAATTAAGTTGCATGGTATGAAATCCTCAAAGACCGAGCAAAGTGTAAATCAAATGAGGCAAAGTTGAAAAAGGTCCGAATGGAACACTCACTCACACCATCGTGCCAAGGTGTCAGTTAGGCCGCTGAACACAAATAAATTCTCTTGACTGCGTCAAGCTCCCATTGTGCTGCATTTCTCAACAATGTTTGCTTACCATTTCACATCTTGATACCTTCATATTCATCATTGTGCCTGTGAAGGATTATTTTTAGGGAAATAAAATACACATGAGGCGAGTATCTCACCTACAATTGATGTTTCCTTCATGCTCTTACAATTTAATGCTTTGACGGAATTTAATAAAAAAATGAGCGATACCCACATTTCTTTTAAAGATACTGTATGGGCCAAATGAAAAAGCATTTACAAGACTTCCTGAACATGGTGTTACAGTAAATGACGATGCTAAGTTCGTTTTATTTTTTGTTCAAACTATGGCTGCTATATGAAACAAATAACCAGAGTAGTATATTCTTTATGCATTCTATATTTAAAGAGGATTGTGATGAGTTCTGCAGATTGCGCCATTTGAACTGACTGACAATATTTACGAAGGTTAAAAATATGAATGTGGTGAGAGATAAGTTGGTAGAACGCTGGGATTGTAATTATAAGGTTAGTGGTTCGAAGGCAGCCAGGGGAGGACTGGTTTTCCTGAAAGTACTTCAGCCGAACGACTGCAAGATTTCAATCAATAAGATTTCAAAATAGATTTGCATCATCGCATAAAACACACATTTTGTCTAACGTATAAAATGCGAATATATAAAGTGCGTAATGTATGAAATACACGCATACATAGTTTACACATTAGGAAAATATAGGAATATTTTACACGCTTATATTGCGTGAACGTCTGACAAATTAACATTATGAATCAACACCATGTATAAAACGTGTATTTCCAAAGTCAATAAAAGACATTTCAAGAAGGTGAATTTTGAACTCAATTGAAAATGATCAGTATGCAAAAAAAATTTAGCCGTATGTTGCTTTGCTCTGAAGATCCCTTGAGCGACAGGTAGGTGTTTGTTGAATTTGAAAATGAAATAGAGATGACGGAAGGGGAGAAAAATCAATAAAATATTGCCATGTAATGTCTTACTCACTTATAATCTGGGATTTTTAAAATAATTTATTGCTTTTTTAAATAACACGTTCGTATTTTACGAATAACACGTAGGAAATCTATACCGCAGATGTAATGTTTGCTTAACTATGTCACGTGCGCACGCTTAGACAAACAAGCACAAGCACTGTTTATAAGCTTTTGTTGGTGAATATGCAATCGATACAGCACAGTGCAATAGGCAATTTATATTAAAGATGTGAATGAATACTAAGGAGGAAAGAAGGAGACAAATATCACAAAATCACGTTTAGTTTCATTGAAAAATAATTGTCAAGAATTCAAAAACGCTCGTCAATTCTCGCTTAACCCAACATTAAGTGCGTTGTGTGCAAAAATCTGAATTCATCCAAAGGAATTGATTCTCTTTTCTCTTAAGTCCGTTGATTTTCAAAACATAAAAAATCAATTGCGCTCCATTAAATCCATTTTACCATTCTTTGTTCTCCTGCCACCGCCCCCCCCCCCCCATTTGATTATTAAAAGCAAAGTCGAAACACCTGATCCAGTGAAGTCAAGAAAAAAAGCTGTTGTCTAGAATCTGGCAGAGCGACATTGTATTGGCGTCAGAAACAACCTCCAATCCTTCGCCCCTCCCCGTGCCGCAAAACAAACACACGCTTGAGTCAACCAGGGAAGTATCATAATTTGGGAGTTCTACACGCACACGTTGAGGTATCTGTATTAAAAAAATCAAATAATTTACATGTTCATATTTGCCTATTTTCCAAAGGACATTTTACTTCTTTCATATTCATTGGGCATTATAATACCATTGTTAATTAGTCAGCGTAACGTCGTCTTTCTGACATCTGCAAGAAGTCATTGTTTGCGACGTCAGTTCAGTGTCAATATGTCGGGGACAGAAGTTGCGATGGCAAAGGGGAAATAATCATCAGTAACTTCTATACTACTACTACTACTACTACTACTACTACTACTAATAATAATAATAATAATAATAATAATAATAATAATAATAAAGGTAAGATCAGCTTTAATCTTGGTGCGGTTGTGCCTTGGATTACTCTGCCAGTTACTGTTGTATTTGACGCATATTGGAAAACGAGTGACGTCATAGGACATTTGGCGTGCGTAGCGAAACGTATGGTATGGGGGTATATTTGTACAAAAATTTCATGGCGTTTGCGCTCCAACATTTATTTTTGATCGCAAGGGTATTTATGTGCAATTAATTGACGAGAAAATATTTAATTCTTCCGCGAACCACTTTTTATGTTCTCCAAGTCACTTTTAATTTCTGCATGTGGTTTTTATTATTAAAAATTAAATGATAGAATGAATTCAATTTATCGCGCCCTATGATTAGCTTTTCCCGTTCCAAAATTAAGAAATTAAATTACGTGATGGTCAAACAAATGTTTTTAAAACACAAGACGTTTAATTATGGTGCAGGATAAAATTATGGAGAAATTAAAGAGCGCGAAATAAATAGTCAAATAATACGTGAAATGTAAATGTTGCGCGGCTGAGAAAATTGCTGCGAGGCCTTTCAAATGAACGCGAGAAAAAATTCAATATACATCATGTACGTTTTGATTTTTTGTACAAATACACCGCCATACGTATGGTGTCATTGGACATCATTACGTATTTTGGTCACTAAACTTCGTTAACAGGATAACTCTCAAACGTATAGTCGGATCAGCTTCAAACTTGTTAGGATTATGCCTTGATAGGTTCTCTGGTTACTTCTGTTGTTTACGAATATTCGATTACGCGCGCCGTCGTATGACGTCAAAAGGTGAAAAATGAATCAGCACATCAAAACGAAAGCCTCAAACTTGGCACAATAATGCCTTGGGCGGTTCCGAGAGCATATATATTGTATTTGGCTTATACAGAAAAACGGATAACGTCAAAATGTGTTGTGGACACTTAACTTTGTTAACACTCGAGAGAGACAAGTAGGATCAGCAACAGAATAGGATGAGCCGCGAATTTTCAATTACGGTTTGACGTCATATGATGCCACGCATTGTTCAAAATAGCAGCAAACAGCAGTCCCACTTAAGGCATAATCCAACCAAGATTTAAGCTGATCCTACTTGCCTTTTTATATCAATGACCGATGTTGGAACAACTACCCCACTATATTACGTACAATCATTTCACAAGCATGCGCTATTATTATTATTACTATTATTATTACTATAGAAGTTACTGTTTATTGTTGCAAATTCTGTCCCCGAACTGTGTGTGTAGAACTCGACCCCAATTAGGATACTCAAGCGTGTGTTTGTTTTACGGGGCGGGGAGGGGGGAGGGATTGGAGGTTGGATCAGGCGTTTCGACCTTGCTTTTAATAATCAAATCAATTTAACGTTTAAGCCCCAACTTTGAGTGGTGACAGCTGTGTTATCCTGCAGGTCTGCGAATAGTTAACTCATAGATGCCTTTCTTATTTTCTTGAGGGGTGGGGGCGCGGGGTGGGCTGGGGGGGGGGGGCAGATAATGGGGTGGAGTAGGGGTGGTGGAAACGGGGCACTTTTTTGATGACCACTTCCAATCCTGTTCGCAAAAGGTTTAAATGACGGATTAACATCCCTGGACACCGAATCTAGCAATAATTAGCGAATTGATGAAAAATTCGCACGCCAACCTGAGCTTTTGTACCCCCACCCTAAAAATAACAAAAATTCAATAAAATGACAGTTTAAATTTGTATTTTGCCGAGACTAATGTAAATTCTTTCAAATATCCTGTTGTGTTCGCCATCACAGATGCTGAATAATACAGGTCTGACATTGAAATAATTTATACCCGGAAATTTGTTGCTTTTCGGGAATTTTTCGTAAATCTAGGTTTTCCTGACGATAAATATTTTCGTATGCAAATTTAAAATCTCTATTAATTTCTGTTATTGCAAACATAAAATTCTCGCTAAATTACCGATATTGATCGGGCAAGTTCATATACGAATTTCGTAGGAATGTTGTGAAATCCCTAATAACACATAATCCCTGTAACATATACTATAACGCCCTTAGGGAACACCTCCTGCTTTAGAACAACATCCGTGACGGAACAAGCTTTGGTCCTAGTTGCTATGATTTCTTCATTAAAAACTCAATTTAAAACATTTATTTAGAGAACACCTCTGTATTTTCCCAAGTGTAATGGAGGAGAAAAGTTTTTATCTTGTCTGTCCGTCCGTCCGGTGTAGTACACCATCTTGTGCCCGCGCTGTAATTCGAAAACTATTCATGATTTTACCTTTTCGTTATGCATGCTGTTAATACAACGTATACTGAAGGAGCGAAGCGTCTTTTTTACGTTCGATTTGATGAAAAATTGTCAATGGAGAGGTATAGTTTTCAGCTCGTCCGTCCGTCCGCAGTTTTGTGCGCGCCATATCTCTGTTACTATTCATCGGAAGCAAACCACATCTGTCAGGAAGAAAGTATTTGGCGTGAAGTTGTGCAATGGCGGTTATTTTCCGAAAAATAAGTGAAAATTTCAACGTTTTTACGTTTTTGGATTTTGGTCATTTTTGTATCCACAGATCCATAAGAGATCGTCTTGAGCTTGAGAGTTACATGCATGTTGCATTAGGGGAAGATAATGGTAAAAACTAATGGTATATTAGACACTGTACAGAATGTGGACCTGGAAAGATTGTCGTAAATCATTCGCACTGGCTATTCCGCGTTGCTGTTTGTATTTTTATGCGAAGTACTTACGGCATAGCAGACTAGAGCAGTGTGCATAGCCCATGTATCCCCACAGCCCCCCCCCACTCCCCTCCCCCCCCCCCCCCCCATCAGTTAAACACGGCCATCAATAGTCAATCACGAGCTGGTCCATTTTCCTTGGAAGAACCTGACTTATTCACAATACAGATTTGTGTTTGTTCCCACAGAAGCTACACAAAAGTTTCATTAAAATCCTTGCAGCAGTTTTTAAGTTGTTAACAAGCTGTTGATGACAGACCGACACGCGGTCGATAGCATATATTCCCCACAGGTTCTACCTGTGAGAAATAAAACATTGTTATTCAAATCCACTAATGTGCTTTAAATTAGTGTACAACTCTTTACTTGTTGCTCATCATTTCATTTTCACTGCTTTAGCACACATAAATCAGTTTTGGAAAGAAATAAAAGAGACCTGGAATAAAATAGTAAATTGAAGTTACAGTTCTGGTCGATATTTTGATTAAAATTGGCATTTTTCTCTCTCAAATTTTTAACTCAAGTTGGCGCGCGAATTTTCAACCGATTTTCAAACGGTTTTCGGTTTATGCATCAGTGATGACTGTAGTTTCAAAAAAGATTTTTGCGAGCGAGATCAGAAGTGGTCGATTTTTTCCCCCACCCCTAGGTGGAGGTAACTGGGGAATTTCTGCTAAGCTACAAAGCGATGGATCTGAAACCTTTCTGAAGAAAACAACTTCATAATTTCTCTTGCGTCACCCGAAATTCAGTTTTTATTTTTCACAGTTGGGGCGGAGCTCCAAGTATGTATTGAATTGCTGGAAATTCTTCATGTTTCTTTTTTTTTCTTTTCACTCCATTTTTCGTCGGTTTCCAGAGCACTGCCCTGAAGCAGCTTACAGCAGGCAAAAGTTTTGACCTATGGCGTCTCATCAGGGTCTTATGACGTCATGAAGTTTTTAAAGCTAAATATCTCGAAAAGTGTTGCACTTTTATATAGACGTCATTATGACGTCATTCTATCGATTTTTGTTACTAAACCTTTTCACAGACAAAGAGGATACCGCAAATTTTAATAAGATTTTACGTGATTGCTGCGCTATCGCGTAACATCAACGTTAATGACGTTATAGCAATTTTATAAAACCAGTAAACATTGTGATGTTCCGACTTTTGACTGACGTCATAAGATAAACGCCGGCTATTGGTTGATTTTAGAAATCGAAACAGCGTCTGGCTGCCGACGTTGGATAGACGTCTATTATCTTCTGACTTAATACAGACTATTTTTTTACAGATTGTCAGTTCATTTGATACAGCAAATATCAAATTACAAGGAAATAAAGTTGAATGCACCGGAAAAATTCCTAAAACGCTAACTCTGCCTCACACACCCTTCCTCTGATTAGAGGTGTGACGGTTCGTACCGAAAACCGAGAAAAGGCTTCGGTTCGGTTCGAACCGAAAACCGAAAAGCCCAATCACGGTTTCGGTTCGGTTTTTTTTACTATTTATAACAAGATAATGCATTAATTTGGTAATGTTATTTTAGTTCTCTTAGTATAGTTTAGTCTTATTATATATATATATATATATATATATATATGTTACAGTCCATGAGTGAAATCCGCCATTTCACGAAATGGCAAATCATTTTAGCCGTTTCGTAAAATGCCTGAAAGCTTTTGCCGTTTCATGAAAGGGCAAAACATTTTAGCCATTTCGTGAAATGGCTGAAAATTGCAAGGCTTCATTACACAATATGGCAAATACAATCAGGCAATCTGTGAAACAGATTTGGTGGTCTTTTATTTATTATATCAAGGGGTCTTTGAACTCCTTTTAACCACATATTACCAGATATTAATCATATACAAAATACTTTTGTTCTCTTTTAATCATTAACTAAAACAGGCTCAAGAGCTCTCCAATTAAACCTGGGGTCTAGGACAATCCCCTCCCCCCGAACAATTCCCCCATAGCACAATTCCCCCCGAGGACCATTCGCCCCCAACTAATTTCTATTTTTATTTTACTTTGAATGCCAAAACAAAAATAAAACAACCAGGTATCTGTCATTTCTTTCTTTTTCTCTTTTTTTTTGTAAAACACCTTAAAATCCAAAATGCAAAATGCGAAGTGATCTGTTCGGGTGTTTCCTCGGTTTCCTTAGCCTTGCATTGCACTCCGGATGAACAACACTGCTCTAGGATTGCAATTATAATGATCAAACACTCCAGTTACTGGTTGTGTAATTGCAACTGAGTATATGAAAGCAAAGCAACACAATTAAAAAGTGCAATTACAAGATGATAGGACAAATTCTTACATTCAGTTGAAATAGAAAAGGCATGTAAATTGCAATTGCGACAATGTTGAAAGGACTATTACACGGCCTCCAATTAGAAGATAGAAGGGCAATAATTTGTTAAAAAAAAAGGAAAAATATAAAGAAAAGAAAAAAGATGAAAAATAAAAATGAATTGGGGGGGGGGGGGGGGGGCGGGTATGGATGAACCAAGCCAGGAAATCGTACACCAAGACAAACCAGTGGTTGCAACTAGTAACTTGGATATTGCCACCACTCACTCGGATATGACCGCCAGTGACTTGTACATCGCAGCCAGTAGCTCAGATGCTCCTGTTAACGACGTGTCACAATCGTCCGAGCCTCCAACATTGAGTCCAAATGTACAAAAGTTAAACTTTTAGAGCATTTTGTTCTGATAACGATTCGCTGAAATGTGTAACTATTCGAATTTGTAACTAAAAACCGGTAAGATTATCGCAGAAATACGAAGAGTATGAAAAAGGTTGTTACTGTATGTTACACTGGTATTTGTTTGGTGATGGTGTCAAAATTTGCAAATAAAAAGTTCAAATTATTCTTTTTTTTATTTTCAAAGTCTGGTTTGCCATTTCATGAAATGGCAAAGCGGAAATTTTAGCCATTTCACGAAATGGCTAAAAATTTTAGTCATTTCATGAAACGGAAAATGATTTCAGGCATTTCACGAAATGGCTAAAATGATTTGCCATTTCGTGAAATGGCGGGTTTCGCTCATTAACTGTGACATATATATATATATCACATCGGACAAATCAACAAATATTTCACACACTTGTTTTTGGAACCTATGCCGAATTCCATATACGTTTATTATGGCTACATGTGAGTCTGTCAGTCAATAAAAATGTAAATTCTTGTGTAAGTAAGTTTTGAGTTAATAAATATAAAACATTACCGTTATATGTTAGATTATGTCTGTTCTACCGTAAAAAGAAATATCGGATTAAGTGCAGGCAATTATAAATAAACATGAAATTTTCAAATTTCACATTTACAAACATGAAATTTGAAAATTTGATTTTTTTTTCAAAAATAACCTTGACAACAGTCTGAAAAGGCCCTATCACAGACTCTCACCATTTCACCGTCAACACTAAAAAACAATGTGTTCTACACCGTGAACGACAACGTCCCCATGCAAGCGCAATGGTGAACACGCGAAGTGACTTCTTTTTCTTTTTGTTTTTTACCCAGCATGCAACTGGTCCGTCGATCACTTCCGGCGAACAACAACAGTCACTACACGATAACTGTCACTTAAAATCAGTCATTTTTAATCCAGACACCACGGATCCGGATGCAGATCTATCTAATCGACTTTATAAGTCTTGATCTACGCTCCCGTAATCCCGCGTTCTGATTGGCTAAGAGCCCGCTGGGATATTTACTTCACGGGAGGGGTTTTTTTTTTTAATCGTTCCATTTATTTTTCTGCCGTTTGTTAAAAGAAAAATAGCCCATGAAAACAGCAGCATTTGCTTCGACGATACAGTTTTGAAAACGAGTCGCGCCTTATGACGTCACTGTTACTCTCAATGCCACTGCTGTACAAAACATACGACGCCATCGCTAAAAACTCGCGTGACGTCATCACTCGAGGACGCGTGACGTCACCAGTCGCATCACATGATCGGAAGCCACTGCTGCCTCCCGCTACCCCCCGGCGCGTCCTCCCCGTCCTCCTCCTCGTCCCGCGCCGTGCCCGCGTCCGTCTCCCTCAGGCCCGGGCGCAGCGCCGAGCGCGTGAGCCCCCAGAACTTGTCGGGCTTGAGTGCCCGCCGGGCGGCCGTGAACTTCCAGCCCATGTGGCGGTGGCAGCGACGGCACTGCGCGATCGTCCACGCGTAGCTGTAAACATACAAAACACACAAAACACGCAAAACTCCATTGACACGCAATTGTTTTCTTCTTGATTTCTGATTATTTTCATTTATTTATTATTTACTTATTTTACTTTTTTATTTACTTTTATTTATTTTTTATTGGGGGGCGGGGGGAGGGGAGACACAGTATTATCCATAAAAAGCTATAAACAGAAGAACAGGGGTAAAACAAGCTTTGGGACTGGGAGGCAAGAGAGAGAGAGAGAGAGAGAGAGAGAGAGAGAGAGAGAGGGGGGGGGGGAGGAGGAAAAGGGGAGTGGGGGGGAGGAAAAGGGGAGGGGGGAGTTGGGGTGGTGCTGCTCTAAATGCAACCAGTATAAACACTGGCCACTGTGACCTTGACACTTAGCCAAGGTCAAAGTAAAAATAATGAGCATCTACTCACTGGCAGGTCGTTTATCTGCCAAATATCAGAGGAGTATCAGTGTGAGTAACAGCAAGCGATGGACAGACGGAGAGACGGACGGATAACACAATCAATTAAGCAGGGCTTGAGGACTCTTAAAATCTAGGCCTTAAAAAAAAAGAAAAAAAAAAAAAAAAAAAAACGAAACAGCCTACAGAAGCGCAGCGCGTGTATCACTAGAAGCTTTTGAGATATGAAGAAGCTGGCAGCTGTTACCCTGGAAACCAGCTGTTGTCCGTCGACGCCCGGCCGATGAGGTTGAGGCCGTGTGCCTTGTAGATGGTGAGCGTCTCGTGCACGTAGCCACCAGGGTTGACATAGGCGGCCATGGGGCCCTCTAGCGTCAGGCTGAAGACGTCGTTCTTGTTGGCGATGTACTGATCACAGCTGGCGCAGCACAACACCGTGCACTGAACGGATCGAAAATACATGGTGGGTTAATTTCTAACCAAAAAAAAAAAAAACCGCCCTGCCCCTACTCCCCCATCTGTAGATCTTATTCTCGTATCCTTAAGCTTAAAGAATCTGAACCACACTATTCGTGTTTTCGCCATTTTCGACCAAATATATGCCGTTACCCAGGTAAGGGCTAGTCTCACAAACAGATACGCAGATAAGGGACAGTCTCACAAACAGATACGCAGATAGAGGATAGTCTCACAAACAGATACGCAGATAGAGGATAGTCTCACAAACAGATACGCAGATAAGGGACAGTCTCACAAACAGATACGCAGATAGTGGACAGTCTCACAAACAGATACGCAGATAGAGGATAGTCTCACAAACAGATACGCAGATAGTGGACAGTCTCACAAACAGATACGCAGATAGAGGATAGTCTCACAAACAGATACGCAGATAAGGGACAGTCTCACAAACAGATACGCAGATAGTGGACAGTCTCACAAACAGATACGCAGATAAGGGACAGTCTCACAAACAGATACGCAGAAGTGGACAGTCTCACAAACAGATACGCAGATAGAGGATAGTCTCACAAACAGATACGCAGATAAGGGGTAGTCTCGCAAACAGATACGCAGATAAGGGGTAGTCTCACAAACAGATACGCAGATAGAGGATAGTCTCACAAACAGATACGCAGATAAGGGACAGTCTCACAAACAGATACGCAGATAAGGGACAGTCTCACAAACAGATACGCAGATAGAGGATAGTCTCACAAACAGATACGCAGATAAGGGACAGTCTCACAAACAGATACGCAGATAAGGGACAGTCTCACAAACAGATACGCAGATAGAGGATAGTCTCACAAACAGATACGCAGATAAGGGACAGTCTCACAAACAGATACGCAGATAAGGGGTAGTCTCACAAACAGATACGCAGATAGAGGATAGTCTCACAAACAGATACGCAGATAAGGGACAGTCTCACAAACAGATACGCAGATAAGGGACAGTCTCACAAACAGATACGCAGATAGTGGACAGTCTCACAAACAGATAGGCAGATAGGGGACAATCTCACAAACAGATATGCAGATAGGGGATACTCTCACAAACAGATACGCACTTTCTAAGAACTTCCTTTTCAACGAAATACGAAATTTTTACCCAAATGTCAGAGCGAACACTTTGAAATGAGCCCAGAAATCAAGGGTTGTCTTAATGATGGGTTTTAAATGTGCGTGTTTGCTGGGTTGTGGGGTGGGGGGGGGGGGTTGGGGGTGGGCACTGTTGGCCACCGTTCCCCCCATAAAAATTCATTAACAAGAACTGCCCCACCCACCCATTGACCACCCTCACCCCAACAATTCTCGTTCACAACCCCCCCCCCACCCCCACCCTCACCCACCACCACATCCCCTCCACCCTCACACTGAACACATTACGTAAATGCGAGCACCTTTTGCATTTCTGCATGAATGTAAACACAACCCCCAGCACACCTCCTATATACATGCGGCTTAATTCGACAACTGCCCCTCACCCTAGCTCAGCTCCCCCCCTTCGCCCCCCCCCCCCGCCCCCCACCCTTACTCAACCTGCACGTACATTCTGCAAGAGGCTGCGATTAAAGCATTCCCTCCTCACAGCTCGCCCCCCCCTCCCCCCCCCCCCCCCGCCCCCCTCCTCGCACACACCTTCTGCATGAGGCTGAGCTCACTGCGCATGCGCTGCACGGCGTTGTCGATGCCCAGCAACCTCAGCTTCATGGCGTCGTCCAGCGGCAGCATGCCCGCCACCCAGAACGAGAACTCGACCGCCTCGCGTGGCATCTGCTCCGGCCGCAAGGTGGCGTTCCAGCTGCGTAGCTCCTCCTTAATGAGCGCCATGACGGAGGCCTGCCAATCAAAACGCTCATAACTGTCAATCAAAACGCTCAAAGCTGTCAATCATTACGTTCTCCAGCGACTGAACAAAATTTATCCAGTCTCCAAAAACTGGACCTAACTGAAATCTATGCAACATCATCTTCTCTTGACATTAAGATATTAGGATGGAAATGCACTGAACAGTTTACCAGGAGCAGCCGCTGCCAGCCAACTCACCCCACCCCATCCCACCCCCACCTCGCTAGTCAGCCATCCCCCCTTCCAACCCCACCTCCCACCCTTCCCTTGTTCCTGTGTTTTGATTGGACCGTTTTGCCCATAGCCCTTGCTTACCGCGTCGTACTGCTTATAGACCCAGGGCGGCCACCACGTCAGATAGGCGCTCCTCAGCTTGTTATACTGCAACGAAAACAAACAAATTATACAACTAACTGCTGTATATCCATCGAGTTTTTGCACAGAAGGTGTAAACGATATCGATGGTCACGGAAACCTAACAGCACCTCACGTACCCTTTCTGTGTGAGCTAAAAATACGAAACACCTTTCTGTGCGAGCTAAAAACATGAAGTACCTTTCTGTGTGAGCTAAAAACACGGAAGTAACTTTCTGTGTGAGCTAAAAACACGGAAGTAACTTTCTGTGCGGGCTAAAAATACGGTATCACCTTTCTCTGCGGGCTAAAAATACGGTATCACCTTTCTCTGCGGGCTAAAAATACGGCGTCACCTTTCTGTGTGACGTTTGACTGCAGTGCAGAGCAGAGCTGAGAATCTGTGCCAGATCGCCGCCCGCGGCTGGATCATAGCTGTCGTCACTTCCGCTCTCCTGCACGCGCAGCTTCCGGTGCGAGCTGAGCTCAGCGCCCTCCAGCGGATCGGGCAGGATTTTCTCCGGAAGGATACGCACCTTGGCCATCAACATTCTGTGTGCAGAATACGAACCAATCAGTTGGCACACAGTGAAATACAACTTAAATTTTTGAAACTTAAAGAGATTTTGTTGTTGTTATACTCTCCCTCACAAATAACTATAATAATCTCTCCTCCCTCCCAACAATTATTTTTTTTTCTTTTGGGGGTTAAAAGAAAAATCAGCTCTGACTTTATGGCATTAACTTCATATATTTATTTTATGGTGTCTTTTTTTTTACTAGCAGTACACCAGGGGGCGGGAGGGGGGGGGGGGGGGGACAGGGGGGATATTATGAGCTCTGTAACCCTACGCAAGCGAAATTCCTGAGCTCTCCCTCATGCAGTTGTGTCGAAGATGCAAAGCACCAACTTGAGTCCCTCCCCCTGCCCCATACCAAGAACAACACTTTTTTTTTGCCTTTCTGCCACAACCTGACCCCCCCCCCCCCCAACAATACTTTTTTCCAACCTTCCGGTCTGCACGTGCATATATTTAATCTCGAATTAATGCCCGCCCACGGCATTAAGCTTGACTAGGGTTATGTCAGCCAGATTGGACCCCAACCCCCTTCCCCTCGCCTCCGAATTCCACGCCAACATCGACAGCGCCTGCGCGGACAGACTGCCCCTCACCCCGCTATATTTTATGTCCCCAACACGCCCTCTGCTGCACGCCACCTCTTTCCGCCCTTCTGCTGCATACCCCCCCCCCCCCCCCCCCCACTTCCCTCTCCACACACATCCGTTTTTATCACTGACACCATTTACCCGTCAGTCTGCCGGCGCATCTCTTTGATCTCGAATCTCTGCCGACCAATGGCCTTGAGCTTGACATTGGCTATACCAGCAGACTGGTCTTCCTCCTCCTTAATGGCCAGGATCTCGACCGTGGTGCCCAGCCTAGACAGAGATTCACCCTGGCCACGCGTCACGTACCTGGATACCAGACCAACACGACATCAAATTTCAAAATCTAAGGTGTTTTATCCCAAGAAATTTCTTCAGGTTTTCACAGACACTAAAAAGATTATTAAACGACTAGATCAGGTTAACAAAAACAACATCACTTACAGCATTTAAAGGTGTTTTTTTTTTATTTATTTACTTATTTATTTATGTACGATGCTATAAATAATAGCGACAGTTTGATGCGACAGTTTGATTAAGAAATAAACATTATATTGTTATTATTATTATTATTTATTTGTTATTTCCTGAATTTATTTATTCAGTTGTTTAATTTACCCATTTGGTTGTTTATTTTTTTATTATTTTGCAACCGAAACAATAGACGGCCTTGACCTTGTCACTATGCCAAAGGTCTTGTCTCGGTCCACCACAGTGCGTATCATAGCAACGGTGTTGGCGGGAAACACGTGCAGGGGAAGGGTCTGCCCGGGCACGAGGACCACATTGGGCAGGGGCAGAATGGGCAGGCTCAGGTAGGTGTCGTCATCGTGAATGGTCCGACCCCTCACCTCCTCAAGGTCATTGCCTAGATACTGTGGTCCAAAAAAAAAAAAAAGATCACAAATAAACGTGTTGTTACATGAATGCTAGGCGCAGGAATACACAAATCTAAAAAGCCTGTTAAAGCAACTGCACTTGTTTTAGTAACTTTAGTATTTTTGACATATATTATTTATTATTATTATTACACTGTCCTTATATAGCGCTTATTCACCTCCTCAAGGTCACTGCCTTGGTCTTTTTTTTATTTCTTCTTTTTTTTTTTTCTATTACATTTTTATGTTTACGCTTTATGGTTTTTACTTTTTGCTGTAACAATAAATCTTATTATTATTCCTCGTCTTCGGGTATGGTTACCAGTATTTTTTATTATTAATGATTGATCTGAAATTGCGCCACAAATTGGCTGTCTGAAGCAGAAACAGAACGTAGCAAAACAACCACAGAACAGACCCATTACCAAAAAGGGGGAAAAAAATAAGACCGCCAGACCTCGTGACGTCATCGAAAACATGGCTGCTTTTGTAAGATTTGATTACAATCAAAGTTTCCAATTTTCACGGCTCAGCCACGATTGGACGCTCACAGCAAAGGTCTTTTTTTATATTTTATATTATGTTCTTCATTTATTTTCTTTATTTACTTTGAAAAGCTTGTTTGATGGTACTTTGAACCTTACCAGCGGCCGGCAGAGACTCTCACAGTGTTTACTCGTTATTCGTCCCATCTCTCAATCTCTCAATCTTAGATTTCGCCTGTCCCCCAAAAAAAGATGCCAATCACCCTCCTTTGTGTATCATTAGGGAGTCACGTGATGTGCCCAAGCCTTCGCCGGGTAAGGTAAAAAGCACTTTACATGTGGTGTTTAAGGATGTGCGAGTGCCGTTTGGTGCATTGTTTTGCTCTGTTCTGCAATCAGACAGAATCAACGTTAAAATCACTTCTTGTTCTTTTTTAATGTTTTATTCTTTTATTATTTTTCTTTTTCCAAGCAAGTGATTGGGATAAGCATCCATCTATGCAAGATATGCATAGTGACGTCATAGAAAATAGTCATGTAAAAACGCAAACTCGATTTCACCTATCCAAATCACTGCTGAAGGGAATCGTTGCTAACAGACGTGGGTACGGCATAGTGTGTGTCAAGGAAATAATAATAATAATAATAATAATAATAATAATAATAATAATAATAATAAAGATCCTTGATCCGCATACTGTAATTTCTTTCTCGCACGTCCTAAAATCGGGTGAAAAACACCGTCTGTGGTAACAACGATTCACTTTTATAAAAAAAAATATCATAAAACGTGCGCGCATTCCGGGGGAATGACGGCTTGCAATAAATCCCCATTCACGCGGATCTTCACCTCACAGGTAAAAATCCAGAGTGGCATTGCTATATTTCCGACGCGGGAGATAATCCACGTGGACAGAACCGCGCTTGGGGAAGGTTGGGGGGGGGGCTGGGGTGACTAGCTATACTCACAGCAGGACAAAGTCCACGCCCGGGGATAAAGTCCACGCACGGGGTGCTTCATCCAGGGATATACTCACAGCATGAGTACCGGGCAGCGACGTGTCGTACGTGATGTCCGGCGCCTGCTCGGTGACGTCAATGTCGTCGTCGTCGCTGTCCTCTCTCTCCTCCTGAGCATGCCAGTAATCCAGGACCTCGCGCCCCGGCCCGTCGTCGTCGTCATCGAGCTCGTCATCGCTGTCAAGCTCGGCGGGAAAAATGACGTCATCGATGACGTCACCACCGTCGTCGCTGTCGTCGTCCACTTGCGCTTCGATTTCGTCTACATGGATGACGTTGTTTACGTCATTTTCGGCATCTTCCTCATCAATGTTGTCTGCACAAAACGTTCAGCAACGAAATTGCAAAAAAAAAAAAAAAAAAAAAAAAAAAAAAAAAAATCGAATGCGACGCCCAGTAGTGATGAACATTCACCTCATTCGTATCCTATCACAATTCCTTGTTGATCATCGCTTGTTAAT
This sequence comes from Protula sp. h YS-2021, assembly GCA_949752745.1. Lineage (NCBI taxonomy): Eukaryota > Metazoa > Annelida > Polychaeta > Sabellida > Serpulidae > Protula > Protula sp. h YS-2021. The sequence goes on from OX457027.1 coordinate 4,831,679, forward strand.
GAGTAAAATTGTTGATCCGTGTAACTGTAAATTGGCTCCCTATCCATTCAGTTTGTACGAACAAAAATATTTGCCCAGTACAACAAGCTGCTTTTGTTGATTTTCAAATTGTGTCGGTCAATTCAACAGAACAGTGACGAATGAAGAGTTGTACCTATGATAAATGCTTGAATACTCACCGCATAAACCTCAATCAACCCTCGAGAGCAATTTTCTTTAAGCACATAATTCAAGTTCAAAAAAAGTTTTGGCTGTCAGTGCTAACAGGTTCTGAGTAAAAGCAGTCAAAAACACCAAGCCACGTGAAGAAATTTGTCAACCCTGAGCGAAGTTCACTTGTATGGCAGGGTGAGGGATTGAAGCGGTGAACAATCCCCTGCAGCAGGATCGAGTTAAACAGTACCAAGTGACCCTAGTCCCCATACATAACCTTGGCCTCGACCCTTATGTGACTGGAGCCACCGGCCCCAGCATTCACAAAAGTTAACTGCAGTGTAAAAACCCGGTTTAAACCCAGGGTAAAAACCCTAATGGGAGAAACCTGCAAACCCTGAACTGCACGCGTGGTACACCACACATGGGAAATCAGCTAAATCAGCCAATTTAATCGCACGCAAGCAATTTTTACAACAATGTGTTCTAATTTAAAAATAAAACGTATTAATTAACTTTTAATAACTGACATTTCCTTACAGACAGAGAACATGGTTCATTGCGTAAAGTGAAAGAAAATTTTGTAATTATTCACCACACAATTTTGAATTGTTTTTAAAAAAAAAAAAAAAAAAAAAAAAATAGAAAAATTAAAAGTGAAATATTGTGGGTATATGGAATAAATTTAGACCTGATTCTGCATCTAGGCATCAATTATTTGAGTATACATCTAACAGATAATCATTAGCCCTTTATTTAAATTGTTGGTGACTTGATTTGGATCACATGATATTTAAAGCACAGAACGTAAACAAATATTTGACAGGTGAACGAGACAGCAGTTACAGCTAATTTTTCTGTACCTTAACGAAAACATAAAAGATGTGCATCCTATTAAAAACTGTGCCTGTTTTGCAAAAAGGGTATTTTGGGTATGAACTTACACTAAATGTTTGAATAACAGGGAATGGCACATAGGATTTGTGCCTCAGAACATACGAAGTTGACCCCTATTAGCGGAACAATGTAAGGCTACTTAGTACTTTGACACAGAGATATACGATGTTATAAGCCTGACCACACTTTAGGTGTTTCAAAACGGAAAGGTTGATTTTGCAATGTATAGTCTAATTGCAAACTGCGTTGAAACGTCGGACTGACTAGCTTGGAGCAGTACTGTATGTTTGACATTTCTGGATATAAAAACACTTCAGTTCCTTTGATAACAACATCTTACTACCAAACCAATGATATTGGTTCATTTTCCGTTGTTTACATTGATTTCAGGCACATAAACGGTCATTTTTCATGTTTTCCTCACACTCGTACTGATATGGTGACTGGAAGAACATAAATGTTTGCATCCGTTACAAGAATACCCACAACCAGACCGGAACAATCAATCAGGTGATTACCCATTTCTTTATGTACACTTATTACACTGAATTAGAAGAAACCTTTTGTTTTCAACAATGAATAAGATAAAAGATGTCCAAATAAATATAGATATAATTGTCTATTATAATTGACGTGTTCATAACAAAGTGTTTGTTCTATCGATATTGTATTATCGTTCAGGGGTTCAATTTCACCTTTTCGACCGATTTTACCTTGCTCATATTGTACAGATACGCTTGCGACAAACGCAAAAATATGTTGGAATAAAACGCAATAAAATGCGACTTATTGCATTTTATTGCATCTAGCCGCGATCCAATATTTCAGAGGACGCGTCCTGAGCATGCAATATGTTGCGACTTATTTCACACTGATGATAAGATTACACCTTGAGCAAACATTCACGCAAGCGATTTAATCCCCCTGCGCATTCACTCCAATTGCATGTACTCTGTGTAAACAAGTCAATGTTTCAGTTGTATGTGTGGACATGTAATAGGCCGTATTTGTGTTTAAAATTACTGTATAAGTACATGTTCTCGGGCGACATGAAATAAAATTAAAATGGAATGCCAGTGTTATGTGCTTGGGAGATTACTGTCCAAGGAATGCCAGTGTTAACTAATATGAAGAAAAAGCTTTAAATTTGAAATTTTGTTCCTTTCTTTCTCATCTGTTTTTATTTGCCATATTTAAGTGAAAAGCGAATAAATTTACATGAATAGTGTCTTTCGTTAAAAAAAAAAACACATCAAAAAGTTAGCTTTCTGACCGGAGGAGGGGGGGATAGAAATGGAATTACAAATGGGAAAAAATATACAATTTTTATTCAGGCCTGTAGGGGTGGTTTTAGTCTTAAACTGAGGATAACATGACTGCAGGGGTGGTAGAAAAGGTTTGAAAAAATTTATTTGCTATTTAGTTATCAAATTTTTGACTTAAAAGCGATAATTTCATAATAAAATAACTGAACACATATCCACATGTGAGTTAACACAGCATTTTTAAATTAACATTTTACACCCTTTCAGAAAATAAAAGGTGTAATCCTCAGTCTGGAAAATAAATGGCCTTGCACACTGTAACACAACATTTAAAATTTTAAACATTGCTAGCATCATGCCATCCCACACAATACTTCTTGTGTGCAAACAAAATGCGCATTACTGGGGATTAGTTGATGCGATAACAACAGCACACAATGCAAAACATCAAAAGACAATGTGTTGCAAAACACTCAGGCAAGTGTCAATGTATGTAAAATTTGTTGCGATTTATTGCGGCCTGCCAAATGCATTTTGCGACACGCAGGACGCGTTTTGTTTCATTTTTCTGCAACAAAATGCATTTATTTTTTGAAATTTATTGCGACTTATTTTTGCGTTTGTCGCAAGCGTATCTGTACAAGTCAGAGCTGACTCGAAGCTAGGGCGCTCGGAGTACAAGTTTAATTAGTACAAGCCAAATCAAGCTTTGGGTGTTTCGAATAAAATGCGCAAGAATTTTGAATTTCGACTGCGAAGGCACCGGGTAAAAAAGGAAAGAAATGATGGATGAAGTGATGAAAAATATGGAAGTAATATCGCAAAAACAGCTACTCGAAACATAGAAGAAACTAAAACTTTGTAAAAATTTTCAATGAATTTTTAAAATAGCATAGGGGTTAGATAGGATTAGATAACATATCATTTTATTCCGAACCTTGAAACTGTTAGGGTTGAATTGCGTTTGGAAATACAGGGTAAATATGCGACGAATATTGTGATCACTTATCAAATATTTCAAAATATATATTGTTATCTGTTCTTGTTGTTAGTTGTTCGGTATTCATTATTTTTTAAGCTTAAAGAATTTCGCGCTGTCTTTCCCGTCGGGATTTCTATAGGCTAAAATATAAAGTCACTGAAAGTTGAACAGCGAGAAGGAGATGAAAGAATTTTTGTATCGTCTTGTGTTTACATTTGGGATTGGGTATTGTTTGACTTTCCTCAGTGTGTACGACGACTGTCTAGGGCTTGGTAGAAGTTTATTTATTTTGTCGGTGCTAGCTTGAATCTTCTTGTAGAACTTTTTGCAGATATCTCTTCTTCTTTCCTGAAGTGTTGCAGGGTTGAGTAGTAGCAATGACTGGTCATATGTTAGTTGTGGGTTGATAATTTGTACGGCTCTTTTCTGTATATGTTCCAGATTATTTGTCTGTTCTTTTGTAATACTTGTTCCCCATGCAGGTACTGCGTATTTGAGCTGGGATGTTACGACGGCTTTGTAGAAGTTGAGTAAGTCGTCTTTGTCTACCCCTGATCTCTTCAGGTGCGTTAAGAAAAACAATTTGCTTCGCGCTTTATTCGTTATGTATTCTATATGGCTATCCGATTTGATGTCGTCTTGGATCGTGACTCAACTAGCTTCGTGGAATTGACTCTTCTAATGGTTGAGTGTGCGATTTGTAGAGGTTCCGGCGTCTTGTCTTGGTGATGTTTGCCAAAACTTATAATCATTTCTTTGGTCTTTGTTTAGTCCCCAGTGGGGTTAATTCTCATGTCGTTGTTTATAGTCCACTGAACTATAAGTTCTAAGGCCTCGTGCATAGTCATGTTATGACTTTCGGGGTTCTTATGAATTTGATAAAGTGTACTATCGTCTACGTATTTATATAGTGGCAATGTTGATTTTAAGTCTTTTATCATGGCACAAAAGCACTCCATTCCCCATAGTGCTCCTTGGGGTACTGCTCCTTTTATGTGCACTGGACATGATATGTAGTCTCCAATTTTAACTTGTTGTATTCTGTTGGTAAGAAAAGATGCTAACCACTTCGATCAGTACTGTTTGTGCAGTTTTCATGGCTTCCATCTTTTGCAGCAGAATGTTGTGGTTGATCCTATCGAATGCTTAGCGTAGTCGACAGAGATTATTCTGACGTCGTTTCCTTCATCTGACGCTTTGTACCAATCGTGTACAATGACAAGACAGTAATTGGGACAAAATCATGGGTTTCTATGATTTTAGGGAAATATCCTTCAACTTACACGTACACGGAAGAGGTCTAACCAAACATTGCTAATACAAAACATAGCAACTTCCCAGCATACGGACATTAAAAAACACAAAAATATAAATTGTGTTTCTAAGGTAAACAATAGACAAGTTTGGGGCACAAAATGTCCGCCTGAACATGAACCAATCACAAACAGCGTTACAACCAATGTCTCAGAACACGAAGCAATCAGAAACAGCGTTACAACCGATGTGCTGGGACCAAGATGTCAACAAATAAACAGCTGATCAATCTGGCTGGTTTTATTAACTTTTCTCTTGAACAACAAATGATACTTTCAATTTTACGTTACCATATTATGAGATACACTTTCCCAAATATGTTGATCTAAGGAAATGCCATAGTAAACTGAGTAAAGCAGGTTTCATCCTATCTGCTAACTGTCTAACTCTACCCTCCGACCCATTCTACGGTTTGGGCCTTGTAACATCTCAACGAGCATATGTGTAGTAGATACACCTTTTTTGTTGCCAAGCTGAAGATCGTTTGCTTCCTCTTGCGTTACCGATTTGTGGTAAATTTTGATAACAATTCGTTCAAGTTCGTTTGCTACTAGTGATGTTAGTGATATTGGGCGTATGTCGGATTCTATTGATTTCGGGGGCGACTTTTTTGGGATTGGGGTAACTGTTGCTCGTAGTTTCCACTTTTCAGGCACGTACCCTTCGCGGATAGAGCTGTTGAAGATTTGGAAAGGATTGGCGACAGGTTCCGAAGCTATCCATGCTTCAATGTTGTCAGGTCCTATTGCTTTTCTTGGCTTTATATTCATCATTAGCTTTTGAACTTCCTCAACTGATACCAGATGCTCGTCAGGTACTGCGGAATCCTTGGAGTAATGATGCCGGACAGTGGAGGAAGGGTTGATAAAAGCCCCCGATTGCTCTTTGGTGCAAGAGAAGTTTGACATTTAAGCGAAATCTCTCTATCATTTCTTTCATTTTTTACCCAGTTATTTTTATTCGAAACGCAAAATTGTTGCGCATTTTTATTGGGAACGCCTGAAGTGTGATTTGGCTTATGTAGTCTTGCCTTAATTGCCTTTTGATTCATTCTTTACTTTCTTATTTGGTGCCTAGAACCACGGATAACAATATAATATTAATTCAACCAAAAGGATAACTTGACATGCGACATAAAACATTAACCGTTACAAAAAGCAGACCAACCGTTATCTGACATGTTTGTTTACATTTTGCTGGTGCATTTTGGGAAATCAAGATTATCCAATCACTTTTCAGACAGTATGCTTTATCTGAAGAAATGTAATTATAACGCTCAGAGAAATAATAGACACCGGTACTAGTAATAAAATTCACTCAGATGGCAGCTTGAAAAGCATTTTATTGAAAAATAACAATATTTTGCTTTCCCACCACTTAATCATTAGGCCATTTCTGCTAAAATTTGGCTCAATATATAAGAGTAAGTGATATTTGTTAATTTTTGTAATCTTTGTCAAGACATTGTGTTGTGTTAGTGACATTTTCCGTTGTGTTTTGGCGGTAAATATCAATCAAAAAAATCATTTCGTTGGTAATCAATGCTCAGCAATTGTTGAAATTCCATGACTTAAAAAGTTAATAACAGTTTCATTATAAACTCTACAAAAATAAATAATAAAGATAACTAATTACAGGATTTTGTGCCATAATTTTTAATAGCATATAGTTGACTGACATTTCTATGACATTTTTGGTGAATGGAAAAATAAAGCAAACTTCTACTGTGGTTCGGTCACTTTATATTGGATCTTTTTTCGCCGTCCCTGAAGGATTTTTCAAAAAATATTATTTATTTTAAATGGTTAAATCCTTAACCCCTAGTTCTAGTAACTTGCAGCTTGATATTTCCAGCGGGAATTAAATCTATCGTTACAGATAATTGCAATGTTCCTGCGAAAATGTTCTCGAATAGAAAACCTTTAGGCAACCCATAAAAAAAGCAGTATAGGTTGTGGGAAAGTTCTTGGGAAATTTCAATAGCGATCTTCGAGTAAACGAAAGTGGGGTTGAACAGAGAAGTAATATAAAAAGTACTTTTGTTAGTTGTGCTGTGATATATAGTTTTCATTTATAGCCGTAAGTATGTTAAAAGATATTGATGAGCATGACTATGGGAAGTTTAGGTGGAACTAGTACGTGTGCGGGATTATCGGTCGGTTTCCGTGAGCGATAAATCAATAACCCAATTCGCACTTTGATTTTGCCGAAAAGTTTTTGCGTTTCATTTTGTCAGAAACAATTCCATTTTGCCAGAAACATGTTCAAATATTGGCTATTAAAGGGACTGAATAATATGTAAAATCATATAATAGCTTTATAAGTTTGGAAGTATGCATTTGAAAGAAAATAAGAATTTTGATGTTTTCCGCTTATAATTGCTTTGTAATTTATCCCAAAATATTTGCAGTCGAAACCACCCCTTCACCGGAAAGACCAGAAAGTGCGAGTTGGCTTATATGTAAAATATTTTTTTAAAAGCTCATGATGGTTTTATGAATTTGAAAGTGTGCGCGTTGAAATAGAATTAGAATTTTGATGTTTTTCCCCTATCATTTCTTTATTTCTTTATAATTTATCCCAACAAAATTGCAGTCGAAACAACACTTTCACAGGAAAGACCGAAAATTGCGAATTGGCTTATTCTTTAGCGAAATTTCAAAAACAGATTTTGCTAAATACTGGTATTACTGTTGACTGCGCATCAGCAATATAAGTAATGAATACTCTGATAAAGACGTAAAACATGTTTGTAGTTTCCACTATCAGGACCCAGAAAATACTAGACATTCAGACAGTCAGGGTAGTCCAACTGGGTGAAAAAAAGAAGTCAACTGGCGCCATTGTTTTTTTGAAACCTCCGCTTGCTCTTGCTAATTGCAATTCATGTAAAAGCTTCATTTGTGGGTATTTTATTTGAATTGCAATCATGTAAACGATTCGTCAGTAAGAATCATTGATTTTAAATGTGTTTCGAATCCTGTATTCAGAGAATTGCAATTATTGAACCGCTGTAGATGTCGAATTTGTTATTAGTAATTGCAATTTTTATGTAAACGCTTCGTCAGTAGGAATTATGATTAGTGATTTTAAGTGCGTAATTGAATTTCAGTTGATTTTAAGTTCTATGATTAAAATTGAAAATGTGTCAGAGAATGGCAATTATACGTGCATTAAGTTGAATGTTTGAGACGGCTTAGAATCACTTTCATCTCCGTTTGTACACGCTTGATTATAGTGAAGTAAAGAGTTAGTCGATAGCAGAGACAGATTTTTTTGTAATTCAGATTCATAATTTCCTAATCTCAACAAAGAAGTATTTTGTGTAAAGTCCAACATGTTAAAAATTTTTTGTGTTGCGCAATTGACTTCTACTGTCGCCCAGTTGACTTTATTTGTCGCCCAGTTGATTCCAGAGTTGTCGCCCAGTTGACTGCGCTGTCGCCCAGTTGACCTAGAGCCGAGTTGACGAGGAACTGTCCTGAATGACCCAAAGCCGATTACCCCTACGAGGGAGAGGAGATAGAATGGGTTAGGGAATATAACTGGTGATAAAAAAAGTGTGAACTTCTTATTAAACTGAATAAGCCAGATGCACATTTGCTAGCCCTTTGGACACAACTCCTTTTTAGCCACGGAAGATGTTCTCTTTAATTTCACCAGTTTGAATCTACTGTAACAATTCGTACCCCCCCCCCCCAACGTCTCGCAGACCCGATTAATATTAAGTTTGACAGAATGTAGTCATTATGAGACTAAATGCAGTTCCACTAGTTTGCGAAGAAAATCGGACCGCCCCAAAATTCAATCCAATTTTGGATCTGAAATAAATGGTAAAGCACGAAAAAGAATGACATAAATAGAGAAAAACCGAGGATGGATTGTTTGGTATTTATTATTTGTGTTTAGTATTGATCAACATTTTTTATTTAATGTGAATAACCCCAAACCGCCAAATATCACATGACCACATTATCTCCATTTTGAGGAGGCTTGAATAAAGACACCCGAACTGCTAGCATTGCTTTTCTCTCTCTCTAACCACCAAACACGACATGGATTGTGGTATGCAAATAAATGAGCGCTGCTGCTCTTGCGTTTTGAGACAAACAGCCACCGCCCCCCCCCCCCCCCCCCCCCACACACACACACAACCATTTTGAAAGCCATTGTTTAAGAATAATAATTTACGCTTTAAAGAATTAGTGACGTGATGTTCACAAATATACTAAGTTTCAAATGCGTATGCCCAGTGATGAAAACTCGCTGGACTCCAGTGGGGGGGGGGGGGGGAACAAAGACATGAATAAAAAATAACTAAAAGCTGCTTATATCTGAAATGACGTATCTGTAGGATGTCAATAATTGATTGAATGTGAGAGAATGTATTCATGTGCTTATATACTGAATTTCTATGACAATTTCGTAATAATTACTTGAGGATCAAATTTTCAAAGTTAACCACGGAAATGTCAGCAAAGTTATAGCAGTTTCCATTTTTTTTTCAATTTCTGCCATTTTCCCCGGCTTTTTTTTTTCAATTTTTTTTTCTACTGTACCGGAAAAAATAGGTTTTACTTGGGGTTGGGGGGGGGGGGGGTTACAACCCTGTGTATAGTAAAACTTGTTTGTTGTTACCACTTTCCAGATCTGGATAAAAAAAAAAACAAAAAAAAAAAAAACGTAAAACCTGTTTACAGCGGCCACATTATAGTTAGTATTGTTATTGTTATTATTTATATTTCTTTATTTAATGTTGTTGTTGTTATTATTTATGGTCTGTTTCAGACATAATATGGATTACGTCAGATACACTCTGCTCGTAGCGTCACTGAGCGTGTGCTGGTTACACATCGTAGCGAAGGACTATTACGACCTGCTTGGCGTCAAGCGGGACGCCAGCGAGAAGGATATCAAGAGGGCGTTCAGGAAGCTGGCTATGAAGTACCACCCGGATAAAAACAAGGACGATCCCGAGGCCGAGGCTAAATTTGTGGAGATAGCAAAAGGTTTGTTCTCATTGGTTTAAAAAGTGTTCATTGAAAAAAAAAAAAAAAAAAAAAAAAAAACGAGCACGAAAAAAATATTATTGGTCATTATTGAAAAAAAAATCGGAATAAAAGTTATGTAACAGAAGTCTTCAAACGAAAGGAAGAAAATGAAAAAAAAAAAATTTGCAAAGTAAAAAAAAAACAAAAAATGAAATTTAAAGTTTGGAAGATGAAGGCTACATTTATAGACATTTGTAGAGATTGCAAAAGGTTTATTCTTATTGTTTCTAAGTGTTCATTAAACCGGGAAAAGATGAAGATTCGAAGATGCATTCAAAACAAAGAAAAAGAAACATCGCTTGAAACATTAAAACGAAAAGACTTGGTGTATAAAAAATAATGTTGTATTGAATCTTTTTCTAGATTCTTCTTACTTTTCCACTTCCGCATGTTTTATTTCAAACCCCCCCCCCCCCCCCGTGTTGTGTGTTTGCAGCGTATGAAATTCTATCGGATGCGGATAAAAGAAAACAGTACGATCGCTACGGCGAATCCGCCTTCACGCCTGGAGGAGGCGGTGGAGGAGGTAGTGGACCCGGAAGTGGCTATTCCGGATTCGATAACTTCAACTTCAACGACTTCTTCCAGGGATTCGACTCCGCCTTCAAAGCTCGCAAATCTGGGCAGCGTTTCGGAGGGCACCGCTTCAACTCCGGTGGATTCCATTTTAATTTTGATAATCTGTTTGACGATGATGACGACGATTTCTTTGGATTTGGTAATTTGTTCGACAGTGATGAACAATTCGATTCGTTTGGGAGCGATTTTTTTGGCGGCGGTGGTGGCGGTAGCTTCCAGTTCGACTTTGGTGACTCCATGTTTGACGATTTAGACTTTGGTGACTTCGGGTCAAATCCTAAAGAGAAATACCAAAGACACAGCAATGGCGTCAGGCATACGTCATCACACAGGTCACGTGGCTCACGCGGCTCCACATTCTCTTTCACATCAGCAAGTTCAAGACGAGGTGAGCAGTTCTGTTCATTATCAGAGAAACTTCAATGTTTCTGACTGTAATGTAAATATTATAGTTTTCCCTTGGAATCTATAGTTTCCCTGAAATTAATCTTTCCCAGTAACATTATTTATATATATTCACACATGTTTATGTAAGGTAGAAAGTCTTAATATTCTGAAATAGTACAAAACGCATTGGAAGCGATGGAAAAGGATGGGGTTGGGTTGATTGGGATATTGGGGAAACATTTGTTTTTGTTTACAAAAACAAAACGGCGATGACTGGGTTAAAAAAATTTTTGACATGTTCGGGTACACTGATGTTGTGTGCACTGGCCGCTCTAGTATGATGTTTTTTTTTTGTGTGGTTGTCAGAGGTTTGTTATTATTCAACAACGTGGCTTACGTTTTATTGGGACACGTGGTTATGTGGCGGGTATATAGCAGGTTTTTCTGTGTGTGGTTTTTCAGGTGAGAGATGCACAACGCGAACGGTGAGAAAAGGGAACTCAATCAGGACGGAAACGACGTGTGGTTGATCGATCGCTCTTCCGACGCCTTTTCATCTCCTTTTTCCCGCGTGACTTGAGCACTGCTGCATTTTGGCCATCCAGTGACTGTTTTCTCTTCTCTCTCTCTCTCTCTCTCTTTCACTCTCTCTCTTTCTCTCTCTCTGAGGGTTCTAGGGTGCTGTAGTGGTAGCGTATTTTTACTGTAGCTGTAGAGTTTGGTAAGGAACCGGCGCGTGGCCGCTAAAAGGCGATCTAAACGTAAATATCGAAACAGTATGTATATATATTGTAAACTGAGAAGTTCTAACAAATGCATTTGTGCTGTTGGTAATGTGAACTGTAGATCTGAATGCGTGTGGGAGCCTGGATAGTGATTCATGAGTAAGAGCGGATTTTTCGGGGAGGGGGTTGGCGGAGGGGGGGGGGGGGGTGGGAGGGAGTGACGGCCTGTTGTCCCTCCCTTCCCGCATTTTTAGTTGCAGCCGAGACGTCCTTGTGTCCATCAGGGATAAAAACAAAATACTCTAAAAATAACACGGATAAAAATAGATGACCGGAATGAAAAGAAGTGGAATTACGGCCGTGTCAGTTTAGCAATTTCAAGTGTATTAAAATTGAAAGTATAATTTTTATTTATTATTGTAAGGTAATGCTGTACTTGAAATCCGTTGTGGGCGGAGGAGGGGGGGGGGGGGGGGGTTCACATCTCTGATGATTTTGACATGTGACTACTCTACAATTGTATAATCGTGTGTGATATCCCTCGAAATCCGTTGTGGGGGTAGGGGGGGGGGGGGTAGTTAACACTTCTTATCGTGGTATGTGACTATTTGACTATACAGTTGCATAATGGAAGTCATTAAGTGTAATACTCTTGTGTTTTATAGGTGGTATATATGATATCCCCAGCGCAGTTCAGTGTTGACATATCAGGGGGGAGGGGGGTCTCTCTAGGACAACGAGCTTGGGCGAAAAACGGCTATTTATAGAATCAGCCGACTGTGGAATATTCTGGTTAATGTGCGTCCGTGGTGAAGAGTAAGTCCTTAATCTGCATTTTGTAACGACGAGGTGCAATCAATACTCGTGCAGCCCCCCCCCCCCCTTCCACCCTCCACTCCATCTCCATCGCTTAAGTATGTAGTGGCAATATTTAACCGAAGCTGTCCATGGCGTATGCTATTTTGCTTTTAGCGCGAAAACAAAAGTAAAACGAAATCGAAAACATAAAAAAGCCTCCGTATTTCCGGGTTTGAAGCAGTTTGGTACATTAAGGGGGGGGGGGGGGGGATGAGTTTTATGTTGCGCTGGTGGGGGGGGGGGAGGGGGGGGTGAGTCACTTAGTATTAGAGACGGACAAAAAAAGGTTGGCCCCCTTTCCTCTCTTTGCCGTTTTTGCACAAACGTTGGTTTCGTTTTCGCGGTGCATTGACATAGCTATATTTTTATCCGAGTCAGGCGAGCACGCGCATGAATATAGTACTTTTTTGTCTTTGTCGCACTTCTTTTATTTAAAACTGTCACCTTACTTGTATTTAAAAGCGTACACAAGGGTTATAGGGGTGAATGCTTAAATCTGTAAAGCTGTTGTGGTTTCGTTTATAAATAGAAGGGGTGGCGGCGGGTGGGAGTGGGGTTTGGGTGTGGGGGGGGGGGGGTCGGGAGGGAGGAGGGGGGGTGCTGTAAATGTGGATGACGTAAGCGCTCTACTCACTCACGCGTTGTTGTAAAACAGCTGACCTCCGGAGAAATTTGTCCGTTATATATAACCAAAAAAAAAAAACAAAAACAAAAAAAAAAAAAACAAACAACAGCAAAAAAACAACCAAAAGAAAAAAAAACAGTTCCAGTCTTTCAATCAAAGAGAGTACTTTTGTGGCATAACCTCCAGTTTGGCGATACAAACAAATGAAGCATACCATAGACCGAACCGCCGTAGAGGTTGGCTGTTAGACAACAGCGCTCACTGCCGATGACCATTGTGCTAAAATACAGTAGTAAAAAATCGAGATACCTAACTAGTGCATAGACATGAGGGTTAAAAATAACAGAGGCTGTGTCTGGCATGTGATTTATGTAAATGTGACGTGCGATTCATGTAAACTATGATAGAGATATTTCGCACAAACAAACAAACACACGCGCTTTGAAGTCAAAGCGAGGAGTCCATTTTGTTGAGCGCGTTTGATTTACGGTGTGTAAAATCGGGAGTTATGTAGACAGCAAGAGCTCAAAATAAATTATGTAGATTTTATGGAAGATTAATATATTGAGTGTTGTTGTGCCCTAGAGGCAGTAATGCACTGTTGTGTGTTATCTGAGTCTTTGCCTTGCCTGAGGACAGACACGGAACTGTGATAAGCTTTCTTTCTTAATTACGGCGATATGAAAAAAAAATGTTATAGCAAATAACGAAATAAAATAAAGAAGTTATAATGTTTTTTTTCTTTCAATTCGTTTACCTTCGGAGTGTGTTTATTGAATCTGAAATACAACACATTCAGATAATACGTCATAGCAGCCTAACTGAATAAACAAAAAAGAATGTCTAGGGACGTTGTGGCCAGTCGTGAGCTGGTTAATCAAGTATCAAAAGGTTTGTAGGATCGACAAAATTGGTAGAAGCATTTTATAAACTGGTTACTGAAATTTTTCGGCCGGTGTGATATCAAATATTGACCCCCCAGAAATGTGACCCCCCGGTCAAAATTTGATTATCAAATATTGATCCCCACCCTAAATGCCAAAATTCTTTTCATCCGCACCTATGATTTGTATTTTCAGACCATGCGATGATATCCCAGTTGCAATTAGGAAACCCTTTTATGCCGTATCCTCTCTTATCAAGGAAACCCTTATATCAGTCCAGATTATTGGAAAGTACAATTTGTCGATGTTCATGAGCCCTTTCATGTTATCTCTGCGTTTACACAAACGTCAATAAATCAGACGGAATCTTGTATTTTTAGTTTAAAGTTCATTTATACATTGAAAAAGAGGGGGGGGGGGGGGTCATTATTTGATAGCAGGGGTCAGTATTTGATAATCAAATTTTGTACCGGGGGGTCACACCGGCACTCTGGCTCCCCGCTCCACTGAAAAAATGTTTTTGATATATGTAAACAAAATAAATGGAAACCAAGTTTTCGGAACCACAGTATATCATTCATTTTCAATATAGATTGCTCGCGCTCGGAAAAATTCTGCACGCGCTTTCATGAAGGTGGCGCGTGCATGCACCCGCTTTTGACAGTTTGCAAAATGGAACTGATTCTTTTAAAATTTGTAAAAAGGGTGCTTCAAATCGTACGTATTAATAGTTAAAAGTCGTTCTAGTTTAGCTCTGCATTATTATTGGACGCATCAAGGCACATTGATGCATAGCTGATAGCTGTGTGTGTTCTCAACATTTTAATGGACCTTTATCTCCATAACTGATAGCTGTGTGTTTTATCAATATTTTAATGAACCTTTATCTCACGAGCGTTGGCAGCATTATGAGAGGCAATGATATGAGCTGACAAAAGGTCGGTAAACAACCATCTAAATCTTGAAGTTATGGGACAGAACATCCAGAAATAGTATCGATTAATTGGTTCTGTCAACCATAGATCAGAAAACCCATTTATAACAACCATTAAATGTCATCATAAATCCAAGGAAATGTCGAAAACAAAACTATAAATTTCCGCCCCTAGACGTGAGGAATTTCGGCCTGGATGCCCCTAGAAATTGTGACGTTTCGGCACTTCCGCCCCTCCCCAATATAAGGCTGCTCTCCGCCGCAGCACCTCAGTTGGAACTCAGTTTTGATTCTTGCGCTACCAAAAATTTGGAAACCGCCAACTCACTTTCGCTGACAGCTCGCTCGTGATCGGAACTTAAAAATTACACAATCGCGGACTTAGTAAAACTTCAAGAAATCTTCTGGGAAACCTGAAGTCGAACCATTGGAAAAAGGAAACGATATAAAAGCGAAGTACTAAAAAACCACTATACGATCTTATAAATTTATCATGAGGACACATTACGTTTGGGATAGTTGACCGCAAAAATAATAAAATAATGTAACTTTAATTCATACGTCAAAAGTAGCGCAATAAAAATTATTAGCCTAAGACAGAAGGACTTATTATTCAGTTTTATCCAAGCAACCGAAGATCCTGACCGAATTATGTTACAAATTATGGTGCCGTGACCAGGATGGTCAACTAATGGTCAACAGAGGTCAACAAATATACATTTCGACAACTTAAAATAGTTTTCGTCGATCACGAGCGGCTGGAAGATAGCCGAGGACCAGGGAAGACAGACACAAGGACCCGAAGCCCAGCTGCCAGACACAAGGACCCGAAGCCCAGCTGCCAGATACAAGGACCCGAAGCCCAGCTGCCAGACACAAGGACCCGAAGCCCAGCTGCCAGACACAAGGACCCGAAGCCCAGCTGCCAGACACAAGGACCCGAAGCCCAGTTGCCAGACCGATAGAAGAGCAGGAAAGTCATCGGAACCTAAAGAATCAAGGACGTTTATCAAAATATATATAAGTTCATCCGAGAAAGGACCGTTTTAAATTAAATGGGATAGTGACAGTGTGACCGACCAATTTACTGACGAATTTACAGGTATTTACATAACGGTTTATTTATCATTTTATGTGCTAGTTATATTGGTATTAATGTGATCTGACTGCTTTTGTATTCTTTATTTTATGTAAAGTTGTAAATGGACCCTGATAAGATTTTGACTCCGGGAGTACCATTCATTCTGCCTTGCGGTTGCTCAGTTAAATTTGATGAGGTACTCTTGACTTTGTATCCCGATGACCCACAGTTGCAAAAAAATTAGTGCCGAAAAGCTTTTCACGTTTCATAATTGTTGTTTGAACCACCCTCCTAGTATTTGCTTTGTTTGGAACTACTCAAAAGCAGCTAGACCGCGAAAGGTGTAAAAGCCCATGTCAATAGTATTACCGTGTGGCTGTAGAGTGTCGGAAGTTTGGCTCAAAGAGGCATTGCAAATACAACCCGATTTTCTTAAAAAGCTTAAAGTTAAACCCCTCCCAGGCCAGGGTTGTACTCAGCATAAGTGTACAGCTCGAATGCATACTGGCCCATTACGAAAATTAATTCGCCGCAGAAAAAAAAACCTTTATCTGACCCCACCCAGCCTTCAAAGAAAGAAATTATTGTCATATCTTCAGATTCGGAAAGTGATTAGTCCATGGAAGTATCACTTGACAAAACTTTAATTCTACCCTTCAATGTCCTGACTGATCATATTTCCGACGATTTACAGCAAATAATTTATCAGTTGGTTGATTATATGACTGAAAAAGAGTGCGTTATTTTATTGGATAAAGTTAATAGAAAGGTTTTTATAACTGGTAATAGCTTAACACAAGTAACAGCACTTTGGCTGCGGTTTATTGGAAAATATCACAAGCTTCCTCGTGTAGAGTAGACAGGTTCCTGCAAAACTCTTTGTTAACACGAAAAATTAACCTGTATCAGTGAAAATGGCTGAACCACACCCTCCCCATGTCCTCCCTGAGCAAAACCCAAACCTCCCAGTTCTCGCTCTTCAACAATCTTTCCATCAGCTTCAAATGGAACTACGAGCAGGACGTTTAGGACAGAGAATAAGCGATTTTTATGGTGACGGTAGTCGTAGGTACCGTGAATGGTTGAATGATGTAGAAAAAGTTCAGCAAGCTGTAAATGCGGATGATCGAACAATGATAGCGTTGTGCCTTGAATCATTAAAAGGCCCTGCTGCAGAACACTTCTCCAGGACAATTAGAGCTAATCCAAACATAGCATGGCAAGCGCTCCGCGCTATACTTGTTCAACAGTATTCAGATGTAAGCGATGCCCATATAGCCCTCCAAAAATTGCGAAGAATTAAACAAAAGAAAGGGGAATCAATACAGAGCTTTTCCGAGAGAATAAGGTCTCTCTCTGAAGAGGCTTACCCCGCATAGGATCGGAATAACCCAATAATCCAAAACAGTTTGGTTGAAGCCCTTATTGACGGTGCCTATGATGACACCGTGGCGAAAAGGTTAATTAGGTTGAGACCTCAAAATTTTGACGCTGCAGTACAAGCTGCCACTAGAGAACAACAAACAAATAAACATTTCTCCTTGAGACGGCATACAGACGAACCGATGGACGTCGACGAAATTCAAAAGAATAGGAATAGTCTCCTCAGTGATAGGCTAGATAAACTGTGCACTCAGCTTGAAGAGGCACTGAAACCCGCTCAAGTCCCTTCCCCGCTAACTCTGGATGAAAAACTTGACCTGCTGATTGCCAAAGTGGAGCACAAAGTAGATCCAAATAACAAAAGAGATGGACCACCCTCCACACAAAATCACCCCGGAAAAGAAAGAAAATGGACATCCGATGGCAAGCCGATCTGTTTGTATTGTGACATCCCAGGACATGTGTTGAAAGAATGCAGAAAACGCAAGTCTCATCAATCCACCACCCAGAAATCAAAACAGGGAAACTAAAAGCGTCCAGTATCGCCCAGCAGAACTCGACACTGGACATAAACCACAGTTCTGCGAGTACTCTTCAACAAAATGCTAAAATGTGTCCCCTCAGAATTGGAAAAATGAATATACATGCTTTACTCGATACGGGTGCAGACGTATCCCTTATTTCGACGCAACTTTTTCAAAAGCTACCAAAAACTATGAAATCATCACTGGAAAAACATCCAAACATACGTTTAAATAATGTCACAGGACAGGAACTTAAGATCCTAGGCAAAATAAATCTATGCTTAAAATTTAGCAGAAAAACTCTGACTCATTCATTTATTGTTGCACATATAGGAAGACCAATGATTCTTGGAAGTGATTTCTTAGCAGACCACAATATTAGGTGGGACTTTCAAGAACGAACGATTAATATAGGGTCAGAGGTTATTTTGTTGACAGATAGACGAAACACATCTGATCACCACATCGATCTCGTTCGTTGTAACTCAACAGTTCTCATACCGCCTGCGTCTACTGTTATGGTACCTTGTCATCTGCCCAAAAGATCAAAGGGAGAAAAGATACTAACCCCATTAGACAATAGCCCTCTTTTCTTAGATCAACCAGGGTTGCTGTCCCCAAATGCTCTAGTCAATCCAAAAGGCCCCCATGTAGTTCTAGTGGTGCGAAATGACACCCAACGAATGTTTAAAACAAGAAAAAACAATGTTATAGCTTTGGCCGAGCCTTTCCAAGAATCTTTGGCAGAAGTACAGGAAATAAAAGCCAATGAAGCAAAAAATGTTGTAAAATCAGAGCCCAAAATTGACTTAGGCCACATTTCGGAACCGGAAAGAGAAAAATTCCACTATTTCCTCCAAAGAAATTCAGATATTTTTGCTGAAACCGACTTCGAATTATTAAAAACAAATCTTGTCAAAATGACAATAGATACTGGAAATCATCCCCCCATTAAGCAAAAACCTTACAGAACTCCTTTTGCTCAAAGGCCCCAAGTGGAAAAACAACTTGATGAAATGCTCGAAGCAAAAATTATTCGGCCAAGTACAAGCCCCTGGGCAAGCCCCATCGTAATAGTTCCAAAGAAAGACGGTGGTAGACGCATGTGTGTTGATTATCGAAAACTAAACAACATCACCCACAAAAATTCATATCCACTTCCAGATATCACAGACATACTTTCATCTCTCAATAGTGCAAAAGTGTTTTCATGTTTAGACCTCAAGAGCGGCTACTGGCAAATAGAAATGTCTGAACCTGATAAGGAAAAAACTGCATTTGTTTGTCATCATGGCTTATTCGAATTCAATGTGTTACCCTTTGGACTTTGCGCAGCCCCTCCAGTCTTTCAGGAACTCATGAATAAAGTTCTCGGCGATGCTTTGAACAACTTTGCTTTCGCATATTTGGACGACATCATTGTATACTCTTCAAGTGTGGAAGAACACCTGAAACACCTTGATGTCATCTTTAAGCGGCTGCGAGAGGCAAATCTCCGCTTAAAGCCGTCCAAATGTCACTTTATGGTCAAGAAAATTAGTTTCCTCGGCCATATTGTCTCGGAAAATGCCAGAGCCAGATCCGGAGAAGATCGAAGTGATTAAAAACTTGAGACAACCCACTACAGTGCGAGGTGTGCGATCATTCGTTGGAATGGTATCATACTATCGCCGCTTCATTAATGGATTCAGTTACCTTGCGCGCCCTCTTACACACCTCACGAAGAAAAACGCCCGATTTGAATGGACTACGGAGTGTGAGAGCTCGTTTCAGGCATTAAAGAACGCACTCTGTCATGCGCCTGTTCTTGCGCATCCAGACCTGACAATGCCGTACAAGTTGTACACGGACGCCAGTCTACACGCTGTTGGTGCTGTTCTGACCCAGGAGTTTCCGGAAGGCGAAAGAGTTATCCAATACCTTTCCAAACAACTTTCGACTGGTCAGAAAAAATGGGCAACAATCGAGAGGGAGGCCTATGCAATTGTGTACGCAGTAAACAAGTTACGTCATTACTTGCTAGGTACTCAATTTACAGTCTACACTGACCACAAGCCCCTCCGGTCACTGTTCACATCCGAGATGAAGAATGCCCGCATACAGCGTTGGGCAATCATGCTAAGTGAGTATGGGTGTGACATCCAATTCAAAAGTGGAAAAAATAATGTTCCAGCAGATTTGTTGTCTCGAGTCACTAACGATCCTGAACCTGACGTATGGGTCATAGATGGCGCGGAAAAGGATCTCAATCCGGACGACATGAGCGAAATGTCGAAAGAGGATGCGAGTAACTCCTTGGAACATGCGCCCTTGGACCTTCTGGATCTTACGGAAGCTGACTTAGCTAAAGCTCAGCGTGAAGATACGGCTCTAGCTCAAATTTTTAACACTTTGGAGACAGATGAGAAGTTGACAGATTATGTTATTGAAGGCGATTTGCTATATCACATAGCAACGCCTACGAGGAGAGACGATGATTGGCGTATGCAGCTAGTTATCCCCTCTCCGATCAGGAATTGCGTTATGCAGCAGCTGCATGATTCCCAGTATGGAGGAGGTCATGTCAGTGCTGCGAAGACATATGAGAAAATGAGACAGCGGTACTATTGGACAAATATGTACCGTGATGTCGTGATATTCGTCGGCCGGTGCGATCTCTGTCAAGCAAGACGTTTGCGACACGACCATGCACCTATGCAAGAAATGCCAATCCCGAGTTACCCCTTCGAAATGATCTCAATAGACACTTCTGGACCCTACCCTAGGTCAGACAACGATAACAGGTATATCATAACCATTATCGACCATTTGACCTCTTGGCCTGAAGCTTTTCCAGTCCAAAATAAAACAGCCGAAACAGTTGCTGCCTTACTGCTGAACGGAATAATTCCACGACACACCTGCCCTCGAATTATCCTAACAGATAGGGGTACTGAGTTTGTCAACGGAATTATTGAGTGCCTCACGGAAAAATTAAAGATAACCCACTTAAAAACCTCACCGTATCGACCACAGACTAACGGCCGTATCGAAAGATTCCACCGATACATGAACGATGTCTTGGCAAAGTATGTATGCAACGATCATACTCGATGGGACACCTATATCCCAGCTATGTTGATGGCATACAGAACCTCGATACATGAGTCAACCGGTTTCACCCCTTTTCTCATGCTCCATGGCCGAGACCCTGTACTCCCCATTGATACCCTGCTGCAACCCAAATTACGCTACCTAGGTGACGAATACGTTCCCACAATACTGCAACGACTACACCAAGTCCACGTAGCAGCAAAGGAGAACCTGAAAGAGGCCAGAGAGCGAAATAAGAGGCGTCTCGATAAAACGGCAGTCACAAAGAAGTTTTGGCCAGGCGATGCTGTTTTATATTATAACAAGGCATCGGTACCAGGTGACTCCACAAAGCTGACGCTGAAATGGCAACCCTTTTTCACAGTTATCGAACAGAAATGTCCAGTGAACTATGCCATTAAAAATCAGCGTACGGGTATTGTTAAGGTTGTTCACGTGGACTACCTTAAACCTACAAACCCTGAAACTGTTTGGGACAAGAAATGGGACAATTACGGAGATCTTCATCCCCGCAATCGCATGCAGGAAGAGGATGAACCTGCTATAGCTCCACGAATTCAGCCTATGAGAACGGCAAAATTGGCATTCCCAGCCGACCCTCAGCGTAATTCCGATAGTCAAGCCCCAGAGGCGAAACCAGATGAACCAGGTGAAATAGAGGAACCGCATCAGATGGAAGAGGAATCTGATGATGACCTGTAGAACAGCTAATAGAATCTGTTCGGGTAAAGGGAAACCAGTGGATATACTTAGGCGAGTATTTGGGTTACTCAGGCGAGTATTTGTTGATGGTTCCCCTCCTGCCATGATGTTTGAATGTCTACGCATCTACACCCATACACATTGCGTCATCAATTGTATGGTTCTATATTTTCAGAAAATATAGAAGTCATGGCTGCTGTATCGTGTCTCTTCATTGTCATTCTGTTTCTCCCACGGATCAACCCACAATCTGGAACGTTCTTTATGTATGAAAACAACGCCTACGCATCCTTCAGTTCTTGGATACTTACCTACTCAGTGGATATTGGATCTTACCGATCCCACCTTCGGCAAATTGTAAATCAAATTGATCAGTTTAGTGATGCAATTGATAATTTGATGCAACAAGACCCCCCTCGTGGAAATGTTAACGACAGTCGATTGCTTGCGACACGCGCAATTCGGAATAATGTTGTACAACTTATCGAACGGGAAGTTGAACAATTCCGTGACGAATATGACGTAATTACGCACCTATTCGATGACGTCCTTGCTTTAGCCATTATACCAGAAAACCGACAAAAACGCTCCGTTTTACCATTTATGGGTAATCTCCTATCAACGTTGTTCGGTGTTGCAACAGAACGTAATGTTAAACGCTTACGTGATACTCTAGTCAGTTTTGGACGCTCGAATGAACAAGTTACACATGTTTTGCAAGAAAGCATTACATTAATCAATAAGACCAATGAGGAAATTCAGACAAACAGAAAAGCCCTTCAGAAAATCACTACCGCGGCACGACAACTACAATATGAGCTTGCACGACTTTACGACCATGTATCCCTCGTTATTATACCAGAAATAGCGTATACACAACTGATTTCTCGGTTACATGCAATTTTTAACCTTGTATCTTCCACCATCCGGCAAGTACATCAAAACTTTGATAACCTTTTGGTGCAATTACAATCTTCAGTACAAGGTCATTTATCACCCTCGTTGATAACACCTTCGGAATTTGCTCCGGTTCTAAGAAAAATACGACAAAAATTACCCCAGGACATTTCGCTACCTTACTCCCCCAATAAAGAAGGTTTACTGAAATACTATAAATTTCTAGCTCCTTTTGTCCTACCAGAGACGGATTTCATGTGGTAATGACAATCCCTCTTATGCATAAAAATTCCGAATATGAAATTTACCATGCCGTTCAAGTGCCTGTACCCAATCAAGATGCTAAATTAGGAGCAAGTTATGCTATTGAAACTGAATATATCGCCATTTTTAGCGACAAAACTCATTTTGCTTATTTACAAGAAAGTGAACTCCCACAATGTTCCCATACCCCAATTTGTGAATTTACATCTCCCTTGTTCAATATGATTGATTATCCGGTCTGTGTGACCTCATTATTTTTACGTAATGAACAGCGTATTCAGAAATTCTGTAAAAAGAATCTGATAGCAATGGCAAATGCCCCAATAGTGAAACATGTATACGGACGCACTTGGTTTCTTTCCACTGCAAAACCATTTGATGCTACCATCAAATGTGATGATTCCGAAAAAAACTATGACGATCTCGAATATTCACCTCATAACTCTTGAGCCCGGTTGTTCGTTACAAAGTCTGTATTTCAACATACCCCCGCAAATCGCCGGACAAACTACTGTGACAAAACAGTTGAAATTCGATGCTCAAATAGAAATATCCAAATTGTCACCAAATATCTGGACCCAATTCCCTGCACTTTCTGGCTTAAACAAAAATATTTCGGAAACTTTGGACAAACTCCATGATGAACTACCAACCATTCAGGACATTCCTGTCGATCGTCTACATAAAATCTTGGATGCATCCCGTCCGAAAGCCACTGAACTTAATGAACTTCGTTCAATGATGTCCTACCCCGCCTGGAAAGAACGTACGGTAGCCGCCACCATGGTTATCTCTACACTTTTCATTATTTGCACTCTTTTCTGTGTACGACGTTTCGTGATTAAGAAATGCTCTCGACGTAAATCTAAGCATCGTGATGTCAGAATAATGTGTACTAAACACCCTAATTCCTCTGCTACGGTAAGATTTGAAGAAGTCAAGGCCCCAATGATCCCTTGTGATGCCCCGGAACCTGGATGTGAGTCAGGTGTTAACAGTCTGGGTCACATAACGCTAACGGGTAGTGAACCGGAAGCTTGTGAATAGCAGAATTAAGCAATGAAAGTCGATAGTGTCGCTTAAATCTTGGGTGACACGTGAAGTGAACATTGTTTTGGGTACCGCAATAGTCTGTATATATTAATGATGATCGCGTTGAAATTGCATTATTGTTAGGTAGTATCGATAATAACTTTGATTAAGTTACATGATGAATTTGAAATGTATTTTGAATCTTGATGTGTATCTACCTATATTGATGTGTAATGCCTACACTGTACTATCACCAATAGAACTGATCACTCTATGGGAATGATTGTATGAAAGTGTAACTAATGAAATTTGACAAATGTAATTTTATGTTTCATATGATAGTTTATAATTTGAAGACCCTTGAGTCAAGCATGACTTTTGTTGATCTAAATTGTATAAAATTTAAATCTTTTGATGGGGGACGAATTTAAAAAGGGTGCTTCAAATCGTACGTATTAATAGTTAAAAGTCGTTCTAGTTTAGCTCTGCATTATTATTGGACGCATCAAGGCACATTGATGCATAGCTGATAGCTGTGTGTGTTCTCAACATTTTAATGGACCTTTATCTCCATAACTGATAGCTGTGTGTTTTATCAATATTTTAATGAACCTTTATCTCACGAGCGTTGGCAGCATTATGAGAGGCAATGATATGAGCTGACAAAAGGTCGGTAAACAACCATCTAAATCTTGAAGTTATGGGACAGAACATCCAGAAATAGTATCGATTAATTGGTTCTGTCAACCATAGATAAGAAAACCCATTTATAACAACCATTAAATGTCATCATAAATCCAAGGAAATGTCGAAAACAAATCTATAAATTTCCGCCCCTAGACGTGAGGAATTTTGGCCTGGATGCCCCTAGAAATTGTGACGTTTCGGCACTTCCGCCCCTCCCCAATATAAGGCTGCTCTCCGCCGCAGCACCTCAGTTGGAACTCAGTTTTGATTCTTGCGCTACCAAAAATTTGGAAACCGCCAACTCACTTTCGCTGACAGCTCGCTCGTGATCGGAACTTAAAAATTACACAATCGCGGACTTAGTAAAACTTCAAGAAACCTGAAGTCGAACCACTGGAAAAAGAAAACGATATAAAAGCGAAGTACTAAAAAACCACTATACGATCTTATAAATTTATCATGAGGACACATTACGTTTGGGATAGTTGACCACAAAAATAATAAAATAATGTAACTTTAATTCATACGTCAAAAGTAGCGCAATAAAAATTATTAGCCTAAGACAGAAGGACTTATTATTCAGTTTTATCCAACCAACCGAAGATCCTGACCGAATTATGTTACAAATTTAGAAGAAATTCAAATAAAAAGTGCAAGAGGTAGTGCATTTTAGAAAATGGCTTACAAATTAAAAAAAAAAGATGCCATTTAGCCAGTATTTGGTCGACCGCAAAAAAAAAAAAAAAAAAAAAAAACCAAAAAAAAAACAAAAAAAAAAAAAAAACAGCGGCCTGTATGAAAATTTCTACATTGCTAACATTTATAAATCAAAACCTTTAACAGATAAATGCGAATGATAAGCCGGCACAATAATGGGGTAGGGGGGGCTTACCCTTCAAAGCGATGGGCTTGTTGGCTGAAGACCGAGAAGAATATAGACCCCCAAAAAAGTATCCAACTCCGAAACGCCACTCCTATAAAAACGATTTATTTGAAAGAATATTAAAAAAAATAAAACAACTTAAAGATCATTTAAGTTTACCTATTCGAAAAGTTCGCTGATTTCTTTTATCTGAAGAAAAATCTGCGGGTAAATACTTTCAAACATTCCGAACCGAGCCAAAAAAGAGGAAGGAGTTAAGAATCGGTGACAAAGTGTAATGCAGTGACAGAGTATCCTTTTTAACCCAGCCGACTTTGTCAGACTGGGTTAGTCGTATCACTACAGGGGGCTTGAATGTATGTGCGTATGTTAAATGCTACTCCTCCTACGGTTTTGCTCCAGTCGTTTTGATATTACGTAGAAATGTTCCCTGAGTGGTTCCTCAACTGGCAATTACTTTATTTTTGACAATTGACGAAAAACTGACAAAATGGCGGCACTTTTTGTGCTCGATTTGGCCCATTTTAAAAAACTGCTACTCCTCCTACAATTTTACTACCATCGTTTAGATGTTACGCAGGGATGTTCCCCAGGAGTTCGCCTACCAGGTTATTATTTTTTTCGCGTTTCGCCAAAAACTGCCGAAATGGCGGAACTTTGAAGTTTGGCAAAAACTGAAATAAATGGTAGTAAATAACTGAATTGTCAAACCATTCATTTCTCTCAGTCTTTTTCAAATAGTTATAAAATTTTGATCGAAAGTTTTTTAGGTGCTTCTCCACCTGGACTTTGCTTTTTTCGCAAATGACAAAAAATGCAGAAATGGTGGAATTTTAAAAATTTTGTAAAATTATGTAAATGTCAGTAAATACGTTAATCGTCAAAACCCAACCTCCCCCAACATCCCTTTTCGGGTAGCTTCCACCCGGGGAAAACTCGTTGTTGTGTATTAAAATTATGAAAAAGTTGCGTTCAGAAACAAAGTTCTTCATTGTTTTGGCCTAACAGTATTCGTTTCAGACTTTTTCTGTCTTTCCTTGTTTGGTGACTCGGCTGGGTCATGTCCTTGGACATGCTTGTTATGTTTTTCTGCCTTTGCTGCCAATAACCCACGGTTTTCTTACCTGCAACACGCCACATAAAACAAACATTGGCTGCTTACGTAAGCGCACCCTGCTTGCTGTTCCGCTGGCTAAGGTTACTCCTGTCTTGTTATCGTTGATGTGTGGTGTTAAAATTATCGATAAAACACAATATATAAGAATCTTTAGCTCATAATTTCACCCATCGCCAGTATGGATATGCCCCGATACTCATGCAAAATTTCGATTCGTAGCTCTTCGCATTTTTGACGAGATCCGTGCAAACCATTAAGCGAAGCAAGAAAAGAGAAAAATCATTTCCCAATATCAGCTTAACACACTAGGGAAGCGAAAATTTCCAAGTGCAATAATTTGTCAAGAGAGAGCTACCCTGAGAACATTCGTACACAGTATGAATGCAATTTATTGAAAGTTGATAAAATTATTTTAAAAACGGCCTATTTTTGGAGAATCGTATTTTTTTTCAAGATTCATAGGAAATGTGAAAGCAACCTGATAAAATCTGTGTGACAAGAATCATTTGAAGTAAAAGTTTTCAAAAGCAAAACGCACATTTTAGATCCAATAGAGAGATGTGACAGGGATATTAAGCGAGGCAAGGTGCTCCTTGCGCTTAGGTCACAGAAATTCGAAGCCGCTGACCTAACAGCAAAGCTTGAAACCACAATATATCCGACTTACTCATAATTTAAGGATCAATTTCTTTACGTCATTATGTGTAGTAAGTAGCTCAGAACTGATAAACACCGGTGTTCAAATTGCTGTTGTCATCGGCCATTAGGTTCACCTCATGCACTCACATGACACTTAAATCTGTCAAGAAATACTAGACTGTATAACCAGAAAAGCAAGTGCTACATGAACACAGCAATTAGTCTCAGAATTTTGATTCGATTCGATTCGATTATTGAACCAAAGCGAAAATATCGGAGCCAGCCGTTTCATTTCGTACTCCCCGGTTTCGTACTCTATACCTGTGTACTTGAGTAACAAAGGAACGCTAATTACCCTCCTGGAAGTCGCTAATGCCCTACGAAATAGTTTTTGCTCTCAACGACATCGATTTAAACGAGCCTACACTACCACGAAAATATGAGCAGCACATGCTCATTATCAGAAATGATAATGATTTACCAGAAATTACCCCCCCCCCAAATTTCACTTTCTAGCTGTTCACGTTTTGAAAGAGTTTGGGAGATAAGATTTGTAGACAGAAAAAGGAGAGAAACACCAGTTTCCGGTTGGAAATCAGTTCTATTAGGAAAATGAAACTTTTCAGTTTTATTCTAGCAATTATCAGCATTGCTCCAACAATTATCAGCATTATTCCAAACATTGTTTCAATTTAAATACACAAAAGAACAGCATACATACATAATGCATAAATGAACAGCTGTCGTCGTGATTGATACATAACTGGCAAAAATCTACAACCTGATCAGATACAGTTACCTAACAGAAGTAGATGTGTTACCAAGACACGCGAAGAAAGTGGGACTGCTTTGGAACCAGATGCATTCCTCGCGGAGTGCCAGTTTCTTTTAAGAAAAGGTATAATTTTCATTCGGTACTCTCACAAAAATGGGTTCTTTACACTCATGTTCAACAAACACCGAAATAATGCGTGCAAATCTCAATGCAATCTTTCTGTGTTTTAGTTCTGTGGTTGCAGTAACGTACCTTCTATCTGCGTCTGTACTTAAATAAAAATTAAATATTCAATTTGGTTAATAAAAATTGACACTCCGAGCTCAGGGACTAAAAATTACTGGTGGGTCCTCGTTCGTTTAATACAGGGGTATTTTTCAACACGGCACTTAATAATGAGATCATTTATACACCATGCACTTATCCTACTTAATAATAATATCCTTTATACACCGCTTATCCTAAATAATAATGAGATCATTTATGCACTCCTTATCCTACTTAATAGTGAGGTAATATATACACCGCTTATTTCACTTAATGATGAGTTCATTTATACACCGCTTACTTTACTTAACAATGAGATTATTTATGCACCGGTTATCCTACTTAAACTCTAAGCGGTTCACAGATTATTCTCATTAATCCTTTACTTGCATGTGTATATCTGTTTAACGGGTAAGACGTCTACCAATTAGAACTTGAGCTCAAACGTCGTCTTGTGCGTATTCACTCCTGTAGAGGCCCTGGTTGTTGTATGTAGTGCCCACTTGAAGAATATAGGTGTCGTTACGGGGAGTCGAACTCACGACATTCTTGCCATCGGTCCGACGCTCTAACCACTCGGCTATCATGAGGCTGTTACGGGGAGTCGAACTCACGGCCTTCTTACCACCAGTCAAACTCGCTGTTCACTCGGCCATCAATATCGCTCCAAGACGAAAGACGTCGCCTTTCTTTTTCATTTTATAATTTAGATTATGTTACATAAAAGCGTAATGATTTATTTGACAATGTTTCCTATACATTCTATTGCACGAAATGCAGATACTCTCTCAGTTATAGCAAATTTCACTTGCTTCATAAAGGAAAATATCAGTGTGTGAAAATAACTAAATATATTATTTATCCTATCTAGACCAAGAGATTAGTATTGATATTGGTCTTTTATTACATCACCAATAGATCATCGTTTCTGAATGAAAATAATAGAAAACGTGATGGCATTAGTGTCAAGATAATTGACGGCGTCATTATCAAAGTAACAGATAACATCAGCATCACTAATTGGCCACGAAGAGGTCAATTTCGATTCAGTATAATTGATTCCACCTATTTTACCACAGTGGAAAGTCAAATATTCAAACTATTGAACTGACCATGCAGATAATTACATAAACCATAAATGAACATAAAATGTTTGTAAGCGTGACACAAACGCATTTCCGAATAAAGCAAATAATCAATTGGTTATCTAATTAGCTCTGCAAACAGTACTTATTCAGTATACGAATCCGGCGTAAAGAGTTGTTACAAATTAAATCAAAATAGCAGCAAGCAGAAACGAATACACAATGCAATCTCAAATCAGCATTAATTATTATTCCTTAATGCAAACAATTAATGTTAAATATTAAAACCACCATTATTTTGAAATTTCATTGCTTGTAAAAAAAGCATCTAAATACAGTGAAACCCCGCTATTAGGGACAAAAAGTGACTGAATAATTTTGTCCCTAATGGCGGGGTGTCCTTAATTTCGAGGTGCTGTTACTTTGAGTTCTATCTGACAACTATAATTAAAATCTTTGGCTTTTTCTCTCACACTTTTTCCATCACTAGCCTTGATTATTTTAACTTTATCAGATAGCAAAACTTCGTTCCGATTTTTTTCACACCACTCATATTCAGACTTAACACTTATTATAAAATAACACCTTGTTTTACGTATTAACTGAGTATAAAGACAATGAATTACTTGCACTTTTATACGCATTTTAAAAGACGGAGCACATGCCAATAGGGAGTAGTCGTATAAAGCTTCTCTCTTCAGCACACATCTTTTGTAATAAGCCTTATTGTCATTACATGCACTGTGTTCAATATAATGTACCCAATACCCACAGATAACAACAGCGAAAAAACAAACACTGCCGAGTAACAAGCAGATAGGGATTGTTTACATAACGTACAAAATATGGACAGAAATTTGACTGTCCACAATAGAGGGGTTGTTTTAAATGTGTAACCGTACTTACGGGATAGAAAGAGTGTCCCTAATTCTGAATAGAGGGGTATCCAAAATAGAGGGGTCTAGATATAAAGGAACTCTATGGCGTTTTAAAACAGACTGAAAAATGGTGTCCATAATTCAGGGGTGTCCATAATAGAGGGGTGTCCATATCCGGGGTTTCACTGTATTTATGTCAATATGGTGGCGTTTCTTACCTTCTTGTTATACCAAAATTCAAGGACGAAGCATCAAGATTTTGATCAATTAGACCAAGATCACAGTCTGTTGTAAGAAATGTGCTGTAAATACTTTACTTTTCGTCAAACAAATCTTATTTAATTTTAAGCTGATTTCAAATTAAATTTATCCGCAAGGGGCTTGAATAAATTACTAGTAATGGGAATGGTATTGACGGGGTCAAAAACGCTATCAGCAATCATCGTCCATGGATCTAATTTGTTTCAGGACTTCTTCATTAATAGACTCCCAGGAATCAGAGCTGGGATATATCAATATTTCAAAATATTTCAATACTGTGAAATCTATAAATACTTTGAAATCTATCAGTATTTTAAAATATATCAACACATGTTGAAAATCTAGAGGTCTTACGTTTTACTATTTCTAACTTTTACCAAGGATTAAAATATATTTTTTTTCATCTCTACTCAGAAAAATATCTCTGTTCCTCCATTTAATCAGTCAAGTTGCTTAAAAGTTACTTGCCTTGTTAACGTTGCCCACAATGATCTGGTACAGTTTGCCTATATGCAAATACTTCATTAAGTTTTTTAACGGGATTTGACCTCTTTTTTGACCAAATAAAGCCGCCCGTCATGCTAATTACTCCTTTCTCTTGTCCAATTTTTCCCCTGTGAACACGTAAACGCATAAACTGCAACTTTTTCACTATACTTATTTCATGTGATATTGTTTGCCTTTTCCGTCAGATTTTTAACAAATTATGTTTTGTTGTAAAAAGAAGCTTTAAGTTGACAAAACAGTAAGCTTTGTAATAACACAATCTTGAGCTATCAAAATATATAAGAGGAACAAGTTTGCAGCGGTAATGATCATGCCCATTCACTAAACGGTCTTTTTCAATAAATTCTGTTGTTTCATTGGTTGGCTATGAGTACAAAATAGATTTATGCAATTTGTGTACAAGTTAACAGTTTTTATACCTAAAAATTAAAATTATTGCAAAGAATTATATATATATATATATATATATATATATATATATATATATATATATATATATATATATATATATATATAAATCTACCTATATATAGGTAGATTTAAAATGAAAGTCAACATTTCAAAGTTATGCCATGGATAACAATATGCACTCCAAAATCGTCTCAGTCAAGAAAACGTTTATTTATATTGATCCAAAAAAGACAATAGTAAAATAGTTAAATGACTTTTTATTTTTTTTAAAGTACGGTCTGAATATTTACGTATATGATTTGTTTTATCCTTTTACAGCGTATGTCCATTTTCAGCAAAATTAACGAAATGATGAGGTAAATGTGAAAAAATTTGATTATTACCATAGGTACTGTCGTAGCGAGTATGTGTTTGTGTTTAGGTACTGTTTAATTAGTCGTGTGTGTTTGGACAAGTGAAATTATTGCAATCGGCATGTTAGATTTTGGATTCTCCGACAGAGAGGTAGCCAGGCGCTTTGGTTGTACTCGCGCTGCAATATATCTTTTCGAAAGTCGATGTGAAGAGGCTGGAACTACTAAGTACAGACCTCGTAGCGGTCGACTACGTGTGACGACCGCTCGTCGGGATCGACTTATTCGGCTACAACACCTGCGTGACCTTTTTCCAATGCTGTAATGACTACTAACGAGACCCCAGGCATTCACAATCCACAAATTTCCAGTCAAGCAGTTATTAATCGCCTTCGCGAGCGTAGAATTCGTTGTGGCCGACCAGTTGTCGGTCTTGTGTATGATGCACTTTGGCGTCAAAATCGCGTTAACTGGGGGCGTGCACATAGTCAGGGAGCTCGGAAACAGTGAAACTGGACTCGAGTGGTTTTTAGTGACGAGACGCGGTTTCAACTGTATCGCGCAGACAGTCGTGAGCGATTGTATAGGCGCGTTGATGACCGTTACACTAGACATTATGTTCGGGAAGTTGATCGCTTTGGTGGTGTTCGGTAATAACATGCGGGGCAATACGACTCGGCTGGCGTTCGCATCTGACGGTTATCGATTGAATCCTTACCGCTAATCGGTATTTTCACACTGTATTGAGTACTCAAATTGTCCCCTATATGCATCGCCTGTATTGTAACTTGATGCACGATAATGCGCGCCGCTACGTCGTTCATGTGTGTTAACAGTGCTACAGACTAACAAAATTCAGCGTATGGCATGGCCTGCCTATTCGCGGGATCTTAATCCAGTTGAACACATTTGGGATCACATAGAACCGCTCCCGAGTACGGGCCCGACAACCTCCTTCACGTAACCACGCTGAACTTCTTTACACGCTTATTGAGGAGTGGCACAACTACCCTAGTACAGGATCAACAGATTAGTTACGTCAGTCCCAAGATGGATCCAAACTCTGCTGAGGTGGACAAACACGATATTGGTCGGTGATGCATGATGACTTGTTTGTGTAAATCAAAAATGGCATCCGTGAAACAATCAAGTTGCGTTTACTTGTTTATTGCAAGGAGTATCGCTTTCAAATTTTATTCAGCTGCACAGCACTCATAGCTTTCGACGTGTAAAGTGCAAGGACTGTTATATGAATTTAAATATTATTATTGTATTACTGCAAATTAAAATAATGTAAAATAGAAACCCACTTACATGCAGTCTCTTCATCACTGTCTAATATAAATCCTCGCCGTAACGAATCAAATCGCTATTTGCTACGAAATTGGGATCTCCACATAAAGATAACCATTAGTCTGTCGCTCAGAGATCAGCATTGCAGATACATTATATATAGAAAGACAGGAGATTTCTCCCTTACACATGGCAACGCTCAGATGAAATCACAAGAAATAATAAAAGACAATATATAAACTGTTTTCATTTCTCTACAGATATTGGCTTGCACTCGAAAGTGTGTGTGATAAACTTCCAAGACCCCAGTGAGCACAAATGAGTAAAGACAATCACAAGTTCTTTCATGATTTTACGCAATGTTGATTTTACTTCCATAGTGTATCCCTATCTACAATATGTATTTGTAAACGCAGTTAGTAGAAGAATGGGTTGTAATTGAATTTCTTGGTCCCGGTCAAACGACGTCCGAATAAAATCAGGGGGTACTTCGTAGAAAAGCGAACAATTATTTCTTGCACTCATATGAAATGTTATCAGTGTTAGAAGCGCCTTAACATTTAACTATCAATGTCAAGTACCAAGAACAATGTTCAGGGGATTAATAAAATGATTTATCAATTTCCAAATGAGTAAAGGCCTAAAAGTATATGCCGCATTTGTTTGACATCTCAGAACTGATCGCGTGTATTTATAAATTTCAGTCAGTCTTTCCATAGCTTTAGACATTGAAACATGTAAAAATGTGGATAAAATGGCCGGATTTGGTCTGGTTCGGCATAAATTCGTGAACTTTTCATCTTCAAGTTCGTCTTTATCTTCGACTCCGCCTTCGTCATCGTTTGATGTAGTCGCATATTATATTGTCGTTGAAGCGTTCCGAATAAAAAGACTGGACTATATGTAACGATTTTTTATCTACATCTCCGGCCCTCTACACTCAGCAGGATTCGATTTCTGGATCCTTCGCTTAGCAGGAGAGCTTTGTAACCGTTACACCATGCAAGAAATCCGATAGAATGAAATGTATCGTTTACAAATCTTAGTCTAACATTTACTACCAATCAATATTGTTATTATTTGCGAGGTAGATGAGGCAAAATACCAAGGTAAAAATCCAGATATTTTGTCCTGATTCCACGCCACCGAACCTTTCTTGCGCGATGTTAAGGCCAATGAATATATTCAGGTTGAGGAGAAGTGGGAGTCGGGGGAGAGAACGGGTGGTGGAGAGGTTTGTCTGAGCCTCAGTAAGACGGTTAAAAGAAAAAAACGAGCAATTTATGCCATAACTTGAATACACAATTCTATAATTGGAATAATTGGATCGCTCTTATTTTTTATACTTTCCACTGGGTGTCGTTCAATGTTGATGTTGTGAGTCACTGAAGATTTTTCTGCAGATTTTCTTTCTGTTACTTGCCTATTCACGTCCTTCATTTGCAGTGTTTCGCCATATGAAAAATTGATAGAATGATTATAGTGATATTCTGTAGCGACTGTTGAACCAACAGGCAGTAACATGTTTGTATTGGCACGCAGGCAGTAATATGTTTGTGTAGCTACACAGGCAGCAACATGTTTTTATGGGTACGCAGGCAGGAACATGTTTGTATGGCTACACAGGGCAACATGTTTGTTTGGGTATAGTTTGCATTTTCAGGGGAGTTGTGTATGGCCGTTGCAGGGCTCGTAAATTGCGCATGCGCATCGGTATGCTATTCCTGTTTTGCTGAACACTTTCGTGGTGTTGGCACCTTACAAACTGGTAAAAACCTCTTCTTCTGATAATCGATGTCCTCATTCTTGTTTAAAGTCTCAAGATTAATATTAGAGCAGTTAACTTGATCATAGCGAAAGATTACGCGTTGAAAATAGGCTTGATATGCGAGTTATTGATAACACTATTCAAGGTCTTGTACGTATTAGATAATGACTTTGTTGTCGTAGGCATGAGTATAGTAATAGTTTTAATGATTCACACAGCTGTTCATATGATACGTAAGATTGGAATTTCCATTGGCGGATCATCATACAACATGAGTTAAATAGCATCAGATTAATTAAGTCATTTATGCTCTGTGGAGCGAGTGTCATTTTCGCTGTGTTGTGTCTTGTGCGCGTCAACGCGTCTTTTTCTTCTACGGATAAAGAGTTGTAGGACCATATTCGGTTAAACAGGTCAATGCGCTAATAACGCATCACGGCGTGGCACAAATCGTCTGGTGTCAAGCAGTAGACGATGGGGAGTATTGTGATTAGTTGTGAGTGACGTATTCAGGTCTCAGTACTTTGGCTGCTGTCGATCCATGTAATGCGTCACTCGAGGTTCGGATGGGCTTGGTGGGGGAGGGGAAAAATTGTGGTTAGTGGGGGTGACGTATTCAGGCCCCAATGTTGTGCGTGGAATCGATCTAGGTAATGTGTCACTCGTTATTCGGGTTTGTGGGGGAGGGGGTGGGGTGTTGTAACCAGATGACGGTGACGTATTCAGTCTCCAGTACTGCAGCAAAGTAGATTCGGCAGCTTGTTTTGCGATGTAGTGAAGTGGGGTGGGGTTGGTGGGGGAGTGGGTAGAAGATGCTAACAGGAGGCTTGGTAGCCGACCACATATGGGGTCAGGATTTTGCGCTTTTCCCTTCTGTTCTCCTTGTTCATACGTTTACCATGACCCGTTAAACTCCTGACAGACTCGTCGCACACCCCGAGCACGGCATACTTCATTCAAGAGAATCGTAGAATCTAAGGAGCCTGTGGACACGTCCTGTTTCGTGTTGGATGGATGGATCTGTCTGCAGAAGAAGAAGGCTGTGCAAGCTGGAAAGCGTATCCCTCTCGTGACCTCCGTCATCCTTAGTCGGTGTCTTACAGACTACAATTCCAGTCTCCGGCGTTCTCCTGCTGCATCATAATATTGCTGCATCATGATAGTGACTTGTTTCAAGACACAATTGAGCGGCTCTTTCATGGTTTTGTAAATATGACCTTGGGTGTCCTTTTTTAATCAAATGAAAAGGACAGAACAAATCGATCTGTTTTAGAAACCTCGGTTCTGGTGGATAATCATTTCATAACGTCCAGTCTTTTAAAGGGGAGATATCAAGGTGATATGAAGTATATTTATTGGTTATGATATGGCGATATATATTATACAGGAAGTAGCAACAAAGAAAGTAAGGATTTTTAACTGGAGGGAAAACTAATGTTATTCGCAAAACGTTCGAAACGAGTGCGCATTTAAGCATCTTGAAATAAATATTAAATTTGAAAGATGCATGATGCAAATGGAAGCAACAAGTAAAGAAGGACACCGAATTATATACCAACATTAAGTCGTCATGTTTAAGAAACGTAAGTGATTAAATGTTACAAATGTTATACAGTTTGCGCCTTGTTATAATATTCATCATTCCAACATTGCTTACATGACAAACCAGGCAAAAGCAGTACAGGAGCACACTTTAATATTGTAAAAAAATTATGCATTTACTTCTAAATGTAGAGTATTGCCATTTACAATAATTAAATTTTTTTTCTAAGTATTTTCGTGATCTTTAAATTATTAAATATAATTTAAAGTGTAGTCAAATCACCAATGCATAACCTTGTATATCCCGCAGTACCACGTGTAACCCTGTGCAGAATCCTGTGTAACCATGCATAACCCCGCATAACCCTACATAACCCTGTATAAATAAATAAGAAATAAAAACTTTTTATCTTCAAATCCACCCGTGACTTTCTTCAACTGTCGCAACATTCGTTAAAAATATATATTAACTGACTTAATTCAAATCCATTAGCTCTTTCGCTGATGTTTTACGAGCACCGATTAACACACCTGATAAAGCTTTATCCTATTTCTCGAAAGATTTAAAGCGCTATCGGAGATACCGTTTGAATCTGTCAAAAATTTTGGAGATGCTATATATATACATCAAGCTAAATTTACAAGGTCATATTGGTGATGTTGTTTTTTTATTTTCACATTCGTTGAAAATATATGTTAACTGACTTAATTAAAATCCATTAGCTCTTTCGCTGATGTTTGACGAGCACCGATTAACACACCTGATAAAGCTTTACCCTGTTTCTCGAAAGATTTAAAGCGCTATTGGAGATACCATTTGAATATGTCAAAATTTTTGAGATGCTATATATATATATCAAGCTAAATTTACAAGATCATATTGGTGATGTTTTTCAAATTTCACAAATAAGTTTCAAGCTAATTTGGGGAATCATTAAAATAATATCTCTTAAAATATCTTGAAAAATTAATCAAAGAAAGTTAGCACTCCGTGGGTGACATATAAAACACGATGGAGTGCTCCTACGCTGTCATGTACCCTAATATTTTTTGGCGTTCATCTCTATGATTGTATTTTTATCAAAACATTAGAAGATTTTCCAAAGGGATTGCTAAAAAAGGTAAGTATAAAGATTTTATATGGATTACAAGATTTCTACTAAACTTATTCACGATGATTTCGGCCATTTAAGCAGAATGTATTGGCATGTATATATTATTATATTCACATAAAAGTGCGTAATTACCAACGAAAACCACTAACACTATCTGGCGTATAATAATTTAAATTTGTGGCTTTTGTTGGGATATTTCTTAACTATAAAATTACCAGAAACGTACAAAAAATAGAACCATACTGCGCTATTATATGAATTGAGATTTTCCTTTGTGGCTGGAAATATTTCCTTTTCTCCAGCAAAGTGTGCTTGCAGTTTAACATTTCCTATTCAAATGCATTACAAAATACTCCCTTTTTGCAACAAAATGTGTGAAATCACATTTTTACATTCTGCATTTAAATACATTATAAAATACTCCAGTAAAGTGTGACAAATAAAGAGTTTGGGGTTGTCTAATTACTTTGTCATGTGAACGCGAAAATTCCTCTCAGCGGATGTTACTTTCTAGGATCTATCATACATCCTTCACAACGAATTGGAACTCGTGAGTTGTCACCTCCGTTTGAATGAGACTTTAGTGTTGTCATGACATTGGGACATATGGCGCAGTAATAAGACTTAATGATATGACTTAGTAACATGACGTAATTTTACGGTGTGGGAACTTGGCATAGCAGTATGGTGCAGTAATATGACGCATTAATATGACGTAGTAATATGACGCAGTAATGACGTAGTAATATGGCGTAGTAATATGTCGTAGCAGTATGACTTAGCAATAAAGTATGATATGGTAAAATATTATATATTTTGTCAGATTTTTAGAGACTTTCAAGATGACTTTAATTTGAATTATGATTGTATTTAAACTATATATAGATATTTCATTTATATTAATTTTTTGAAAAATTGCAGTAAAATAAAAATTATAACAAAATAATATTAAATTTAAAGATCCGGCTTGTATTATATTATGGCTTGTATTAATATATTATGGAATTTATGCTTCACCTCAACGTTGTTTCTTCGGTGCATTTTATATTCAACCAACAAAGCTGCAAATCTGCAAGTGTGCATTTATCGGAAATATACACAAAAATGTAATTTCTGGGAAAAATAAAATGTAAAATAAAGAAATTAATCTTAAACGTTGTCTACTGTAACGTCATACTTCTGTATATCTTATAGTTACAAAGTGCATTTATCCAATTATGATCTTCTGGCACCATGTAATTTTACTGACTGTGGATGGCGAAATATATAATTGGTAAATGATGGTGTAATGATATCTGATACAACTTATAAAACTAGACCGATTTCACTGTAAGCGCATAAAATTTGCACTTCACCATCGTGATGGATAGGATTCTGCAACGAACTGTCTACATGTGATGTCACTGTGTTAGTGGTATGGTCAAGTATATATAAATAAAAAAACATACTTTTTCACACTTGACCTTGATTGTCGTTGTATTTTGCAAATGGGAGCAGCCGGTAACGTAGGACAATTACATGTCGACGTCAATGTCACTATATTAATAAAACAACTAGTTAAGTGTTTCGTAGCTTATCACCCTCTTTATAATATTCATCAGTTATTTTCCATATTCAACACAGAAAACACAGCCAGACAAAGAGAATCTGTGATAGAATTTATTATTGCACTTTTTGCCTTAGATTTTTTTAAAAAAAATCAGAGATGGGAAGGGGAGGGAGGGAGGGGAGAATTGAGGGACCACATAATGAAAAGCTCTATTTTATTTCTCAAGAGAACTAAAGAACTGTCAGTGATTATATTTTTTTCTATCAAGAATTTTATGTATAAATCTAAATTTAAATTGCAAGGTCATGCTTGCAATTTAAACAGCCTTGAAACAGAAATAATTTGTGATTTATTAAAATATCTTAGCCATTGGTATGTCGTAAAATATGAACAACAAAAAATTAAGAGTTATTTAATTATAGAACAGTGGCAAATTGTCAAGTAAAAACATAGCGTGCCCCCTTTTCGATCCAAGTAGGTCATATATCTACAGTATTTTATTGCGATATAAGGAAAAATACAGGAAATGTGGCACTTGTTCAATGCTTACACATAGATGGCCAAATAACAGAGCAATGGCCCAAAACCACCTCAACTAAAAAGTGACGAAATGCATTGCAAACACAAGCAAATTAATTTCAGTTATATTGATTAAACGCAAAGCTCAATGTTTACTATGCTATATATAGCATATTAATTTTACATTCTCGTTCAACGGAGAACAACAGACTTTTCAAACTGCCATGCCTAGTGCTCTGTGCTAAGGTAGCGGTCTTGACGTCAATAGATTTCTTTTAATAATATCTATTTGGCACTGTTTGGTACATTTTAAGGAATGGGACAAGTTATATTTTAACCTCTCATGTTTATTCTGCAAAGCTTTCCCTGCCTCTGCGCTAATAATCCACAGCAAAACAGTCAAGAAATAAAAACAAATTATGACTTTATTGACATCATAAGTCAAAACGTAGATCACCAAGGTGCTTTTTGCAAATTAGTAGGCTCATGACATATTTTTTCCAAATATTTTTTTTTGCGAGATATTTCACGTTATATGTCGTCATATGTCAACGGTTTTTGTGTTAAGTCCGATCTTATGGTCAGCTTTATGTGTGCGAAATTTTATTTTCCTACCCTAGCCTTCTCGATAGACAGGCATGGAAATCACAAGTAGGATATAAGAAACAGAATGATATGGAGAAATATTTTTGAACTGTTATATGATCGATTAATTCAATTTAAAGTGCGTATATTGAAAGAAAACTGGAAATTAATGTAGTTCCTTATAGTTTCTTCATATTTTTTCTAAAAACAAATGCTGCCAAAACACAATTCATCAGAGAGAGTCAAAAGTATGAATTTTCTAATATTGTAAAAATGGCTCTTATTCAAAATCCATTTTTGCAAGAAAATCATTGTTTACTTTCACCACACACATTGTACTATGTTAGTTTTGTTGCAAAAATTTTGATCTAGAATAAAATTTATTTCAATGATAAGCGTAAATGTAGCTGTTACAAAAATTAAGATGTAATATTTTTCGTCCAAATATGTCGAGATTCTATTTCTAAATATACCAATCATTTTGAATTATAAGTGCGAGTTTTTTCTTTATTTAAAGACAATTTTTATAATTGTATGCTGATAACATTACCTTGGAAAAAGTTTTTTTTTCGTAGAATCAAAATGAATCCAGGCATCTTACTGGTTGCATTAATCGTGACGTTTGGATCAGCACGCAGTTTAGCTATCCACCGCATACAGAAACGTGAACCGTGTATCTTTGAAACTCCCGTTGTCTCTGAAAACTTTCCACCTCAACTGGAACAGGACATAAATAAGGTTGTATGTGATATCCTACGAACCTTAGATCCAGATAATGTGGATGATCGAGATGATCAATTAGTAGCAGAGTTTTTGAAGGACATTGAAGAGCTACTCAAGGCGGTGTACAACAACGAGTTCAAAGATACAGAAGAGATAACAGAAGGTGTGATATGAGTTCTTAAATTGTACAAACATTTCACAACATTGCAAGATAAGCTCTAAATATTATATAAAATCTCTGCTGAATATGCAATCAGAGCTTAAAATATAAATGAAAAATTTCAAGTGTTGTTTTAAGGTAGTAATTAAAATTAACAAATTATCCAAGAGAGTGATATTTTTTATGTGTTTGATTATTAGACATAACGGATCTTGTAGTTAAAATGTTAAAACCATTGTTAAATGGTGATTATTTTTCAGCTTATAGAGATATGGTGGACAAGAATTTGGAAAAAATTGAAGATATATTTGGCATTGAACTGAAGGAATCTGTTGAAGACACCATCGAGGATATCTTAGTCCGATTGGAGCAATTTTATGGTAATTTTGCACATTTCTCCTGCATGGATCAATTAGTGCATTGAAAATAAATGCACCTTGTTAACTCTGCATTTTGTCTCGCATAAATAGTTGAGGAAAATACGGCACAGAATACTAAAAAATGAAAAAAAAATGTATTCATAAAGTTGAGGTTAGCAAAGTATTTTAGAAAGTTCGTCTAGTAAGCAACAAGGTCTGGAGTCAGAACTAATCTCAGGTGATTGATTATGAACGAGAATGTAAGAGGAGTTTCGAAATAGAGTAAAACTAAGCCCTTTGTCTGGCTTACCACTTTTTAAAGCAAAATCCGTCACTTTAATTATTGCAGAAAGAGAGTTCAGATTCCAGTCGGAGGGTGCAGACAGATCAAACAGTAACGAAAATGATGACAGCAAATAAGACGTCCAAATTGCTAGTCGTCAGGAGAAAGAAACGTGCTGGTGCACGATACGAAAACATTTCTACCAGAAATTACTTGTCTCTTTGGCACAAATATGTTGGAAAAATTTAGACACAAGAATTTTTAGCTTTTTCAGTTTGAAGAAAAATTTTGATGTTAGAGTGTAAGTGGCAGTATATTCTTTCTGCGGCATATATCGTAAAACTAACTCATCATGAAATACATAATGATTTGGATGCAATGGTACAAATGATGTATCTTTTAGAGTGTTACATAAACAATATATATATATATATATAGGATCTAAACAGCAAGATATTTTAATCTGATAGACTGATGGAACTTAATATTTAGCTTTAGCGAAGTTTAAACTGAAGTATATATGGTGATGGTTTATTATACAATGACGAAATCATTTGAAATTTTACGTAAAAATAATCATTAATATTGGAAAGTTACAAAAGTTTTCATTATAATATATTCATATGCATCATATTTCAACACCGAAGCATGCATTAAACACGTGCTTTCGATTGCATTGTTTGAAATCCAACTTTGGTGTCGGATTCCAAGTGTCAAATAAGCTGTTCTTCGATCCGAAATTAAATTTTACAGATGTCGATCAGTTTACAAAGCAATCATGTGTAAAATATTGGCCGGGGTACACAATAACGAGGGTAGCGATAATGCATTCGTTACACAGTAAGACCTAAACTGCTAGTTTCTGTGACACGCTGTCTTCCAAGAAATACAAGATTCATTTGATTGCTTTCATTTATTGATTTATTCCAGCTTTTGAATTTATCTGATAGCAGCCATCATAAAAAACGCACTGTTTGGTATTATGTCAATAATTCCAGTTGTTTCGAAATAAATGCATATTGATATACATTTAATTTCCGCGAACTTTTATCAAATTTCAGCCTGTGTGAAGTAAATTTTAATTTTTATTATTACAATAACATATATTACATATGAAGCTTATTTCCATTTCAATGATGCAATCCAAATGGAGCGGTTGTTCTGTAACTATGTGAAACGTCATGATTAATGTGAATATGCTACATAAAATGTGACAAATATGAAAATTATTTGCCGTTTTTATATTTTCTACCTTTACTGATATAATTCCTTTTAAATAATCGATGTTGCTGTTTATTGACAATTTTCCTTCAATCCTGAGAGCTATTTCAGTTGACATATTATTTTGCCGTGATGTATTTCTTCTAGCATAGATATCTTGCGAATAAATAACAATGTGAATGTGCATTTTCTGTAACGAAATATAGCTTGGCAACAAAATTCTGAAACTCTTTGCTATTTATCTTTGTTAAGATAACACAAGCCCAGACTGACTTTTGCGACCTGGAATCGTGACAAGACCGACTATTTTGTCCTAGAATCCTGCAACATTCTACAAAGATATGTTTCACGCATGAAAAAAAAAAAACGCTGAATATCAAGTTCTCTCTCTCTCTCTCTCTGTCGCTCCCTCACTCTAACTCTGTCACTCTCTCTCATTCTCTCCTTTTCTCTGTATTTTTCTCTCTCTCTGTGTTTCTATCTCTCTGTCTCTCTCTCTCTCACTCTGTCCTTTTTCTCTGTATTTTTCTCTCTCTGTGTTTCTCTCTCTCTCTCTCCCCCTCCTCTCTAACTCTGTCACGCTCTCTCACTCTCTCCTTTCCCTCTCTGTTTTTTCTCTCTCTCATCTCTTTCACTCCCTCTCTTTCTCTCTCACTCTCTCTCTCACTCTGTCCTTTCTCTGTCTGTTTTTTCTCTCTCTCACCCACTTTCTTTTCACGCAATCTTGCAATGGTCGTGTTTTGCACCTAACCAAGCAATGTAATAGCTCGAGCACGAATCACGTAAATAGAACTCGATCGTGAGTCAGTAACGCGAGGAAGGACATAAGTGTGGGGACTAAAACATAAACGTACATTTTTTAGCATCAAATCCATCTGTGGATTTCTTCAATAAACTATTTCAGCTTAACAGTCTTAGCGGCGCATCACACCATTATTAATGCAGATCGTTATTGGTCCTAGAATTATCAGATGGCAGTAACGCCAGTAAGGCCAGGGTATGGGGATTAATACACAAAACGCATGTTTTATCTTAAAATCCATCTGTATATGTCTTTAACAAATATTCACTGATTTAATGAAAGCCCGTTAGCCCATTGCTGATTTTTTAAAATGTCTAACAAGTATGATTAAGCTTTATTTATTTCTGAACCTAAGACCTAAAGTGCCATCAGAAATACGATTAAAAGTTTAAACGGACAAGGTAAAGTTGGATTTGTGTGAGATTGAGAATATCCCTGATTCATAAATAAGACTGAAATTATTGCCGTGACTCTTTGTAAAAGTCTGTAGAATGTCTTGATATATATCACGGAAGATAAAATTCTCTGGGTTACACACAGCAATATAAAGTGGGTTTTTACACTTTTATTGAAATTGTACAAATACATTCTTCTGCAGACCTTGAATCTACACCTAGGTTTTGTACCTTAACATCTTCTGGCATTCATCGGTATGGTTGCTGTTTTAGCGAAAAGTTTTTTTATGTTGCAAATGGAAGTAAAATATAAGGAAGAGCACTAAACTTTATGCCAACCAAGAGAAATAATACCGAAACAAGATCCAGCTATCCGAGCGATGCACCTTTGCGAACGTTTCAGGTCTGCAGTAGTCACGACAGGCAGACTAAACAACCGGTTGCGCGAAAGTGGAATAATGACCTGCTAGTCTACATCGAAACTGTATTAAACCAACGGCAATGAAGCCTGAAGCCTTTGACAAGAGTTGGCACCATCCATTTGGGAAACTGATGGCCATAAGCCTTACAGAGTGTTCAACGACGGCACGCGGTTTCTGCTGTTTCGAAATGGTGACGACTATGCAGATGGTTAGGAAAGCGATTCACACAAACTTTGCGCAATATACGCAAAATCGCATTTCTGAAGACTTAAGATATCAAGATATTAAGACATTAAGATATCAAGATATCAAGATCTCGAGATATCAAGATCTCAAGATATCAAGATATTAAGATATCAAGCTCGGCAGAGAATTTCATTCAAAATTATTAATCTTTATTCAAAATTTCAAGAATTTGTGTTGTGGCACATTTTAAGACCTTATCACTGTTCAAGTCGGGAAAATTAGTGAATCGCCTCATAAAGCAACAACATGCCCCCACCTCACCAAGTTAAATGGGCCAGATATCCATAAAAATTTGATTGATTTAATCAAAACTTGCATAT
Source organism: Protula sp. h YS-2021 (assembly GCA_949752745.1). Classification (NCBI taxonomy): domain Eukaryota; kingdom Metazoa; phylum Annelida; class Polychaeta; order Sabellida; family Serpulidae; genus Protula; species Protula sp. h YS-2021. Next base: position 4,876,474 of record OX457027.1, read on the forward strand.
GAGCGTATAGACGACAAAGTCCGCAGCATGGGTATGTGGCTGAACTACAACGCAAAGAAGACCACGGGAACTAAAAAGTAACGAAATGCAAGGCACACACGATCAAATAAATTTTCAATCGTTTGATTAAACGCACAACTTCATTTTTACTAAGTTAAGAAATAAACATATCAGTTTTACACTCATCTTTTCGCTAGAAACAGTTTAAATCGCCTTGTATTGTGGTTTGAGCTGAGCTGGCGTATTTCTCATCACAGCATTAAGCTCTGTGGTTACAACCTGAAACAGCATAGGCTATGCGGAATACTGAAGTTCAATATAAATTCACATCTGTTACTTTATTTAAACTGTCAAAAATAAAAAAAACCGTGAAATCATTGTCATAATATTCCAAATCATTTTTAAAACTTTCAATCAAAACAACAACCGTCAGAAAAGTCTGATGGTATGTATTGGTTCATATTGTAAACATAGCTCAAAATCTATTAGAAATGAAGAAAATAATTGGCTAGTTATTCTTTCAACAACCGTCAGAAAACTCTGATAGTACGCATTGGTTCATATTGTAAACATGGCTTAAAATCCGTCAGAAATGAAGAAAATAATTGGCTACTTATTCTTCAATAATCGTCAAAATAGTCTGATAGTACGCATTTGTTCATACTGTAAACATGGTTCAAAATCCATTAGAAATAAAGAAAATAATTGGCTACTTACACTCTCTACAATGCACTATAATGTTTGGAGAAATGTTGAAATATAGTCAAGTTGGTGTCAATTTTTATTGCTTAACTGGGTTGCAAATAACGTTCAAAAGGATTTATTTTTTTCTCTCTAAATTTATCGGGTCGTTAGCAGTTACTCGTCAGTAATTCAGGAGTGGTATTGAATGTGTTCGCTATTCAGCGTGTGTGTTAGGACGTAAAAGAGTTAATTTTAACATGGAATAAATTATCGTAGTGGAAACAAGAGAATGGTTTCAGTAACGAAAAAGTTATTAGATGCTATGTTATTTTAAACGGTGCAAACAAATAGTTTCAGAAAATATCGTTACAAGAATACCCCGAGAAAGCAGTCGATGAGTGGCGTATTTTGTGAAACGCTGTCGATTTAAAACAGTGATTACTGTGAGCGAATATTGCTTTGTAAGTTAATGTGTAACGAGACAGCAGCGATCAACTGCGGAATGACTCTAAATGTACAACAGGCACTGCAAAGGCCATCTGCAATATATTAAGGTGTTGTGTGTTAAGTCCTACATGCGATGTCTTGTGATGAGGCGCTTCTATCCTGCAACTGTGTGTTACTTTGGACTAGTAAAACATTTATCTGTGACATGGTGCTTTGGTTACTTTTGGAAAAATATTTTTTGTGATCGAAAGTGAGCTTAATTTATAAATTTCACAAATATGTCCTTATGTAATAGGAGGATTTTTATATAGAGTATTTTCTGTTTTTCTTGAGTATCGATTCACCCATCATACCAAAAATTCTATCCATAACAACCATTTCTTCTTGATTTCAAATCTTACTCTTTCTACTTTTTTTGCTATTCTTTCCCTTTCTATTTCAATTTTATTAAAGAAGGGAACTGACAATTTCATTTATGAAATCAACTACAGACTTTAATTAAATCCTGATTGATATTCGGTCTCTTAGTATCTATTTTAGATTACAATTCTATTTTCGCCTGAGAAAACTTTATTTTCTGATACTCTTTCCAAACACATTTTTCAAAGACTTCTGCTCGTCTCTCTTCTTAATGTAATAAGCTCTTTTTCACAATATTTTGTTGTTTCATTTCATTACATAACATGTGAAATATTTCAAAATTTATCATATTCTTTGTTCATATTCTTTGTTCTTATACTGACACCTTCGTTTTAAGTGAGAAACCTTTCAGTGTTGTTTATTGGTAAAAGATTTGCAAATAATATAAACATTGGCGCTCTGATAGCTAGTTTTTATCACTTTGGACTTTTTATCAATAAATATCTTTTGATTATGACAGATTCGACAGCTTTAATTAATTATTTTCCGTAAGAATGGCGAGGGAATTGAACAGTTTCATATAGGTTGTTATAGGACATTACAGAACATGTTATAGGATATAGTAATTGCAGAAAGAATTCTTGTCCCATTGCTCTCATACCACAACATCCTCGGACTGCGAGCCTGCTTACAATCGAAAATGTATGGCATAAAAAGGATACAATTAATGCATCCTTGGATTGACAGCATGCTTACAACTTCAAACAGAAGACGTACAAGAGGACACTGTCACAAAATCTTTGGACTGCGAGCATGCGTACAGTTAAAAATGTATGAAAGTTAAAAAAAGGAATGAAAGAGGATACAGTAAAAAAAATCTTTGCACTGTAAGCAGGTTTACTTCTTAAAATAGAAGGCATACAAGAGGACACAGTCAGACAATCTTTGGACTGTGAGCATTCCTACTACTTGAAGGCAATAGAAGGCATAAAAGAGGATATCTGCAATGTACACTGCTTACATTTGCGACCTCTTAAAAGAAATATTAGGGGTGTCTCATTAAGTTGTTATGTTAGCTAGGACATTTGTATACCCCTTTAATCAGATGACAGTCTTCATCGGCCGTTGCTCCAGTAGCAATATGGCATGTTGCATAGCAATGTTGACATTTCACAGCAATTTCTGTCTAATCAAAACCAACTTTCATCTAAATGATAAAAAACTTAGCATCATAGGACGTGGAGGGTGAAGGGAAGGTGGACGAAGAAGAGGACGGGGAGGAAAATTAGGAAGGCAAGGGTAGAGAGACGTTATAGTTGAGAGCGAGGGAAAGGAGGAGGGTGATATGAAGGGAGACAGAGAGGAGGACGAGGAGTGGGATAGGAGGCGGAGGGGCTGACAAAGAGGGAGAAGGGGACTGGACGAGAAGGGGACGGCGACGGGGACGTCAAAGGGACGGAGAAGAGAAGGGGTACGGAGACATATAGGGATTACACAGGGGCGGGGGGCGAGGGGATGGAGGGGAGAAGAGAAGGATATGGATGAGAAAGGGGGACTTGGACGTAGAACAGAATAGGAAGGAAGACAGAGAGGGACGGGTAGGGCACGGGAATGTGGAAGAGATGGGAAGGGTGACATGCAGGAGGACGGAAAACTAGAAATGGAGGGTACGTGGAGATGATAAGAGAGGGGGATGTGACAGCGCATGTCGAAGGCAGGGATAGAGTAGCAAGAAAGGATGGGGGCGTAGAGGTCTATGTGGAGGGGACGGGGAGAGAGAAGGGAGACGGCGAGGAACGACGGAAAAGAGAATCGGTGACGTGTAGTGATCGGAGACGGGGACTGGGCTAGGAACAGAGGGGGGGGGGGAGGACGAGGAAGGATAGGTTGATATTGATGAGGATGTGGAAGCAACTGGGAGGAAGCGTAGGGGGGACGGGGAGGAGTAAGTGAGGGGACGGAAGAGGGACAGGGAGGGGGACGTAGAGGGAACACTGAGGGGATTAGGAGGAGCAGAGGGAGGAGGACGTTGAGGGGAAAGTGAAGAGGGGCGTAGAGAGTGATGTAGAGGGTTTGTGGAGTAGGTTGGGTGGAGGTGCGAAGAAAGGACATAGACTGGGACAGGAAATAGGTGAGGACACGAGGGATCGGATACGTAGAGGATTTTTGATAACTATTGAAGGCCTATCACGACTTGTGTCACATTGTTTCTATAAATGTTAGGGCTATTTTTAAATTGGACATCTACAAGACTTCGTCTTAATCTCTTTTACAGTCGAATATATCCATATATTTAGAACTGTGAGACTTTCTGCTGATTGATGTAAATCTTTTTAGGTATTTCTTAAACGTTTGTTTTCTTTTCAGATTGACTAACCTATTGGTTTCTGCTTGTCCAGTACTATTTGTAATTAGGCATCACCAACCACATTAATAAATATTTACAAATGTTGTCCCATTGCTATAAAAGCAACCTTGAGGTCATACTTTATTACTGTTAGAAGAAGAAATACGCAACATGACTTGCTTTGTCCTCAGCGATTTCATATAAACATTTAAAAAAATATTCTAAATTATAACATAAGACTCTGCCTGCCAATGTGGAAAATACCTATTTTAAATTTAAGTGTGCAAGATGACGTTAGCTATGGGGATAGATAAAACACCCATAATTTAGACATAAATTAAAATTAATGTGGTGATTTATTTAAATAATTACAACGTCTCGAAACATAAACATAAGAAAATAACAATTTCATGGACATACGCTTATCTGTGTTGTTGTTTTCACAAAAAATTGACTCTAATCGTAAGTGTCGTATAAAGATCGTGAGTATCATGAAAGAAACGGTATTAGATAAAATCCATTCTTCAAGTTTTCAAATATAATATATAAGTGTAACTTTTATTTGGTGAAACTGAGGTATTTTCAGGCATTTAGGGTATCACCAATAAATAATATCGTGCATTTGCACAACAACGTCCGTAATATAACTGATTGAACTTTGAAGTTTGAATTTTCTTTGCCATGCCAGCTTAGAAATTCGTCCCAGTGAAACATGTTGTCTGTACGCCTATCTCACTCAACGAGTTGACAGCCATACGGCAAGAAACTTGGTCAGACACAGAAGTAATATCTCATATGAATTAGTGATATAAAAAGAGTCATTTTTATTGATACTGTATTATATCGTGCTCTGTTTAAAACGAAGCTTGCACATTTTCCTATTTAAATCACATACTAAAAGTTTGAGTGTTACCTCAAAGTGTTACTCCGATACGCGTGCTAGCGACCATCTGTACACGTGCTAGCGACCATCTGTACACGTGCTAGCGACCATCTGTACAGGTGGTAGCGGCCATCTGTATACGTGCTAGCGACCATCTGTACACGTACTAGCGACCATCTACAGGTGCTAGCGACCATCTGCGCCGTAAAGCTGGAACCAGAACCCACCCCATAAACGGACACGCCGCAAATAACAAATTATGAAAGGGGCGCCTCTGGATCATTCTTCTCCACTTTGAGCATTCCATCACGATGTTTTCGTCATTAAATACCTTTCTGATGTCCGATCGATGAGCGCAGATTTCATTTTTACGGAAGCTAAGCACTATTTTTGTCACTTAGCCAACTATTTCTCCTTCCGGGCATCTTCACTTCGGTCATAAGTGTGCTTCTAAAGCAACACCGAAGGTGCATTATCCGGATACGCCTATCTTAACGAGGACTTAATAACGCAAAAATAACGGATTAGAGGTCTCTTCTAGATCTGTCCTGTGTCATGCTAATACCTTAACAGATTGCAAATAGTAGTTTTGCTGCATCCCAAGTTTCAAGCTGGAACTGGTTTTGAACCATTAGACTGTAACGTGTCTAAGTCTTGCTTATGACAGTTTTGTAAAAATCTGGACAGATCAACAGACGCACACCTTCAGGAAAACACAACGCACAATAATAAAAATAAGTAATAAATAAATTAATTAAGTAAGTAAACACTGGTTATGCATAAGTATAAGGTAATTGAGAAGAAAGAAAAATTCTAAGAATACAAAAAACATAAGGAATAAGAAATAAAACAACAGTTTATGATGCAAACTTGGGTAAAATTCTTTAGTCCGGTTTTGCTCTAAAATATGCTCACTTTTTGGCGTATGCTTTCGTATGTCCTTAAGTATTTAAGCTTTGGCTTTTTCAAGGACTGATATATAATAATAATGATTGCTGTCGTATATGACACGAATGGTGTTTTCATTTTATTCCACAAAGGAGTTCAGAATTTAATATCTTTTTTCATTTTCTTATCTCAGAATATGGCTCAATTATTTTGCTAAAAATCATTGAGAGACCACAAACATAAAAAATGGTGCACTGCAACTCACACACAGTGTGTTACTGAACAAATAAATCTTTCCCGTATCTAACTCGTAATCAAAACAGCTCTACTATCAGCTTACAGCTTTATTATGCTGTCAGCTAGCAGCTCTATAATGCTGTCAGCTAACAGTGATATATACTATCAGTTAGCAGCTTCATAATTAAAGTATAAGAAAACACAGTTTTAAGTCTTGAGAACAGTATTCACCGGTATAAATAATAACGGGGCTTTTCAAAATCAAACTGGCGTTTCATTTTTATAATTGTGACAAACATGATTTATATATTTTGTTCATATAATTGCGAAAACAAATATTTTTTACTGAAAATTTTCCATTTTACAAAAATGGCTGCAATTATATCTGTAAAATGCGAATGCAACGTTATAATAACCTTGTCTTTCTTTTTCTCTGAATTAAATGATGTACTGTTTGCCATTTTAATTCGTATTTTAAGAAGATATATATCTACAAAGCACGTAAAGTTGATTTGCCATTATGACGTTCGCCATGTTGTCAATTCAGGACAGACATGATTCATTCTGAAGTAGATACTTCATACACAGTTATACCCATTATAATGTCATGAAATAGAAAACACAGACAAATGTTATGCCTTGGATTACATATCAAAACGATGCCTCTAACAACACACAAATACTTTCTTCTGTAGAATTCTTTAACAAGATTTTATACCATAAAAATGTATATTTATATTTTTAGCGAAAGAACATAATTTACAGGAATTCCTAAAAAACGTAAGTGTCATATAAGTTATTTAAAGGAATTATAATGGATGCGAGCTTTATCTCTGTGTTTGCACTCATTGTAGCAGACGGGATGTGTATGCATTTTTAATTTTAGGAGAAGAAATAAAAGAAAATGTAATTTTGTAATGCCATGAACGTTAAAATTCGTTTGTGAATGATAATTTAAAAATTTAATTTTAATCATTAATTTATTAGACGATTCATTTTAGATGGATTATAATGCGATAATTTTTTTAATAAATTGCATATTTCATTACAATTAAAAGTCGATAAGAAGATTTGTGTTATATTAATTTAATGCTAAGTGATATTTTTCGCTTTTGCGCTTGTTGCATGGCATAATTTGTGTCCAATTAACAAAAGGTACTATCTGAAAATGCGTTAAACGCGTATGTTTTCATGAGTTTCTGAAAAATGTAACTACTAATAAAAAAGAAAATAATAAATTAAACTAAAAATTAGCCTATTAAGAAATTTTAACTTTATAATATTTATACGCCAAACATGAAATTACAAAGTACAAATGATAAATTTTTAAAAACGTATAAAAAGTACATGACTGAATGCACAAACAGCACACAGTAGCTAAGTCTATGAACTGTATGCATAAAAACTGCATTATTCATTGCTATCTTGTGGCAGAACATCTGAATAAATTAGAAAATTTCTTGCCTTCTTCAGAACTTTTTATACTTATAAAATTTTAGAAACATCATTCTAAACTGCAGTTTAGAATACTTAATTAGCTTCTTAAGAAACATTTATTCCAGTGTTACGGAATAAATTATTTAATTTCAATAACTTTAAATTGCGTATTGTATGTATTTTTGAAAGCATATTTTCTTAGAGACTGATGAAAATTTTAACATAACTAAGGGTTTAAATTCATTCACACATCACGCAATGGTACGATAAGGATACCTGCTGCAGTGTCATATGAAACGTTAAAGCGCTCGTTGAATGTTTATAGTTTCTAATATGTTTTTATATCTTTAAACTGACAGGCCTGATGAAGAATTTTGCAAAGAAATAAACAAAAAATAATGTCACCAAAGCTGTTGTATGACCAAATTTTCGAACTATATTTACTGGCTTTGAGCTAAGATAGTGTTCTTAAGACTCACTATCGCAAAATTGAAACATTGAAAGCAGGACATCCGATAGTTATTCTTAATTCTGAAAGCCTCAAGGAACTTTTTGCTTAGAAAGCATTGCGAAAATTTCTCTTTCTTTACCATTTTATTGTTTTTCTTGTTTTAGATTTTTCATTTTCTTTGTCGGTTGTTCGATTTCCACTCGCCGTCTCAACTGCTGGGAAATTGACACTTGGAACATGTGTACTGGGACAGAGGATCCAGATCCATGTGCCCATTTGTTGGCATATGGCCTCATCAGAGGCGTATTACGTTATGAAATTTAAAAAGTAAAATGTCTTAACAAATTATAGCTGTGAAGCAGAACATTTCATAAGATTCCAGATCACAATGGCACTCTTTATTAATCTTATCTATTTCTAGAGGCTTTTAACGCGTGCCTGCCATGACATTTTCTCAGTTTGCAAAATCTAAAAATGTTATCAAAGAAATAAAATGTTGCTCAGTAAAATACAAAGCTCATAGCAAAATTTAAATAAATGAGAAAGACATTGATATATATATATATATATATATATATATATATATATATATATATATATATATATATATATATATATATATATATATATATATATATATATATATATATATAGATAATTAGATGTATTTATCCAAATTAACATTAAATTTGAAAAGAGCATTCCACAGCTAAAGGTGAAGATAAAAATATTGTTTTTAAACAAGTGAACGTTGGATAAACTGTTTGAAATAAATAACATATATGAAAGGATGTATTACGTTGCATGTGGAAGGAAAAAGTAACGGTTATATGTCAACATCCAGGTCGTTATATTATAAAAGCAATCTTTTAAAGTGTTATACAGTTGACCACTCATTTTATAATACTGGTCAGTCAAACACTATTATTGTTATATCAAACAAAGTATTTATGCAGTACACGTAAATATTGTAAAATCAAAAACTGTGTTTCTTATTTATTTGTAAATTAAGAGTATTATTACTTATAATAACACCGCGCTATATTTTCGCAGCAGATTTTTCTTGAAAGTGACGTCATTGTGACCTGATAGCTTAAAACGTAGATTGCAGAGATGTTGCTTGCATAAACTCTCTGTCGAGCCACAGATGCAGCCATTTTCGTCATAGTTGGAACATTTTTGTCAGAGTTGAAACATTTTCGTCATAGTTGAGCACTTTTCGGCGTGATTCCAGATCTTTTGGTCCACTTCAAGAATACCAAATTTCATTTCATACCCCAAGTGTTTTCAGAGGACATGCACGGAAACTGTGAAAAATCCCGATGAAAAAAAAACAGAAAAAGTGATAAAGAGAAACTTTTACATTGCTCTTTAAGATAAAAACTGCCTTGGACCTTTCAATCTTAAATGTAAATAAGTGGATTCATACAGAATTGATAACTTAAATAATAGCAAATGATATGAACAAGGCGGCTTTTTCATAATTTCTTTGTAGTTGCAGTCAAACCACACATCGTTGGAAAGGTGCCAAAGACGAATTGGCTCATATTGTGAAAACGGTTCTTGTTATAAAGCCATTTAGATGTCAAGAATATAATTGGCTACTTACACCACATATAATGTACTACCTTCATTTGTTCACGGAATATGTTTCCTTTTGTGTTTCCTCTTTATTAAAAATGCAGCATCTCAGACTGAATCCTGTTATAAATTACTTAAAGAAGATTTTTTGCAGAACCAAGATGAAGACAGACATGGCTTTATTTACTGTGACGTTTGGATTAGCAGACAGTTTAACCATCCACCACAAAGAAAAGCGTCAAAAACCATGTCTCTTCGATAATTCAATTGCTGTTAACAAGTTTCCTTCTCAGCTGAACGAAAGACATAAATAAGGTTTAATGTAACATCATAAGTACGCTAGACCCGAATAATGTGGATCCCAGAGATGAGCAAATAGTGGCAGCGTTTCTACAAGAAATTGATCAGCATAATACAGCGATAGTCAACAAACAGTTCATAGATATACAAGAGATACCACAAGGTGTCATATAAGGGGTTACAATTGACCAAAGCATTTAAAACTTGGGCAAAAACATTACAAAAAAAGCTCTAACCATTATGCAAAAACTTAACACATTTCAAAATATCGTGCGTTTTTAGAGTAACAGTTTAACTCCTATATTAAGAATAAAAGCAACATTCATACATTACTACATGAAACTGCTGAAAAATGATATCTGTTTTTAGAAAATTATTGCTAATTCGATTATTGCACATGACAAATTGTGTCATTACTGAATTTAAGCAATCTTCTAAGTTTAAGTATTATTCAGCTCTTAGTGATGTGGTGGACAAGTATTTGAAAATAATTGAAGACACATTTGGCATTGAACTAGAGAAATCTGTTGAACTCGTCATCGACAACATCTTCAACCGACTGGAGCAATTTTATGGTAATTATGCTCACTTCTTCAGTTAATTTTGCATTTTTCAACGCGTTTATAATTGCGCTGTAAAAGGCACAAGACAATGAGAAAAGGCGAATTATGGAAAATGTAATATAAGATTGAAGTTAGTTCACATTTTATAGAACATTTGACCAGTGAGCGCAAAGTTTTGAGTTAAAACTAAGCTCACTTAATTAGTCATCAGCAAGAATCTAAAGGGAGTTACGAAACATAGTAAAATAACCGCATTGTCTGACTTACCACATCCCTTAAACAAAATCCCTACTTTAATTGTTGCAGAAAGTGAGCTCAAATCCCTGTAACACGGTGAAAACAGGTCAACCATAACGGAAATGATGACACGAAAAACGCGTAGAAATTATCAGTCCTCAGAATACACTACACAGAAAAAAAATTATGTCTCAAATTATTGTACTCTTAGGTGCAAATATGTTGAAAGCGAATTTAGGGAGGGGAAGTTTGAACTTTTTTATGTGTGGATAAATAGTTTATGTTTGAGGATGAAGTGTTGTATGTTCTTTCTGTGTCGTAGTGTAAAACAAACTCATAACATACTGGATAATGATTTTCATGCAATAATACCAATAATACCAGTCATTGGTTGATTTGTGAAAAAAACAACATTTTGTAAACCATATAGACCCCAAACAGAAAGATATTCTAATATCAAGGACTGATGTAATTAAATAAATAACATTAGAGCACTTAGCTGAAACATCTCTCACTGGTATGTACACAATAACTGAAATCAATTGTGATTTGCCTAAAACATTTAACGCCACATGGTCAGATCACGCTATAGGCACGTGTGTCTGATTCCCGCAACGAAAGATTACGCTACAGACACGTTTGTCTGAACCCCGCAACGAATGATCACGCCACACGTACGTGCCACCTATCCCCGCCACCCTCAACGCCAGATCACACTCAACGCCCGATCACACTCCAGGTACTCCTACTCTTCCTTCCCCGGCCGCAATGCCAGATCACGTCTTAATTTATGTGACAAGTTTGTCATCTTATAAGCAGATAACGACTTATTGATTGATTGAAGCATTGTTGGCCAGAAGAAAATGTCAGTAGGGTCAATAGTGTCTTCATTTGACGAGGAAAAAGACCAATATATGTTCTGTTAATTACACAAGTGACTGCTTGGTTACAAATAACTGAAATAGCTATAGACATTTGACTTGGAAATCGACCAATTCAGATTTCAGCGTCTACGCAAGTTCTCTAACAGTTACATTTATATATAGTTAAATATATGTCATGCGCTTTGCCATTGCATTGGTGGATATGTAGTTTTTTAAACACTGTCGTTAGATTGCAACTGTCAATTAACGCAGAAATTAATTTATCAACATTTCCAGCAGTTTACTCAAATTATAATTTGGCTATATTGATTTGGTAATATTTTTAGATGGAAACTTATTGTGTAAAAGTGATTCAATTGATTCAATTAAATGGGTAAAGGATTATGAGAAGCACAGCTTTATGGATATTGAAACAATAAAGAATGTTGATAATTGTTCACCTTCGATAAGCAAAAATGATTGATAGTTATCTAATCCCATATGTATCTGGTGTCAAATGATGCAAAACTGCATTCTTAAGCATATTCGCAATTCCCAGGTTTTGGAAATGGAACAGCTTTTTATGGCCTTTACATTACATTGACAAAGTTAAAAAGTGTCAGTGGCAATACAAGTAGCAAAAAGAAAATTAGAAAAGAACAGCTCAATAAGATTACCTCGGATATTTCGTTTTCAGTTTGTCAATGCCTACATAGAACTCCATTTCCTACTCCCTCTTTAATTAAAGCCTAAAATAAATGAATAAAGGTGAAATTACAGCTCTGTTGAGTAAACATTAAAATAACACTCTCTTGTCAAGACTATTCAACAGCTCGGAAGAAAACTTGACAAAAGACTTTTTTCTGCAATTAGTAAACCCCTATGGAAAGTCTGATTTAGATCAGATGATATGGGATGACCGGACTGAAGGTAAGTGATTCCCATTGAGTTTGACCATATCCAGCCTTCTTCTTAATAGAGTAATGGTTAATATAGAATATCTAGCAATTGTGTAAAATACTGCAGGCCTTTGAAATTCTCATCACGACAAAATATGTTCTTAACCATTATCTGACTCCCACTGCACACACGTATAAAGAAACAATATGTGATTCTTACTTTTCTCAAGCTCCATACAAAGCTAATGCAACCTTTGCGTTAAAAGTCTTTTCTGTATTACGCTTGTAGAATGTTATAAAAGTTGATTTTCAGCTATAGATTGGCTATCCACGGATATCCTTTTTAGTTTCTATGTTAGAACCGGGAGAGGACGTGGAACTGGCAGCCTTTTGCCGATTAGAGCGTAAAAGGGCTCTAATCAAATCAAAAGCAGCGGCGTGGAAGGTTTCTGAACCAATCGAGATCAGCAGCGTAGAACGCCTCTTAATGAACCTCAAGCCAAGTAGAGGAGTGGAAAGCCTTTGAATAAACCAAGCATTGGCGTTGTTGGTTTCCGAATGAACCTAACAGCGGCGTGGAAAACCTCTGAGTGAACCTAGCGACGGCATAGAGCAAGTACGGCCTTGCTAATGAACCCCGAAGTGCCGATAAATTGACCTTTTCCAAATTCGCGAACCCGGTTTAAAACACATCAGGCCCATGATCAATCACTATGATAAACTCTATGAAGAACGAAAGTGCAATCACACTCGATAATTATAAAATAAACAGAACTGCTCAGGAAAGTTTCATGCTCACAGAAAAAAGAAACGAACTATTCGCATCTGAATAATACAATAAGTAAATAAAAGAATACAGTCAGAAGACATTAGAAAGGATAATGCAGGATGTAAAGCCAGATAAGATAACCCCATAAACTGAAAGAATTAAATTGCTTAAAGTCATCATTGACTGAAAACATTGATATACTGCCTCATGTGATATATCTCACTGCGTATGGATATGAAGACTAACGTACAATCAATATTTCAATCCTTAAAATCTTTCTACATTGTGCCTTATATTTTAGCGACAACTTTATGGAACTTTATTCAGCTAATTAATTATTATATACTGTTTTATATATGTTAAACAATCAGGTTGTCAAAACTGAGAAGTAAAATATATGAGCCTTAGGTATTTACCATGATGAATGCAACTATCCCGATATCCGTTTATTGTTTTAAAAAGTTCGGCAAGTTGCGAAAATAATGTTTCATGTTGTTATTTATTACATGGAATAATAGAAGCATGTAAGTAGACAATAAAAGCTTATTCTAGTTGCTAACGACTGGTTTAATAAAGGTTTAATGTAGTTATAATATTTCTATTGGTTTAACACCGATGGATGTCCACTTTCTAATAGTAAATGCTTCGAAAAGGCGCATTTTATACTTTTGTCAGTTTCAATGATATGCATCTCTAGATTATGTTTTGATTATACTTTCCAATACCTACAAAATTGCAAAATATTCTCTTTTTTAGAAAGTGTAAATTTTCCACAAGCATACTTATTCTGTTTTAAAGTTATAACGATATTTGAAAAATCATTTAACATTATTATTATTATTATTATTATTATTATTATTATTATTATTATTATTATTATTATTATTATTATTATTAATTTTTTGCATCCTCTGTGTGAGTTATTACCTAAGTTCTTACCATACGTCATTATTCATTTGCGGCATTTAAAGATTCTGAAAATGTTTTAAATCCTGGAGCATATCTTTGTACGATCTTTGTTCTATATGACAAAAAAAATACATCCCCCAATCTCCATGTGACCTCAATCGATGATTATATTTTAGACACATTATTGTAGAAACAAACGCATAACAACAGGTATTAAATGTGCTTCTTGGCACAAATCAGATTAAGATAGTAAACATATCTGGTCCCAGTATTCAGAGGTGTCCCTAAGGTTTGGCATTGATTTAGAACACTAAGGTAAGAAGAGATTGAAAAATATCATAAGTTTATTCAGCGCCAAACCTTTAAAGAACCGGATATTGGAAATGCCAATGACTTTATAACGCACCCATTTAGCATTGCCGCTGGGTGCGCAGTCTAATGATCTTTATCCATGAGCTATCATATATAAAAGTGAAAGGTATTTGATTTTCAAACCCATGCAATGATTCAAACTGAAAGAAGCAGAGATCAAGCGTCTTTCATACTACAGATCACAAAGTATTTATTAAAGGATGCAATCTTTGCAATTCCACTTTCGAATCAGCTTGAGGCGGCTAATGGACTAGATACAAACAAGTGCCAATACTTGTGAGTCATCAGCAGACATGGGGAAAAGTAGAAACACGATTTTATTTACTCACTGGATTGACGTATATGTTGCATTCGCTTATGTATGGAGCCTTGAAGAACAGAAGACTCCAACAGTTCAATATAAATGGTAGTAAGGACGAGTGCAGCCCTTATGCTACGCTTACAAGTTGTAGCTTGGTCAGAATATGGTGTAAAATATGTAAAGTAGGAGGAAAACGTAATTATAAGTCAGTAACTAGGAGTTCAATGTGTGTGTGTACATGACGATGTAAAAAATTTAATTTAACATTGTTGGAAAAATCGTCGTGGTGGAAAAAAAATTGTTTCCAGTAATGATAAGCATTGTTAGATGCTGTGTTGCTTTAAATGGTGTAAACAAATTGTTTTCGAAAATATCCTTACGCGAATAACCCAAGGAAAGCTGTATCCGTATGGTTCATCTTGTTACACGCGTTTGATTTTAAGTCATAGTATGAGCGAAAACTGCTTCACAAGTTAATGTGTGACGAAGCAACAACGAGCAACTGCAAAATGATTCTAAATGTACTAATTGTACTACGAATTCCTCCTGTATTATATTAGGCTACTTACCAAGGCGATGTTTGCTAAGCCCTACGTGAGTGGTTATGTGGTGCGGCGTGCGTAGCCTGCGAAAGTGTGTTAATTGGGACTAGTATAGTACATAAAGTATTTATCGTGGTACTTTGTTCACATTTTTGTGCGCGAAAGTAAGCATTATTTACAAATATGCTTTTTCTTGAATACTTAATTGTTAATTTCATGACATGATATTTGAAATGTTTTAACGCATCATATTCCATATTGGCTTTTGCATACCATATTTGTTTAAATAGAGCTTTCGATATTCATTTTCTAATTTTAATTTAATGATTGTTCCACAATAATTATTACTCTTAATTTACATTAGTTACGAAGTCGGAAAATATAATTTGGCCATGTAGATTAATGCTTACTACCTAAATGCTCACTATTACTACAACTAAATCTACTGCACTTTACAAGACCTGCCCGATGCGAGAGTCACAAGTTTCTGTGAAAAACCTAGCCAAGCACTTCTGTTAGTTCCTGAGATTCCACTTCTTTGCAAAAGTTCAGTGTCGGCATTGTTTTGGGTCAAAAGAAACAAAAACAAGAAAAAGATAATTTCGCAAACCAGACATTATGACACTCTTACATTGAAACACGCGTTTTCGCAAAAATGCAGGAACTGTGTATATCGGTAACACTCAGTATGACCTTTACATGAGAATTGAAAAAAAACATGAAAATTAGTGCCGCCAATGACAAATCAAACAACATGGCACTGGACATGTAAAGTACACACAAATGACACTCTGAAAACGCAAATCTTATGTTGGCATACTGATACGAATATCGATATAAGGCAAACCGACCATCTATTCTGTGTGAAAAACCTTTTAGTGTTGTTATTAGAATAGAAGAAAAAAAACTGCCGTTCTGCTATCCAGCCACTGATCTATAGCCAGTGGTTTTACGTGCTACCTCAAATATAATTTGGATACAACAGAAGGGTACTTGCAAAAAGAATTATTTTCCGATTGATCTCATGTCAATTCTATTCTACATTTATTGCAGAAAGTAGCATAAATTTAAGAGCCAGCAATATGCGAGAGTTTTGTACAAATCCCACCACTCAAGGCATATCTACAATTTAAATTAGAAAACACACAAGAGGACATATCCACTCAATGTTTGGATTGTGAGCAGACTTGCAACGAAAAAAGGACATAAAAGAGGACACAGTAACAAAATCCTTGGAATGCGAACATGCTTAAAACATAAAATAGATGTATAAACAGGACACAATCACAAAATCTTTGAACTGCACGCATACTTACTGCTGAAAAAAGATCATTTGAAAGTGGACACTGTCACAAAATCATTGGACTGTTAGCATGCTTGAAACTTATAATATTTGGGTTGCAATCATGCCTACAACTGAAAAAACAATATGAAAGAGGACACAGTCACAATCTCTTTAGACTACAAGCATTGTTAAAACGGAAGGCATACAAGAGGACAGTCACAAAATTCTTGGACAGCGAAGATGCTTTCTACTTAAAATAGATTCAAGAGGACACGGTCAGAAAATCCTTGCAATGCGAGAATGTTTCTACTTGAAATAAAATGCATACAGGAGGACACGGTCACAAAATCCGGGGACTTATTGGACTGTGGCCATGCTTTCTGCTTAAAATAAAAGGCATATAAAAGGACGCAGTCCCAAAATCCTTGGACTGTGAGCATGAGGAATACAAGAGGAATACAAGAGGGCATTCAATTTTAATAAACTCGTTTTAGTACACCATCACACCAATATGTACTTAAGAATTTTCAACCAAATGTATTGCAGTTTTGACACGTATAGTATGTACTCACACTTCATTTTGCATTTTCAATGTAGATTGATTAAATTTGCGACGTCTTAAAATAAAGATTTGTTGTGCTTTCTAAGGTTGTCATGACAGCTATAACATTTGTCTGTCCTCCTTAGCGAGATGACACACCTTGATCAGCCACTGTTCCCTTAGCAATATGGCAAGTTGTATAGTAATGTTAACATTTCACTGTCTTTGAAGAATACTTCGTGACGAAACCCCTGTTGCAGCCACGGTTGTTAGGCAAGCCACAGGCGGTATCATAGTATATAATTCTATCACTTTCTAATATCATTCGATTTTTAAATTACTATCCTTATTTTTAATTTGATATATTTATATATATATGTGTCACACAATAATCTGGCAATAATGCAATGATACCAAGCGTGTCATTGAAGAATAACATCAACTGATGACACAGTGAGAGAATTAACACTTTTTTATACCACACACAATATCACCTCTTTCAAAGTTTATTAGAGCAATATTTTGCTCATAGTTGGCTATTTAATAAGGCTAGTTGTTGCCATCGCTGGCAACTTTACCAGAAACCGTCTTAGAAGGTGAAATCCTGCCGTGCTGTGCAAAGGCCGCACAACGATTTGAAATGTTGAAAAATGTCGTTTCAAATTACTCTCATTTAGAACTTAACTAGTCTCATAACTTAGAAGTGTCATGTTGTGGATCTAGCTACTTTAGTAAATGTGACAGGCATAATGTACAATTTGTTGTATTCAATTTCTAAAAATGTATCTTTTTAGAAAGTGATGAAAAGAAAACCTAAATTTACGGTTAAACTGACATCTACATTTAAATTTTAATTTTCATGTATAATGACTTATTCAAGTTTATTTATTACAGACCTATTGCCACTCTGATGATATTTTGCGTTTTGTCGACCAACTGCCGCTTGCATAGCTATATATATATATTGGTCATGTTGGCAATTCAGAAAAGCCTTGATCCATAAGAAAGTTTAAAATTAATTGATGCTTCATTAAAAATGAAATGGATGTTCTCTAAATCACAGATATTTATCATTCCCTGGGTTGCAGATAAATGCGATATCATTAATGACACATAAATGCTTTCTCCTGTTGATTATGGTAAATAATCTGGACCCAGGTTACTTTACCATAACAACGTTTTTGTTTTTATCTGCATGGTTGTATTTTTAAGTTAGAACAGAAATTTTTTACAGAAATTCCTTTAAAACATCAGTCATTACTTAAGGCAATTATGTTGGAGAAAAGCTTCATGAATTTATATATAATTATAAAACTGATTATATTTTTTAATTTTTGGATGCATTTACAGGAAAATTTTTAAATAAAATAAACATATTTCATTATAATTACCTCAAGGGTATTGGAACCTGGGAACCATTAAATAAACTTTGTCTTGATTTTGGCTGGTTTTTATTTTTATTCACAACGCTTTTCCTCATTAACATACACAATACAAACAGACATGATTTAACACTCATGCCCCTAATTAAAATACAACACTCTGCCAAACACCAGCCAAAAAAGGCAAACTTAAAATAATAGAATAGAAACGAGATGAACAGCAATACCCTAAACCATCTATAACAAAAAAAGTTCAATGGCAAATATCCCGTCCATCATGCTGATTTCAATACCCTGTCTTTAAGCGCCAAGCTCACTTTTTCGAACCGCAATAGAACGATCAAAATAGCAATTAATAGCGTCTGATTTCCACAAACCGTGAGTCATTAAATCAGGCGTTAGTATGTTAGAACATCTGGGCCCTTCCTGTAACCCCCTGACCTGAAACTATGACCAGAATAACGGGAGGTGTCATATCCACACTGTTGCAAGAATTTAATATAAGAAATTTTATTTTATGTTAAATACATTAGTAAGTAGGCTTTAAAAGAGACAGAATAATATGCAAAATAAGTTTGGAAGGTCAGATGATGGCTTAATAATTTTGAAGTGACCGTAGTGAAAGAAAATAATAATTTTCTATAATGTTCCTAATCATTTCTTTATGATTTATTAAAAATTTCATTCTGAAAGTACGAATCGGCTCATATCGCACAAATGGCTCTTGTTCAAAATCCATTAGAAGTAAAAAAAACACTTGGCTACTTATATAAGCTAAAAAGTCAAATACACCTACAATGTAAAATACAACGTTATTGATTGTGTGCATTATTGAATGTGTACGTAATCGAGTGTGTATGTTATTGAAAAAATGCTTTATTGAGTGTGTACGTTATTGAATGTGTACGTTATTGAGCGTGTGCGTTATGACGTATAACAGTTAATTTTAAAATTGTTGAAAGAGTTATAGTGGTGGAAACAAAGGCGTGTTTCCAGTAACGACAAATATATTGAGATGAAGTGTTATTTTAAATAGTGTAAGTAAATTGTTTAAGAAAATATCCTCAAGAATACTTCAGGGAAAACAGTCACTGCGTTGCCCATTCTGTGTCACGCTGTCAGTTTTAAACAGTCGTAAGTGTGAGCTAACATTGCTTTACAAGTTAAAGTGTAATGAGGCAGCAGCGATCAGCTGGGAAATGGTTCTAAATTTACAGCAGGCACTGCCACTCCCAACTACGTGCCAAGGTGATGTGTGTTAAGCCTTACGTGCGTTGCCTTGTGATAATATATAAAGTATTCAGCATCGTGGTACTTTGGTTACTTTGAGAGAAATATTTTTGTGACTGAAATTCAGCTTAATTTATAAATTTCACAAATATGTCCTTATGTAATAAGAGAATTTTATATAGAGTATTTCTGTTTCTTGATCGTCGATTCACTCATCATAATAAAAGTTCTATCCATAACAACAATTTCTTATTGATTTTCAAATCTTGCCTTTTTTGCTTTATCTGTTCTATTCCTTTCCTTTTTTGTAGTTGTTCTCAGCAGTATGATATGTTACAGATCAGTGTAATAAATCATAGTACTAGATTCTATTTTAATGAAATATTTTCACACCCTCAAAATCCATCAACTTGTGCTACGTACAAATGTTGCAAAGTGGAAATTGTTTTATAAACTACACAGACAAAAAAGGAGAAACTTTGTGTGTTTAAACAACTTTTCTAAACGAAATAGATAATCCACACCTGCCGAGTCTTGTTGCAATGTATTCCCCGTTTCTCCACTGTTTTATGGAAACACATGGTAATACATATGGTAGTGCTTCCCTCTTCCCTAGGAAGGAGATACAGGGGCTTTTGAGAGGTTTCGTAACTATGAAAGATCTATGACCACCTTTGTATTGATGTTTAGGTAACTGATGTGGGTGTTGTCAGAATGGACATTCACAAGTCTCTATCAATATTGGTGCCCTCACTTTAATATCTTTTAAAGTCGAAAACTATATACTTAAAGGTTTGAGACTCTTAGCTGAGTGACATAAATCTTTTTAGATTTAATTTTTCTACACTGACAACAAAAAATAGTGGTTTCTACTAGACTAGAACTATTTGTAATAATCAACACGAACCTCATAAATAATCATTTACAAACCCTCTCCCATAAAAAAATATTTAGGGAAAAATTATCACTGTGAAAATAAAAAAACTACGTAACAAACTTTGCTTTTGCCGTAGCGGTTTTATAAAAGAATATTACAACCCTTAAAATATGTATCATAAGACCATGCCTAACAATTTACAAAATGTCTATATAGTAAATTTAATCATTACGGGTAGTGCAGAACACCCAAAATTTACAAAGAAGTACAAATTAATGTAGTGAGTCATTTAAATAATTACGTCTCGAAACATGAACATACGAAATTACGATATCATGGACAGATGCTGATGTTGTTGTTTTTACGAAAAATTGACAAGAATAGCAAAAATCGTAAGCATCATAAAAGATATATGAAAAAAGAACGTATAAATGGATGTGGAGAGACAGGGAGAGGGAAGGTGAAACGAACATTGATCGGACGGGGAGGGAAACGTTGAGGTGAATGTATAGGTGATCAAGATGGAAACATGAGGAGGATACGGAGGAGGATTTAGAAGGGACGGAGGGGAACCGGTTATGGGCTTATTTGATTTTAGTGTTTTACGTTAGTTGATAGACTTTTGCTCGTTGCATTTATATCATGAAAGAGGCTATATAACTTATCAGCTCTTCATTAACACGCAAGCTGCCAGCTTTATGTGGTTTATTGATATCAGGAAAAGTTCTATTTTCTTTTTTCTGAAAAGTTCTACAATGGTCTTGTATGAAATACTACGTATTTGCATAAAATAAATTGCCCTCAAAATATGACACTGATATTGTTTAGTATCGAGTCTGTGTTAAATTTATCCTTTTTTTTTGGGCTGCAATGAAACATACCAGTGCATTAATGACATACCAGTGCATTAGGAAATTCATGAAAACTTGCTAGGATACCGTATCATAAACATCTGTATGTTTTACTCACAGAATGTCATAGAAGATTTGCTTTAGTTTAATATTAAATAGATGCAAAGGAGTTTTCTACTGAAATTATGGAATTTTTGAAACTTTTTTTGCATATCAGCATACAGCATACAGCTTTGAAAATAATCCCAGTGATTTATGTCACTGAAGTTCCACTTCATCTCACTTAACGAAAGAAAGTTAACACTAAAATGTGAGGAGCACCTCAATAGAACTCCAAAGGAACCAGAGCCCGTCCCTAAAACGGACATGTCGCAAATATATCATTGTCCTATGGCCTCTTTTGATTGTGCTACTCCACCTTGTGCATTCTATCGCGATGTCTTCGGTCATTAAACACCAGTCTGATGCTCGATCGGTGCACCCAGATTAATTTTTTGTACGGAAGCGTCTAACCACTATTTGTGTCACTTATCAAACTATTTATCCTTCCGGGCATCTTCGCTGCGGTCATAATTGTACTTCCAAAGAACAACAGTGAAGGTGCATTATATGGATACGCCGATCCATTAAAGAGGCTTAGACAACGGATTTGAGGCCCCTCCTAGATCTGTCCTGTGTAATATTAACGCCTCCACAGATTGTAAATAGCAATTTTGCTGCATCCCAAGTGTCAAATCAGAACTGTTATTGAAGCATCAGACTTACATCTCGTGCCTAAAGCAGTTCTGTGGAACTAACTGCTTTAGGCACGTTTTACTAAACGACTAGTGTAATTAAACACATACTAGTGTAATTTAACACAGGTTATGTATAAGAATAACGAGGCTGAAAAGAAAAAAAAACATTTCGCAAAACAAAAAACCTAAACAATGAGAAATAAACAACAGCTGATGACGCAAAATTGGGTAAAATTCTCTGTTCAATATTTTATGAAAAACAATTTACTCTTTTAAATATTCACTTTTTGGAGTATGATTTCTGTTGTCTTCAGTATGTGAGATATATTTATTTAATATATATTTATTTAATATTTGCCTATTTCTGGATCGTTTTTGCTTTCATTTTATTCCACAAGAGTCCAAAATTTGATCTCCTTATTTTTAATTTTTTTCTGTACTAACATGGCCCAGTAATTCGCTAAAATATCATTAAAGTCATAAAAATTATAAAAGGCGACACTGAAGAAATATATTACTCCAGTATCCAACTCTTAATCATAGCTGTTAATAAAACAGTTCTGCTCTGCGCTAACTGCTCTATTGTTAAAGTATTAGCTATATAAATAGATATTTGTGTTTTTCAATATTTTTGCTAGGCGCAATAATTGATCGAGCAGCAAAGGATACTATAAGTATATATATGGGACTATCTAAATAACCATGTTTAAGCAAGTATAAGAGCAAAACGAAAACTCCAACGCAATACATAAACCTTAAACGTTATATGACATTTCGCCAAAGATATCACGTCCATCGCAATTTTGTAAGAAAGCATAATTTTAGAGCATAAATAATAGAACTCAGTGGTAAAAAGTAATTTCTATAATTGCGACTGGCATAATTTGTATATTGTGTTGATGTAATTACCAAAACGAATATTTTGAAAAATGAATATAGCACAAAGATTTTCTAATCTGTTAAGAGTCATCAAAATCATCATGCAAAGATGATACTTGATTAGACGCTTCTCTTTGAAATCTGGCCCAATCATACATAAAGTTACACACCTCCCTGCTTATAATATGAATTAGAAAATGGCAAACAGCAAATCGTTTGTGAAATGGAAAATTTTCAGCAAAAATTCTTTTCATGACTTAGGGCATTGGGTGTTTTGTCAAATTCATTATCTCAATGTATTTTGCATGATTTATGTGATTGAGTGTTTTGATATTTTGACGCTTTAGAGGGTTTTATGTTTGAGATAACCATATGAAGAAATGGTTCTTGAAATGTATTCACAGATAGGAAAAATCAGGCAGAATAATATGTAAAATTGTTGTTAACAGCTCAAATGATATCTTAACACAGTTTAATATGCGTATATTAAAAAACTAGATTCCTTAAGCTAATCCTTATCATTTCATTATTATTTAACTAAAACTATTGCAGTCAATAACATACATCAACCAGAATTTGACCAAATGTACGATTTAGCTTACATTGTGAATATTTCTGCTGTTCAAATTCCAGTTAGACATTAAGAAAATAATTGATTACTTGCACCACACACTAAGTAGTATGGTAGTTTGTCAAACTCAGCTGTCACAAATGTTAAAATTGATTTCTTTTTTTCGAAATTTATAAAATTTTTGTCAAGTAAACTACTGAATTTTCTTTCTCTATCACAATTGTGTAAGGAAGCATAATTTTAGAGCATAAATAATAGAACTCTGTGGTAAAAAGTAACAACTCTGATTAACACTAGAAAATATTGCAATTTTCTAACCAGTATTGCATTAAAATATATTTTAAATTACTGTATTTATACCCTTCATAACTGAACATTCTCTTTAATTTCTATAATTGCGACTGGCATAATTTATATATTTTGTTGATGTAATTCCCAAAACAAATATTTTAAAAAATGAATATAGCACAAAGATTTTCTAATCTGTCATCAAGAGTCACCAACATCATCACGCAAAGAAACGTTGATGATACTTGATTAGACGTCTCTCTTTGAAATCTGGCCCAATCATACATAAATTTACACCCCTCCCTACTTATAATATGAATTAGAAAATGGCAAACAGCAAATCGTTTGTGAAATGGAAAATTTTCAGTAAAAACTCTTTCCATGGCTTAGGGCATTGTGTGTGATATAATTATGTATTTATTACAGCAGTGTGTTTTTATGTTTCTGCGCTAGTTCTGTTTTGTCAAATTTATTATCTCAAAGTATTTTGCATGATTGATGTGATTTAATGTTTTGACATTTTGACACTTTAGACAGTTTTCTTTTTGAGAAAACCATATAAAGAAATGGTTCTTGAAATGTATTCACAGATAGGAAAAATCAGAGGCAGAATAATATGTAAAATTGTTGTTAACAGCTCAGATGATATCTTGATACATTTTAATGTGCGCATATTAAAAATCTAGATCCTTTAAGCTAATCTTTATCATTTCTTTATGATTTAATTTAAACTATTGCAGTCAATAATACACATCAAACAGAAATTGTCCAAATGTACGATCTGGCCGACATTTTGAATATTTCTGCTGTTTAAATTCCAGTTAGACATTAAGAAAATAATTGGTTACTTACACCCCATACTAAGTAGTATGGTAGTTTGTCAAACTCAGTTGTCACGAATGTTAAAAATGATTTCATTTTTTTTCGAAATTTACCAACATTTTGTCAAGTTTACTATTCAATTTTCTTTGCACTGAAAATTTAATAGCTGACAATATATTAAATGATTTATATTGAAGCGTGGTATTTACCGACCAGAATGCTTCAATTAAGGGACAAAAAGGGCGAGAGTTTTCGAGAGTTGAAGATTTACTTGAATGAATTTCAAGACATGTAGAGAAAAACGGGATTACTGGTAATTAAAGCAACTTTATTTCAGTGGAGTTTAGTGGTCCAAGAGGGTAGTACCCGGATACGTTTGCAGAAACGGTTTTTTTCTACATTTATTTGGTTGTGCATTAAATAACCAAAATGTTTAGTTATATAAAGATGCTGCTCATGATTCCATAATAAGCCCATTGAGTTTATTCTCTCTCTCATTCACTCTTTTCCTATCTCCCTCTCACCCACTCACTCTCTTTCTGACTCCCTCTTTTTCTCTCCTTGTTTCTTTTTTCTTTGTTTCTTTCTCTCTGGGCATGGAATTTAGTTCAGTCTTGCCATGGGACATAGTGTTTTCCACACAATCAAGCAATTTAATAGTCTGAACGGACATCACAACATCGCGGATTTAGAAGGATATCGTAACTGAATTCTAGGAAGGCAGCAACTTGAAGAAGGACAAATGTTGTTATATGATATTAATAGCTATAATACTATGTAAAGGGTAACGATTATCGCCATTAAGGGGTTATTTAAAAACTTTGGTTTCTAATTTTACATATAATTTTAAAACCTTCAATTTTATTTTAAAAATGTATTATTTATTGCACAACATATATTAAACTCTTGCCTTTATCGGAGTCGTTTTATCTAATTATAACATCTGAAGTTTTGGGAAATGCTCTTTTAAATTACTGCCCTTGGTGACTTAATTAACTGTTTAACTTTTAACTAAGTGACATCGTATGATTCCATTGGCTTACTTAATATACAGTTTGCTTTTCGTAAATCCTTAAAATAAATATCTTTAGAAATTTAAATAAATGGCCAAATGTTGGAAAATTCAAGATAAAAAGTTACTTTATCGCCTTTTGCTGTAATGTCATCGTAAACATTAAAATCTTTTTCAGTGTTCATGATTTCAACACCCCTGATCTTGACTAATGGGATGCCAGATTTAAAGAATTTACAGTGGTAATATAAAATTACAGAAATATTATTTTATTCAAAAGCTAGAATGTATAGTACGTCTTCAGAATAATGTAATTAGTTTTCTTTGTCACTGAAAATATTCTATTTTTTCGGGGAAGGATACCATATTAAATATTTCCGGTGAAAGGGAAATATGAGACCGACCTTTTAAAGACACCTCAGTGGTGTCTAATTAACTTCTAAAAGCTCTCGTGTGAGCCAAGAAATTGGCCTTGGCGGATATCATTATTTGGATTCTGTCGTATACTTGGGCTCTATCGAACATTTAATTTCAATACCTGTGATTGAAGAAATGCATCATATGCTGTATACAATTTCTAAGCCTAAACTAAAATTACCGTTAAAATACGTTGAATAACATCATGTAATGGTATTATAGTGATACCTGACGCAATGCCATCGAAAAGGGGTGAATCTCCAAAATGAAATAATGGTATGACCTCCTTCCCTGCTCCACCTGGGTGTGTCATATAGCCACAAAACAATACTGCGATCTAATGAAAACCTCAAGTGAGATAGAATTTGATTAAAGCTTTCTGAATGCCGGACTGTCTGAACTAGCGTAACGGAATGCTTGCAAACACAATATTAATTTTCAATCATATTGATTCATCGCGCAACTAAATTTTGATTAAGTTATGGCGTAAACATATCTATTTCATAGGCTCGTTTTAAAACTTTACAAAGGAGAGCCACATTTAATTTAAACCACCTTTCTTTATACTTTGAGCTTAACCAATGTTCTTGAGATCTCTTGAGATCTGTGTTTTTATGTTACGTGGAAATGGAAGTAAAAGGTATCGAAGGACACTAAATTATACGTCAATCTCTTGCTATGTTGATTGGGTTTTACGGTTTTTCACCATCTGTTTCATATTCATCCGTCCAACATTGTATATCATTGTATACCACACTAAAAATAGCTATGCGGACACTTAATTATATAAAATCAAAACATGTTATCTATTTATTTCTAAATATATGTTTTTACATTGATAATAATTACGTTATATATATTATATTATATTATACTATATTATATTATATATAAAAATACTCTACAGCTATGATAATTATTGCACATTATGCTTTTGACATGGACCGCAATTACGCAAAATTCCTTTCCACCAGAATAATCACCACCGTCACCAAAAAAAAAAAAACCAGCTATTTCTGTTTTATGGGTAATGCTAAGAAGAAATTGACAAGTACTGTTTTGCAAACAGCGCGTAATTAATTGCATATTTTTCGAATTCTTAAAGCAATACCTATATGGGAATATTTTTTGTCAAATATTATTTTCTTACTCTCACATACGATAGTGCTACACTTGATTTATGAAAATTGCCAAAATTTAGTTATGCAATATATCATATAGTACTGGCTATACCAAGGTGTCAAGGTTATCGTAGTGCCCAATTCTAAACGTTCAACGCTGAACCGATGCCCATATTACAACTTATTCATGTAGATAAATATACGTAACTGGCATCAGTCTGGTCACGCCATGAAGATGATTCTGTTTTTTGTGCAGCATCATATTTACATTTTATTTGAATCGGCCAATTTGCATTTACACCCTCAAGAGACACTTTTGCAACAATGTTGAACGACATTTTTTAAGCTTTTATACATGTTGAAGAAATCAGTGATAAAGATCAGTGATCGGAATTTAATTAATCAGTCACTAGTGCAAGTATCTCAAGTATCTCAAGGATCTCTGTAATATTACTGCGACAAACATCTCCCATCCCTCCCCCCATCCCATGAATGGGATTGAGTATTCTCACACATAGCTTGGGAGGGGAGGTGCGGTGTAAAGCACCTCTTTTCTCTTTCATAATCTGCGATCTTTACTTTTTTGTTTTATTCTTTGAACTAAATGCCACCTTCTTCATGTCGAACTGTACAGTCTTTTCACTTTGTACATGGCAAAATTTGCTAGAGTTTTGCTTTTTATATGTGCGGTCTTTCCATTGTCGCCCACCACAGACGCCAGTTAAGTTGCAAAGTAACTGAACTCCAATACTCTCTCAAAATAAATTTTAATTTATTTATCATATTGTTTTTTTATTTTTATTTTTTTTCACTCTTAATGAGGCTGTCGTTCTGTGATTGAATGAAGTCATGATTGACATAATGATTGGCGTCATGATCAACGTCATGATAAGAGCAATTATTAACGTCTTGATTATAATTATTAACCTCAACATCTTTGACGAAAACAAAATGAAACGAATGCTCTGTTATAAGTCAAATCTTGCGAAAAATTAACTGATGGATCAGAACAACAAATTATATATCAGATAGAATAATCAATACCTCTAGTTTAAGAAAACAGCTGTATAATGTTCTACAACGATATCCTATGGAAAATGAATTGTTTTTATGCAAGAGAGAACTCCTTAAAGGGAGATTATCGGTGTAGATGCGTTGATAAAGTTGCCCAATACTAATAGTGTTTCAGTTAGCCGAGTGTGCTTTGCCATAATAAAATTCTTCTAGGATAAATATCTAGTTAATAAATGAAAGTGAAAATGTGTACTTATGTTAAGAAGGCGATTTTTTCGGTCTAAGCTCATGGTTATTAAACTATCTTAAATACATTTTTTATTTATCAACAGTATAAAATCCTGAAACACCTTACTGTTATTCTCTGCTAAAAATAACATTCTGTAGTTCAGTCGTATTTGCCCAGAATCCCCAGACGCTAGTTACAAGAAGGGACGATAAAAGCTTGAGCAATAATACCTTAAAACGTTTTTATTCATCTGCAAGCCTATGCATGGTTTTTTTAAAATTAAATATCACCAAATTCCTGCGTCATAAAAAATTATAACGTCACTGACAACATATTCGCTGATCCAATGAAAACCCATTGGCCCTTTGATGATCTTAGAAATACACATATAAAAAAGTTTTATCTTATTCTCAATCAAGGCTCAATCAACATCAGAGATGCTAATTATCTCTGTCAAGAATTTGCAGGTGCAATACATAAGCCGCTGAAACAGTTACAGGATCAAAGATTCGATGGAGAATTTTGATTAAAAAGTAAAAAAATGTGCTTGTATCTTGATATATTAACGAGTTTATCTAAGAACAACAACATTTAACAATGCCTTCAATTAAACAGTTAAAATAGAGTTCTTAGAAAACCTTTAATCTTGAAAACGGAATTTCCACATGGTTTAAAATCTATCGATGATAGGGATGGATTCCACCAGCTCGAATGCATTCAATGAAGCGCCGAAGCATCCTCAGCTTCACTCCATATCGCTATGAGACGATTTGTCAGTTCTTGAACATTTTGTGTTGGATTGTGTGAACTTTCGAAATTCACCTTTACAACATGTGCCATAAATTTTCAATTGGACTGAGGTTGGGGTAGCGCGTAGGCTAACACATAACATCGATACCTTCATTATCCAGAAAAGGATGTTGAAGGACATATCCAGACGGTGTGCGGTCGGGCATTATCACGCATTAGAAGACAGTTTGCACCTTTTGCGACATCAAAATGGTCCATTCCAATCAGCCTTCATTCGCCCATTGTTCCCCCACGTGCCACTCTGTGTGCCAGTCAATACAATTCGCCCATTGTTCCCCACGTGCCACTCTGTGTGCCAGTCAATACAATTCGCCCATTGTTCCCCCACGTGCCACTCTGTGTGCCAGTCAGCACAATTCGCCCATTGTTCCCCCACGTGCCACTCTGTGTGCCAGTCAATACAATTCGCCCATTGTTCCCCACGTGCCACTCTGTGTGCCAGTCAATACAATTCGCCCATTGTTCCCCCACGTGCCACTCTGTGTGCCAGTCAATACAATTCGCCCATTGTTCCCCCACGTGCCACTCTGTGTGCCAGTCAATACAATTCGCCCATTGTTCCCCCACGTGCCACTCTGTGTGCCAGTCAATACAATTCGCCCATTGTTCCCCACGTGCCACTCTGTGTGCCAGTCAATACAATACGCCTAAATCACACCATAACCGAACCTACCATCAGATCGGTCATATTCCACAACGTTGACACTCGGCTTAAGATGTTTCGTGACACTTGACTCGTCTATCGTTCGTTGATACGTGAAATCTTCTCTCGTCCGATTATTCAAATTTGGAATTCCCCAAGTGTCGGTGACTTTGTACAAATTGTAGCCGATCTTCAATATGTTGTCTGGTCAATAGAGGCCGTAGTGCTGACTTGTGCAGTTTATTCCTAAGGCTTGGTCATTTAAATATATCCTGGTAACTTGGCAGAAATAAATGTCAAATGCACGGGCGATACATGGGCTATTTCGGAGAACCAACAATTGAAAGTATCGGTCATTCTGGCACGTTGTCACACGATGTCTGCCTTGACCAACACTATGTGTTAATACTGCGGTTGCTTGGAATCGTATCCGTAATCGAGAAATCACACTTTTATACACACGGAGCCGTCTCGCAACCATCGGCAAACATTTGTATGGCCCTTGCCACCTCCTTATTCTCCAAATGGCGTCTTGGAGACTCAGTAAATGATAACAAATACAGAATTATGCAGAAAAGCTGAAATATCATAATATTTTTAACGAGTGTCGCACTTTTAGAAAATTTAGTTATGCCAATAAGCGATACCTAACGCCAGGTATGTGTATTCAATGTCCAAGACAAAGCGACAGTCATGCATGACCGATTGCAATGTTTAATGATGAATATGAATTTTCAAAGCACGTATATTTGCTGTCCAAGTAAAAGCTGTCTTCAGAAACGTCACTAATAGACGGGGTCCGTAAGAAGCCACCAAGAACTTCCCAACCAAGGGTAAACATGAGAGGGAAGGGGATCTAGCTAACCGAGTAATGCACGTTTGCGATTGTTTCCGATCTGCAGTGACAACGGCATAAGTGACACCAAGCTGACCTGACAACCATGTCAGTAACAAACAAATTGTGATTAACCAGTGCAAATGGTCAGAAGAGTGATTTGCACATGCTTGCGTTTGTGAAGTTAATAGAAGTGGTTCAAGGAGTACGATGGTGTAGGGTGCTATTCGATCTGGTTTTAAAGTTAGGGATGGCAATTTTTTGACCGCAAATCGTTATGCAAAAATATTCTGAGAAGGCGTACTTTACAAAGACCATACAGCGATTTTCATTCTTGACAACGCGCGCCTTGATGTGGCTGAAATTTGTACAAATCTGCTGGATCAGATCCAGGCCTTAAAATAGGCACAGTACTCTATTGCCATGGAATCTACTGAACACTTTTGGCATGTGCGCGAGCGTACAGCTTGAGCCCGTACTCATTGATTGCAAAATGCCATAAGATTTTGCATTGTTGGATAACGTGGCTCATTAAATCGATGTCTCAATGCATTGATTCTGACCACAGAAAGGAACAAAAGATATTGGGAATTGGAAAGTGCAACATGAATTCTGAATACTGCTACATTAACGCTGTACAAAGTTTATATGGGACTGTTTTGGTGAAATTTTCAGGATGTTATGTTGGGTTCTTCTTTAAATATAACAATTTACATATGTCATTACGTATATGTAATTACGTAAGTATGCTAAGTTTAAATTTTCAATGACATGTTGACAAGGTTGGGAATTTAGAACACTCACAAATAAGCTTGAAATTGATTCATTAAATGTAATGGCTATATCTTGTATGACTGGAAATGTAGATCATAAAAATATCATGTATGAAATGGAGTTGCTATTAAAGTGCACAGATCTCTTCTTCTATAGACCTTGTTTTGTACCATAATAGCTTTGGCGTTCATCTATACGGCTGTAGCTTCAACGAGAAGCTAGAAGATTTTCTACAGAGAGTACAAAAAATGTAAGTAGCATAAACATTTCTGTTAAAGAAATATATTGGATAAACTGATTTTAACCAGAGATCTGAAAAAGAATGTATGGGAATGTGTATGCTATTTTAACCGTAAAGTTGAGAGGCTATGTGATCAACATTCAGATTTCAAGAATTTAGATTAATAAGTTCTGAACTGAAAGGGAAAAAAGTAATTGATTGATAGTTTGTTTAAAAGAAAGTAGAAATAATTATTAATTTAATATTGTCATGAAAACACTATTTTCATGTGTCTAAGAAAGCCAATAAGATTTTGTATGATTACCTGACAAAGCCGCTAACCTTACGGCACATCATAAAAATGAATGCTCACCAGCTTAAACGACCATTACATCAATGACCAAGTGCTATACAAGCCTAGCCTTAAAATTAGGAGTTAACATTTTTCTTTATACAGATGTAGAACGTATTATGTGTAATAGAAACATTTACACAACATTTCCAATTGATTCTTTTTTGTGGCTGGAAATATTGAATATTTTACAGCATAATATGCCACCACACACTTTTACACTTCATATTCAAATATTTCACGAAAATTTTTTATTTTTTTCGGCAATGTATGCTAATTTAGTATTCTAAAATTTAAGTCACTTCTTTGACAAGGAAACATTTGACTAAATTTGCGACATTTACAGTTTGCGGTTGTTTAATTTTAACTTTAAAAGCCTGTCATGTCGACCCCAAAATTCCTCTCTCTGGATCTTATTATCAGGGATCTGTACATCCCTCTTAACGAGATGACAACCCAGTTTGAGGCTTAATCATTTGGTGCTTTCGTGAAAGTATCATATATTATGTAATGATATGGCGTAGTAATGAAGTATGGTAACAGTTATCAGTTTCAAAGTTTTATTTAAAGATGCAAAAGTTATAAAATTAAATACAAAATTTAAAATACTTGTACTTTGTCATATCTTTGGGTACCTTTAAACATGACTTTAATTTATGTTGTGACTTTAATTACAACTATATAAACATATCTCGCTCCAATTAGCATTAATGAATCGAGATTGTTTGTTTGTAAGGCGTAATGTTTTTTCCATTAACAAACTTGCAAATCTGCTCGGTTATTGATTGGAAACATTTTTATAAGGTCTCCAAAAATTTAGCGCTGTTAAATATAATAACTATATTAAAAGTTTAGTATGGCGTTTTAACTTTTAATCATTTATGTATCAAATATAAAATTTGAAAATTGCATTAGAAGTTTTTGCAAAGTGCATTCTTTATTGCTCGATTATGACAAAGTACAGGTCTACGTCACAGAATAAATTGATTTCTTGCCTTCTTTTTCAAATTATTAAATCTGAAATGCTGCCAAATTCCCTTTTAAGCTGCTGTCCTTCATAGTGTAATTAGTTTCCAAACTAAGACACTGTTATTAATGGTTCCATTTAATTTTAATAACTGTGATTGACAAAATTCATCAGTTGCTGCATACAATTTCTAGCATTGTAGCTTTTTTAGAAATAAATGAAAAAAATTTACGGTTCAACTTCACTTTGAAAACATCACGCAATGAAATGATAATGACACATGATGCAATGTAAGCGAAAACATTAAAATCTTTCTCAATGTTCATGGCTTCTATTAATTTTTCTCTCTTGTAAACCACAATCCTAATCTTATAGCAGGAAACACACCATACGACTAGACCAATTCTGCGAAATGTACACTTGGCAGAGCAAAATTACTATTCTAAAGTCTTAAAATATGGAATTCCACAACTTACTTTGTGAAAGTAATGCCCCATGCTAGTCCATTGCCAAAGTTTTGACAAAAAATATTGGTGATGGTATTTTATTACCCCTTTAAAATATAGCGTAGTTGACAACATATTTACTGATATAATGGAAACTCGTTAGTCTTTCGTTGATTCTTGAACCACACATATTTGCGATACCGCTTTACTTTATTTCTCAAAATACCTTAAGTACAATGATAAATCCCATTCATACCTTTATTTTAAGTTACATGTTCGCAATTATGAAGAACCTTGAGTCATAAGTAAGTTTAAAATTAATGTGGTGATTCATTAAAAATTATGGCTATTAATATGAAATGGAAATCACAGAAATTGATCATTTTAAATTAAGCATATTTTATTATAATTTAATTTATATGCCAAGATAGGCAAAGATTTGGAATATATTAGCCTTACTGCATCACAATATTTATGTGCTTTCAACATTTTTTGTACGGTGTTATTTTTAGTCAATATTTTGATGCGCTCCACAAACTGCAAATACTGGAAAATTTAAAATATTGCAAAATTAAGATTAAACACTCAGAAAACAATAAAATGTACCAAAATTAAGGTTAAATATTAACACTAATATGTAACAAATTAAATTTAAAGGTTGTCAGCTATGAAATTTTGCCTTTATTTATTTATAGACCAAGCATAAAATTCAAAAGTTCATTAAAAGTGCATTATAAAGTTTTAAAATGTCTAAAATATGCATTATTTATTGCTCTTTTGTGACAGAGCATATGTATAAGTCACAAAATTTATCAAGTTTCTGACTTTTTTTGAAGCCTTTTTTCATTTCAAATTTGAAATGTGGTAAACGTCTGCTTAAATTACTTTCCTTTATAACCTAATTAGCTTCTTAGCTTGAAAAATGGATTTAAGTGTCATTTTAAGATTAAATTTTAATAACTGTGACTGATATAATGCAAAATTTTGCTGTATGTAATGTCTAATATATATATATATATTAGAAATTAATAAAAATAAAACCTAAACTTAAAGTTACAGTTAATTTTAAAAACATCGCGTAATGATATCATGATAATGATATCTGATGCAGTGTCAATGTAAATGTTAAAACCTGTTTCAGTGTCCATGGTTTCACTTTCAATTACGATTTTTTCTTCTCTTTAAAAGTACTAAAACAAGCACATCATAGACCTATTTCGCTACCGAGTCGCGCAAAATCGGTCTCATGAAGGCTTAAAAATACAGAATTCTGCAAATAAACTTGTCACCATTCCAGATGCACGGCCTAATTTTCGAAAAAAAATATCGAAACAGTACCTTTGTACCCCTGACATTAATTCTCTTCATTCCAAATTTCACGCGTTTGTGGGATGGGGAAAGGGCACATCTTAGGAGGATTTAAATTCACCAAATTAGAGTAAAATG
The DNA here is from genome assembly GCA_949752745.1 of Protula sp. h YS-2021. Taxonomy (NCBI): domain Eukaryota; kingdom Metazoa; phylum Annelida; class Polychaeta; order Sabellida; family Serpulidae; genus Protula; species Protula sp. h YS-2021. The sequence continues at coordinate 4,911,293 of OX457027.1, forward strand.
GGCGAATCGACAAATGACGTAATAAGGTGGTCCCCTTACTCCTGCTGCGTTGTGGAGTAAGGGCACTATTTTACTGCGATTTAAGGAAAACTGTCGTCCAAAAACGTTTCAACAGAGAACCACAGACAATGCAGACCGCCATGCTTTGAGCTAAGCTTGTGTTCTTGAACTCAATGGATTTCTTATTGTAGTTTTAAACATTGCGGTTATGATGTGAAAACAGCAGCCTATACAGGGTACCACAGCTGTAATTCTGCTACTTTAGGGTGATGCCGGTGCCTTGTGGTGCCATGTGCTAGCTCGGCTAGTGGGCTTGCTAGAGAGGATGGGACATTTTAAAGTTATATTTTTATATTTAGGTTAGGTTTATTTTTCGAAGCATTCCGTGCATTTCGCACTGAAACATTGAAAAGACAGTAATTTTAAAATAACGTTATTGTGACGCCATAGGTCAAAACGTAGATCACCGAGATATTTTTTTGCATATAGTAAGTATAACGTATTTTCTTCCAAGGCTGCAAACGCCACAGTTGCAAAGGTATTTCCTTTTGACAATTTCGTCATAAATCAACACGGTTTTTGTCTAAAACCAGATCCTACATGACGAAAATGACAAAATGACGACTAAATAATAATAAAAGAACTTGAAACTTGAAAGTCAAACATGTTTCTTACTTTCAAGTTTTCAAGTTTTTGTTTGTGACGAACGTATGTAGAAAAAGAAAAAAATAGCAAAATTGTTTTTGCTACATTCCCAAGCAGGCTGCAACGCGTGACGCTGAGAACTTAATAGATTGTCAAGTGCGTATATTGAAAGAAAATAGAATTTTGGCGTTGTTGCTCAACATTTCTTGATAATTTATCCAAAATAATTACAGTCAAAACACACATCCACCAGAAAGGTGCAAAAGCACGAATTGGCTTATATTGTGTAAGTAGCTGCTGTTAAAAATCATTTTGGACATCAAGAAAATAACTGGCTACTAACACCACACAACATATACTTTATTGTTTGTTTGAGCATATATCGACATTGAGGCTGTTCCCATGTTATGAGTAAACGGAACTGTCATTAACGCTTAAACTGAGATGTTATATTTCCTGTCTAATTTTGTCGGGATTCTTTTTACCGAATTTACCAATAATTTTGACTAGTAATGTGAACTTTCTCTGTATAAAATGTAAAATATAACAATATAAATCTAACAATGCATCCTGTTAAATATAATAATTTTTTTTGCAGAACCAAAATGAAGGCAAATATTTTATTTTCATTTCTTTGGATCAGCGTTTGGATCTTGTTTGGATCAGCACACGGTCTAGCTATCCATCTCATACAGAAACGTGAAGAAGCATGCACCTTTGACATTTCCGTTTTAATTGAGCGCTTTCCACCTAAACTGGAGCGGGACATGAATAAGATTGCGTGTGATATCATAGGAAAGCTAGACCCAGATAATGTTGATAATCGAGATGAACAAATAATAGCAGGGTTTTTGCAAGAAATTGATAAGCTAAACACGGCGGTGTTCAACTATGATTTCGAAGAAGCAGAAGAGATATCACAGGGTGCGATAAAAGTGGCTAAATTGTACAAACACTTAAAACATTACATGAAAAAATCCAATTTAATATAAACTAAGCGATTAAAATATAAATAAAAATTTTAGGTGTAACTGTTTATATTCCTATGTTAATTGAACAATTAAAATAAAAACAATATCCAAAACGTGATATATTTAAACAGAATATGCTTGTGTGATTGACCTAAAAAATTTTGCAGTCATATGTTTAAACCGTCATCCAATGGTGATTATTTTTCAGCATCCAGAGATATTGTGGACAAGTATTTGGAAATAATTGAAGATACGTTTGGTATTGAAATAGAGGAATCAGTTGAAGACCTGATGGACAACATCTTCGCCCGGCACCAGCGATTTCTTGGTAATTTTGCGTATTTCTTCTGCATGGATCAATTAGTGCATTGAAACTGGAAGCATCTCGTTGATTCTGATTTCTTCGCGCATTTACAGTTGCGCAAATATTGCACAACGGCACAGAATACAGAAAAAACAAATTATTGAAAAATGTAAAACAATGTTGAGGTTAGCTAAAATTTTAGAACGTTAGTCTATAGCACAATGTCTGAAGTATTGCTCATGAATGATTATGTAAGAAGAGCTACGACATAAGCTCTTTGTCAGGCTTACCACTTTAATTAAGCAAAATGCGTCACTTTATTTATTGCAGAAAGAGAGCTCAGATTCCTGTCAAAGGAAGGAGACGGGTCCAAGAGTAGCGATGACAGCAGCAAATAACATGTCAAAATTACCAATGGAAGGACACGCACCGGTGCACGATACACACAACTTTGCGACAAAGGTTACTCGACCCTGCTGCAGAAATATGTTGGAAAAAATTGGACAGATAAATACTTATCTTTTTAGTTGAATAAGATTATGTATTAGTGTAAGGTGCATCATCTCCTTTCTGTGGGATGTATATGAAAACTATCACAGAATGTATAATGATTTCCATAAAATAATACAAATGAAATAATTTGTAATTTTACCTAAACCATTATCATTACTTTCATATTTGAAAGTTACAAGGTTTTCATTTTCAAATATATTTTTATGTATTGCATGTATTAAGATCCAAGCAAGACCAGAGTGTTCATTAAACACGTGCTGTTCATTGCAGTGGCTCATATGCATTTGTAACATTGGTGATGGATTCCAACTATCAAATAAGTTCCTACAGCAGGGAATTAACTTTTCACCTGTTTGTACTGTTATAAATTAAGTCATGCAAGCATATTTAACATATGTGTCAGAATAATGCGTTATTCGACAGGGTGAATTTTTACCTGATACGAGAAAACATAAGATTACATGTTTCATTTTTTATAGTGATGCTTTTAATTTCATTTTGCTTTTTAGATTCAGATGAAAAATTCCACTATAAATCGAAATTATTCTGTAATGATTGATTTTCCTAATTCTGAATGTATTTCAGCAGACAGATTGTTTTGCAGCAATCTCGTGTTTATTCTAGGATATATTTCTAGCGAATAAATTACAATGTGAATGTGCATTTCTGTACCTAAGCTATTAATTAAATTAGGCTTTAGCCTCGCTTATCATTATATCTTAAAAATAGCTTGTCAACAAATTTGTAAAATACTGAAAAACTTTACTCCTTATCTCTGTTGAGAAAATGGCAATTTTGGAATTCATGATCATTTAGATTAAAGTATTTTTCCAGTTGCTTAAATTTCAAGGGAGACAATCGTGGGTTAAAATCTAAAGTTCTCTCTCTCTCTCTCTCTCTCTCTCTCTCTCTCTCTCTCCTCCTTTCCCCTTTTCTCTGTCATTCTCTCTCACTCTGTCTCTTTCAGTCTCTATTTGTCACTCTTTTTTTTCTTTCTGTGACCCTTTCACTATCTCTCTTTCTCTCTCTCTTTCTGTCTCCCTCTCTCTGTCACTCACTCTCTTTCGCTTTCTCTCTGCACTTTTCTTTCTCTCAATCTTTCTTTCTCTATCTCTATTTTTCTACCTGTCTATCTTTCTCTGTTTTCTCTCTCACTCTTTTGATACGACATCTTGCCACGTACGTGTTTCCAGTTAATTTAATAGAGCTCGATCGTAATTGGTCCTAGCATTCTCAGAAGGCAGCTACGCAAGTAAGAACAAAAGTGAGGTAAATAATACCTAAAATGCTTTTATCTTGAAAACTATCTGTGGATGTCTTCAAGTAACTATTGCCAAATGACGAGGACAAAATATTCACTGATCAAATGAAAACCCTTTAGCCCTTTTTTGTTGTTTGAAACATTTGGCAGTAGTAGTTGTTGTTGTTTGTTTCGATTTGCAACTATAAAAGTCGAATTATATAAAGTGTATAAAAGAATAAATATTACTTGAATACAAATCGTATGAAACGTTCAGAGTTTCTTTTATAGTATTAATTTCTTTTATAGCAGTAAATATTGTCATGTGTAAGCGTTAGCTTTATAATGTTTAAATTGATTTCGTGTTTATTTGAGTTATTGACAATTAAATGGTCCATGTGGTACGAAAAAATCTTATATCTCTGGGTTTTCACAGTCGGTAGAGGGAATATTCTCGTCTCTAGTATTGTGCATATTCTCTTTTCGTCGGGGTAATAGGTGGTGAATGGCGTTGCGTTCATTCGTTACTTCTTCGAAAAACGTTTTGTATATATCATGCCTTCTCTGTTGAAGTGTTTTGATCTTCAACGAGGATAGAGTGTCTTTATAAGTAAGGGACGGGGCTCTTATGTGGAGCGTTCGTCGCTGTATTTTTCTAATACTCTAGTAGAAACTGAGCTATAGAAGTATAGAAATTAACAAGTTCTTTCTGGTTGACTTTTTATCTTCTTAACTGAGCAAGAAAATGTACTTCAATTGGTACAGTTTTAACAAAGGTGTCGACATGCTGGTCGAATTTCAAATTGTTCTAAATCGTTATACCAAGAAGTTTGATGCTATTTACTCTTTCAATGGCCTCACCATCAATTTCCGTAGGTGGTAGATGAGGTGCGTTAGAGCTGAAGTTTATAAACATATCTTTAGATTTACTTAGGTTTATTTTCATGCCATTGTCGTTAGTTCATTGGCTAGTAATATCAACAGATTGCTGTAGTTGGGAGTTGTTGCTTCAAGCCGGATTTTTTTCGTAAAAAGTACTGTCATCGGCGTATTTGTATAGAGGAAAAGGTGGGTGTAAATCTCTTATCGTAATGATGAAACCTTCCATTCTTAAAATAGCAAAAATATGTGCCCTCAAAGATACCATGTGACAAGAGTTTTTGAGATGTATATATCCAGATAGGTTTAGATATACAAGGTGAAGCTGTTCTTTTTGATTCATACATAATTTTAAAATTACTGTCGTGATTCATTAAACGTAACAGCCTTTGCAACAGCCTTTAGAATGTCTTGAAATATATTTCATGGAAGACGACCATTCCTTGAGTTGCATATTTTTACTCTTTCATTAAAAGTGCACAAAAACCTCTTCTGTATACCTTGAATCTAGACTTAGGTTTTACACCATAACATTTTTTAGCATTCATCTGTATGGTTGTGCTTTAGCGAAGACCCTTTTCTTTTTATGCTTCAAATGGAAATAAAGCGTAACGTAGAACACTAACTTATATGCCAGCTAAGGGTATCGTAACTGGACCAATATCTAGCTATCCGAGCTATGCACCTTCGCGATCGTTTCCGGTCTGGAGAGTCTGATACCAGACATAGCCCATCTGACAACAGACAGACATAACGACTGCGCAAACGTTGAATAATGCCCCGGCTAGCTTACACCGAAGCTGTGTTAAACCAATGGCAATGACCTCTTCGACAAGAGTGGGAGACCGTCCATTTGGGAAACGGATGACCATTAGTCTTGCACATTGTTCAGCGACGAGGCTGTTTCTGTTGTTTCGAGATGGTGCCCGTAAACGAATATGCAGATGGTTGGGAGAGCGATGCACACATGCTTGCGTTGGTGAAGATAATAAAAAAAGGAATGGAAATACGATGATGTGGATTGCTATTTGATTTGGTTTGAAATGAACTCTGCTAGCCATCGCTGGAAAACTTTATCACAAACCGTCTTAGAAGACAAAATCTTACCGCACTAAATAAAGACCGCACAACGATTTGAAATGTTGAAAAGTGTTGCTTTAGTATACTGTCCTTCATAACTTAATTAAGTTCTTCATTTAGAAAGTGTACTTAAGTACTATTTACGGTTCTATTTAATTTCAGCAAATGTTACAGCCATCATGTATCTTTCAGAAACTGACGAAAAGAAAACTTAAACTTACGTTTAAAATTAACATCTAAATTCTATTTTAATTCATATGTATTATGTATTGACATTTTGCATATCGGCGAGCTATTGACGATATATATATATATATATATATATATATATATATATATATATATATATATATATATATATATATATATATATATATATATATATGTATGTATGTATATATAATAAAATTATTTAAGTGTCATTTTAGTATTCTATTTAATTTCAGTAGCAATGAAAGAATGAAACACCGGAAAAAAACTGTCAAGAAATTACAAACATGGCGTCATCGTGTCATAGATTCAAGTGTAAATCATACAGATGCTACTTGCAAAAAAGTTTGTTCCTCCAAAGCTACAGATGCAACCATTTTGCGCATAGGTCAACACTTTTCGAGTGAATCGAAATCTTTTGGTACACTATGTGTTTCAAATTTCATTTTTCTTAGCCTAGCCTTTTTGGAGGCTATGCTTGAAAGCAGAAAAGTGACGAAGAGGAAACTAAGGCAAAAATTAAAGAGAACCTTGCACACTGTTTTCATTTCCAATCACAGATCAATAGATTTATAGTTTTTTTCTGAAAAGTTTTGACGTTTAAACTGTTTTTGTATCATAAATATATGTAAAAAGAAATAATAATATAAAAATAGCAAATTTCATTTTAAACACATTAACAAGTAGACTTCAAAAGAGTCAGAATAATATCATAGTTTAATTTTACTTCAGAAACATTAACAAGTATGCTTTTAAAGGGTCAGAATAATATGCAAAATAGTTTTGAAAGCTCATATGATTTCTTATTAATATTAAAGTATATACATAAAAAGAAAATTAGAAGTTTTCATAATGTGCTTAATCATTTCTTTACGATTATTTAAAAACAATGCAGTCTGAAAGTACGAATGTGCTCATATTGTACAAAAATGGCTCTTGCTCAAAATCTACTAGAAGTGAAAAATATAATTGGCTACTTACACCACCTACAACGCACTCTACACCTACAATATAAAATACAACGTTCATTTGTTTGCAAAAATGTTGAAACATAATCAAGTTGGTGTCAATTTTATTAGTGAACTGCGTTGTCACTAACGTTAAAATTGGTGCAAATATTTTTTTAATTTATCGAGTTCTTAGTAATTACTCCTCAGTTGCATATTAGTAATTATTCTCCAGTTGAATTGAATTATTGATTGTGTACGTTATTGAGTATGTAAGCTAGTGCTTAAAAGGTTAATTTTAAAATTTTCGAACATATCGTCGTGGTGGAAACAAAAGATTGCTTCCAGTAACGAAAAATATTTTTAGAAGCTGTGTTGTTCTAAATTGCTTAGAAACATATTCTCAAGGGAAAACTCCAGGGAAAGCAGTCGCTGCATGGCTCATTTTGTGACACAAAGTCAGTTTTAAACAGTCATTGGTGTGAGCGAACATTGCTTTATAAGTGTAACGAGGCCGCAGCTAGCAACTTGGAAATGGTTCACAATGTACAGCAGGCACTGCGAATCCCACCTGCAAATATTAGACTATGTGCCCAGGTGATATGTGTTAAGCCCTGCGTGCGTTGTTTTTGATGCGGTGTATCTAGCCTGCAATTGTGTATTAATTGAAACCGGTATAATATATAAAGTATTAACCGTTTCGTGGTACTTGATGAGAAATGGTCCAAAGCAGTCACAAGCACAAAACATGACTTACACTACACGGTTAGTTGACCACAAAGGGCTGCCAACAACTACCAAGAGACTGAGGCCCTCAATTGTTTCAAAGTCTTGCTTTTTTCCTGATCCCAGCAAACATTAAGACGTCAGAATAACGTCGGATCGACGTCTTGACCCGACGTTTCCGACGTCGGACCGACGTGCCGGTAGAAATTAAGTCAGTGTTAGGTTGGATATGGAAGTGGAACCGACTTCGGATTCCGACCTGAAACTGACGTCGGATTTACCACCTTGCAACGACCAGTCTTAGACAGGTCTTACAAAAATAGAGTCTATGGTTATATAATTAATAGATAATTAATCATTCAACTGCTGTTATGAAATACATACAAAAGCATTCTCACTGTAAATTTTTACAATCTAGGAAGAAAAATACCGACGCGCCATCAAAATTCTAAAATTTTCATGTGAAAACTTTATTTCTTCCTCTTTTTCAAAATGACTTCCATTTCTGGTGAGCAATAATAAATGTTCGTCGCTTTTTGGTCGACACCGACGATTCACCGTCCAAGAATAGTTCTTTAAGCTAAAGGTCTATCCTCTTGCGGTAGAATCACATCAACATGATCTAACCCTTTCGGCAATTATAACCGATCAACAAACCAATATCACACTGAGAACGGGGTCATTTTCTAAGATGAAACTGCTGTCAGACTGCGTTTCTAACAAATTATAAACGAACTGCTTGTTTCTCGAGTCACTTTTCTGGGAAAGCCAAACTGGAACAATCATGTTCCTCTTTGAGGTGTGAGAGAAATTTTTAGAAATTACTCAAAGTGGGAATCTTTTCCTGAGGTAATGATCTGTTTCAAGCGGTACAAACTCGGTCTCATTTACAGTCTTACTCATGTCTGAAGGCACATTTAGGTGTATATGTTGTGGCGTGGGATAAGGGGTTTTTTGCATACTTTGCATGTCACCTTCCTTTTGCAATCTGACGAATTATGATCCATTCGTAAGCAACCAAAGCCGAGTCCACTTTTATTTAACAAAGGTTTGCCTTTAGTCACGTCTCGTGTTTGAAAACAATTTGCAGGTATCCAAATGGTGTGTTTTGTGACAGAAATGACACTTTGCTGCAGGATTTGCAACAAATCTTCTATTGTGGTTTTGTCTGAGACAAACTGGAATTCCATGACTTTTTGGTTTTTCCAAAACGTCAAAATGGGACGGAGAAACAACCTCTTGCTGGACAAAGGGATGTCGTTAAATGATGTTTTTGAGTAGTCTATTGCTGTTTTTTCATGACATAAAATTCTGCAACATTTTGCCACTTTTTTGCCACTTTTTGCAACGCTGTGACCTTGTAGCATTGCGCAACGCTATTGTGAAGCTGTCAAGTTTGATGGATGTGGAATGAACATTACAAAAGAAGAGTTTGAGGGTGGAATATGAACAAAAGAAGAAGCTAACTTGTACAGCGTTTGGAACGGAGAAATTGTGCATTTTATAGAAAGTTAAAAATAGATTTAGAAAAAATATAAACTTTTTTTTTGCCTTGCTCCGAAACCAAGTTGTTGAATTTACAGAGAAAAATCAATCGATTATATCTTTGGTTGTTCAATATCAAAAAATAATTTAAAAAGAAATGGAGGAATATGTCTCACTCGCAAATCATAGTATCATAGTGGAATATTTGAAATTTACATACATTTCAAGTGTTTGCATTCTGTCTCTTAGGAGATTGTGGCACAGAGCTTGATACCTTGTGTTTCTATTCATTTGGCTTATGTATTTGACGTAGGCTGATCATTGTTGCAAAGACATATGTATTTGACATATGATCAACATATAGTGTGGAGCAATTGTCCCTCACCCCCCCCCCCACCAAATGCTCCTGTTATTCCCCCGTTGTGTAACGGGCTTGTATGTGTGTGTGCTATGCACTATCAATGTGTACTTGAAATAGGTTAAAGGAATTCAGTTCGGCAGCTGATACTTTAAAAACAGAGCGTTTTTGCACGCCCACTCCCCTCCCCTCCCCTTACCCCCCCCCCTCGTCCCCACCTTTTTTTTTTTTTTTAATAAAAGCTGTTTTGCGTGTTTACGTATTTACCCCTGCAACTTGATGTGTGGTAGCATCCTTTTATGAAGGCTAGTGAAAACATTGACACAGAGAGTGGCGTAAAGTTTGATATCTAGTGTTTTTCCCCTTGCTTGCCCAGTTATTTTGTTCACCATACAGTACACGGGGTCACCCCCCCCCCACGCCCACTCCCCTCCCCTCCCCCTTCCCCCTCCCCTCTAAAACTTTATTTATTTATTTATTTTTTATAATAAAAGCTGCTTTGTTTTGCTGTGATGCGTATTTACCCATGCACATAACTTGTGTGGTAGCGTCTTTTTCGTGGTGTAAAATCAATTTCCCTCCTGCCTACCTCTCCCCTCACTCCCTCCCGTCCCCTCCCTCCCCTTTGAAATTCCCCGAACCCTGCTAGAAGGGTAAAGAAGGTAAACACGCGTGAATAATCCTCATTATGTGTTTAGAAGCAGCAACATCTCAAGGACTTTCTACTAAAAGAATATCTCAGCTTTCAAAGGATAAAATTAAGTATGTGTATTTGCATATCGGCATTATGGATTACCCCACAGTTTTTTTGCTAGTCTTTAAAATTAACCCTCGTATAAGGGGAGTTGAGATTATAAATACCTCTGCAGTGTATTGACTAGCTAGACTCTACCAGACAAAGAATACTAATGTCTAATTTTCAACCCGACTGAGGTAATGTTATTGTCACGTGTTCCTGTAATACAGGGTTTTCAGAACCGCATCTAGAACATTCTATTAAGACAACCCGTTTTTCATTTTGCAGACAACAATGTTTTCCAAGCCAATGCCCAACGCCTTTGTGTGTCACGTTTGTAATAAAACGTTTGGCAGGAAAGATACACTAAACAGACATATGCTGAAACATGTTGATTTCAGCTTTCACCATTGCAATGATTGTGGGGTGACATTTACCCGCAAAGACAGCCTTCTACGCCATAGACGTATGCACCATCAAACAGGGGGTAAACGACCTCTAGAAGACGAACAAATGCCTGCTCCTAAAAAGCTTAAAGAATCTCCCCAGGAATTTTATGACCTCACCAAAATACGGGAATGGAGAAGTGCAAAATTCAATACCAACAACATGGTTTACAAAGCCACTGTGAAACAGCTAGAAGTGAGAGATGTTAAAGAAATCGTCAAAGGTTTGAAGACGCTTTTTACATCAATTATAGAAGAAGTGACCAAACATGCTGCTAGCAACGACCTAATTCGAATGGCTGTTCAGAGCTCCGAATTGGATTTTCCAATACAACTCCCATTTAAGAAGAAAAAAGAATTGACAGTTGACCATTTCCTGGGGGAAATACAAAGAGTTTTGCAGTCGTTTGAACAATTTGTTCTTGATGGCAGTTTTGAAATTGATGTTTTACACGCAAAAGTACCAAGAGGTAGTGGGCCAACGCCAGGAGATATCGATTTAGAGAAATTTTTGCAAGGTGAAAAGGTGTATTTTACGAATTCAAAATGATGACGACCTTTGCTGTACTCGTGCTATTGTCACTGCAAAATCGAGAATTGACAATCATCCACTGTATAAAAGTATATACCAAGGCAAGTTTATACAGAAAGAACTGGCTCAAGACCTACACCAAAGAGCGGATGTGTCATTAGGAGACTGTGATATAGATGAAATCAAAAAGTTTGAATCCGTTCTGCCCGGCTATCAAATCAATATCGTGTCACGCGGGCATTTTAATGGTATTATTTATTCTGGACCCGACTATGATAAGAAGATATATTTGTACCATCATGGCAACCACTACGATGTCAGTACATCTATGCCAGCTTTCCTGAATAGAAGCTACTACTGCCATAAATGTCAGAGAGGATATGATCACAAAGAAAAGCACGAATGCAACAAACCATGCCATCTTTGCCGTAAAATTCACAAAGAGATCGATGAAGAAAGGATACACTGTGGTGACTGTGGCAGATATTTCAAGGGAACAGAGTGCTTTGACCTACATCAGCACAGCGAGAGCGGTAATTCTACGTGCAATACTTATTACAAATGCGCGGAGTGTGACCAGCTGATCAACAAAAACAAACACAAACAAAATCACAAATGCGGTGAAGTACATTGTAACACCTGTAAAGAGTACTTTTTACCAGGGCATCAATGCTACATGGCACCCATCGAAGATAATGAACCGGACAGCAAGAAGCAGACATATATCTTTTTTTACTTTGAATGCACTCAAGACACAATGGTACAGTGTGAAAAGGGTTATTTTAATAACCCGGTCACTGAAAAATGTGTCAACTGCAACAAGGCAGAATGTGGTTCAATGCTACACACACCAAACTGTTGTGTAGTCCACAAGGTCTGCACCCTATGTATGAATGGTGAAATTACCCCAAAAAGTGTGTGCACCAAGTGTGGTCCCAACGAGGTCATATTTACTGGGCAAGATACAACAGACAATTTCTGCAAGTGGCTTTTTTCTAAACAAAATAAAAATGCACTGGTATTTTGTCACAATTTCAAGGGGTACGACTCGTATCCTATTGTGAAATATCTGTACAATAACGCAGTGATTCCAAACATAATACCGAATGGTAGCAAAAACATGTCTATAGATGTCCCGGCTTTTAGAATCAAATTTCTCGATTCCATCAACTTTTTGCCTACTGCACTGAAGAATTTACCGAAGATGTTTGGGTTTGATGAATTAACCAAAGGCTACTTTCCGCACATGTTCAATACTGACGACAACAAGAATGCACAGCTGAGCCACTTACCTGACGCGTCCTATTATAATCCCGATAGTATGAAGGCTGGTGACAGAGAACAGTTTATGGCGTGGTATCAGCAAAACAGAAATCACAAATTTAACCTTCAAGAAGAGTTGGTAAAATATTGCAGATCAGATGTCGATATCTTAAGACGGGCTTCCCTAGAGTTCAGAAAACTGTTTAAGGAGATCACGAGCGTGGATCCTTTCAAGAACTGCGTGTATGAAAGTCTTCAGATAAAACTTCCTGGAGGAAAACACGATTGCTCTTATCCCGGCTCAAGGATACAACCCAGAAGACAAGCAATCCGTCAAAGCTATTCAATGGTTGAAATACCTAGAGTACAATGAAAATATCTTGATACAACATGCAAAAAATGGTGGCGAAAAGAAAGTCGACAAATACAAGCTAGACTGATTTTATGAGACTGACAGTGGCGAAAAAGTAGCAGCGGAATTTCGTGGCTGTTTCTGGCATGGATGTCCAAAATGTTTTGCGAGGAGTACTGTAAATACAGTGAATGGAAAAACGATGGCGGAACTTCACCAAGCAACTACTGAGAAGCAGATGTTTCTAGAAAATGATAGTTATACATACAGAAGTATTTGGGAATGTGAATGGGAAAAGGAAATTGCACAAGATGAAGACTTCAAACAGTTTGTAAACCAGCTAGAAATCGTAGCACCTCTAAATCCTAGAGCAGCATTCTATGGAGGAAGAACGGAGACTTTTAAACTATACCAAGAAGCTGACCCAGATCAAACTATCAAGTACAACGACGTCACCTCCCTGTACCCGTGCATAAACAAATATGGGAAATACCCTGTCGGCCATCCAACCAGGATATTTAAGGATTTTAAACCAATAGAGTGCTATGAAGGGTTAGTCAAGTGTACCATACTGCCTCCTCGACATCTGCTGATACCTGTCTTACCAAGCAACATCAACAACAAGCTTATCTTTACCTTGTGCAAGACATGTGCAATAAACAAAACGAACGCTTGCAATCATGACGACAACCACCGCGCTTTACATGGAGAATGGACAACAGATGAGTTAAAGAAGGCTATTGAAAAAGGCTATAAAATACTCGCAATTTATGAAGTGTGGCATTTTGAGGAAACAGAACAGTATGATCCAATGTCAAAGACTGGCGGTCTCTTTACAGACTACATCAACACCTTCTTAAAGCTTAAACAGGAGGCAAGTGGGTGGCCTGCTTGGTGTAACAGGGAAGAAGACCGACGAATGTATATTGCAACTTATTATGAGAAGGAGGGTATAATGCTGGATTACAACAACATAAAGAAGAACCCTGGCTTGAGATCGCTAGCTAAGCTAATGCTTAACTCGTTTTGGGGAAAGTTCGGACAGAGATCAAACATGTGTCAGCTGGAGCATGTGAAAGAGCCTGGGAAGTATTTTGATATACTGACAAGTGATAGCCAGGAGGTCACAGACGTCAATTTTGTGTCAGAAGCCATGGTGGAAATGAGGTGGAAGTTCAAGGAAGATTTTGTCGAGAATAATGCAAGGACCAATGTTGTCATAGCAGCATATACTACAGCCCAAGCACGTCTCAAACTGTACCAATATTTGGAAGAATTAGGACCAAGAGCTTTGTACTGCGACACAGACTCGGTGATCTACACAACAGCCGACACCCAGAGAGCATTACCCCTAGGTGACTTTTTAGGGGATTTAACCGATGAAGTAGCGGATGGGTTAATTACGCACTTTGTGAGCGGTGGTCCAAAGAATTATGCGCTGAAGATTCACAAACCTAGTGGAATTGAGACAATTACGAAAATAAAAGGTATTACTTTAAATTTCAAGACAGCTTTAAAGATTGACTTTAACACAGTGAAGCATATTATAGACAATCCAGACAGAAGTGTTACAACAACCAATGCGGTCATCAGGAGGCAGAGACGAGATAAGCTACTCCTTACATCGGAAGAGACAAAAGAATACAAAATAGTATTTGACAAACGTATCATTACAGATGATTACAACACCCTCCCATACGGGTATTAGTATAGCAAACAAGTCTACCACAACCACCACACGACCGCCATAGACGAAAATAGAGCAACCTGGATGGATGAAGCTTTTGTGTTAAAATAAGATTTTGGGGATTTCCCTCCAGGCAATATATAAGGACGGCGTCTGCAATTTAGTTTAGTATACGTGTAGACGTTGACGAGTAAACATGTCTCATACACGTGAACAGCAAATGTGGATAAATTTCTATGACAAAATGGCTGACGGCAAGATACCATATTCACAGAAGGGTTACTATGTGATACATGACTACATGCCAGAATACAAGGAACAAGAGGGTAGTGCCACTGGACCAAATATAACACAGGTGTCACCAACACAGGCTCAGGCAGAACAGGCTGAAGCTGAAGTCAAGCGAAATATCAAAGAAGCAAACAAGTCGGTTATCAAAAGATCAACTAGAAGAAAAAGAAAACTTCCGTATTAGGTCACGTGACCACAAACATGTGTTATAAGAAAGCAATACACCGATATCTGCTTATTTGAATATTTGATCTTGAACTGTCAACATGTCTACATGCCCAAAATGCAGTCAAAGTTTTTCAAGAAAAGATGCAATGATAAGACACATGAAATCCAAGCATTCAGAAAAAATAAACCAGAGGGAAACTGTGTCACGTGGGCCACCACCACCACCACCACCACCACAACCACCACCTCCACCACCTCCACCACCACCACCACCACCACCACCACCACCACCACCACCACCACCACCACCACCACCACCACCACCACCACCACCACCACCACCACCACCACCACCACCACCACCACCACCACCACCACCACCACCACCACCACCACCACCACTACCACCACCACCACCACCACCACCTCCACCACCACCACAACCACCACCACCACCACCACCACCACCGTCTAGTATGGAATTACTGCAATCACCTAGCCATATCTTCCAGCACCCCTGTACTATATCTTGTTCAGCACCGACAGGATCAGGAAAAAGCTATTTGATTATGAAGATTTTGCAACAAGACAAATTCAAACCAAGGTCTGACAGGGTCGTTGTATTGTATAAACGATGGCAGCCCTTGTACACAGAGATGCAGAGGACTATACCAAACATTGAATTTATTCAAGGGATTCCAAACCAACTAGATACTGATGACTTCTTTGATGTGAGAAAGAACAACGTCGTTATACTGGATGATCTGATGTCAACAACCACTAACGATCCAAAAATTGCGGATCTATTTACCGAGGGATCGTCGCACAGAAATCTTAGTGTTATCAATCTAACACAGAATCTATTTCCTACTGGAAAGAATTCAGCCACACAACGTAGAAATACTCAATATATGATCATTTTTAAGTCGCCTATGAGTCAAGATCAAATTAGGACGCTAGGCACCTTCATGTTTCCTGGCCGCCTTGAAGAGTTTTTACATGTGTATCATAAAGCTACTTCCAGACCTCATGGATATCTTTTGATTGATGCCAAACATAATACACCAGAATCACAGCGATTTAAAACCAATGTACTTGGTGAAGTGGAAGAAGACGGTGTCTCAAAAGCTACAAAAGGCGACGAAACAGATACCTCTGCTCATTTGACGTTTGACTGTGAAAGTGATAACATATTCGATATGGTATCGTGTGACGAGTGTGGAATAATGTTTGAAAATATACACGACTTACAACGGCATATAAAAAACTGGTGTCCAGAAGCAGTTCCAGCAAAGAAAGCCAAAATAGATGGCGAGCCAGTGGCAGACATAAAGACAGAATTTACATCAGACAGTGAGTGGCCCGTCTTTAAAGATTTAATGTCCTCTGTGAGAGAGGAAAGCGAGGATGAATTCCGCAAGAAGGTAGAAAAATACATCGGTAAGGGTATGGAAGAAGAAGAAGCCGCTGAGAAAGCAGGAGTAAAAATGCGAGACTCTGATATGATAACATTTTTACAGAGATATGGAACGTTACTGGGTCATTGGATTCAGCTGCGCAACGGTTTAATTCACAATCAAATTTTAACCACCATTGACGATATTGTAAAGAAAGGCTACAATGACAAACAGGCCATAAAGCTAGCTCTGCGCCAATTTCGAAGCCAACTAGAGGACTTATTTGAAGATGACGATTCCAGTGATACAGATTCCATTACAAGTGAAGATAATATATAGGTGCACAACATATGTGACAATTTTCATTCAAAGCAATGACACCGTGGGAAGAGTATCTCAAAGATATATACTTTGATCCATCAAAACCAGCTAGCTTTTCCGGACCGAAAAAACTGTATCAATTTGTGAAAAAAGATGGCAAATTCAATCTCAGCCTATATAAAATTAGGAAATGGTTACAACAACAAGAGCCCTACAGTTTGCAGAGACCAAATAGACTTCATTTTAAACGAATTCCCATTGTGGTGGCTGGGATAGACGACCAGTGGTCAGCTGACCTCATGGATATGGTGAAATTTTCTAAAGACAACAATGGGTTTAAATATGTACTTGTCGTGGTAGATACATTCTCCAAATATTTATGGCTACGCCCTCTGAAGGATAAAACAGGTGTGTCTGTAGCCAAAGCATTCAAAGATATCTTTAATGAGGGAAGAACACCCAATAGAATACGCAGTGATAAGGGTCAGGAGTTTCGTGCCAATGCCGTAAAATCTCTTATGCAATCCCAAGACATTAAACAGCTATTTGCACAAAATGAAAACAAGGCTGCAATCAGTGAAAGAGCAATTAAAACAATCAAGTCCAAAATAGGTATTTTACCTATAAAAATGCCTTCAAGTATATCGACCAGCTCCAGAGTTTTGCCGACGGATACAACAAAACGATACATAGAACAATAGGTATGGCTCCGAATGACGTCACACTCGACAACGCAGAAGAAGTTCGCCTTGCCACATACTTTAGCAAAAAGCCACGACCCACTGCAAAACAACCAAGATATAGATTCAAGAAGGGTGACAAAGTTCGAATTACTCACCTGAGGAATAAATTCAGTCGTGAATATGATCAAAGATGGACTGGAGAGGTTTTTACTATAGCCCAGCGCTTTAGAAGAGGACAAGTGCCTATTTATAGACTCAAAGACTATAATGATGAGCCTATAACAGGCAGTTTCTACCAAGCGGAGCTACAGAAAGTAGACTTGAAAGACAATGAACTGTTTAAGATTGAAAAAGCGCTTAAAGAAAGGGGGCGGGGACAAAATAAACAGTACTATGTAAAGTGGCTATATTGGCCTAAATCATTTAACACTTGGGTTAAAGCAAGTGACATTGAACTATTTTAATCACTATTGTATATATAATGTGCATAGTAATTGTAATTAGTATATAAATGGGGGTTATTCTGCATATTTGTAAATATACCTTAAACACAGCAAACCAGGCATGCAAATGATCAAATTATAAAGTCAGACTGTTTTTGTGTTTAACGCTTGGCATGGTCACTGACGCGATGTTAATCCATCGTAAACCTATCATTATAACCAATTGATTGTAATACCGGTCACTGGCGTGGTGTTAATTCACCCGTAAACCTATCACTCTAACCAATTGATTGTAATACTGGTCACTGGCGCGGTGTTAATTCACCCGTAAACCGTTCATTGCAAGCATATTCATGCAATTGGCTGGGCCAAAGAGTCAGGTCATTTGTGTGCTTAACGCTGTGTTAATTGAACCTATCATTATAGTCAATTGGTTGGGATACTGGTCACTGTCACTCGTAACCCATTCATTACTAGCATAAACATATAACTGGCTGTGCCAAAGAGTCAGGCCATTTGTGTGTTTGCAAAAATATGCTGTCAATATGCTCTGATTTATGGTATAAAACGCAAATGTGATTAATAACAGACAGGGTGTATATTATGTATAGATTGTAAATATTATTTATGTGTCAATAAAATTAAAAAAAAAGAAAATACGTGTTTTTCTTGCTTCCGTTTAAGCACCCATTCTCCGTCCAAGGTCAGCTCTCTCGCATTCAAAACCAACCTCTCTTTAAACAGTGCGCTACTGTACCCTACAAGTGCTCCGCCTCTCACCCTCTTTATTTTACCCTCACCATGAAAATCAATGTCAAAAGGCAATACGATTAAAGACAAAGCACATATTATCAGCTTAACTATAGAACCCACTAGTACACTATTGCAAGCGATACCCCCTTCCCCTATTCAAATGTTTACACAATTATACAATGCATTACCACTTTTACAACCCCCTATTTACACAACCCCGTCAACATAAATTCAGGTATGTGCAGCTATAAATAGATCATGCAACGTCCCCGTCGTGAGCTCTGGGTGTTTCCTTAAGAAATGGTAGATAGACTCTCACATTTTGGCAAATGGCGGTTTCCCGAAAGCACTGTACGCAAAAGACGAGTACAGATGCAAAAAGAAATATTAATTTTTAAGCGGGGTCAGCATAAATCCAGGTGTTTCTATAAATAGAATATGACGTCATTAGGTCAGCTACTCTCCCACCGCTGAGCTGAGATCCGTTAACTATGGGGCCTATGGGGCCATATTAACGCCCTTGCTACTTTTTTGTTTCAACGCAGTTTCATTTTGAACATCATGGGAGCCTTATTGCCAGTCATGGCAAAAGCATTCCAACCTTAAATACTAGACCTACCCTGTTTCTTAGTTTGTTCCTTTTTCATATTCAATACCTTTATCTGTTAGCTTCCGTTTCAGTGAACTAGTACAGGACTTCACGATGCCGTCATTTAAACAATCTTCATAGTTTTCTGCGATTACAACACTTTAAGGTTTTTTTGCTGACAACAATATTATTGTTTTAAGTAGGTTTGCAATGACGTTTAATAAACACAAAAAGTAACACAATAATCGTGCACACGCTTACGACTCCGCGATCAAAATTAAAGCTTTAAAGTACTCACGCCCATTTCAGAAAAATAGCTAAAGAGTGGCTTGCATTATCGACATTATCGATATTCTAAGGAAGGAACGAAGCCTCAACAATGTCACGATCAGATAATAGCTGGCCGCATGCCTGATGCCCAAATCCCTGGACAAGCAAGTCAAAGAATTATCACACTTTTGGAAACCGACATTTGCTGGATTACGTTTGTGGGATTGCTCACAACATTATTGAGACAGTGTACTCAGTATATTTACTGTAACTCATAGTTAAGTTTAATTGCAGTGAGAAGTGTGTTTTGACAGTCTTAAAATATAGACAGTAGCTTTATTCTATGCAGTCATTTTTTGTCATTGTGGCCAACAGTGTAAATTTACTTAGTTTAAGTAGTCACAGCAACTTATTGGGTTAATTTAGGTTGATATGGATAACAAAATGCTTTATTGTAAAGTTGACTTATTGCAAAATATGGCCATGTTCAAAAGCACCAGGGCAAATAATCTCGAAGGAGAATAGTCCTAAATCATCCAGGGCGAATGGTTGGAAGGAATTGTCCAGGAGAATTGTCTTGGGAGAATTGTCCTGTACCCGCTGGAAACTACTCTGATATGGTATATAGCAGTTCAGAATAAATGAAACAAAATTTGACATGCGATACATCAGATCTCTTCATTCGATGACGTATGACACAGCGCGACTGAGGTGAAAACGGATCGAGGCAGTTTACGCATGCGCGACTTCATCGATGCGGCATGGTATAGTGAGACCGCAGGAAAACGGCTTCATTGTTGCATGCGTCACCAGGATTTCTCGAGCATTAAAGTCGTTTCATTATGGGTTTGTGGCTAAGGATATATTTATAACGTTTTTCACTGGCCTCACTAAACAAGGCCATTTTAAACGCTTTTGAGACGTAAAAAACTAAAAGAAAACATAATAAATTTTTACTCAAACGGCTAAACGATCTCGAAGTAAGAAACTTTATTTTAATCCTTTAGTTATTGAAGCTATTTACGCTTTAAAACAGTTGCCCATTATATGCTCATTATTGCGGAATGCCGTTTTAACATTTAATGCTTATTTTTCATATCAAAATATATTAAGAGATATCAATAAATCAATGTAGATCTCATTAATTTATATTTTGCTATCAATAATTGAATTTTAGATGGCAAAAATTTATTTTTGAGATCAAAAAATCAATTTTACAAACCGAAAAAATCTTAAGAGAGACACACATTCATATAAAATATAATGAATCGTCAATTAAATTTTGGAGATGAAAATTTGAATTATTGAGATCAATAATAACAACACAATTTTAGATCTTAAGAATTGTTTCGTTTTTGTACAGAAAAAATTAAAGTAAAGATTCTGTATACAAGGACAGCCATAATTTATTTACAGATGCGTGTTTCTTATTTTCTTATTTAAAAGAATAAACTGATATTTTGATATCAAGATTACAAAATAAACTGATATTTTGATATCAAGAATACAAATTAAAAAAGTATCAGTCTGAAATAATGATATCTGAAATATATTCTTGATATCAATATATAGAAAATCAATTAGTTAGCTCATAATTGATAATTTGCTATCAAATATTTCATTTTTGTTATAAAGAATTGAATTTTTGATCTCAAAAAATCAATTTTAGATATCATTAAATTATTTTTGATATCAATAAATAATTCTTGATATCTCTAAATATTTATTGATATCAAAAATTATTTTTTGAGATCAAGAATACATTTAGAGATATCAAAAATACAATTACAGACAGCAAAAATTAATTCTTGATATCAAAATATGGATTTTTTGAGATCAAAAATTAATTTTTGATATCAAAAATTCAATTTTGAGATCAAAAATTAATTCTTGAACTCAATAATTCCCTTATAAATGTGAAAACGGCGTTCCATACATTATAACACATCATATAATGTTATAAAAGATAAAACCAACATTTTTTGCCTTTTAAAATAAAATTCCAGACCAGTAATCCAGTTATATCTTTGCCCTTCCTTATCCCAGAGCCTTATGACCTGAAGATAAAAGAACGGAGGGTGAAGTGTGAAAGGATTAACCACTGGTATAATTTATTACAAAGTTCAAGACTCGGAATAATTATTTGTGTAAATGAAATTAAAAATCGAAAATTACTTAAATAACTTAAAATTACTTAATAAGTTTTGCGCTGGTGGTCTTATAGCGGAGTATTCAGTATACGTGTTTGGCAGGGGTTATTCTGTCCAAATAATAAAATAGTAATTATATTCAAAATTGTGCATTAAGTAACCAGAAATATCTGGTAATATAAAGACATTGCTCATTATTCCATAACCAGTTCAGTTCGTTTTTTTTTTAATGCGCAAATATAACAATATTTAGCAGTTTTTATGTTTGGACCCATACGTCCTCTCCCGGTTGTATTTATGGAGTCGACACAGGTAGAGGATGGTTTTACACGATATCTGTGTTTATAAATCAAGAAAGTAGAGGCCAACAGATGGCGACAAGGGATATTATTCCATTAAGCTTCTACGCAGAACATTTTCTTACAACGTTTTGTACCTATAGGACATTCCTCTACAATAGTTGACGGCAAAGGGCATGTATCCTAATCTGTACTGTCTTTGCAATATAAGATACAGATTTCTTTTTATCTAAATAACATAACAATGAAATACACAACACACAACACACACAAGCATGTTTGTGATCATCTGAAATATTGTCAGAAATCTGTTGATTATTGGCTCATATCGATTCAAATTCCCCCAGATTTCCTTGTTCCTCAAAGATGGTTATGTCGATGTTGTTGTGAAAGCAAAGGAATTCAATCAGAAGTGATGGGCAGGCAGAGCTGGTAATATTGTGGGATACCTATGCCATCTATGCGAGCTAATATGCGAGAAAAAAATATGCAATTCTTCGGTACTTTCCGTAATTCTTAAAAAAATTGTACACATGTGTTCTGTAAATGCGCAATTCAGTTGTTCGATTTTAGTTTCAGCAACTTTGAGTTTCATCAATTTTAGTTTCATTTTAAAGGACGTGCCAAGTCTTTTAAATGCTCATGCAGAAAATAGACACTTTGGCGTCCTGCGATTTAGAAGATAAAATCAATATAAATTTCAAACATCGATATGTATTTGGTCTAAATGTAGTACCAAAAGTCGCTTAAAAGTAGTCACAAAGCGCAGAATATGTAAATACGCTCTTAATGTCAGGGGCACATATCGAAGTAGTGAGTCAATTTCACTAATGTGGCCAAACAAAAAATAGTACTTTTTCACATTTACCAAATATCAACAGTTACTTCAACACTGGAAATCATGCTCGTATTACTCAAGACAGGCAATTCACACAGAAAAGTTCAAAGATGTGCCGCTCACTATTGCACCACTTTACGTAAAGGGTGCTGTTAAAACATCTCAAAATTCTTGCTGCTATACTAGACATGATTGCTTACGTATAACGTGCTATTGATCGAATCCTATACGGTAAGGTATGAATATAAATGAATTATTACAATTCTGACTTCGAAAAGTGTGACTAAGTTTTGTAACTCATATAGACTATGCATTGAGTAGTTGGAAAACAAGAGGTCCACGCCACCTGTGACGTCATAATGACGTCACCAAGGAGGCGTGGAACTCTTATAGGAGTTCCAGACCAGATGATTTATAGGACCGTGCCAATGACGTAATTATGACGTTATAATGACGTCATCATGCCGTTATAATGACGTCATCATGACGTTATCATGACGTCATAATGACGTTATGACGTCATGACATCATAACGACATCATACTAAGACTCTCCTAAGCAACATAACCCTAAGTCATCTGTCAATCATCATGGCGTCAGTAGTCACGTGACCTGTTAATCATCATCAGTCACGTTACCGATCAATCATCAGTCATGTGACCCTAAATCTATATGAGGAATGTTCTCCCGAACAGTAACCTTACACCCGAGTAGCTCACTTGGTATATCATAGGACTCGTGAACGGAAGATTGGTGGTTCGATCCCACCCTCGGGTAACACTTTCACCCAGGTTCTCATTGTGAGGACCCCCATGGGGTTCTCAATTTGAGTACCTCCTCTCGGTCCTCCATGTGAGGACTCCCACCATCTGTCTATCATATGAGGACCCCCCTGGGTCCTCCATGTGAGGAACCACCTAGGACGTGATTCAGCAGCCCTTTCAGAACACATTGTGTGCGCACAAGTGTTCCATTCTTGCTGTGGCTGTTGTTGAACAAGAGAAGGATTGACTAGAATACACATAGGAGACGAAGTGAAAGATTGGCTATTCTTTGGAAAGGAAGAGAAAGATTGGTTGGAATACACATGGAGATGATTGGCAAAAGAGTCGTGGTAAGTGACTTTTTTGTGACTTTTGTGAATATGTAACATCATGTGACATTATGTGACTCTGTGACATTATGTGACTCTGTGACATCAGGCAACATTATGTGACTCTGTGATATCATGTGACATTATGTGACTCTTTGACTTCATGTGACATTATTTGACTCTGTGACATCATGTGACTCTGTGACATCATGTGACATTATATGACTCTGTGACATCATGTGCCTCTGTGACATCATGTGACATTATATGACTCTGTGACATCATGTGACATCATGTGACTTTGTGACATTATGTGACTCTGTGACATTATGTGACATCAGGTGACACTTTGTGACTATGTGACATAATATGGCTATGTGACTATGTGACACCATGTAAGGGCTATGTAAGCATAATTAGTCTAACTATGTATGCAATTACCAGATCGTTCACCAGGCCTGCCCCTGTGGCTCAGTGCACAGCGCGTGAGACTCGTGAGCAGAAGATTGGTGGTTCGATCCCACCTATGGTCAAACATAACTTTTTTTTTGTTTGTTTTTTTTTTGTTTGTTTTTAACATAGCAGCCATATTTATATCGATATTTTCACTGACAATACTTAATTAGTCATAGTTCAGTGGTTATTACAGTAACCACTCACACACACACAAAGCGTAGGAATAAGTATATGAAAGACTTCAGAGCGTGAGAACGATCAATAAATTTGAGAACATCAAAGGCCACAGACCGTGGGAGCGATCGATAAATTTGAGAAGGAATGGGATTTTCCCTACGCTAAGTCTAATGTTATGTTTTATGTTATAGTAGTGGGCAAATAGTTGTTCTAAAGCATATTTAACAAATGTAGTTTTTGGAAAATATATGATGTATAAAATAAGTTTGAAAATTTTACCATGCTACTAATTCGAATGCTTTGAAGTCATAGTAGGGGAAAAACGATGCTTCTAGACCAACTTTAACAAATTTATTTTTTGAAAACATAGGATGTATAAAATAGGTTTTAGCATTTTAGCATGCTACTTGTTCGAATGTTCTAAAACCATTACTTAATCCTATTCGTGCTTGGAGCACATAAGGCCATCACCAAAGAACGCCAGTGTTGTCTGTCCATTGACCACTTCTGTATTTGACCCCATGTCCAGCCTTGATCTTTCATCTCTTTCTCCACCGACCTCCTCCATGTCTCTTTCGGGCGTCCTCTTTTCCTCTTTCCTCCTGGGGTCCACCTCATTGCGATCCGGGGGATAGCCGTTGACTCCATTCTGCATACATGGCCTATCCATCGCCACCTTCTGCGTTTGATTTCAATCGAGATTGGTATCGTGTTTGTTCGATGATAGAGTTCGTCGTTGGAAATGGTGTTAGGCGCAAGGTTTTTGGTATACGACGGAGGCATCTTGTTTGAAAAACATCTAGCTTATGGCTGATGGTCTGAGTCACTTTCCACGATTCGGACCAATAGAGGAGTACTGCAATAACATTGCTCTTGAAAATACGAATTTTAGTTTTTGTACTGATCTTGTTGGATTTCCAGATGTTTTTGAGTGACGCAAACATTCCCCTGGCTTTTGCTAGTCTGTAGTTTATATCTTCTTCCGAGTTTCCATCTGTTGTGATTTTACTTCCCAGATAAATGAATTCAGTCACTTCTTTCATATTTTTATTTTCGATGGTACCAGGTTGTTCTGAGATGGTGTTCAATTTCATGAGTTTGGTTTTGTCGGTATTAATACTCAGGCCAATCTGTTTGCTTTTTGATGTGAGATCTGAAGTTTTGCATTGGATGTCTTTGTGTCTTTGAGCTAGCAAAGCGATATCATCTGCAAAGTCTAGGTCTTCGAGATTTTCTGTAAAAGTACAGGTGAGACCTCTCTTTCCTATTCTAAAACCATCGTAGGGGAAAAACGATGCTTCTAGACCAACTTTCGTTTTTTGACAACATATGATGCATAAAGTAAGTTTGAACATTTTACCATGTTGTAGTAGAGGAAAAAGTGTTCTAAACCAACTTTTACAAATTTAGTTTTTTGAAAACATATTATGCCATGGTATGTAAGAAAAGATTTTTTACATGTTTCAGACGATTCTGCCACTTGGTTGGTTGGTTGATTTTTGGCGAATGGGAAGTGAAAATGTCGTTAGTTAAGCAGAAAGACTGCGCCCATTCAAACATGTGTTCGAATGGCAAGCCCATTCAAAAGACGTGTTCGAATGGCAAACCCGCTCAAAAGATGTGATTGAATTATTTTTGGAACATATTACGTCATGGTATTGTTCAACAATTTCTTAACAAGTTCAACAATTATTCAACATGTTCAACATGTTTAACATGTTCAACATGTTCAACAAGTTCAACATGTTCAACATGTTGTTCAACATGTTCAACATGTTGTTCAACATGTTGTTGTTCAACAAGTTGTTGTATATAAAGCTGTGTTTAAAGACATCATTTGAATAGTGTAGGCTGGACACTATTCAAATGATGTCGTATAATGTTGTATAAATGCAACATTTGTTCGAAATATTACAATTGGCCACAAAGACACATGTTGTAAAGTTGTTTCTAAACATATTAAGACAACTCCATATAGAGTATACAAGGCACCCACCCTCAGACGTAACAAACATTCTGTATCAAGATACTGAAGTGTGAACATGTCTGCAGTGAGTGAACAACTACCATCTATGGCAATGCCTGTAGAAAAGTCTGAGACAATGCCTGCAGAAATTTTTATAGTAAAGCCTGAGACACTAACTACAGCAAAGTCTAAGGCAATGCCCACGGTAAAGTCTAAGGCGAAGTCACGTCACCAGCGTCAAAAGCGACCACATCTTAGAAAGATGAAAAGAGATGAGTTACCAGCTATGATGCCGCCGTGTAAAAAGCGAATAATTAAGACAGAACCTAAAATGAAGCGAGAACCGGAGCATAAAGCTGCTAGCACCATGAAGAGGATGAGTGCAGGCGATTTACCTGTTGTGATACCCATTAATGGAGAAATATATATTAAATTGGCAAAATATCAACAGAAAGTGATGGTTAACATTCGTGAATATATTACGGATGATACATCTGGCAGGTTAAATCCTACCAAGAAGGGAATTTTGTTGTCATTGAAAGATTGGCAAATGCTGAAGAAGCAAATGACTTCAGTGAATCTCATGCTTTAGAAAATGGATGTGTATAAATGCAGTGACTGTCAGAAGATGGTTGAGTAGAAAGTCATTGAGCGAGATGTCTATATACAGTTTTAACAGCATGACGAGCTTAGTGGATGCTATGATTTCATCACCCTCAGTGCAGAAGATTGAAATGAAGGTTTTGAAGCTTGACAAGAACTTGAAACTTAGCTTTGACTCATATGGCCATGTACATTTGATATGTAGTTCAAATAAAATTGTCTTTATGCTTCATATGTAGACTATCAAATTAACATTATCTATGTTGATGTTAAGTCAGTTTTTATAATATTTACAAACTTATTTTTGTGAATGGGCACATCTATTAACATAATATGTATTTGAAATATTTCTGTTTTTATTCTCGATAAATGTTGATGTTTTAATTTCGTGTTTATCATGATTGTACATAAGTGTAAATATTTGTAATATTTAATAAATAAGAATAAAAGACATATGGGTCTTTTCAACTATTTTATTTTTCTCAAACAATACTTGAATATAATACATAATAATACAATACTTGAATATAATACATAATAATATAATACTAGAATATAATACATAATAATAAAATACTTGAATATAATACATAATAATACAATACTTGAATATAATACATAATAATACAAAATTAATTATAATACATAATATATGATATATGGTTTACGGGAGAATTAAAACCGCGTCAGGAACCTTACGACTTAGTATGTTGCAAAGCAAGACATGTATTACACAACGCTTAAGTTAATAAAATATTACAACATTTATGAATTCTTTATTGCAAAGTTTAGTCAAATAAGACTTTTTCTGCATCTGTTTCACTCTGTTCACTGTCCATGCCACTTTCTTCATCACTGCTGTCATCCTCCTCTTCTTATCTAGTAGCTCTTCAAAGAATGCATTGTTTTTCCTTATAGCCGCCTTTAGTGCCTTTGAATACTTGTAATGTTTTTCATCAACAAAATAATTAAAGTCCTCTAAAATCTTTTGATAATGTTGGCTTTGTTCTAGACGCTGGGTATATTTGAATAGTCTCGTAAACAGTTGTTTTAGTCCGTGCTTATAAATGGGTCGAAGGTCATAACTTGCTATTTCACGTACAGCTTCAAGTCCTTGCTCTCCATATTCTGAAACCTTTGTCTTGAAATTTGGCATCATAGTCATCGTAGACTTCTTGAACCACATCATACCAAACAGAGTCTATTTCTGACCCACTTTCAGAGTCTGTTTCTGACTCACTTTCAGAATTCCTGTCATCAGCATCCTCACCACAATGCTCCATATGTTTGAGCAAAGCTTCTTCGCTGTTGTATAATGCACCACATTCTGTACAAGCATGTGTATTCTTTTAGGCAATGTTGACGCGTTGACTTTCCATAGAAGACTCATCTAACAGAGTCTATTTCTGACTCACTTTCAGAGTCTGTTTCTGACTCACTTTCAGAATTCCTGTCATCAGCATCCTCACCACAATGCTCCATAAGTGTGAGCAAAGCTTCTTCGCTGTTGTATAATGCACCACATTCTGTACAACCAGGTGTATTCTTTTCAGCCATGTTGACGCATTGACTTTCCATAGAAGACTCATCTAAAGTTTCCCTGAAAGGTAGTTTTACAGAGTTTTCCATATCCGATTCTTCATCCACTTCTGAAGCGTGAGCAGCCTTTAAGTGTCTTTTAAGACTTTGTGGCCAATTGTAAGATTTCGGACAAATGTTGCATTTCTGCATCCTTTCGGTTAAATCTACACTATTCAAATCATGAGAAAGTCTTTAAACATAGCTTTATATACAACAACTTGTGAACAACAACATGTTGAACATGTTTCGAGTACAAAATTAATTTGCTTGGGTAACTTTGCAGAACGGAATATTTTCTCTCAACTTACATTGGGTGGTTTAGTGCAAGACTGTATTCTATAATCTATTTAGACAGCTTTGCAAAACAGGACATTACAATGTTTTGCACTTCAGGTAGCATTTATGGAAACATTGTCCTCAATATTTCATTTAGGTAGTTTTGAAGAACAGGACATATTATTACAACATTAAATCCCTAAAGGAAGTACTTCTTAAAAAGATGACGCTATGTAATATAATGAGATGCAGATTTGTTGGCAGTCGTAAATAACACAATTGTATAATAACACATACATATATTGCACATACCTGTTGTACTGCAAGCCTGTTTGTAGTCTTCCAGGATTATCTCAGAGACCAGTTGATTGTCGGCGACACCGACACATAGAAGCGTATAAGCTCCAATCACATGAACATGTTTTGCTCGCATCCCTTTTTTCCACACCAATGGAATCAGAAGCAGAACAGATGCAGTGAATTTCGTCCTAGATATAACGCTTTAAGCTTAGGGAAGTTCTCGAAAATATCCAATTTAAAAACATTTTGTGCATGAGGAAAAATGCTTTGGGCATTTAATTCCTCAAGTTCATCTATTCCTGCCACTTTTAAATCAATTTTCGCAGTGAGATATGATTGTAAACATAGGTCAAGTACTCTAATTTGATTTGATTTAAGCAAAATTTTACTCACAAACTGGTACTGCGTGCTTGTAAATAGTCGACTGTTTGGATTTTTCCAAAATATACTTCTTGTAACTTTTAGGAGGTTGGTAACTTAAAACTCTCAAAACAATCACTATCAATTAGATCTGAACCACTGGGTAAATAGTCACAAGATAAATTAGGAAATTTAAGTGCACATTTGATGACAGAACAAAATATGTCGTGGTTTCCATAAATGTCATTGTCTGTTTATTTTCTAACAATGAATCCTTCCGTTCACACACAGTCAAATATAGATAAATATTAGAACACAGTGTAAATGTATCCATAAAGTTCCTGTGTTAATAGGAGCGCCAGGGCAATACGTTGTTAGTATTTTTTCTCTGACTTTTTGCTGATACACCACGTAGACATGCAAAAGGAAGTATAAACTTGGAAATGCATATTTGTCATCTATCTTTCTTTGGCATATGTAAGTATGCAATGAAACAATATTATTTCCTTAAATATATGTTTAGATACATCAAATGAATGCCTCGGAATTGTGTTTTAAAATGCAAATTTCTTTTAGCTCGTATGAATGCACTAGCATCAGATTTATGATGACAGTTATGTGCCTATGTCTCAGTTATAAATAAAGCCTTTGTGCTGATAAAAAGCACAGCACTAGCCTCTCTTCCTCTCTTATCTCGTTTTAGCTGTTGGAAAAGCATCAAACTACACAATACTTGTGCGCTGAGAAAATTTTAAATAGATGCTTCAATTACCCGCTATTGGTAGAGTGAAATAAGACACTGACAGTTCGTATTTTGGTGTTTCGTTTGGAAAAAAATTAACAGGCCATTTTTTTAAGGAAAAGCTCAAACTCTAAAACGTTTTAACACTGTGTTCTAATATTTATCTTTATTTGATTGTGTGTGAACGGAAGGATTCATTGCGAGGAAATAACAAACTAATATTTTCTACAGATATTCTGTGAGACACGGTATGTGGTATTGTTTTGTTCGTTTGCCTCACAGTAAAATCTTTTTACTCTCTAAGCTTTTAACTCCCCACCATGGAATATCATTATTATTTATGTAGTTAATCCACCTAATTTAATTATCAATGACAATAAAAATAAAAAATCGTAATTTTGTTATTTTTTTTCTTTCTCGCCTTTAATCATTTATTTTTCAGCATGCTTATTAATGCAAATGTGCGACATTCATCAAAACGTTTGAATTTATAAGTCTTAATTATATAAACTAATATATTTTTCAACTGTTTCAGAAACACCTTACAGACTGCAAGAAGATTTAAGACATTTGTTTGATTAGGATATTTGATGATTAAAATAAGTTCAATCACTGGGTGGCTCAAATATCCAGTATTCTGTTTAAATGCAATATATTGCACAGCACCAGCATTATGTCGTTACCAAGGCCAGTCACACAAGTTAGAATAGTGGTATTTCTACTATGCTCCTACCTGGCAGTAGAGGGTTCAATCAACAGCACGTTTTACGCAAATAAGCATGTCTGGTATAGTATCAACAAGAATTTGGAACCGTTTAAACAGCAGTTTTTAGTTCCAGTAAATGCTACAACAGTGAGTGGTACATCTGCAGAAATATCCAATAATCTTAGTAAAATGCCGCATTCAAATATTACGGCCATGATATTGCATGCGGACGAATATACAAAGGAGACTAAATTGGTAATGTACATTAAATTAAGCCCTATACAATATTTTCCCATCTTGAAGGAACTGTGGATATTTGGAAATTACGAAAAACGGTACCATCTTTCTTTTCATTACAACAATGCAACCGCATCTCCTCTTCGCCACCTGCATCTTAAATTAAAACTGAAATCTTTTGATTTTCTGCATTTTGTGACTTCTTTTAAAAATTTAGAAGTACTGCATTTAGACCAAATACATCTTAATACAGAAATTGACATTATTCAACTTATAATTTCCCGCATGCCACAGTGTCCGTTTAGAAGCCTATCATTTAACAGACTTATTGGATCAGCACTTTCAAGCTCTTTGGTAAAATTACAATTGAATAACACCTTCAATCAGTTGCAGAACACAACTGTTCAATTTTTAGACTTGCGATACAACAGAATTGCGTATATTTCACAAGGCTTTCTGCGCATATTCTCAAATCTAGTTGTGTTGGATATATCCCATAATATTATTAGCTTTGCTGACTCATCAATGGTGCTGGAACTGCTCTGTTTCCACAACAACATCGAAATGGTTATCTTTGAGGAACAAGGAAATTTGGGTGAATTTGTACCAGAAATCGTAACGATAAAAGACACACTAGAAAAGAGACCAAAACGACAAGTTTCATCTTATGAAACCAAAACTAATAGAACACAAGGCAATGAACAAGAAATAAGTGTCAAACCAAATAGGGATGAAAACAAAACATTTAAAATGCCATTGTTGAACTTGGAAAGTTCTTTATTAAAGTGTTTCGCTAACTACAGTTTCAATGACATTTATGTAAACCACGACGTATTTTGTTCTGTCTTCAAATGTGCAGTTAACTTTCCCGATTTATCTTGTGACTATTTACCCAGTACTTCAGATCTTCTTGATAGCGATTGTTTTACGAGTTTTAAGTTACCAGTTTCCCAAAACTTAGAAGAAGCGTATTTCGGAAAAATCCAAACAGTCGACTATTTACAAGTACATAGTACCAGTTTGTCAGTAAAACTGTGCTTAAATCAAAACAAATTAAGAGTACTTGACATATCTTTGCAATCGTATCTTGCTGCGAAAATTGATTTAAAAGTGTCAGGATTAGACGAACTTGAGGAATTAAATGCCCAAAGCATTTTTCTGTATGCACAAAATCTTTTTAAATTGGATATTTTCGAGAACTTCCCTAAGCTTAAAGCGTTATATCTAGGACGGAATTCACTGCACCTGTCTGCTAGCGATTCAATTTGTGACAACACACCGCAGTTACGTTTATTGGATTTGTCGTACAATAAATTATCAGATCTTCCACAGAAACTGTTTGATAAATGCGCTCACTTAGAGACTTTGGATTTATCAAATAACGCGTTCAACACAGTGCCCACTGCTGTTAGAAACCATTTTTCTTCCGTGACCTCAAGCCATAAAATCACTATAGACATGTCAAATAATCCTCTCACGTGCAATTGTCACCTTGATTCTCTAAACTCCGTGGTATGGATAAAAGGGATGATATCAAAACATGTTCATATGATTGGAGCTGATACGCTTCTATGTGTCGGTGTCGCCGACAATCAACTGGTCTCTGAGATAATCTTGGAAGACTACAAACAGGCTTGCAGTACAACAGGTATGTGCAGTGTATCGATGTGTTATTATACAATTGTGTTATTTACGAGTGTCAACAAATCTGCATCTCATCTTTCAAACACAACCTAGTTTGGTACACATATTCCATAGCGTCATCTTTTTAAGAAGTACTTCCTCTAGGGATTAAATGTTGTAAGAATTTGTCCTGTTCTTCAAAGCTACCTAAATGAAATACAGAGCATAATGTTTCCATAAAATGCTGCCTAAAGTACGAAACATTGTAATGTCCTGTTCTGCATAGCTGCCGAAATCGAATTTTCAATGCAGTCTTGCAATAACATACCCGTTGTAGGTCAAAACGTTGTAAGAAACTTATCCGTTCTACAAAGTTGCCCAAAGCAAATTAATTTTGTGCTCGAACTACAAACATAAGTTCTGCGTAATTAAGCTAGTGGATATATTATCACCTGTATTATCAAACTATAAGATAATGTCGATAAAACGCTAAGACATTGGGAATTCACAAATGCCACCATCAGTTAATATTTTCAGCAGTTTATTAACTCAATATTACATTTGAGCATTTTTCTCAATATTACGTCTTGATGAGCAACAAATAAACATCTAGACATAGAGCTATTTCTAGATTTGATATCTAGTTACCAAAAAATCAACTAATATCTATCTGGATGTTATTATCAGCATGTGGGTATCAAACATGACAATGAAAAATACCGGCTTCCGTCTCTACGCAAAATAATGTCAGTTACGAGAAATTTAAGATAAGATGTGTTAGAATACGAAACACAATTGTATAAATTATTTCTATTTAATTTTCTGTCAGGTGTTATGCAAGTAATTCATACAAGTGTACTGATAAATTTGCTCGCAGTGACTGAGGTGGCAATTTATGGTTAAGAGTCAGACTTTATGTTTCAGGAGCATTAGTTCAAGTGATCGTGGCTACAGTGTCGGTCTGTATGTCCCTCTTCGCCATTTTTATCTCTACGTTTTTGATATATAAATACAGATATCGTGTAAAGACCCTTCTGTACCGAATACCTTACTGTCTATGCCGACTCCATAAATACAACCGAGAGACGACATATATGTTCGATGTGTTTCTCTCGTATTGCTCCGAAGATGGCGTATGGGTGCGTGATCGATTGCTTAGCATTTTAGAAGACAAGCATGGCCTTCAATGCTGTGTGCATGAGCGCGATTTTCCAGTGTGTGGGATTCTTGCTGAAGAGATCGTGAATTATATGGAAGCCAGTTGTGTCTTACTCATCATCCTGAGCTCAAACTCAGTCAAAAAAAGGTGGCCACTTTACGAGATGCAAGTGGCCTCTAATTTAGATTTAACAACATGGCGACGAGTTGTATATGTCAAACTAGATGATCTAGGGCCATCATTACCGAAACGCGTAAAACGAGTGATTCAGAGAAAAATTTATCTCGAATGGCCTCGCCGTGGAGCTAGGCAGTCAGAAGCGGAAAACAAGTTTTTTGATAAATTGGTGTCATCTGTATACAGTAACATATCACTATGGCCTTGGCAGAGGAAAGCAATCAAAAGAGAAAGACATTTCAGATCCGGATATTGTCAATTTTTGAATATGCCACAGAACTGAATGTTAACAACCTGGTAACCGAGAGGAAATAAAAAGAACAGTATGCAAAAAAGTAGGGAGAACTGAACGAGAACTAAATAAAACTGAACCTGTATTGAATTATACGGCAGCGAAAATGAAAAATGTTTATGACGAGAACTTGTGGTTGTGACGTCAATAGATCTGATTCAGGATGTATGAGAGTGTGGGCTTTTCGGTGTGGTTGGAAATTACCCCGCTAGTCATTGATAGCCACTTGGCAACTTGACAGCTAGCCGTTGTGCGGAAGTCATCTTAGAAGGCAAAATCGTACAGCACTGTACATATGATCGTGCAGCGATTTTTATGCAGGCACGAAAGCTCTCATATGGATGAAATTTGTACAAATCTATTGCGCTCTAACCAGATCCAGAATGTAAGATGGCCTCCGTTCTTATCTAACATGGTGCAGGATTCCGCAATCGAAGATATTTAGGGCCATTACGTCACCACGTGTCAATTCAATGATCAAGATATTGAAAACTGGACAGTGCAGCATGACTTCCGAATGTTGTTAAATTAGCTTTTATTGGACTGAATTTTATAGTATATGTAACAAATGTACCTTTTCTGTAAAATTTTCCAACACTTTATATTGAATACTGCTTTAGTATAAAAAGTTACACATGTCATTGCGTTATTAAATTACACAAGTATATAGTACACCTTTTCGTGTAAAATAATAACTAAAAACTTACTTGTTTATCTAATATCAAACTCCGTCTCTGTATGAACTTGTTACTTTTTATGTTTTCTAAATGCACCCCTTTAATCAAGTACAGGATTCAATAACTAAAGCCAAAAAGGCTTACTTTTTCTCATTTTCGCCTAACCTTTAGTATGAGGGCAAACGGGTGTTGTGTGTCAAGAGAGATTATTGTGTGTAATGTGTGACAACCTTGTTTATTATATATTTGCTAATTGTTTTATAAGCATGACATTTACAAATAACATAGTATGCATTCATTAACTCGGTAAAGAAGAAATCATTGAAAAACATTTTCTTATTTCATATTGTGAAATTATTATTATGACATTGATTTGGTTTATTCTATTGGAATTGACTGTATAGTTGTCTGTATCGTAATAAATTTGGGTCCACTATACAATACGTGTCCATAAAAACACATTATTCACACTCTTTTTTATAAAATGTATTTTTATACAAGCAATTTAAGTTTCATGTGTAAGTGACAGTCAAACTGACTTCAAATTATATATTTCAACTAAAACAAAAGCTGGTATTGAAGTTATACCCATGTCAAACATTTTGAAACCGACCTGGAATGCAGCATCATCGTAAACTTTGTTCACAGTTTATGATAACTTTCTATTGTAACTGCTTCGGTTTTCTTTGTATCAGTGGTAAAACCCATACAATTGTTTCTGTTTTAGCTAATAAAAATGTATGAAAATCACATGTAAATCTAACTTTTTAAAATTCAAATTTGATAAGTTTATTAATTAGCTTATTAGTTATTAATAGAGAATGTTAACATACATATTAACCATAGAATGCATTGCCTCCCACTTCTACAGTTATCTTGTTTCTTGTTTACTTTGATGTCGTTTCCTTCAGCTTCTGTACTGACGAGTGATATAAACGGCGAACATCGTTGAGCGAAGTGTGACGTCACTTTCCTTGCTTTGATGTCACGTTTTTGAGCAAAGCTTCTGTACTGATAAGTGGTGTAGACATCGAGCATCGTCGAGGGAAGTGTGACGTCACTTTCTTGACTTTTTTGTCATTTCCTTGAGCAAAGCTTCCGTATTGACAAGCCATGACCATCATCCAGCGATGTGTAGCGATATTTTATTACGAAACCTACTTTACGAGTAATGCAAGAGATATGTATTGTCCTTTGAAGTCTGACGTCATTTCCTTTAGCAAAGCCACTGTACTTGCGAGTAAGATAAGCGACTTGTACCGTTCACCAGAGTGATGCGTTATTCCATTATGAAAAGGACACGGGTGTCCTGATACGGAACTGCTGTCTTATTTTGACAGTGGTTTTTGGGTTGTACAAACTAACAAACTCTGGAGCGCAGCAGCAAAAACCACAATATTTCTTTCAGCGATGCTTCTGGTGATACGGTACTTATAAATCACAACGTAAAAGAGAGGTTTCTGTGTAATGTGCATATTATCATCTCTATGGATTTCTGCAGATACCACACTCACTATCCTTGAGAACGTAGTATTTCTAATTGCTGTTTCAGTTGGCCGTAGCAATGTAATTTATATGTAGATATGCTAAAATTATGTGTAAGAAGTACAATGTAGGATATATACGGACGATAAGTATATCAGAAGTGTAGAATACAGAATAACTGCATAACATAGAGAACATATTTTGCTGGTATTATGTCTCAGGGCATGTAGAATTACTAGTGTAAGTGGCCGAATCTAAACAATCACTATTGAATTGTCTGTTGTCCACTCCATTTCAAATGATAAAAATAATTTCAAAATATTTACATTTTTTTAAAATTGGAAGAATCATTTCAGAATCGACATTTGAAAAAGGCGAATTCCCTGGCAAATATGAGTTTGACGCATAGCGAAGTGATATAACGTGCGTTTCAGCCCTAACAGCACGCAAGGGGAATTCCGTCACTCGCCAGGTTAGCACCTTTTTGGAAAATTAATCAGTTTTTGAATACCGGCAACGATAATTGTTTTTTTTGCTTTAGGTTTCACACATTTTCCTACTGGTAGGCTAATTTTTAAATAGTATATATCAGTTTGAAGAAAATAAATGTTTACATTTTCATTAGTAAGACATTAATTTTTCAGGTCTATTTGATCGAATTAATTTCTCGTGAAAGGCTAAATATTATTATAATGTGAATATATTTGAAGATATTTGAATAAAAGTGTGCAAAAGGTAACACAGGCGGTTCTTTTTTTAATAATATGGAACCGTCAGATTGACTTTGCAATTCCGACGTCAGTCCTGCATCGATTTTTTGGTTGCTCATGCAACAATGACGTCTAGTCGAGACTCCAATCCGGTTCTATATGAAATGATTCAAATTTATTCAATCAACACAATAAAACGCAAGACTCAAATCAGCTGTTTTATTCATCTTGACCACCTTGCTCAACATCACCTAGTAGTCTTTCTCGTAATTTTTTAATAAACAAACACGCCCCTGTATTTCACTTTTTAAAACTAATCTGGTTGTAACATAGTTAACAAAACGAACTGCCCAGTTGCACAGCCCAGTGTAGCAGATTTCTTATTGCAAATAGAGTTGAAAGTGGCATGTTTTTTAAATCTGAGATATTGCTAAATATAACCATAGACAGTCTTTTACCTTACAAAGGTGTGAATATGCCCAACATCCAACATTGTTAGAATGTTAGCACATGATTAAAGATTCCAAAATTCCCTTTTAATATCTCAATAAAATAATCAGTTAAAAAAGGAATCGACAGGTTTACTAGCATAAGGCATTGTTTACGACGCTTGATGCAGATAGTATTTTTCTAGCGCCGTTCGTAAGGATTTAAGACCATGACGAAACCCAATGAAGTAGTGTGCGTCGCAGCAACAAAGTGCTGACTGATTCAGAACATGGCACAAATTCGTTAATTAAGGCTTCAGTGGCTGTACGAAATACAACAATGCCCCTCGTGGAACATTCCACCCTACGCCTGAACAAAACTGCATGTCACCCATCGCTCCATATCACAATTGTATATTGGTACGTTCAACTGTGCTGAGAAACGTATACTTATTACATCTGCAGTGTAATGCGTCACATTTATTCATATCGTCTTGTCTAGTGGCAACATAGCAAGTCAGATTATCGAAGCTTAACTACTGCTTAACTAACGTACTGTCCTCGATCGTCAAATCTCTAAGCACAGGGACAGAGAACTTACTGACAGACAAGGTTATAACCTTTGTGATGCAAATATTATCTTTGAAAATGTTGGCAAAGGACGGCGGGATGATTTCAAGTCATACACACTGCGATCAAACCCGATATTTACACGACGTTTAAAAAGTTCAAATTTTGTTATTGGCCTTACAACCCTTCGAATTCAAGTCATATACATTGAATCAAACCAGACATTTTTACGATGTTTCAAAAGTTCAAAGTTTTTTTATTGACGTCATGATAACGTAACAACCAATTAACAACACTCAAAAGACGTTGAGTACTTGCTGGGGATGTAATCCAATTAAGAACTTTCTTGAATTGAATACGCAAATATTGGTGACAAAGGACATAATGCGATATACCTCTGCATTAGATGTTTATTTAGTATACGACCTTAGAGATCCGATATTCAAACATGCTTGCAGGGTGATATTGGAGGGACCGCAGCTTTACGAGTCCAAGAAACTAAAGCTGTTGGTGAAATAAAACAGAAGCTAACGGGTTAATTGGAACTGAGAGGAGTTCTGGCTGACCGTTATGTCCGTAAAAGCGACATAAAGAAGAAAAAATGTTCATCGATGTAATAATGGACTTGTAATACTATCTGCACTGGGATAGGTGGAAATCTCTGGTGGCTATCAAAGCGTTAAGGGAACAGCAGCGTGACTATAGACTTCTGGGAACTGGGAAGCGAAGCACCAGAACAACTTCAGTCAGTAGTACCTTAGTGCAAAAGTTTTGCCGTAAATATTTTCGAATTGATTTTTAAAACAAATCTATCGATTCCGCAATTTTGTTATGAAACAATGCATTCACTTTCTAATTGCAGTCTAAAACATGCATAGAGCTTAATAGAGAAATTACAAATAAATAAGGAGATGTTTGAATTCTAATGCAAAATGTTATTTTCCTTAATACTGACATATTTAGATTTCCTTTTTGCAAGTTTTTTAAATATGATATTTTTTATAACGGCAGATAGTAGCCTGATGAATCATTTCTGAATAAAAGACATTATTGACATTGCAAAGTAATGTCTGCCGTGATTAAGAGTGATGCAAGTAATTTGACGCACGGGTATTTTTTAATTGCGCTTTCTGTTGTTTCTCGTCTGCCAGAACCTCAGCGTTGTAATTTTACATCAATAAACTAATATGAAACAGCTGCATGATATTTAACAGTGGGTTGGTGCATACGGGGTTGGTGTTGCACTCAGGGGCAGTTCCGATTGAGCTAGGAGGTTGGGATCATGATAGCAGTTTGTTAAGCTATCTTGATCAAGGAAGTCACAATTTACGTCAAACACCTTGAACATAAAAAGTGCATTATGATTAAGCAGGATAATTTTTATTTTAGATAATTCACTACTTCTATTGATTTTTAATAAAGGAGCGGAAGAATACAAACATATTATGAATGGTCTATCGTTGTTGTTTATGCGTTTCCGTTCCGATAATGTAGAAACAGGACCAATCTGATTAAGGAAACATATGTTACAAAACATTGTGAAATGTCATCGATATTATTCTGTGAATAGCTAGAAAGCCTCATCTCCTTCAAAAGCATTGCTATTTTATACCAACAGCATGTTGTCCTACATGTAGTAAATCTCTCAAAACCCTTTGACAACTATAAAGATTTCGAACACTGATATTCCTCTACACCTACTGGATTCATCAGTTCCCTTCTGACTTGCAAAGCAGCCGCAGAATAAATATTTGGCGAAAATATTAAGCTAAATGCTTGAATAAATAATGGAAGAATGGCACACGTGCAATACACCGGAACTGTTACATTTTGAAAAGGAACAAAAATTAAACTTTCCATATGTTGTTATATGGTTCATTGTAAATAAAATTTAATTAAAATGTAACTTTTAGAAAGCAAAAATAATGTAACAAATGCGATTTAGGAAATTGCTTTCTCTGCAAAAGAGATTGATGATATCTTAATGTGGATTTTTTTAGTTGCTAATGGCATAAGTATTTAAAACATGTTATGATTGTATAGTTCAATGGCGGAGTACATAATACACAGCAATGCATACAAAGCGGTGCCATATAGCTAGCCTTGAGTACATAATTATTACATGATTGGTCTGCACACTACCTGAGGTCTCACTCCGTCGCTGCTTTATGCAACGCAATGCGTTTATCCTCAGTTACCTAAATTAGAACCTAATGAAGCGAATACACCATGCATGTTTTATTCTCTCACCCTAACATATTCTCTCACCCGACAACAAAAGAACTCTGCCTTAATTTATTCTGTTTAACGATTACATACAAAACATAACTTAATGATAATCGAATTAACTACATGCTATTCAAGTTGATTCAGGAATTACATGTGTTTAATTGATCATAACTGTTTTAATGCTGAAGCTTTGCCCGCGTCAGACTGTAATTTGCAATATCATTGTAAAAAATTATTAACCGGACAACACAAAGTCGCATTGTATATTCTAGTGTTATTTATTATGGTTTCGTTTGTGATGAAGTAGCTGGAAGAAAATCTGTCAGAGATATACAAAACGCTTGTCTAAAAGTGCTATATTAAAGTGAATTTAAATTTAAATGGAATTTGAATCGATTTATGTCAGCAGCGTATTTGAGACATTTCTAAAATGTAACTCAAAATAAATGAAAATCTGATAAAATAATTAGTTCGAAGTGTCACCTCAGGTGCATACAGTTTTATATATATATATATATATATATATATATATATATATATATATATATTTTCTATATATATATATATATATATATATATATATATATATATATATATATATATATATATATATATATATATATGTGTGTGTGTGTATGTGTGTCTTAAATGTCCCGTCGAACTGAGAAATCAGATTCCCAAATTTGGATGAAGTTTATCGACGGACTAGGAACCTGACCATCGTAGTGGGAACTTTTGCCCAAGTTCTCACTTCGACATACGATTTTGTGATATTTTGCGAACTCTGGCATTCACCTAGTTCTGAATTTAAACTTTTTCAGAAAGCTCAGTTTTTTAGTTGCTACACTTCCTAATAGGGGGCGGACAACCATGAACTTTGTGTAAAGAAGCACATGGATTGATAGCCAATCAGTTCTTCCTGCTATATGCACATGTTTTATCAGCCAATAAATCGAGCACACATTGATTCACAATTTGAATTAATATGGTTTCATTTAATTAAAACAAACTAAAAAGGCATGAAATATTCGTAAAAATACATTTGTAACAAAGTATGTGTATTTCTCATTTATAAACCGTTTTTATGCACACTTGTTGTTTAAATATTACAAATTTCCTACGACATTCCATTTCTGCACTCGGCGGCCATCCCTCTTTTTGCTTTTATTAGGTTCTATCTTTGGCTAAATGCCAAATAACTATATCAAATTTGTTGTATATATTTTTATTTGGTATGTAATGTTGTCAGTTTAGCAAGATCGTTTTTACTTGTCAGTAATGTAAAACACGAACTCGGAGGTGTTAAATTTGCCTTTATCGAAATGGGCGCATCCTAACGTTGTGCGTCTTTGACTTCTAGTTGTGAGGCAAGGCCATTCAACAAAACTTCAGATTGCCGTTTTAGGTCTTTATTCGTCCAACAGTGCAATAAGATCTACAATTGTCCAAGAGTTTAAA
The DNA here is from genome assembly GCA_949752745.1 of Protula sp. h YS-2021. Lineage (NCBI taxonomy): Eukaryota > Metazoa > Annelida > Polychaeta > Sabellida > Serpulidae > Protula > Protula sp. h YS-2021. The sequence goes on from OX457027.1 coordinate 4,953,174, forward strand.
GTGACCTTTTACTTATCCAATACTGAACGAAATCGACCCAGTAGTTAACATTTATCCTCAACAAAACTTATTCGAAGATTACGCTGCAATCCACCATTGAGACACAATAGTGGCAATTATCTTTGCATCATATGAATCCACACCTAACGTGTGGCCTCTATGCTTCTCGAAAATCAACTGCTAACATAATTTATCTCAAGACTTCGTTCGATTGCGCCACAGTGGCAACTCAATCTGCAATATTTAGACTCACACCTAACACGTGGGCTCCATGTTTTCGAAAAATCAACTTCTGCCAATGCAACATCCACGCTCCTTATATACTTGCTGGCATAACAGCGGCCGCTAATTCAAAATGCGACCAATCAAAGTGATTCTCGCCTAAATCAAGAACAAATAGCACAATACCTGCTCGAAAACATATTTTCTGAGTTACAAAGGAACAAAAAAGTTATATTTTTGGAACGATAACGAACTCCGATACAAAACAGCAATATCGGTTACAATTTACACTTTTTTTAAATACTTGAAAATTACATGAAAAGTTTGCGCTACGTAGCACACAATTTTTACTCGTCTCAAAAACCACTAAAACCGGAAGTTCCAAAAACCAAAATTACTACCGTCCTTTCCATCGCAATGGGCTCTGTTATACACTGTATAAAACTTGTAAATCCAAAGTCTAGTTCCTGAGATATCCTTATACTTAAAACATAAATAAATCTTTAAATGCCAATGCTTTAAATCTATCAAAAAGACCTTAAACGAACTTGAAACTAATAACATCGTGTTCCTTACGACATAATCCCACTAGGTCCCAAACTGATCGCCGGGGTTGCATCACGCTTTGTACTAAATGCGTCACTTCAACAATTTCCCGTCCAATTTACTCGAGACTTAACAACACATAAAGGGAAAGACTGTACTGAAGGGCGCTACTCAGAATTCTTACAAAGCACATGTATCTCATATCACAATAAACACAGTGGGGCATAAATTGCATTAAATGCACGTTCAAAATATTCAAAATACTGTACATAGACACACGGCGCGATAATAACACAAGTATGATCAGAAAGTCATTTTTGCATACCCTAACAAGAGGCACATGCTAAAGTAGATGCCTGTTTTGTGTTTCTATTTTTTGTACCCCTTGTACTTCTCACTAATGTTTAAGACGAACCCCGTGTGTCTTTCTAATGATTAAGTGTAGAAACCCGTGGCCATGGAATTCTAAAGACCACCGATACGTACTGACATAACAGTAATTTTCATAGTTTATTATTTTACAACTCTACTGACAAAGTGCGCCGGCCTCCCCAGCACCCCATCCCCCGCCCAATCAAATAATACTAATATTGCTTTCTGTAGGTTCCTAAATTACTTAATAGACCAATAAACAAACCAAACGTGTTTTGCATGCTATGAGACTGAATTTTATGCAGCACTTATAACGTAACAGGTTCTTATTTCTGGGAGATTTTTATATTTCTTCCAATGCATTGTTATGATCTCAGACACCATTGTTTTTTTTTGCATCACACAACCAGGCCGCCGTGGCAAATGTAGAAATAGACCCTGTTTTGTGTTATACTTTTTCACCCTGTGTACTTGTCAGTTATGTCAATCACGAGCCCTGTTTTTTCAGTGGACAAAGTACTGACCAGAACTATAATTTTCACTTTTACTTTGTAACTCTATTAACACAGTGCTCCTTTCCACCCCACCCAGTTCATAATGTAATTTCAGTAAGTTCTTATATCACCTTATAGGCCGGTAGGCCAAACACAAATATATTGTTTTTAATGGACAAATTGTAATTACTCTTGGGGATCTAATTCTGAAGACGAGCAATGAGTACTGACCAGAGCTGTAATTTTCACCCTATTTCACAACTCTATTAACACAATGCCCTCTTCCACCCCACCCGGTTAATGATATTTCTTTCAGTAAATTCTTAGATCACCTAATAGGTCAGTAAATAAATCAAGCACAAATATATTGTTTTTAAAGGAGAAAGTGTAAGTACTCGTTCTGATCTGATTCTGAACACGAGCAATGACTTCTGACACTAACTGCAACTTTCAGTTTATGTTGCCACTGTATTAACAAGATGCCCCTCCCCACTACCCAGTCCCTCCCCTCACTACTCAGTCCGGTTAATAATATTTCTTTCTGTAAGTACTTAGATCACCTAATGGGCCAGTAAATAAATCAAACACAAATGTATTCTTCAAAGGCCCTATTATGACATCAGTAAGTTCTTATATCACTTAATAGGCTGTGATGACATCAGACAACTGCTATGTGTGAGAAACACACCTCCTCCGACCATGTGACATCACTGTGAGAAGTGTTACTTTTTGCTGTTGGTGTATTAAAAGAATGTTTTATTCATCTTTTCTTGAAAAATTTTTATGTGAAATGTGACACGTATTTGTTAAAAGCTTTACGAGAAGTATTTTGTTCTTTTAAATTAAAATCTCACGTGATATACCAATTAGATACCTAGATAGGCATCATTGGAAATCGTCGCAGCGTCATGCCACTTTGCAAGTCGACATCACGGAGTGTTGTGAAAAGTCAGGAATTTTTTTGCAATTTTGGAAACACAGTTGTTGTAAGGTAAGATTAAATTTTTCCAAAGAAACACTGGGCTATTATAGTGAGTTGACAAGAGATGCTACTCGGATAGTGTCTTATTTGCTTTGAAGGGTGATATGTCAGTATATTTATACATATTGTGTATGTACATGTGTATAAACCACTGTCGTATTGTCCATGTTTAATGAAACCGCATACTGCCACATATTTTTTACCGATTGTCAAAAATGTTAAAATTGTTGTTGGAAAAAGCAATCTCTCCTTCGACAGACAGTTTAAGTTTTGTATGTTTGTTAATTCATTTCTTTTTATTTTAAAGCAGCGTTTAGCAGTGAAGAGTATGTATTGATGGTGCAGGCAGAATAATATATACGGTCAATTTTATAGGTTGAAGGCGGAGGTATAATTAGTTGCTGGAAAGTTTAGGGGTTCTTTCTCCCCACGGTGTTTATGTTTTGTATGTTTGTCGATTTTTTTGTAATGCTATGCACACAGTTTAACTGGCTTCTATGTATCTGTGACACAGACACTCGAAGAACAGTATAAACGCTCGCTCTTTTGCATTGGTTAAGGGCAGGTGCGTCTTTTTTCCAAAACATTTGATTGATTCTTGCAAGTCCAAAATACAAGTCTTTGAAAGCTCTAAATTCTTCCTCCAGTCAGAGTTTTCGTTTTGTATAACTGTATCAATCTTTGTATTCGTTATTTTTATACCATGTTTATAAAAACCGCTATGTAGATATCCATGGACCAGGCCCTCACAGGGCTGTTGATAAAATATGTTCTTCTATGTTATGCGTTGTGTGTTCAATAAAGAGAGTGTAAAATGCAGGAGATTAATTCATACAAAACATGCTAATTAAATATTCTTATATAAATTTATAAAAAAATTGTTGAAAATATGGTGTGCAATTGAATAACATTACATGAATTTGTAGACCGGAGACGCTGCGCAATTTTAGGAAAACTAAACATTTCCTGAATCTGCTGGTGCTGGTAATTGATCAGCTAGTTAAGAAGTTTACCAAAGGTTTGCCTGTGGAAACAAAGACATGCAATGGTATCCAAGATTCTTCCTTTTAAAGGTTTGAGTGCTTGATGTTTTTACTTTGGCACCAAACCATTGCTTAACTTCCCTTGTGATTAGATACCACTTTCCATGCATGTTAAGATTTTTGAACTGGCGCAAATTCTCAGTTGAGCGGTTTCACCTGTTGTTTTATTTTAAAATGCGTTCAAATTTTTTTTGTTTTATCCTGTTGTTCTGTGCTGTGTGATATGTAATATTCTCGGTTGTCTATTGAGTGAATTGGAACGCTGCTAATTTAAACTCTGTATACTATTTCGTGTACCGCTGTGGGTTGGAGCGGTGACTCTTTAGAACACGCCAACTGCTTTTCGTGTATGGAATAAGAGGCGACTAATCAGAATTTCTTTCTTTCTAACTCTTCTTTTACTATTTCTTTATTCTTCCTTTTTCCACTTGTTTCCAAGTTCCCAACTTCCCAATATAGCACTCCTAAAGGCTTAACTAGACGTTAAACACCAAACAAACAAAACTTTTTCGTGGTACATTCTTGTGTGGATCATGTCGTGTAGCAATGAAATTTGAATATATATTGTAACTATCTTGTAGTGTGTTCAGTTATACACACTTTTATGACTTTTTTCAATAGACGACTACAATAATAGATCATTAAAAGAATGTTTGAAATGTTAGGCAGAAAGCCGTTCTGTGACGAAACCAGTCGCATTTGGCAGATGCCTTGAGAGGTAAATTAAAATAATGGTGGGGTCCCATTTTACCTGTTGTATGTAGTTTAAGTACTGATTTGTAAAATGTATAGCATACATGGTTCTCCGTTTGGAGTTTTTACAAGTTTTACACCCCCCCCCCCAGTAAAAAAGAACAGTGATCTTTAGAAAACTGACTAACATAGAATTACTGCTCCAACAGTATATGTAAATCATATTTGCTCAACAGGCTGACTAGCACACAATTACTACTCCAGTAGTATATATAAATCATATTTTTATACACCAGATGTAACTGAACAGGAACTTGCAGTCACTTGCAGGAACTTAAAGCCACAACAGCGTCTTCTGATGATGGTGAAGCTTTTAAGATTTATTTTTCATATGGAATAAAATTTACCGTCCAGTGCCATTGGATTTCGAACTTCTGTTTTTAAAAAGTATTCATAGAAATAATAATAATAATAATCTTTCTAAAATTAAAATGTCATCTGCACGGAGTGTTTACAAATATGTCAGAACTTAATGTGTGTATTCTGGGGAATTTGTTATTTATATAATTAAATACATTTAACGCTGGTGAACAAGATAGTTGTGATGAAGCGGCAGTCGTGACTATCGAAGGGTCTGAAGGTGATGTAGTTTCCACTCCACACTTTGAAGTTGCGGTCGCTGAAGAGGGTAGCTATAGTGTTTTTCCCACTCCACGCGGTAATGATGCAGTCGTGAAAGAGGGTGGTGGTGATGTGGTTACCACCACCGCAGCGGTGAAGCTGCAATTACTGAAGAGGGTGGAGGTTATGTAGTTCCCCAGTACACACATGGTGGAGGCGATGGGGATACACGCGGTGAAGCTGTAGTCAAATTTGTCAAAGAGCACCTGATATTGAGCACCACTCTATATGCACTAAAGACATTGATATCTCAAACACCCCTTACCAATGAAGATGTTCGGTCCTTAACGACAATGGTAGCTCTGTTGAATTTTTATGAATTTTTATTTGATGACAAAATCCATTTTGTCAAGACCTGATTAAGGTGAAGAAGGAAAACCTCCATCGTGTGGCTCATGAAGAAATTAGCAGCCCCGATTCCAGTAGTGATGTGCAAAGTAAAAATTCCACCACATGCAGCCAAGCACTGATGCGAGAGACGGCGTTACTGTTGTAGTTACGGGACACTCTGAACCGCCCAAAAAAGTTACCTATGTCATGTCATCAACCTCTGTTGAACCAAAAGCAGTATGCAAATTAAAAGTGAAATAAAAGACACCAATGCTGAACTTGTTTCAAAAGGTTCCACGGCTGTAGCTGTATTGACTGATCTGTTCTGAATCCAGAAGGTTTAGCTTTTCAAGACGACTTTGATTATGACAATGATGCTCGCCCAGTCACCGCGCTCGTATAGTAATAATACTTTCATTAAGTTATTAAACCACCTAACAGACTGATAAACTAGTAAAATGTACATAAGAATAGTATTGATGCGCTTTGCTTAAGAAAGTTCTTACATCACCTACTACACCAACAAACAAATCAAACTGTATCAACCTATTTTTACATGGCATTAAATATCGCCATTATAAGCTTGTGATATGCAGGATCAGTGTAACAGACTTAACTTTACAGAGCCCTACTAAAGTAACAACTTCTTATTTCATAATTTTATTTCATCAACTGTACTCGTCATATGTTTGGTCATCGAGTCCTTGCTTCTTGCTTTTGCTGGCATTGCCACTGGTATATGTATCAACATATTTTAGATCTTTTGAAACATATATATGTTGCGGAAATGTGAACTTGCAACCATGCTCAGGTCTCTACTTGACATCCTTGAAAAGTTATTGTTATTGTTTGCCTTGCTTGGTGGTTTTGTCTGGTATATAAATATCCCATTGCAATACACTTTAGCTTGTTTTTTATATTTATTTGCAGTTAGCTTTAAATTCTCTAGCAACATTGTATGACCTTCGAATTCATACTCAATGCGTCCTTTGCTAAATTATAGAGGTTAAATATTCAAACATCACTACATATTTAAATGCGGTTTCTTGTTCACGCAAAAGAGAACTTCACCGGTGGGGAATGTTTCTGTTGTTTCTGAGTTCCCATTTAGATGTTCTTACCTGCTTTGTTGTGATCGTAAGTGTGTTTCTTTCAAAAATGTTTGACTTGCTTTTGGGGTTTTTAAAGGAAATTGTGTTCATCCGTATTTTCCATCCGTTTGCTGAACACTTTATAAAGGGTTAGTTAGTGGATAATGAGGGGAAAATAAGGGGTCTGAACACGAGCAATTTATCCATAAAATACAAAGCCTTATATCTAGAGTGAACAAATGACTAAGATTTGTCAATATTAGTCACATTACTACAATTGTTAATTTTATGTTTAATCTGCGAAAGAAAAAATGCGTTTTAGCGATAGTTTTCACATAAGATCAGTTTCTACTTTAATGTAACCGCAACTTTCACGCTGTGTGTAGCATTTTATGCCGTTGTTTTGATATTTGCTTTACGTCTTGCTTGACTCTTTTTGCTGGTATATGTGTGCAGGTGGAATAGGAAATCAGCTGTCATGCAATTTGTTTTATAAGTATTTTTGGGCGTTTCATAAGTGTTTAGGTCACACCACTGTAGCAGCCGGCCAATGGACCAACGCACGAGGAGGGCAGTCGCACCCTCGGATGGATGGACGGACGGAAACTAAGGAGACGCAATGGAACTGTTTTGACGCGTTTATTGATGATACAACGGTGAAACAACATTGTTTCCTGACATCTCCAACTCTGACAGCACAGCACCGTATCACATGTAGCCTAAGCATAGAAATACGGGTGGCTAGACTGTGAACACATTAAATAAACTCATTACATGGCATTAAAACATTAAATGAATTATAATTCAAGAAAACACGTGATTTTTCTGGTCCAACACGAGAACAATCCTGTCAGTCACTCAAAATACATTAAAAATGACAGAAAATATATGCCATTTAAATGCACTTGACAATAAATGCAATAACATACCTGAAATCCTCATTTTTCGCCCAATACAAACGACTTTTCTCAAAATTCTTATAGTCACATGGCTTTAGAAAAGTCTACTTCCACACGTTGTTCTCCTTGACAGAAATCCGGCAGAAATGCCGAATTCAAGGCAAGGGGAATTATTTATGTTGTTTGGAAGATACGCTCGGTTGAACAATGTGAAACATTCGAAACATTACCTGACACAGTGTCACAAGACAGAACCATTTGTTTAGCGAACCAAAAAGTACCATTGCGCATATACAACATAACATGGCTCCCCAAAATTAATTCATAATTTTCTAATTTAAACTCATTTTTACATCCAAGACAATTATACACAATGTTCTATAACAAAAAACTTCTTTTAACACATGGCTCCTCGATGGGGAATCGATGTATTGTTACGATGAGTCTGCACTGACTAGCAGAACGAGTTTATGTACGGGTCTTTCCAGATATTGACTGGAACTGTCGTCTTTTTTGCCTAAGAAAAGTTTAACTTTCCTAACAAGACCATCTTTGGAGGGATAAATCTCGACCACTTTAGCTAATCGCCACAGATTACGTGGTAAATTATCATCAGAGATCAGTACAATGTCTCCATTTACTAAGTTTCTGGAAGGTTTTGTCCATTTAGAACGCGACTGATGTGAACTGAGATACTCAGATCGCCAACGAGTCCAAAATACGTTCAGCAAATACTGAACTCTGCGCCAACGTTTGATACTATACAAGTCACCTTTAGAAAATTCAGACGGTGGCGGCAACAGCACTCGAGACTTTAGAGTCAGTAAATGATTTGGGGTTAAGGGCTCCAAAACGGAAGGGTCATTCACAGTCAGAGCTGACAAAGATCGGGAATTTAGAATAGAAGCCACTTCAAACAAAAAAGTTCTGAGAGAATCGTCGTCCAGTTGAGATCCGTTCTGAACTAACATAACATTCAAAATGTTTCTAACACTACGGATCAAGCGTTCCCACGTTCCACCCATATGGGACGCACTGGGCACATTTGTCTTAAACTCGAAAAGACAATCGTTGTCCGGAAGAAATCTCTATCTATCTCCCTTTTGTTTGACTGTAATAAAGTTCTCAATTCGTTCTGTGTTCCTACGAAGTTGGTACCCTGATCGGACCTCAACAGCGCGATGGGACCTCGAACAACAAGAAATCGCCTTAAAACATTGATAAAGGCGCTAGTGGACAAATTAACTGCCACTTCTAAGTGCACTGCACGAGAAGCTAAACACGTAAAAATAACGCACCATCGCTTCAACTCTTTTCGACCTTCTTTAATGAAGAAAGGTCCGAAATAATCTACTCCAGTGTAGTCGAATGGAGCACTTTCATTAAAACGGTCGGAAGGAAGATCTGCCATCTTTTGGGTTTGGAAAGCGCCACGAATCTTCTTGCAAATGACACAGCTAGAAACTGCACGATAAACTTCAGCAGAACCGCTAATTACCCAAAAGCCGGCCGCCCTTATGGCGTTGAGTGTAGCTAAACGACCTTGATGATGAATTTTCCGATGATAAAATTCAATCACCAAGCGTGTAATGTGATTCGATTTTGGCAGAACGATTGGATGGATCTCGTTCGATGACAACTGAGAGTGTCTAAGACGTCCACCCACTCTAATCAGGTTCAAACTATCTAAGTAGCAGTCTAAGCAAAACAGAGAACTAATACGCTTAATTTCACGATTTCTGGGACTACAAACCACTCTGTCGATGTCGTTGCTACGAGCTTTTACTGCTTCGAGAATTCCATTTCCTTACGGAAAGCTTCCAACTGCACCTTGTGGATTATTTCTCTTTCAGCTTCACGTAAATCTACAGAAATGTCCACAGAAATGTCCTCTACGTAAATCCACAGAAATGTCCTCTACTAAAGGACGGGACACAGCTTTGGATCTTGTAACAGGACCGGAAAAAAGCGACTTCAAGGAATTCTAGAATTTCAAACAGAGTGCCACAGCCCTAACTAACTTGCTCCAGTCTGAAAAATAAGCAAACTTCTCCATATCAAAGCTTTCGGAAGCCAGAGAAGCAAAGAGCTTGACATGTTTAACCTCGGGATTATCGTCAGACAGATCAAAACTAGAAGTTTGTTCCACAACAAACGAACCGTCCCAAAGAAATTCTGGACCAATAAACCACCTGCAAGAATCGGTGAAACTTGATACTCGCATTCCTCTACTAGAGTCATCGGCAGGATTTTTTGAGCCTTCAACAAAGTTCCACTGTGCAGGGGAAGAAAAGCTTCGGATTTCTTGTACTCGATTTGCGACATACACGTGAAATCTACGAGATTGATTGTGGATGTAGCCCAGAACGACTTTACTATCTGTCCAGTAAACGTTCGTAACTTCCTTGTAGGTTAACTCCTTGGACAGCATGCGAGAGATCCGAACTGACAAAAGAGCAGCTACTAATTCCATACGAGGTATTGTTATCGACTCGATAGGTGCAACAGGGCTTTTTCCCATAAAACAAGAGACATGAACTTCGTTTTTCGCATTGAACAGCCGAGCATAGGAAACTTGTCCGTATGCTATCGAGCTAGCATCGGAGAAGTGATGCAGTTCGACTTTGGTAACATCACCAAAATTCTTCGGTTTTAGACACCTTGGAATAAACACTCTTGATAAGAGTTGCAATTCCGAACACCAGATAAACCATTTGACGGAAAGTGAATCAGAAACCTCGTCATCCCAAGAGGAAGTATTTCTGCAAAGTTCCTGTAGAATTAATCTACCGCGGAGAGTAAATGGCGCTAGGAAACCAACGGGGTCGTACATCGAGCTAACAACTGAAAGGATGCCTCGACGTGTTACAGGTTTATCGTTCAAAAAAACTCTGAAACCAAAACTATCAGATTGAACACACCACTCTACACCGAGGACACGTTCCATAGGAAGATCTTCAAAGTTCAGTTCGACGTTTTTAGCGGACGCCGCGCGATCGATTTCAGGAATGTTCTGCAACACAGTTTTGTCGTTTGACACAAATTTATGCAGGTTTACACAACCTTCTCGAAATAAAGCATTTGATCTTCATATAAGATCCGATGCATAAGAAGAACAAGCAACTGATTTGAGACCATCATCAACATAAAAATCGCTTTCGATGAACTCTTTGACGTCTGAGCCGTAAGCGGATTCATGATCAGAAGCCATATGCCTAAAAGCGAATATGGAACACGCCGGAGAAGAGACGGCACCAAAAATGTGTACAGTCATCCTGTATGTTCTTTGTTCTTCAGTGATGTCTCCATTTAGCCACCACAAAAAGCGCAATAAATCTCTATCTTGTTTGGCCACTCGAAAATTGTAGAACATCTTTTTCACGTCACAAACAAAAGCTACAGGCTCACACCTAAATCGCGAAAGCACCCCAACGAGGGGATTGACAAAGTCAGGTCCTTGTAGTAGCTTGTCGTTTAGGGAAATTCCACAATACTTTCTGCTACAATCGAAAACTACACGCAATTTCATTTTAGTTTTGTGGTAAATGGCAAAATGCGGTAAGTACCAAACACCTTGAGTCTGATTGCTTTTAGGCTCTGGTACCTCTTCGGCATAGCCACGATCAAGAGTCTCTTTCATAAAGGCAGAGTACTCATCCCTGAAGGAAGAATCTTTTTTGAACTTGGACTTCAAAGTCCTTGTCTGAGCTTCAACTGCAGAACGATTGTTAAACCATTCACTTGAGGAAGCCTTTAATGGAAGAGGCATTTCGTAATGTCCAGATTCGTCTACTCGAATATTATTCGACATCATATTCAGGAATTGTTGATCTTCCTGAGACACCTTTTTGCTGGAACTGAAACCACTTTCATTGAAGTCTGACTGCAATAGCCTCAAACAGTCGACTGGATTGACGACTTCATTTACTGCAGTGCGAAAAGACATACTTCTAACTACATTGCCCTAAGTGTGAGTGTTGGTAAACCCAACAACACTCCACCCAAGCTCTGTTCGCTGAGCAAATGGACCATTGTTGCTTGATGGGATAATTTCTCGAGGACACAACAAGTTAGGACAGTTGTAACCAATGAGTAAAGCAATCGGGAAATCATACAAAGGATGTACAAAATTCTTTATCCTGGACAAATGCGGGTGTAATTCGATCGTACTCGTAGTCGGAATGTGCGCCCGGTTTGCAGGCATAACATTTCTTTAATAAACTGGGGGAAGCTGAAACACTTGGTTTGAGTCAAAGCCTCACACTTGTAATCCAGAATATTTCTCACTTTGTATGTGAGAATTTGCCTCCAGCATCGTCGACAAAATCAAATTGACTGGAATGCCCTGAACATCCAAGCTTTCACAAACATCAGCCAAAATAAAAGATTGGTCTGACTGTGTATCAAGCATACAGTACACAGGTATCTCCTTCGACGGATTACTTGAGTGAGACAAGTAAATTGGCAATATCATAGTGCTCTGACTACTTGAAATCGTGTCAGAAGAACTGCAAGCACTAGACGACTGCACACTAACTAATGGTTGACCATTAGACTTGGGAGCGATTTGAACTCCATGAGATGCGGTGTGATGTTTGCGTTTGCAAGTATCACAGGTAATGTCGGTTTTGCAATTATTTGCAATATGTCCTCTTCTTAGACAACGGAGGCACAAAGCATGCTTTCTAATGAAGTCAGTTTTTGAAGAACCGTTGATAAACTTCTCACAAGAGCTTAAAGCACGTGGACCATCACAGTATCTACACTGCTCCTTAACTTTGACCTCGACTTGTTCATCTTTCAACTCAGTCTGTTTTCCCTTCGCATCAGTCGCGAAAGACCTAACTTTAGATTTCGTCTTAGCATTGGAATTGTCTTTTGTTTTGGACATTGAACTACCTTTAGCTGAATCAGAACTTTGGAGTGAGGCTACAGGGTCGTTCGCGATGTCTTCTTCCCTAGCTAAGAATGCAATAAGCTCGGAAAAGGACGGAAAACAATTTGTAGCCTGTCTGTAATCAGCTACTTTACGCGCCCAACGACGAACTAACCAGGAAGGAAGTTTGCGTAATATATTGCGATTTTCAGCTTCATCGTTCAGAATCTCTAAGCTCGGTAACAGAGGCACAGCAGTTTCACAGTGCTTCAAAAAATCAACGAATTTACGCAAACCAATACTATCACTCCCTTCTATCTTTGGCAAAGAATTCAGCTTAGCGCGAAAAGCTGTAGCGAGTCTGAGCGAGTCTCCATACCGCTTGTTGAGTAGTTCACAAGACCGTAGGTAAGCTTGCTCGGAAGGAAGCAGGAAGAATCCTTGAACTGCTTCTTCCGCTTCTCCGCTCAAATAGCGATTCAGATAGTGCAAACGTTCACTTGATGGAATACCTTTGGTATGTATCAATGTGTCAAAAGAGACTTTCCAAGTTGGATATTCAATCGGATTGCTACCATCGAAGAGTGCTGGCTCAATAATGGGTAAACGACTTAAAGCCAACTTATCACACATTGATTTGGTCACATCAACAATGGAACTTTGCTCCATAAAAGATAGAGTAGGAGTTGACTGAATGTTCGGTATCTCCATAGGTTCAGTGTTTCTACTGAAAGTAACCTTGGCTGGTGTAGTAGACATGATAGCTTGCCGAACGGGTCTAGTTGAAATCGTCTGTAATACCGTTGAAGTCACTGGAGTATTCAAGCTTGAACTCGCAACAGTTTGATTGACAATGTTTTCACATGAAGCCTGTACCGAAGAACTAACAGACACTGGCTGTATAGCTCTACTAGAAACCAGTGGCATAGTACGTTGGAAGAGGGCCGGATCTGACACTCTGGGAGTGATCACAGTATTAAGTGTCACAGGAGGAACCAGTCCTCGACGAAAGGTTACACCAGAAGGATCCGGAAGTATGTCTTGATGAACCATCGGTGTTGTCACATTAGGGATAACCGCAGCATTTGATGACACGAGAGAAGCCACAGGTTCGTCTTGATGAAGGGCTGCATCATGAGGAAACGCATGGGTATCGACGAAAATCTTCACCTTTTCCTCAGAAGACATTTGACCAAGGCTTTTTAAAGAACGCGAATCACGAGAACTTAAGCCTTCGCTGCGTTGTAGAACGTTGAGTTTTGCTTGTGCAATATCATGTTGTTTTTGTAATTCGAGTTTTTTCTTTTCGGCTTCCTGCTTAGCTAGTTCAACTTGTTGTTGAACCTCTCGATCGAGGTAACCTAACTGTACAGTGGCTTCAACTGCGGCCACTTCAGCTTCAATCCTTTGGAAAGAAACATAAGACCTAACCGAAGTGTTCTTAGCTTGCTTTGAAAAGCGAGAGCCCTCACCAAAAAAAAAAAAACAGATTGTCCATGCGACTTGGGTATGGACACTCGAGATTTAACACTGGAAGGCTTTCGACGAACACTCGACTTTACTGCAGGAGAACGAAGGGTAGAAACCTTTTCTGAGTACTCATGTAACCTTCTTGAGACCATAGACAGAACTTGATTCGAGTCAAATTTGATGTCGTCAATACGGGTTTGGACCTTTTCCTCAAGAGAAGTCCCAGAGAAATTCAACAAGTTTTCAACTGCTCTAAAGCAGGATTTAAATCCATCCTTAATTTCAGACTTAAACTCCTCAAGATCGGATCTATCAAGAGAATCTATGTCAAGAAGCTGTCTAATCTCATGAATCCGATTGTGGAAAGTCGTGAGCTGACGGTTCAACGATTTAGTAAGAATCTCTACTTGATGAAGTTTTCCCTTTTCAGTAAACTTTCGAGAAAGAGCCTGCAAGGAAGCATCCATGTCAAAGCTTTCAAGAAAGGATTCGCCAGCTGCAGGGTTGGAAGTAGCACCCTCAGCTTCTACTGAAGGTGTCCTTTCCTGTTTTACAGACATGACGAATATATTGCAAGAGTAAGCAAGAGAAACAAATGTTCAATATATGAAATGTTTCACTTGAGCTGACTAGTTTGCGAAGCAAAATTCTTCAGATCATTTGCAAGTAAGCTCGTCTCAATTGCTTGCTAAGTTATAAGTAACTCTTTAGTCAGATACAGTCTCCATTTTGAATTGAAACCTGCAACATATATCTTAAGTAATAACTATTTACAAAATGTTGCGTTGTCAAAGTTGCATAAGTGAAAAACGAGAAAATATTTTAGCTGTCTCAAAGCTATCAGCACTAAATCTCCTGCTAAGTTATAAGACACCTATATTTGTCTGATGTGTTCACGATTGTGAGACTATAATATGAAGAACCGAACTAAGTGTTGTAAAATAATAAAAATGACTTATTTACTAATACCTATATACAAAATGTCGCGTAGAAATCTGTCAAAGTTCCATAAGTGTGACTGGCGGAAATATCTTGGCTATCACATGCGATTATATACGCTGGTACCTAATGCATGTGACACTCCAAAACTATCCGATCTATCAACCACGTTTACATCCGATTTATCAAACCATTTATATTGGGCAATACAAATATTCGATTCAAATGCTAAGCACAAATTTGTGATACTGTCTCAACTCCTATCAGATCTACTCACTCATAAAAACTCAGTTCGAGCAATTATTTAAATATTTGAAAGCATGTACTTAGCTTGGGCATAAAGATCAATGCCTTGGCTAAAAATAAGAGTTCTACGTATTTCTTCAGAACTCAACCGAACACTTCGAATTGAACGTCAACTGAACAAGTTCTGTGATAGTAATGCACCCATAATACTTTAGCAATTTAACAATTAAGAGCCATGATATTCCGATTCAAATGTAAAGTTAAAGAACACTCTTAAAAAGGGCAAAGCAATGCCACCGAAAATATTCAGCCCGAGGGGAATACATATGCACACTATATGTGGTCTATTGTCTTTACCAAAACTTTCAACACTTTAAAACTTTAAACACCAACCGAGGGTCATACGTGCGCACGCAATATGTGCTCTAGTTTATTAACCAAAAGTTCAACACTCTAATATTTTGAAAACCAAACAAGGGGTATAATGTGCACTCAATATTCGTTATAGTTTAATTAAAAGGAAATTTTAACACCTTGAAATACTGACAACCAACTAGTGGGAATACGTGAGCACTCAATAAATACCCTAGTTGGTTTTCTAAAACTTAAACACTTTAAACACTGAAACCCAACGGAGGAGGCTATGTGTGCACTCGATATGCACTCTAATTTTTAATCAAAACTTTAACACTTTGAAACACTGAATCCCAACGGAGGGGGATACATGTGCACTCGATATGCACTCTAGTTTTTATCAAACTTTAACACTTTAAAACACTGAAGCCCAACGGAGGGGGATACGTGTGCACTCGATATGTACTCTATTTTTTATCAAAACTGTAACACTTTAAAACACTGAAACCCAACGGAGGGGAATACGTGTGCACTCGATATGCACTCTAGTTTTTTATCAAAACTGTAACATTTTGAAACACTGCAACCCAACGGAGGGGGATACGTGTGAACTCGAAATGCACTCTAGTTTTTTATCAAAACTTTTAACACTTTAAAACACTGAAATCCAACGGAGGGGGATACGTGTGCACTCGATATGTACTCTATTTTTTATCAAAACTGTAACACTTTAAAACACTGAAACCCAACGGAGGGGAATACGTGTGCACTCGATATGCACTCTAGTTTTTTATCAAAACTGTAACATTTTGAAACACTGCAACCCAACGGAGGGGGATACGTGTGCACTCGATATGCACTCTAGTTTCTTGTCAAATCTGTAACACTTTAAAACACTGAAATCCAACGGAGGGGGATACGTGTGCACTCGATATGCACTCTATTTTTTATCAAAACTGTAACACTTTAAAACACTGAAACCCAACGGAGGGGGATACGTGTGCACTCGATATGCACTCTAGTTTTTAATCAAAATTTTAACACTTTAAAACACTGAAACCCAACGGAGGGGGATACGTGTGCACTCGATATGCACTCTAGTTTTGTGAGAATTTTGAATTTTGAGCGTTCAACAACTGGAGGCCAGTTGAGAGATTTGCAAATTTCATTTACACTGTTACATCTTCTTAGCCGTGGTACGATGAGACCAGCAGCTCACATTATTCTCTGAAGACGATCGGTGGCAACTTCTGGTAAATTTATGAATACAATAATCGATTCTCGCACGCTGAACCTGAAATATTTGAAATTCTAAGTTCAGATTACTATCCATGAAGACACCTAAATTTCTTACGCTGGATACTGAGGGGACATTTCACCATTTAGGTCAAGTTGGTTCAAGGTGATTCTTTTGGAATTAGCCTTACTGGTGAAAGTAATAAACTCAGTTTTATTTGGATTGACACGACGTTGTATGGACACAATGTAACCAGCCGTATCTGTAAACAAATAATATAGTTAACTATTTTTGGACATTTTTAAAATTACGGTGTAATCATGTTCAGGTTTCGGCTTCACTGGGCTCATAAATTGTGATTTTCTTGTAACGTGTTTATTTATTTTGGATTTCAGTTTGCTCTACAATTACGCTTCGAGATTTTTTTGGAACTGCTTAGTTGTAATGTGGGTTCGGCACGTTTTTTTAAAGAGACTGCGTTTGACGGACGGTAGAAAGCTGCAACGGTTCAAGCTTCTATTTGACCTGATGCAAACATATGGGTTGTTATCGAGTTTCTAAAATATTTTTGCCCCTAGTTTTTGTACAGGTTTCTGCTTGACTTGACTTTTAAATTCTTACGGACTTTGCGAATCCTTTCTGTGTTATGACGTGAAAAGAATATAAAGAAAAATGCTGGCACGCATGAGGGGATTTAATTGATCAGTTCCAAAAGCTTTGCTTAAAGTTATACTTAAAAATGACTTTGTTTTTGATACAAAAGTAATTTAGGGTAATGTTGAAACTAGTGAAATCAAACAACAATTAAAAGTTTGTTTTAAAGTATTTGATAGTTTATTGTATTTAAAGGACTGACATTCATCAAAACAATTAAACTGAAGACTATTTAACGTAAAATCTGGAAAAAAAACCTGGAAGACCTGGAAAACATTCTTTCGCAAAATAGAAAGACAATTTATAATAATTTATGCAACATATTTTTTCTTTAGAAACATTGAATACAAGTGGTGGTAAACAAAAAGTAGTAGAACTTTTTGATTAACTATACAACTCCTTGTTTAACAATAGAACCTCTTGATCAACAGTTATAGAACTTTTGGATCAGGTAAATGTTAGAACTCGATAACAAGCTTAACAGTTCGCCTCAGGTCTAGTAGAAACTTGAACCTTGCAGTATTATATTCATTTCTGTCCTTTACATGCAGCCTTTTAATACATGGAATGTGCTAAACCCTTATTACAACTGAGAAGTTCCAACAAATCTAAATGCTTCTTAAACTTTCGAGCGAAATTACCACAAATGAAAATAATAACAGCACTAATAATAAATCTTGACGAAATTAAATTTGGAAAAAAATATAATGCAAATACAACGAAAGTACCAAGTTAGAAACTCAAATATGGCTGCAGGTTATACTTCTGCATTTAAAAGAGAAGTCTAAACCAACCTACAGGTCCGCTTCAGGCCAATTATAAATTTTGCAGCTTTTACACTTTTTAACTGCAGCGCAAACAGGTCAATAATGAAAATTGAATATAAAGTAGTAAGACATTAACAATTTATGAGTCAAATCAAGTAGAAACATATGCAAACACTAGTGGAAAAACAAGCAAAACATTTAAAGAAATTCATAAACTAAATGTTTGCATAAGGGGTCGAGTAGGAACTTAGCACCTCATTTTTCTGAACTTTAAATGCAGTCTCTTAATCAAATGATGAAATGTGCTAAGCCGATGTTACAACCAAACAGGTCTAACAAACAACTGCGGTGCTAAGTGACAGAAAGTCAAAATAAGCGATCACGTTAGACAGCAATGACGAGCCCAGTCTTGCAGAAACCTGAGCATTTTGCAAATTACTACATCTACACTACAATTTAAAAAGATCCAAAAATATTTCAATGCCAATACCAGTGGCAATACAAGTAAAAACAATCAAATGAGATCTCTATAACAACCGACTCCATCAGGTCAAGTAAAACCCCTCATGGGTGCCAGTTTTTTCTTTATATCCTTTTCACGCCCATAAGAATTTATAAGTCTAATCAAACAAAAACCTATGCAAAGACGAGTGAAAACTCAAGCAAAATCTTTTTAAAACTCGATATGAATATATATGTTTGCATCAGGTAAAATAGAAGCTTGAATCTTTGCAGCTTTTTTACCGTCGGTCAAACGCGTTCTTTTCATAAAAGAAACGTGCCAAACCCACATTACAACCAAGCAGTTCTAAAAAAATCTCGAAGCTTAACTGTAGTACAAACTAAAATAATCCAAAATAAATGAACACGTTACAAAACAATCACAACTTATGAGGCCAGTGAAGCCGAAACTTGAACATGGTTGCACCATAATTTCGAAAAATATCCAAAAATATTTAGTTAATTATATTATTTGTTTAAAGACACGGCCGACCCTCAGTGAGTTACATTCTGTCCATACATGTGAATCAGTGACTAAAACAGCTCCCACGATATTTCGATACATATACACAGTAGCATTGTAAGTGAAGGCATTCAAGCGAAAACGCAGTGACAACCAAAACGTTCCCGTCATGTCAATTAGAAATCCTCATATGTGTCAGTTTTTTATTTATTATCTTTTCTTTTCATGGAAATAACAAGCTTATTTTTCTTCAACTGCGGTGCGACTTAAGCACTTCTGAAACGCACAAAAATACTCATAAAACACGCTATATGACAGGTTATTTCCAATTCCACCTGCACACATATACCAGCCAAAAGAGTCAAGCAAGACCTAAAGCAAATATCAAAACGAAGGCAAAACATATTAGACACAGCGTGAAAGTTGCAGTTACATTAAACTAGAAACTTGTCTTATGTGAAAGCTATAGATGAAATGTATTTTTCCTTGTAGTAATTTGACTAGTGTTGACAAATCTTGGTCATTTGTAAGCTATAGACATAAGGTTTTGCATTTTATGGATGAATGTTTAACTGTGTGTGTTCCGACCCCTTATTTCCTTATTCCCTTCATCACCCCTATCTAACCGTACCATATAAAGCGTTCAGCAAGCGGAAGGAACATACGGATGAACACAATGTCCTGAAAAAATCCTAAAAGCAAGTTACGTCAGTCAAACATTTGAAAGAAGCACACTTACGCTCACAACAAAGCAAGCAAGAACATCTAAATGGGAACTCAGAAACAACAGAAATATTCTCCACAGGTGAAATTGAAACCAACTCATATTTTTATTTTATTTATCAAAGCAGCCCTATTGCCTGAAGAAGAAACCAGCATATAAATATGTAGTGATGCTTGAGTATTTAGCGAAAAAGATTACCTGTATACTTTAGCAAAGGACGCATTGAGTATGCATTCGAAGGCCATAGAATATTTTATTTGTCAAAGCTACTCCTTTGCGTGAACAAGAAACTAACATTTAAATATATAGTGAGTATTTAAGCCAAACAGATTACCTGTATACCTTAACATTCTGCAAATAAAGGACGCATTGAGTATAAATTTGAATGTCGCGATGTTTCAAGAGAAGTCAAAGCTAACTGCAAATAACTAAAAAAACGAACAAAAGTGTATTGTAATGGGACATTTCTATTTCACAGAAAACCGCCAAGCAAGACAAAAACAATAACCAGAACTACTTAAGGTTGTCAAGCAGAGACCTAAGCATGATTTCTTATTTCAGCAAGATAATTTTGAAAATATCGAAAATGATTTTGATACATAAACCAGTGGCAATGCAAGTAAAAGCACCAACAAGAACTCAATGACCAAACATATGACAAATACAATGGATGAAATAAAATAAAATAGAAATAGAAAGTTATTTTAGTAGGGCTGTGTAAATTTATGTTTATTACGCTGATCATGCGTATCATAAGCTTATGATGGCGACATTTAATACCATGTAAACATAGGTTAAAACAGCCTGATTTGTTTGTTGGTGTAGTAGGTGATGTTGGTGTAGTAGGTGATGTAAGAACTTGCTGGAAGCAAAGCGCATCTATATTATTCTTATGTACATTTTATTAGTTCATTAGTCTATAAGGTATTTTAAGAGCTTAATGAAAGTATTATTACTATGCAGAAGGGGGACTGGGCGGACATCATTGTCATCATCAAAGTCGTCTTGAAAAGTTAAACCTTTTGGATTCTCAGGAGATCCTTCAATACAGTTACAGCCGTGGAACCTTTTTGAACAAGTTCAGCATTGGTGTCTTTTATTTCGCTTTTGGCCCAACAGAGGTTGATGACATGACAAGGTGCTCCTTTGGCAAAGTCGATTACAGTTTCACCGCGTGTATCCCCATCGCCTCCACCATGTACTTTTGATTCAAGTGAAATAGAAATCACATCACCACTACCCTCTTCACCTCTTCAACGACTGCAGCCTCATCGGCTCCACCATGTTTGTGTGATTCGTGTGAAGTGGGAACTGCATTACCGCCACTTTCTTCAATCACTGCAGCTTCACCGCAAGAGTGGGAACCACATCATCACCACCCTCTTTAACGACTGCAGCATTGCCGCGTGGTATGGAAACTACACCTTCAGAACCTTCGATAACCACGAATGCCGCTTCATCGTAATTATCTTGTTACTTGTTACCTGCGTTAAGTGGCTTCAATTAAATAAATGACAAATTCCCAAGAATACATACATTAAGTTCAGACATATCTGTAAGCACTCCGTACAGATGATATTTTAATTTTTAATTAATTTTAGAAAGATTAGTATTATTTCTATGAATATTTTTAAAAAGAAAAGTTCAAAATCCAATTGCACTGGGCGGTAAATTTTAATCAACATGAAAAATAAATCTTAAAAGCTTCACCATCATCAGAGGGCCCTGCTGTGCCTGTGGATGCCACTGCAAGTTCCTGTTCAATTACATCTGTTGAATAAAAAATATGATTTACATATACTGTTGAAGTAGTAATTGTGTGTTGGTAAGATTTTCTAAAGAGTACTTTTCTTTTATTCTGAGGAGGAGGGGAGGGTAAAACTTGCAAAACCTCCAAACGGGGAACCATGTATGCAATACATTTTACAAATGAATAACTAAGTAAAGTAAAAAAAAAACAAAGTAAAAACTACATACAACAGGCAAATGCGACCCCGCCAGTAATTTCGATGACCTTTCAAGGCATCTTCCAAATGCGACTGTTCCTGTCGCAGAACGGTTTTCTGCCCAGCATCTCAAATATTCTTTTAATGGTTTGTTTTTGTAGTCGTCTATTGAAAAAAGGCATAAAGGTGTGGATAATTGAACACACTACAAGGTAGTTACAATATTTGTTCAAATTTCATTGCTACACGACATGATACACACACGAATGTACCACGAAACAGTTTTGTTTGTTTGGTGTTTAACGTCTAGTTAAGCGACTAGGATGGCTATAATGGAACCTACTTGATAAAGGAACAAGTGGAGAAACAGAAGAATGAAGAAACAGCAAAAGAAGAGTTAGAAAGACAAAAATTCAGATTAGTTGCCTCTTACGCCATGCACGTAGGATAAAGTAAGTTGTTGTCCTCAAAAAAGGCCTTAACACGAGATGCGATAACCGTTTCTGTGCTTTTGATAAAAAAGACAAATTAGTTTTTTTTAATTTTCTTTATCGAGATTGGCTTTTTGAGCAGGGGTCTAACAAGTGCCTTCGTGAATTCTTCTGGGTCTTCAGCGTTCAAAAGAGATAAGTTAACAATTTTTTAATGGTGGGAACAACTTCATTTTTGCTGTGCTTGAATAGTCTAGTTGGGATAGCGTCTAGATCACAACTTGCCGAATTGAGTTTGAAATCAAGCGAGAGATTTCATCCTCCGTAGCAGGCTTGAAAGATTACAATGACGCTTCAGGAAAATCACTCATTTCTTGAAACTCATTGACAGCATCGGCAATTGTAGACTGAGAAATACTTTTACGAATTTTTACAATTTTGTTTTCAAAATAATCTGCGAATTAATGAGGTAGTTATTAACATACCTGCACTGCTTTTCATGTTTAGCTATATCAGCTTCAGACTCTGTTTTATCCTTCTTACGTTCCAATCTGTGGCGTATCACTTCTTGACTGCGTACCAACTGGCCATACCATCGTGTTTTTGGTCTAAAAGTGATGGTTCTTTCACTCTGAGAGGCATATTCGTCCATCAACGCTTTTAAAAAACTCATTCTGTAGCTTTCCACCGCAGCTGTTGGAATTGTGAAATCAATAGCTGAATTACGCAAATCATTCCGAAAACTATCCAAATCGATACCCTTTATATCACGACTCGTAATAGTTTTGGTCTCTTTCTTTGGTGCCTGTGAGTATACACTAAAGCTTAAAGCATGATGATCAGATATTTTGACATCGTGAACGTTCACATATTCTACACAAATATCGCTATCCCATCTAGAGATGAGCCAGTCTAGGCAATGACCAGCCTTATGTCTAGATACAGTCACCATGTGAGTCAAACTAAATATGACTCTGTTTTAACATTTCGACCAACATCTCTCGTCAACTCACTGTAATAACTCAGTGTTTCCTTGTAACAATTTAATCTCACCTTACAACAACTGTGTTTGAAAATTTTTAAAAATTTCTTGACTTTTCATAACAGTCCGTGATGTTGGCTTGCATGTGACGCTGCGACGCCTTCCAATAATACCAAGATATCTAATTAGCATATCACGTGAGATTTTAATTTAAAAGAACAAATACTTATCACAAAGCTTTTAACAAATGCGTGTCACATTTCATATATAAAGTTTTCAAGGAAAGATGAATAAAGCATTATTTTAATACACCAAAAGCAAAACAAAATAAATAAAATATAATAGCACTTCTCACAGTAATGAATTGATGTCATCACAGCCTATTAGGTGATTTAAGAACTTACTGATGTCATAATAGGGCCTTTGAAGAATACATTTGTGTTTGTTTTTTTACTGGCCTATTAGGTGATCCAAGAACTTAGTGAAAACAATATTATTAACCGGAGACGGTGGAGAGGGTAGGGAGTGGGGAGGGGCATCTTGTTAATACAGTTGCAACATAAACTAAAAATTGCAGTTAATGTCAGTACTCATCGCTCGTATTCAAAATCAGATCCCCACGAGTACTTACACTTTCACTTGTGTTTGATTTATTTACTGGTGATTTAAGAACTCACTGAAAGTAATATTATTAAGCGGGTGGGGTTGACTGGTGCATTGTGTAAATAGAGTTGCAAAATAAAGTGAAAATTACAGTTCTAGTCAGCACTTTTGGCCCACTGAAAAAACAGGGCTGGTGCTTGACATTACTGACAAGTACAAAGGACGAAAAAAAATGTGTAGCACAAAACAGGGTCTATTTCTGCATTTGTCGACGTGGCCTGGTTTTATCATACGAAAACAACAATGGTGTCTGCGATCATAACAGGGACTTGGAAGAGGGATAAAAAATCCACCACAAATAAGAGCCTGTTATCCTATAAGGGCTGTATAAAATTCAGTCTCTTACACTGATCCTGTGTATCATAGCCCTGCGACGGAGGCATTTCATAGCATGTAAAACACGATTGAGTTGTTTATTGGTCTATTAGGTGATTTAGGAACCTACTGAAAGCAATATTATTATTAACCGAGAAGGGCGGTGGGATGCTGCTGGTGGATGGCGCACTTTGTTAGTAGAGTTGTAGAATAATAAACAATGAAAATTACAGCCATATCTGTACTCATCACTCGTCTTTAGAATCAAATGGCCACGAGCAACACGGGCGAAAAAACAGTAACGCAAAAAAGGGATCTACTTTTGCATATGCCTCGTGTTGTATGTAAAATTAACTTTCTGAGCACACATGTGTTATTATCGCGCTGTGTGTATATATATAGTGTTTTGAATATTTTGGACCTGTATTTAATGCAGTTTATGCCCACTCTGTTTATTGTGATATCAGTAGCGCCTTTCGGTATAGTCTTTCCCTTTATGTGTTGTTAAGTGGCGAATAATTTTTTTGCAAAGTACAATTTAGTACAAAGTGTAATAGAACCGCGGCGATCAGTTTGGGATCTAGTGGGATCATGTCGTAAGGAACACGATGGTAATAGTTTCGATTTCGTTTAAGGTCTTTTTGATAGAGTTTACGCCATTTAAAAATTTACTTATGTTTTAAATATTAAGGATATCTCAAGAAGTGGACTTTGGATTTACAAGTTTTATATATTGCTGATAAAGCTCATTGAGATAGAAAGGACGGTAGTAATTGCGGTTTTGGAACCTCCACTCTTAGTGGTTTTTGAGACGAGTAAAAATTTGGTGCTAGGTAGCGCAAACTTTTCATGTAATTTTCAAGTGTGGGTTCAGGTGGTGCAAAGGAAATTGCCATTGTGGTGTTTCAATGGTGCACAACAGCGTAATATTGGAATAAGTTTTGTTGAGGATAAATGTTAACTACTCTGTCGATTTCGTTCAGTATTTGATAAGTAAAAGGTCACTTTAAACTCTTGGACAATTGTAGATCTTATTGCACTGCTGGACGAATAAAGACCTAAAACGGCAATCTGAAGTTTTGCTGAATGGCCTTGCCTCACAACTAGAAGTCAAAGACGCACAACGTTAGGATGCGCCCATTTCGATAAAGGCAAATTTAACACCTCCGAGTTCGTGCTTTACATTACTAACAAGTAAAAACGATCTTGCTAAACTGACAACATTACATACCAAATAAAAATATATACAACAAATTTGATATAGTTATTTGGCATTTAGCCAAAGATAAAACCTAATAAAAGCAAAAAGAGGGATGGCCGCCGAGTGCAGAAATGGAATGTCGTAGGAAATTTGTAATATTTAAACAACAAGTGTGCATAAAAACGGTTTATAAATGAGAAATACACATACTTTGTTACAAATATATTTTTACGAATATTTCATGCCTTTTTAGTTTATTTTAATTAAATGAAACCATATTAATTCAAATTGTGAATCAATGTGTGCTCGATTTATTGGCTGATAAAACATGTGCATATAGCAGGAAGAACTGATTGGCTATCAATCCATGTGCTTCTTTACACAAAGTTCATGGTTGTCCGCCCCCTATTAGGAAGTGTAACAACTAAAAAACTGAGCTTTCTGAAAAAGTTTAAATTCAGAACTAGGTGAATGCCAGGGTTCGCAAAAAATCACAAAATCGTATGTCGAAGTGAGAACTTGGGCAAAAGTTCCCACTACGATGGTCCGGTTCCTAGTACGTCGATAAACTTCATCCAAATTTGGGAATCTGATTTCTCAGTTCGACGGGACATTTAAGACACACACACACACACACACACACACACACACACACACACACACACACACACACACACACACACACACACACACACACACACACACACACACACACACACACACACACACACACACACACACACACACACACACACACACACACACACACACACACACACACACATATATATATATATATATATATATATATATATATAGATCTAAAACCAGTCATAGGGAGACCATGCCGTTAATATAGCACTTAGGGAGACCATTTGTATATTTTTTACCTTTGAGTTTAGAAAGACAAAAATTACCAAAAAATGTTCCTATACGTTGTAGATAATGGGTGTGATTTTTTCTTCTTGTCATATTAAGTAGCAAAAAGTAAACAAAAAAGTTGGTCTACGTATTTTTTCTAGATTTTCCTTGGCATTTTAGGCGACCTGGCTAAAACCACGGAATTTCCCGGGTCTCCGTAAGTGTGTGGTTTAATGCTCTGTATATTTGGTCTCCCAAAGTAGCATATTTTGCTACTAGTTGGGTGTTTTTGAAGATTTATTTTAAACCTATGTTTATTATTATTGTTATTTGTTATGTATATGCATTGTGTATAAGTAATACGCATGTACGACAGCCTTGAGAGATGACACTTTGCACATATGACCAATGACTGTGCCATTTAGTTCTACTTAGCATGCAAATATGTGGAAGATGCTTCATGTTTCTGGTTAAAATATTGTTACGTGACATTTAAACTCTGTAACATTACTTAGGAAAGAAAAGAATTGAAGTAGTAATTAATGATAAACAAAATGTCTCTTCAAGTTGCATATATGGTCGCTTTAAGTCGGTTTATACACCCAGAAATATACAACCAGCAATAAGGAGACCATATATTTTTCATGAATATGTGCAAGATTTTTATATTATTAAGACAAAAAAGTGCTAAATGTTATCTTAAATTCCTTAGAAATCATTTTGGTAGGGAAAAAAAGAGTAATGAATATAAAAAATGGCCTTTGAAGTGTTTTTTATAAGTGTGAAGCATAGTCCCCTTAAGTCGGTTTACACACTATATATATATATAAATTAGGGATACGTTTCATTACGTCATAATGTTTATTACGTCATAATGCATCTTGCTCTCAAGTGTTCGTTTCTTTGAAAAAATGCCTGTTTACAGTGCTAAATTATGCTTTTCTTCAATTTCGTGCTAAACCATGTATAAGCATGTTGAGCAGTTAAGGAAAAAAATACTGGTTGCTATAATATTTTTAAATACATAATATATAGCGGATCTTAAATAAAAATGGCAGTTTTCCCCGGTCTCCTTAAAGCTGATTTTTTGGCACTAATGTTTATACAAGGTATAAAGTTTAGGATCAAATTGAAAGCTTGTTATAAAGTTTCAACACACAAATTTAATTTTAAACCAAAGTATGTTATATTCGCTATGCCATAAAATTATTCTTTTTTTGTTTGCTGAGTAGTTTCGTAACGTTTAAACACGCTAAGAATTAAGGAGACCTACTTTTGGTCTCCCTAAATTTTTGGTCTCCCTAATACTGGTTTTTTAGCAAAAATGGTCCCCGTATTGCTGGAGGTACACTTCTATATATATATATATATATATATATATATATATATATATATATATATATATATATATATATATATATATATATATATATATATATATATATATATAGATCTAAAACCAGTCATAGGGAGACCATGCCTTTAATATAGCACTTAGGGAGACCATTTGTATATTTTTTACCTTTGAGTTTAGAAAGACAAAAATTACCAAAAAATGTTCCTATACGTTGTAGATAATGGGTGTGATTTTTTTTTCTTGTCATATTAAGTAGCAAAAAAATAAACAAAAAAGTTGGTCTACGTATTTTTTCTAGATTTTCCTTGGCATTTTAGGCGACCTGGCTAAAACCACGGAATTTTCCGGGTCTCCGTAAGTGTGTGGTTTAATGCTCTGTATATTTGGTCTCCCAAAGTAGCATATTTTGCTACTAGTTGGGTGTTTTTGAAGATTTATTTTAAACCTATGTTTATTATTATTGTTATTTGTTATGTATATCCATTGTATAAGTTATACGCATGTATGACAGCCTTGAGAGATGACACTATGCACATATTATCAATGACTGTGCCATTTAGTTCTACTTAGCATGCAAATATGTGCAAGATGCTTCATGTTTCTGTAACATTGTAACATTACTTAGGAAAGAAAAGAATTGAAGTAGTAATTAATGATAAACAAAATGTCTTTTCAAGTTGTATATATGGTCGCCTTAAGTCGGTTTATACACTATATAGTAGGGATACGTCTCATTACGTCATAATGTTTATTACGTCATAATGCATCTTGCTCTCAATTGTTCGTTTCTTTGAAAAAAATGCCTGTTTACAGTGCTAATTTATCCTTTTCTTCAATTTCGTGCTAAACCATGTATAAACATGTTGAGCAGTTAAGGAAAAAATACTGGTTGCTATTATATTTTTAAAAACATAATATATAGCGGATCTTAAATAAAAATGGCAGTTTTCCCCGGTCTCCTTAAAGCTGATTTTTTTGGCACTAATGTTTATACAAGGTATAAAGTTTAGGATCAAATTGAAAGCTTGTTATCAAGTTTCAACGCACAAATTTAATTTTAAACCAAAGTATGTTATATTCGCTATGCCATATTTTTGTTTGCTGAGTAGTTTCGTAACGTTTAAACACGCTAAGAATTAAGGAGACCTACTTTTGGTCTCCCTAAATTTTTGGTCTCCCTAAAACTGGTTTTTTAGCAAAAATGGTCCCCGTATTGCTGGAGGTGACACTTTGAACTGATTATTTTATCAGATTTTCATTTATTTTGAGTTACATTTTAGAAATGTCTCAAATACGCTGCTGACACAAATCGATTCAAATTCCATTTAAATTTAAATTCACTTTAATATAGCACTTTTAGACAAGCGTTTTGTATATCTCTGACAGATTTTCTTCCAGCTACTTCATCACAAACGAAACCGTAATAAATAACACTAGAATATACAATGCGACTTTGTGTTATCCGGTTAATAATTTTTTACAATGATATTGCAAATTACAGTCTGACGCGGGCAAAGCTTCAGCATTAAAACAGTTACGATCAATCAAACACATGTAATTCCTGAATCAACTTGAATAGCATGTAGTTAATTCGATTATCATTAAGTTATGTTTTGTATGTAATCGTTAAACAGAATAAATTAAGGCAGAGTTCTTTTGTTGTCGGGTGAGAGAATATGTTAGGGTGAGATAATAAAACATGCATGGTGTATTCGCTTCATTAGGTTCTAATTTAGGTAACTGAGGATAAACGCATTGCGTTGCATAAAGCAGCGACGGAGTGAGGCCTCAGGTAGTGTGCAGACCTATCAAGTAATAATTATGTACTCAAGGCTAGCTATATGGGACCGTTTCGTATGCATTACTGTGTACTATGTACTCCGCCATTTAACTATACAATCATAACATTTTTTAAATACTTATGCCATTAGCAATTAAAAGAAATCCACATTAAGATATCATCACTCTCTTTTGCAGAGAAAGCAATTTCCTGAATCGCATTTGTTACATTATTTTTGCTTTCTAAAAGTTACATTTTAATTAAATTTTATTTACAATGAACCATATAACAACATATGGAAAGTTTAATTTTTGTTCCTTTTCAAAATGTAACAGCTCCGGTGTATTGCACGTGTGCCATTCTTCCATTATTTATTCAAGCATTTAGCTTAATATTTTCGCCAAATATTTATTCTGCGGCTGCTTTGCAAGTCAAAAGGGAACTGATGAATCCAGTAGGTGTGGAGGAATATCAGTGTTCAGTATTAGATAAGTACAAAGTCACTGTTAAATCTTAGATCTTGTTAATCTTAATTGTAGATCTTGTTGAACTGTTGGAAGAATAAAGGCCTAAAAGAGCAATCTGGAGTTTTGTTCAATGGCCTTGCCTCCTAACTGGAAGTCATAGACGCACAACGTTAGGATACGCACATTTCGTTAAAGACAACTTTAACACCTCCGAGTCCGCGCTTTACATTACTGACAAGTAAAATGATTTTGCTAAACTGACAACATTACATACCAAATAAAAAAATAAACAACAAATTTTATATAGTTACTAGGCATTTAGCCAAAGATATAACCTAATAAAAGCGAAAAGAGGGCCGGCCGGCGCGTGCAAAAATGGAATGTCGTAGGAAATTTGTAATATTTTAGTAACAAGTGTGCAGGGAAACGGTTAATATATGTGAGATACACATACTTTTATGCAAATATATTTCTTACGAACATTTCATACTATTTTAGTTGGTTTTCTTTAGATGAAACCGTATTAATTCAAATTGTGAACCAATGTGTGCTCGATTTATTGGCTGGTAAAACATGTGCATATGGCAGGAAGAACTGATTGGCTATCAATCCATGTGCTTCTTTACACAGAGTTCATGGTTGTCCACCCCTATTGTGAGGTACAACAACTAGAATCGGAGCTTCCTGAAAAAACTTCAAGTTCAGAACTAGAGCTCAGGTGAATGCCAGGTTCTGGATTCACAACAAAGTCACAAAAACCGTATGCCGACGTGAGAACTTGGGAAAAAGCTCTCACTTCGACTGTAAGGTTCCCAGTACGTCTGTAAACTTCATCCAAATTTGCAAATTTGGGAATACGAGTTCTCAGTTCGACGGGACATTTAAGACAAACAAACAAACACACAACTGTATATACCTGAACTGACACTTCGAATTGATTATTTTATCAGATTTTCATTTACATTGAGTTACATTTTAGAAATGTCTCAAATACGCTGCTGACATAAATCGATTCAGATTCCATTTAAATTTAAATGCAATTTCAATATCTTATAAATTCTTAGGCAAGCGTTATGTTTATCTCTGACAGTTTCTTCCAGCTACTACATAAATAACAGTGTCATAAATAACACTAGCAATAAACAATACACCTTTATTGTTGTTATTTTTTATAATGATATTGCAAATTACAGTCTGACGCGGGAACCGCTTCAGAATTAAAACAGTTATGATCAATTAAAAACATATTATTCCTGAATCAACTTGAATAGCATGTAGTTAATGCGGTTATCATTGAGTAATGTTTTGTACCTAAATCGCTACATAGTACAATTAAGGCATTGTTCTTTTGGTGTCGCATATGTTTGGATGAAAGAATAAAACATGCATGGTGTATTCGCTAATGTAAGTTTTAATTTAGGTAACTGGGGATAATCGCATTACGTTGCATAGAGTAGCGACTGAGTGGGGTCTCAGGTAGTGTGCAGACCAATCAAGTAATGATTATGTACTCAAGGCTAGCTATATTGCACCGCTTTGTATGCATTACTGTGTATTATGTACTTACGCCATTAGCAACTGAGAAAATACACAACAAGATACCATCACTCTCTTTTTTGGTTAAAGAAATTCCCTAAGTCGTATTTGCTACATTATTTTTGCTTTCTAAAAGTTTCATTTTAATTAAATTTTAGTTACAATGAACCATAACACAACGTACGGAAAGTTTATTTTTTCTCCTTATCAAAAGGTAACGGGTACGGTGCACTTCACTCTTACCTTTTTCCATCCTTCCATTGTTTATTCAAGCATTTGTCTTAATACTTGCGCCAAATATTTATTCTGTGGTTTCTTTGCAAGTCAGAAAGAGCTGTGGTATCAAGTTGGTGTAGAAGAGTATCAGGAGCTATAGAGTGTTCGAAATGTTTATAGTTGTCAAAGGGATTTGACAGATTTACTCCATGTAGGAAGCAATGTTGTTGACATAAAATGGTACTGCTTTTAAAGGAGATGAGGTTTTTCTAGCTTTTAACAGAATAATGTCGATAACATTTCACAATGTTTTGTAACATATGTTCCTTAGTCAGATTGATAGTTTTCCTACATTCCTGCATAAACAACAACGATAGATCATTCATACTATATTTGTGTACTTCAGCCCCTTTATTAAAGATCAATACAAGCAATGAATTATCGCAAATGAAAACGCTGGGTGAGAAAACAGCATCACTAGTATATGTTTCTTTCTTTTTGTGATGCTTAATCATAATGCACTTTTTTATTTTTAAGATGTTGACGTAAATTTTTCTCCCTTGATCAAGATAGCTTAACAAAATTCTATCATGACCCCAACCTCCTAGCTCAATCGAAACTGCCCCTGAGTGGAACACCAACCCCTTATCCATCAACCCACTTTTAAATATCATGCGGCAATTTCATATTGGCTTACTGACATAAAATTACAGCGCTGAGGGACTGGCAGAAGAGAAACAACAGAAAGCGTAATTAAAAAATACCCATGCGTCAAATTACTTGCATTAGTCATATTCACAGCAGACCTTACTTTGCAATGTCAGTAATTTGTTTTATTCAGAAATGATTCATTATGCATATCTATCGCCAGGGTACTATTTGCCGTTGTAAAAATATGATATTTGAAAAATTTGCAAAAAAGTCTAAATATATCAGTATTAAGAAAAATAACATTTTGCATTAGAATTCAAAGATTGTTTTCTACAACCCGGTGGGTTTTATTCCAAACAATGCACTTTCAAGATCATGTTAAAGGCACAGAAATATACATGCATAATCTCTTCATCTATTTGTAATATCCGTTTTTCCCTATTAAGCTCTATGCATTTATTAGACTGTATTTAAACACTGAATACATTGTCTCATAGCAAAAATTGCGGAATCGAAAGATTTTTTTTTGAAAATCAGTTCGAAAATAGTTACTCCGAAAATCTTGTACTAAGGTACTACAGACTGAAGTGCAGGTAAGCTTTTAGGCAACAGTGTTCTGGTGCTTCGCTTCCCAGAAGTCTCTAGTCACGCTGCTGTTCCTTTAACTCTGCGATAGCCACCAGTGGTTCCCATCTATCCCAGTGCAGATAGTAATGCAAATCCATTATTACATCGGTGGGCAATTTTTCTTTTTTAGTGTCGCTTTTACGGACGTAAAAGTCAGCTAGAACTCCTCTCAGTTCCCAGTAAACCGTTGGCTTCTGCTTTTTTCCACCAACAACTTTAGTTTCTTGGACTCGTAAAGCTGCGGGCCCTCCAATATCACCCTGCAAGCATTTTTGAATGCGCTATTGAAGGTCGAATCCCTAAGATCGTATACTAAATAAACATCTAATGAAAAGGCATATCGCATTATTTCCTTTGTCACCAATATTTGTGTACTTAATTCAAGAAACCTCCTTGGTTGGATTACATCCCCAGGAAATATTCAACGTCTTTTGAGTGTCGTAGCTTGGTTGTTATGTCATCATGACGTCAATACAATAAAATTGCAACTCTTGAAAGATCGTAAAAATGTCTGGTTTGATTCGATGTATAGGATCTGAAATCGAAGGGTTGTAAAACCAAATTCTAACTTTTGAAACTTGCATAAATATTGCGTTTGGTTTCAGCGTGTATGACTTGAAATCACCTCGTCGTCCTTTGCCAACATTTTCCAAGATGATATTTGCATTATAAAGGTTATAACCTTGTCTGTCCGTAAGTTCTCTGTCCCTGTGCTTGGAGATTGATGACGATTGAGGGCAGTGCGTTAGTTAAACCGTAGTTAAGCTTCGATAAAGGAATTTGATATGCGATGCGCTACCGCCGGACAAGGCAATATGGATAAATGTAACTGCAGATTTAATTAGTATACGTTTCTTTAGACAGTTGAACGTGCCAAAATACAATTGTGATATGGCTACATGGGTGACATGCAGTTTTATTCACCCGAGGGGTGGAATGTTTACATAGTTGTATTTCTTACAGCTACTGAAGCTTAAATTAACAAATTTGTGCCATGTTGTGAATCACTCAGCACTTTGTTGCTGCGACGCACACTTCTTCACTGGGTTCTGCGAGTTAAACCATACAATTGTAAGGCAAATACTGTTTATGGGTATATTTAGTAATATCTCCGATTTTTTAAAACTTTCAAGTGACCTAACATGCCACTTTCAACTCCATTTCCAATAACAAATATGGGACACTGGACTTTGCAACAGTTCGTGTTGTTAACTATGTTACAGCCAGATTAGTTAAAAAACAGTGAAAGACAGGGGCGCGTTTGTTTATTAAAAATTACGAAAAAGGCAAATTATGTGATGTTGAACAAGGTGGTCAGGATAAATAAAACAGCCGATTTGAGTCTTGCGTTTTATTGTGTTGATTGAATAAATCATTCTAGTTGGTTCCAATGTTCTTTTGAATAAAAAAATCGACATCAGATTGACATTTGGATTCCAGAGTCAATATGACGTGAAAAATCGACGTCGATTCCATTTCATATAGGACCAAAACCTGACGTCGGACTGGAGTCTGAACTTGACATCATTGAGGCCTGAGAACCCCAAAAATCGACCCAGGATGATTTTATTCTGACAGTGTCACTTCATAAACGAAAAACCGGCTGTGTTTCGTTTTGCACAGTTCTTGTCAAAATCAGAAAATCTATTCAAACATCCTCAAATATCTTCAAATATATTCACACTATAATTTTATATTAAGCCTTGCACGTGAAATAAATTAGGCCAAAAAGACAT
Source organism: Protula sp. h YS-2021 (assembly GCA_949752745.1). NCBI lineage: Eukaryota > Metazoa > Annelida > Polychaeta > Sabellida > Serpulidae > Protula > Protula sp. h YS-2021. Next base: position 4,987,527 of record OX457027.1, read on the forward strand.
GAAACAATTAAGATTGTTAAGAAACAATTACTTACTAAAATATTTATTTTCTTCAAAACTGACAAACACTATTTAAGAATTAGCCTAAAAGCCAGAAAATGTGTGAAAATAAAAGCAAACTAAGCATTATTACCGGCATTTGATAATTGATTGGTTTTCCTAATATGTGCTAACCTGGCGAGCGACGGAATTCCCCTTGCCGGCTGTCAGGTCTCCAACGCAAGTTATATCCCTTCGTCTTGCGTCAAAGTCATATTTGCCATTTAATTTCCATGCATCTTGACACTCCTGCCTCGTTAACAATTTTCTTAGCTGGCGAAATCGTATCCTTTCAGGGAATTCATCTTTTTCATATGGCGATTCTGAAATGATTTTTCCTAGTAACTACATTTTAAAAAAGTAAATATTTTGAAATCGTTTTATTACTCAGAAATGAACACCACTACAACAGGAAATTCAGTATTGATTGTTTATATTCAGCCACTTACACTGGTAATTCTACATGCTCGGAGACAAAATACCAGCACAATATATTCTCTATTCTGTGTAGTTATTCTATATATTCCACAGTCTACACTGATATGTTTATCGTCCGTTTATCGTCCGTATATATCCTACATTGTACTTCTCACACATAATATTACCATAGCTACACATATAAATTACGTTGCTGAAACAGCAATTAAGAATATTACATGGTCAAAGATGTTGAAGTATAAGAAAAGCGTCTCGAAGCGAAAAGTGTGGCTCGAAGTGGCAGTAACAGCAATCGTTATTACCAAAGGATCAAGTGGCAATTACAGGAAAGACGTCAAAAAAAAGTGCAAGTGCATTTTTACTGAGGACCGTTTTAAATCGTGCTTCTTTATTTTACAGCTTTTACATATTACATACATTCTTTTAACAACTAGCCATAATATTAGCAGTATTATGTAGAATATATGATACATTTTGAAGCGACAACAGTAGCGGAGTGATGTATACATACGTCTGTGAGTCTTGCCAGCACCAACCAGTATTATGTTGTTATACTGTTTTGCTATTGCCCTAGTGGAAGGGTTCCTCTGAGGTAGACATATATGGCCTACGCTTTTACTGCGTTTCATTTTCTTGACCTTGACTACAACGAGGTCACGTCTTCTCCATGGATGACAAATAATTTCCTAAGAATTAAATTCTTCCCTTTTAGCTGTTTATAGTAATATCGATATACTAAGTTGCTAACTTGTATTTCGTTTGGTCATTCTTCTCAAATAATTAACACAGATCATGTGTTTTATTGTTTTAATCATCCATCGTAAATAATAAAACAACTGTTTCGCACCTTCTCATAGAATTGTTTTTGTAGTTTACTAAGAGCCTTTGCTATTGCATTGGAAACGCAATGTTAAGTGACCCCAAGTCATTATCAATTTAAAACTTTTTATGTAGCTTAGTTTTTAAAAAGTTTCTCAGTCAGAGCTATTTCAAACATATCACACCTCAACTGTAACTTCTTGTCCAGTTGTCCCAATGAGAGTAACTCCAACAAAGAATTTAGTTTTAGGAAAATTTCCATTTAGGTCCCTGAAAACCTCAATTTTTTTATTATGGGTACAACAAAAATCAAGTGATAACAAGTACAAAGTAAAAACTGTCTTCTATAAGAAATGGACTTAATGGCTCAAAATTTCTAGAAAAACATATTGTTTTGAGCAAATATTAACATGAAGGTGTAGTTATTAGTTAATTTCCAACGATTTCCGCGATAACTAATGTTACTATTTCACGCCTCCTACAGTTTCTTGTTTCATTCATTTTATATTCTGAATTAGTTTTGCAGTTTTGGAATGATATCTAAGAGTATTTTGTCACTTACGTTTGAAGTAAGCCAATGTTAGGTACTTACGGATATATCTTATTACATTCCGTCTCCAGAATACATTTTTTGGATGTGAGGATATGAGTACATGATACGATTGTGCCGCCACAGCGCTTCTCGTTGCTCGCTGGCTTAACATACACCTAAACATGACACTTCATTATAGACTAGGCATAAAACAGCAAAAACGACAAGTTAGTCATTAATTAGCACTAGTCTGAGATAGAAAGGTCAAGGTAATTTCCCAGAACATTATTCCCTAGAATAGATTGATTCTCTGGTACCATTAAAAATGGTGCTATAGTAATGCAAAATATTCCGGAATAAGAGGAAGAAGAGACGGTGATGGAGAAAGTGGAAGAAGTGAATGAGTAGAATGAGCAGGACCAAGTGAAAAAGCGAAAGGAGCAGGAGGAATAAAAAGGAGAATGACAAGAAGGGCAATGTAAGGGAATCATCGAATAAGGAGAGGCAGGGAGAATAACGACATATCAACTCGAGACCAAGAATCTAACCATCCATGGAAATTGTCCTTCTGTAACTGGAAGATCAGGACCTACTGCGTTAGCCGGAACCCGTATTTTTGCCAGTCTTTTCCTCCTTTTCTGCGATTTTTTTTCAAATTTTGTAACGCCTTCGTTTGCTCTATCCGCTCTTTGTCCACACTTACCCCAGTCTGAAATGCAATAAAGGTAAGAAATGATGATCCACTTTTTTGTGTCCAGCAATGTACTGCAAAACGACTACAAAATACCAGCAAAAATAACAGTTTGTAAAAATGTGACTAAAGGTAATTTGTCGGCTTTCATGTTACAACAGCATAGATGCTATAGCATATATGCTCTTCTGTGTCTAGCATTTTAAAAATATGTATTTGGAAAACTTGCAAACAACAGTTTGTTAATGTGACAAATAAGCCAATAGTTCATGAAAAACTAGAAAAAGATGATGTTATAAAGGCACCCAAATAGAAATGAATATTGATATTTTAGCCAAATCAACGCACTATGCAAAAGTTACAGGAAAATCAACGTGTGTAACGTGTGCAACATTAGAAAAGCCTAGTGTGCTAAATAAATTTACAGCTATGCCTAAACTGTGTAATAAAAGTAGATACTGGACTCTAACTGCATCTTAGTAAGACAATATAGATAACACATACAAGACTAGATGGAGCAGGAAATGTGAAAGAATCTCAAAAAATCCACTTATGTACGAATTATCATCAATTGTAATACATGAGACAGAATGGAGAGCTCCCACAGCCTTAAATATATATATATATATATATATATATATATATATATATATATATATATATATATATATATATGTATATATATATATATATATATATATATATATATATATATATATATATAGATATATATATATATATATATATATATATATATATATATATATATATATATATATATATATATGCGGCTATATTTGATATAAATTCAAAATAAATATCTTCTCACAATATGGTAATTAATAGATATTGAGTTCGTAAATCATGATGTACTTTTGCCGTGGTTTAAGTCGTAAAAAATACAATACGGAGTTATGTGCTATTGAGTAAAATTATATATATATATATATAGATATATATATATATATATATATATATATATATATATATATATATATATATATGCGTATGTGTATGTGTGAAAACTCAGAAGAGCATCTGCCTCATAAAACAAAACACTTTTACCAAAAAACACGCTTGAATCACAGACCTGTAGGACAGCACTGTTTTACGAAAATAATTCTACATTGGGATAGCCTTTTGAATACCATTGTTAGGTCAAGCACATTCCTAACACCATCGAAAAAAGAACCAATTATGTTGTTGGTTTCTTCTGGCTTTTCTACCTTAAACTGCAAAACATAACCATCTACTTTTTATCAATTCTAACTAAAATGCAAACAAAACTAAACAAAGCCCACTCAAGTTACCAATGTGGAGACATAGGCAAATAGCACACTCTGTTCATCTGCTGCAGATGCATTTTAAACGCATATATTGTTTTAATGTTTTAGAAAGAAGAGAGCTTTAGTATATTAACCTTTTTTTCGGTTTTCGTTCCATTTTTGTCAGAAAACGTAAGCTCAACTTCGCTGACATATGTAACTGAGACATGCACTGCTAAAATTGTTCCTCCGTTATCGCCACAATTACTGGAAAATTGAAGAAAATTGTCGCCACACATTTCCAGTCCGGTTTCTAAATAAGAGACCAAGGCGTCTTCGGGATTTTGCAGGACATTATCAGCATCCGGACCACCAACGGAGACATCAAATCCATTGTCCGTACTGCTCCAATCAAAAGTGTCATCACTGCAGGCTATAAATTGGTAAAGATATAGTATAAGTTACCACAGAGGCTATCGGAAGACAAGATAATAATAATAATAATAATAATAATAATAATAGTAATAATAATAATAATAATAATAATAATAATAATAATAATAATAATAATAATAATAATAATAATAATAATAATAATAATAATAATAATAATAATAATAATAATAATAATAATAATAATAATAATAATAATAATAATAATAATAAATTGGTATAGTAGTAATAGTAATAGTAATTGTGTTAATCAAATAATAAAGTGATGAATAACTAGTAAATGACTGATTACAACAAAGATATTCTAGTTAAGGCCAAGTTAAGTGTTTTCAGCACTGTAACAAAACCAAAATTTACAATAGATCTGTTACCATAGGTTTATCGGATACCTACTGTCAATGCTGGCTGTTTGCTCTCTTGTCTCTTGTGTTGTGAGTGCCACAAGTGTTGACGAAGGTTTTTCTGTCCATGTGAATGATGTTTCAGTAGGTGTTGCTGCTAATGTTCCTGGTAATGACAGTTTGAAATTTCGCACAAGCGATGAGAAATACTTGCTAAGACAAGATAATAATAATAGTAATAATAAATTGGCAGTAGTAGTAATAGTAATAGTCATTGTGTTAATCAAATAATAAAGTGATGAATAACTAGTAAATGACTGATTACAACAAAGATATTCTAGTTAAGGTCAAGTTAAGTGTTTTCAGCACTGTAACAAAACCAAAATTTACAAAAGATCTGTTACCGTAGGTTTATCGGATACCTACTGTCAATGCTGGTTGTTTGCTCTCTTGTCTCTTGTGTTGTGAGTGCCACAAGTGTTGACGAAATTTTTTCTGTCCATGTAAATGATGTTTCAGTAGGTGTTGCTGCTAATGTTCCTGGTAATGACAGTTTGAAATTTCGCACAAGCGATGAGAAATACTTGCTAAGACAAGATGATGACAATAATGATAATAATAATAATAATAATAATAATAATAATAATAATAATGATAATAATAATAATAATAATAATAATAATAATAATAATAATAATAATAATAATAATAATAATAATAATAATAATAATAATAATAATAATAATAATAATAATAATAATAATAATAATAATAATAATAATAATAAATTGGTAGTAGTAGTGTTGTAAAGGTTGGACCATTTTATCTTGAAAATGATTTTGGCCTCTTTTTGGTTTCACCCCTTTGACCCGTACAAAACCCCGTGCCCTTCCTGGGGGCTCTCTCTCTCACCTCCTGACCGCAAGCAGCAACAGCAACAGCATAGTTAAGGCAAGCACGGCAAGCCCGAGGTAGAGCCAAAGTCAGAAGTTGCACGCGGCACATTATGTAAGTTTATTTAAGTACTGTATTATATAATATTTCCTATTGTCTTCTGCATTCCTGGTTGCAGAACGACAATAGTAGTAATAGTAATAGTAATTGTGTTAATCAAATAATAAAGTGATGAATAACTAGTAAATGACTGATTACAACAAAGATATTTTAGTTAAGGTCAATTTAAGTGTTTTCAGCACTGTAACAAAACCAAAATTTACAATAGATCTGTTACCGTAGGTTTATCGGATACCTACTATCAATGCTGGCTGTTTGCTCTGTTGTCGCTTGTGTTGTGAGTGCCACAAGTGTTGACGAAGGTTTTTCTGTCCATGTGAATGATGTTTCAGTAGGTGTTGCTGCTAATGTTCCTGGTAATGACAGTTTGAAATTTCGCACAAGCGATGAGAAACGACAATAAATGGCACCAGAAGTGTTTTTGGGTTTCGAATCTCACGAAAAAATAGCTAAAAAGTGAAAGAGGACATTCAAAGTCACCTTGACTGACATTGAAGACAGGGTACCAGACAAATATTTCTACGCATGCATTTATGCGCATGATCCTTCTTCGCGAATAGCCGGAAAAGAAGGTGAAGGCCATATTTTTTTATTGCTCGAAATTGAAAAGAATAGTTAAATTATTTTAAATTTTGGCCTTGTAGCTGAATATATTATTTAAAAACCATAAGTTTTAAATAAAAGATGGAAGTTTTAGTAATACTGTAGCAACAGTTTTTATACGAAGGTAAGCTGAAAAGCTGTTCCATAACGAAGGGTTAACACCAGTGGTAAAGAAGTATTCGTTTTCTCCTTATACTTCATTTTCGTAGAAAATGACACTAAATACTGTAGTTCCTATGCGATGACACTAAATACTGTAGTTCCTATGCGAAAAGTATTAAAATTTAACGATTTTCCGCGAAATCTCGAAGTTTCGTAACACCAGCCTCAGTCTTCGAGCTTCGTACGAGGAATCTACTCGAGTCGCAGTACAAATATAAGTTGTATTTCTATTTTGAGATATCGCTCCACGTAGCCCTTCTCGAAATTGCCGCAGCTTTTGCGTATTTAGTACGTACTTGGTCGATCATTTTCGGAAAGCAAATCATTTTTTTGTTTTGGCGCGAAAATTACATAATTACAATATTTGGCACAGCTCCAAGTACCTCTCATTGCTACGTAAAACCACCTTTCATATCTAGCTACAGTTCTCATTTCTGTTTCATATATATATAAAAAAATATACGCCTAAATTTATTATTTTTTACTATACAATAGCAGTTCCATGTAACTCTTCGCCAGATTCGACTCTTAAACTGAAGTCTGAAATATTTTATATCCTATCTAAAATTACGATTATATTTCGGTGAAGCAATTCATTTTATGTAATATATGAATATATGGAGTCGATTCCCAAGGTTTCCAACAATATCGTACTAACAATATAAACTAATATTCTCATATCCCGTTCTCCAAGGGGCCCGCCGAATCTGAATGAATGTGACGGAATAGTGATTGTGTGTTTCTTATTTTATTTTTATCGTGCTTTATAGATTAATACTGTGTGGAAATCAATTTCATTATTTCTATATATTTAGCTGTTTTACCACAGCGTAATTTCTAAATATTATTTGCTATTTCCTTCATTTATTTAGCTGTTATACCACAGCAAATTTCATTTTTCCTTTGATTCTATTTATGCTTGATTTGATTTCATTCTTTCACTATATTTAGCTGCTTTACCACAGCATAATTTCTAAATTTTCCATTTGCTATTTCCTTCATCTATTTAGCTGTTATACCACAGCAAATTGGATTTCTCCTTTGATTCTATTTATGTTTGATTTCATTTCATTCTTTCACTATATTTAGCTGTTTAACCACAACGTAATTTCTAAATTTTCTGTTTGCTATTTCTTTCATTTACTTAGCTGTTATACCACAGTAATTTTGATTTCTCTTTTGATTCTAGTTATGTTAGATTTGATTTCATTATTGCAATATATTTAGCTGTTTTACCACAGCGTCATTTCTAAATTTATTGATTACTACTTGCTTTATTTATTTAGCTGTTAAACCACACGGAACTTGATTTCTTTCAAAGCATATAGGCTTTCAAAAAAAAGAAGAGAGAGATGAAAACTCTCAATGATTTCTTTTCGTTCCTTTGTCTAATACTTATACTTATCCTCTTATTGTTGGTAATCTAAGTTTATATTCAAAGAAATTTGAATGGACGCTTAAAACACTGTAACAGTCATTAGTTAATGCTGATAGTAGCATGAACAAAGCATTTTTCTCCCTAGCAATAGGATTCCTTGTTGCTTCATGAAAATAAGCATTGTGCAGTCCTAGAAATAAACAGTATATATATTTAGTATTAGAATTTAGTACTGTCTCATGAAAATAGACAGTTTAAGTTTTGTGTAGTTATAGAAATAAACAATATATATCTATTTTCCTCTTGTAAATATTATATTTTCCTTTTCTTTTCCTGGAAATAGAATTTAGTACTGCCTCATGAAAATAGGCAGTTTAGAGTTCTAGAAATAAACAAGTATAAGTATATATTCTTGAAATTCTATGTGTTTCGTGGTGCTTACAAACACTGCTTTTATCCTAGCAATACATATTGCCCTAGTGATAGGTTATTTCCTTTGTGCATGTGAATAGTGGGTATCGTGTGTATGCCTAGAGGTATAGGTATTTCTTTTCCTTAGTTTTCTTCCTGTAGGTGTTTGCACATAGCTGTAAAGTAGATTTAAGTCGAGTTAAGATTAGTTAAGTTAGTTAAGTTGGAAGGAGGTGTATGTGGACAAATGGAATCGGACTCTGAATACAACGGTTTTGTGTACAAACACAAAGACTTGGGGAGCACCCCTGAAACAGTTCCAATGTCTTTGGCAACAGGCAGAAACACGGAAACTAGTTCCAAACCAGATGGATTAACATCCACACCTATATCACCATCACTTGGTGAAATACAAAGACTCACTGAACATTTGGTAAGCCTGCGGGGTGCTTTGTCACCCTCACACCAACTTTCATCACCTGTCGGAAACGATACGGTTTCCGACGGGCGACCACGACTTCAACAGTTATCAATTGATCATAATAGATCAATTACAATGCAGTACACACCACAATTTAACCAGACCTCCACATTGCCGAATTCACCGGCAGGCACAATTCAAGTCAAACCTAGCATAACTCAAACCTGTTTCAGTGCAGAACTCAAAGCCAGGGGGGATAACCAAAATCCAACAACATGGTCAGTTCCTGAGATTACAAAAAACATAATTGACCTTCGGAGAGATGTTGCAATTACAAAAAATAGCTTTGAAAAGTTTGAAGATGATTATAGGAGAGGAGATCAGGTATGTTTCATACACTTTAGCAAAAAGATGAACAGATTTGGAGATAAGGTTGTCTCGGATCTTGGTCATTTTCAGTCCCAAATAGACCAGACAAAAACTTTTGTAGCTACGGAAATCAAGAAGGTGGGGGAACATTTGGATGAAAAAATTGAACCCTTGCAAATTACAATAGCCAGTATGGAACAAACCCTAGCCAAGGTTGAACGGCTTTTGGAAGGCCAATCGGAAATTCGTGCCATGGTGCACTTGAGTGACGAGTTGCAAAATCGTTACTTAAGTAGACACCATGATCGAACAGGGCAACCTGTATCACTAATCCACTCGACACACCTCATGACTATCCAGTTCCTCCTGCGATCACTCGAGTAGGGACACGGGATGTACGAACTCATAACTCTGGAATTAGTCAGTCAGTTCTCAATGCAACGTTTCCCGAACCATTTTCCAATGACACCGCACCAACAGACACGACAAATCCTTTGTCTCATAACCAACCAAACACAACTTCCCTACACAAGCAGGGCAACAATAGAACGCTGTCAACTAGGCATATTGACAGCGTGCACATTCCAGCAAACACGAATCAGAATGCTAGTGATGCATCGCCAACTAGTCATATTGGATGTGTGTCAGGCGCAGCTTATGCTAACGATAACTTAGAACAGGGTCATACAGTAACATCTAGTAATAGTGTCAATGCCCCTAAAGCGTCTGGCGACAGCGCAGATGACAAAGATTAAAATACTGTTATTTCAGGACAAACACAAGGCGAAAAAAAACAAAAAAACCACAACAAAAATCAGACAAATCTCTTCCGAGCAAATATCAAATTTACCAACAATTTCAAAAACTTAACAGGTTCACTGGTTCTTCCGAAAACAATAACTGGATAACATTTATCCATTACTTCGAGCGGTTGTGCCAGTGGAACAATTGCTCTGATGAAGACAAGGCACAATATTTAGGGGACTGCCTCAGTAGCCATGGTGCTGATTACTTCGCTTCGCTACCCCCAGAGCAACAGACGAACTACGAAGTACTTAAAAATAACTTAGAAAAACGCTTTTACAAGAAGGAGGACCCAAGATCAATCAGGAAAAAATTCTTGACTTTAAAACAGAAGTCAGGAGAAACTATTAATGAGTTTGCGGACAAAATTAGGAAGCTAGGTATGGAGGGGATGGAAAGAATTAGTCAGGAAATGATGGATCAAATGGCAGCGGACGCCTTCTTAGATGGTGTACAGCATAAGGCGGTTGCCTGGACTGTAGCCAATCAAATGCCTACTTCTTTAGAAGAAGCCGTGCGTGTTTTAGACGAAGCATTAACCAATCAAAAAACTCTTCTGGGGGACAAAAGTGTTAGGCAGCCAGGACTAGATTCTCCGAGCGTAAGGGTAGTCCGTAAAGATGACAACGAAACAATTAAGTTGGCTGATAAAACCCGAACGCCGCCTATCAACGTGCAACGGTCAAGAATGGATTCAAAACAACGTTCTCCGATGAGAGATAACAATTTCAAACGAACTGAGTACTCACAACGCTCCCCTTCTAGAAATGGAAGGGTTCAAGGAGAACGTAGTGTGTACTCACAACGTCATAGCAATAGACGTGATAAGGGCTTCCAAGGGCCCAGTGCATATTCACCGCGTTCCCCCTATCGGGCTCACCATAGTTACGACGGATATTCCTCATACCGACATTCCCCTTACAGATATGAGCGTGAGTGGGAAGAACGTGATGTTTTTTCACGTTCTCCATACAGGAATGAAGGAGAACACTTTAATAAAAATGTGGGTTATTCTAGGTCCCCTCGTCAAAATTTTGAGAGAGATTCGCGGTCTCCTGAGATCTATAGATCTGTTTACCCGATAGGAATTACAACCGTTCCCCTAGGTGTGAGAACGGCAGGGACTATAGACAAGTAGAGCGACCCGAATACAGGACATTAGGTAGTGCCCCTTCACAAAGGTATAGCCGTAGGGAAGAAGGTCCTTACACAAGTGACAAGGACACTCGAAGCTCAATGACGTCTATTGATTCAAAGCTTGATAAGCTTAGCAAAATCATGACGCAGAGTTTTTCAAATATTGGGGCGCATGAAATCGAATGTATTCGCTGTGGCGGTAGGGGACATTTCGCCCGAGACTGTGCTACTCAAATTAGTCCTAGAGGACGATTTAGTTCACCCCGTTCCAAACGCATAGCATTCACAGAACGGGTAAAAGAGAGAGGGTCGAACTCTTAGGCCCTGTGGTGTCGACCCGGAAATCGATAAGAAAGGGAATAATTGACCTCGGCTGCAGAAGTGACTTTGATGTAAGAGGTTGTCCAAATTTGGAAGGTATATCAGAGTCACATTACGAGACTTTACGGTATGACACAGTGAGAGAAGTAACGTTACTGAAGTCCGAGCCTAACGACACCAGTAATTGACATCAGTATAAATCATCAGCAGATAAGGGCTGTTGTCGATAGCGCGGCACAAGTAACTGTAATGAGTGAGGAGCTCTACCATTCATTAGCTACACCACCAAAATTATTAGAAGCTATTCGATTGAAATGTGCAGACGAAAATCAATATTTTAGAGCCCATTTGGCAATGAATATTCGTTTCAAAATTGGTTCGCAATTCTTCGCGCTTGACAGGATTTATGTAGCCCCAATCACGGATGATTTGATTCTGGGTATAGACTTCATGAACAAATACAAAATAACAATTGATTTAGGTAATAATGTCTTCAAAATTAAAAATGAAGAAATTCAAATTAAATTGATGAAGAATTCTACAGGGAAGGAAGTCCAGGTCAGTAGGGTTTTCCTGATAAAGAGGGTTAAGGTACCGGCTAATACCTCCATTATGGTCTTGGGTAGTACCACTCTTGCGGGAGAGGGGAACGTTGTCTTGGAAGGTACTACAACCACAAAGGGTTATTGATGCCGCGAATAATATCCTGGCAGTTTTAACCAACCTCAGTGATAATCCCAAACTGCTGAAGAAAGGACATTTTTTGGGAGTAGCAATGCAGTCATGAGAAATCCTGGAGTCTAGTAATTTGGCAGGATCGGGCGTTCGGTTAAACGTGTCGGAGACTGAGAAATCGTCTGCCGGTTTGCTAGTGTTTGAGTCGGACATCGAGAGCTCATGTCCTGACACTGCTATTCAAGTTGGTGATACTGAGAAATCGTGTCATGGGTTATTCACAGTAACCTCGAACATCGAGAGCTCATGTCCTGACTCTGCTATTCAAGTGGGTGATACTGAGAAATCGTGTCATGGGTTATTCACAGTAACCTCGGACATCGAGAAATTGTGTCCTCAGTACTCTACACTTGCTGTGCAAGCCAGTAAAACCGAGAAATCGCCCCGTAAGACTCATGGCTCTTAAGTTTTGACATGCAGGCGTGAACCTGCGGAAGCCCCCCCCCCCCCCAGGAATACCTGTTATTCGGAGAACAGGGGGTGATGCATCCAATGCGTCCACTGATCCTCGAACGCTTACCCTAGACGAGTGGTAGCAAACACTTCAAAGTCATGTACAGGAGTTATTTCTGACTTCCAGTCAGGATTTAAAAATTGGACAATGCGTGAACTTGCAAAATTCCTCAAGGAATTCCAATCAGTGTTTGCTAGGGATGATGACGACCTGGGATTTTTCTCAGGGGTTACTCACCGAATCGATACGGGAAATGCGACTCCAATACGACAACAAATGCGCCGAACACCTTTGGGTTTTCAGGAGGAAAAGGAGAAGCATTTGAATAAGATGCTAGATATGGGAGTCATTCGTGAATCGAATTCTGAGTGGGCTAGTCCCCCGGTGCTGGTTTGGAAGAAGGACGGGTCTGTGCGATGGTGCATCGACTATCGAAAACTTAACAACGTAAGTGAAAGGATGCTTTTCCTTTGCCTAGAATCCAAGAATGTTTGGACTCCCTAAGCGGAAACGCATTTATGAGTTCCATAGACCTCCGATCGGGATACTGGCAGTTGGGTGTTCATCCAGACGACATTCACAAAACTGCGTTCATCACCAAATACGGGCTGTATGAACATGTTAGACTTCCGTTTGGTTTATGTAATGCACCCGAGACCTTATCTAGGGCCATGCAGTTAGTCCTTAGAGGACTAACGTGGAATGTAGTTCTTGCTTTTTTAGATGATATCGTGATTCTAGGAAAGTCTTTCGATGAGCATATCGACAATCTACGCGAAGTCTTTACACGATTCAAGACTTTTGATTTGAAGCCGAAACCCAGAAAATGTGCCCTATTTAAAACGGAGATCGAATTCTTAGGCAGAATAGTGAACAGGAAGGAAATCACGGTACACCCAAATCATATTGAAAAGGTTAGGGATTGGTCTGAACCGAAGACGGTCAATGAAGTCGAAAAATTCTTAGGATTTGTAAATTATCACAGAGATTTCCTGAAAAATTTGGCAGAAGTTTCATCAAGTTTGTATGAATTGACGAAAAAGAATGTGGAATTTATATGGACTGACCGACATCAGGAATCCTTTGATACTTTGAAAGAGATGCTGGTAAATGCGCCAACTTTAGGGTTTCCGGACCAGACTTCCAAATTTATTTTAGATACTGATGCATCGTTGACCTCTATTGGCGGTCAACTCAGTCAAATAAAGCCCGATGGATCGGAAGTCGTCATCACTTACGGTTCTTTGGTACTCAATCCAGCCCAAAGAAATTACTCTGCAACCAGACGCGAGTTGCTGGCGGTTGTACGATTTACTAGACAATTTTTGCATTATCTTTTAGGGCGTTCTTTTTATGTTCGGACCGATCACAATTCATTGACCTGGCTAACAAGATTTAAAAATATTCAGGGTATTTTGGCGCGGTGGCTTGAAGAGCTAAGCCAGTATGATATGGTCATATTACATCGTGCTGGCGTTATACATGTGAATGCCGATGCTCTTTCACGCATACCTGATGAATTGCGATTTTGTAACTGCTATGAAGCCGGAAAGGATCTTAGTAGTTTGCCTTGTGCTAAGAATGGGATCCCGTGCAAATTTGGCCAAAGAGCCATGTCGAATGGGACCGATTTGAGGAAGACATTGACGATGTTATCCCTCTGGCCGCGAAAGCACCAGGGAATGCACCTTTAATGCTGAGGCAAATAGTTCCTGATGAAAGTGGAAACATTTCGTCAGAACATTGGCTTCCTGAATATTCAGCAGCGGAATTAGTCAAGTTGCAAAGACATGACCCAGTAGTTGCCACTTTGCTGAAATGGATGGACAAACAGACAATAGACGAGGATGAGTTTGCCTTATCAAGTCCGGGAGTTAAGAAATTTTGGCAATGCAACTCCCAGTTGGTGATTCGAAACGGTTTATTGTACTATCAATGGGATCAGGATCCGCATCCACCAAAATATCTGTTTATGGTTCCAGAAAGTATTGTCAGCGAAATTCTTGGATTTTGCCATGACAATCCTCTGGCTGGTCATTTAGGTTTTGATAAAACTTTATACAAAATTAAGCAATCCTTTATTTGGTACCACATGGCGACAGATTGTAAAGATTATGTCAAATCCTGTTATGTTTGCAACAAACAGAAAAAATCTACCGTTAAACCCAAAGCCGAGCTACCACGTACCACGTATCAGCCCCAATGGAGAGGATTCACATCGATGTGTTTGGCCCTTTCGTCCCAATCAAACGTGGCAACCTTTACATTCTAATGATGGTTGACCAGTTTACAAAGTGGATTGAATGTTACCCTATCCCAGATCAATCAGCCGAAACAGTGGCGAAAACCACAGTTGATGGATTCATTTCTAGGTTCGGTTGTCCTCTGCAAATATTTACAGATCAGGGTAAAGCTTTTGATTGAAAGCTTTTCCGCGCAGTTTGTGACCTCCTGCAAATCTCCAAATTGAGAACCACTCCATATCATCCTGCCTCAAACGGGCAGGTAGAGCGATACAACAGAACAACATTGCAGATGATTCGATGTTTCTTGAATGAGAAACAAAATACTTGAGATGATCATTTGCAACAGCTTGTGGGAGCCATTAGAGCTTCTCGTAATCGGCAAACTGAGTTCACACCCAATATGTTAATGTTGGGTAGGGAAGTCTGGCAACCCGTTGACCTCTATTTTCAAGGTTGGGTCAAATCGGATTTAAGGGAGCCGGAGTATGTCAAGACGTTGCGGAGAGAGATGCTTAAGGCACAAGAAAGTGCCAGAACCACTTTGAAAATGACCGAGAGGAGACAGAAGAAAGATTACGACTTAAAATTACACCAGATTAACTTTTTTTGGGTGACACAGTGTACAGACTAAATAACGTATCGAAAGTTGGTCAAAGCAATAAATTGAAAGCTCCTTGGAGCGGCCCTTTTCTAGTAGTCGAGATTTGTCGCCCGCGTTGATAAAAATTAAGGACAGAAAGAGGGAATTGGTAATACATCACAATAATGTGAAGTTATGCCAAGATAGAGCTCTACCCTTGTGGCTTAGAAAGCTTCGGCATAGCCTATTTGCGCAGGAAACTGGGGAAGAAATCGATAGGGACGACGATGAGGGATTCGGGAGTGACAGTTATGATTTGGACCTCCTCTTTAACGGCAGTAATGACAGACCGGAAATGCAGCAATTAGAAAATTCACAATGTGCCGTTATTCCAGACATAAGTATCCCTGAACGAAAAACACGTACAGGAAGGGCAACTAAGAAACCTAAGTATCTAGATGAATTCACCAGCTGAAGACGTTCATTTACTCAGTGCAACTGGAGTGCCAACAACGTGACACGTCATCTTTCTCGCCAGCATTGCTCGCCTTACCTTTTTAAACGTGGCGATTTGGGCCCGGTGAAGGAACTTTGCGAACAGATCCTGAAATTCTTGACGCAAATCGCGACATTATTAAACCTGCATGACGTTAACGACCTCCCTCTTTTCATGCGACAAAATCATCTGTCAGTGGCTCCTTCGGAGCAGGCGGGTCCATTACACCGAGCAATCGTGGAGGAATTCCACCTGTTTCTGGCGGATCCACTGTCTAGTCAAAGTACTGACGTTCATACGTCGAATTGTCTGTCGGCTCTTGCGTGGTACAAGAACGTACTCTTACTGTTCTCGAAATTATCTCCGACTGATCTTGAATTTTTAGCGGAAAATTATGCTTCTCAACGTCGAATCGATCTAGTACATACTGATGAACCACCATCTGACGTGAACATGGATTTTCCGAGAGACGTTACCACAACATCTACGTCCTCGTGTATCGGTAGTGATCTACAGTGCGCCAACGCAGAACAAGCGCTCATCACCGCAACATCTACGTCTTCGTGTATCGGTAGTGACGTACAGTGCGCCAACGCAGAGCAAGAGCCCATCACCACAACGTCCACGTCTTCGTGTATCGTTAAGGACGTACCCTGTGCCTACGTAGATCAAGGGGCCGGCATCAATTCGGATCATAAGAATACGAGTCATTCCTCCCATCATAACGTATCATTTCCAGTTGCCATTAATGACGTCAACGTAGACGCTACGCTGAATCGAAATGAACGTACTCCTTGACATATGACGATCCGTATGAATACGTTGCGTATGGTGCCGACGTTCACTGCCATCTAGAAAAACTCGCTGAAAAATTGGATAAAACCATGCCTTTCGATCAGCTTTTAGGGGGGACCCCAGCGAACAGAGAACTTCAATATGTAGTCACGTCGTTTTGCTATCCAAATAGTTTTCCGTGTCATGAAATACACGAACAGATTCTCGGAAATTGCCGTTTCTTTACCTGTATTGGTTACCACCCGAAATTAGTCAACGCCCAGAACCCGAACATGGAAATTATTCAGACGATAAAAGATGCCTGTCCAAAAGTTGTGGCTATAGGGGAGACTGGTTTAGATTACTCATTAGACGGGTCAAACAAGAAAGCTCAACAGAAGATTTTTAAAGGAACTTTGTGTTTTGGCAAAGCAACGAGGACTGCCTATAGTCATACATTGTAGGGAACACACGAAATATAATCTCCTTCAAGCCTCTCTGGATTGTCTGAATATACTCTGGGAAATACTTCCCCAAGATTATCCCATCTAAAAGCACAGTTTAGTCAACAATATTGAAGCGAACCTGTGGACCTCTAGATTCCCCAACGTTATTTTCGGTAGCAATGGGATTCTCTTTTATAAGAACCTGTCCTATTTTGATTCTCTTGGCACATTCTTGACAGTGGAAAATCTCGGTAGAATGGTTCTAGAATCCGACGCCCCGCATCTTCACCCTTACGGCCAACAAAACATAAATTTTCCTTCATCAATTTTTATCATTGCCGACAAAATTGCAGAGCTTCTCAAAATCGACGTGAAAATTGTCTTACAGAGCACCCTCAATAACGTAATAAAATTCTTCAAAATTCCGAGTTGAACTGAGTAGAGGAAATTAACGTGTCTGTACAGTATATATATTATTGTCAGACTGATGCTTTATTAGACGTGTATTACTGAATTATTGCAACTGGGTCGAGAAATCACCCGAACTGCATCTGTCGCTGAGACATCGCTATCAATGTTTGTATGTATTCTGTTTATATTCCCGCTTTTGTTTGGCTTATTAACTTGGCCGAGAAATTGGCCAAATGGTGAATTTTTGTAGAATTGCCGTTAGACTTGCATGTATTCTGTTTATATTCCCGCTTTTGCTTGGCTTATTAACCTGGCCGAGAAATTGGCCAAATAATGAATTTTTGTAGAATTATCGTTAGACTTGCATTTATTTATATTCGCGCTTTTGCTTGGCTTATTAACTTGGTCGAGAAGTTGGCCAAGGAATAGACGTCCATAGAAGCGCCCTTAGATCTGTTGATATTTCTAATTGCGCTCGACCTATTAACCACTGGTCGTAAAGGTAGTCAAGAAATCTACATTTGCAGATGTGCTTGACCGGGGAGTCTGTTATAGTCGAGCAATCGCTGTAACAGGTAATATTAGTAGCGCAGACGGGCATGCCTGTATTGTAGCTAATAGTGCATGTAACATGTCTGAAGATTGGATTGATTTCTTATTTTGAATGCTCTTAAGTATTCATTCTGTGCTTTTCTCCCTCTCATTGATCATGCATGTATATATGTTCGTGTGAGTGTAGTGTGAACGGGGGGGGGGGTTAAGTTTTAAAAAAGCGGGGGGTAGTGTTGTAAAGGTTGGACCATTTTATCTCGAAAACGATTTTGGCCTCTTTTTGGTTTCACCCCTTTGACCCGTATAAAACCCCGTGCCCTTCCTGGGGGCTCTCTCTCTCACCTCCTGACCGCAAGCAGCAACAGTAACAGCATAGTTAAGGCAAGCACGGCAAGCCCCGGGGTAGAGCCAGAGTCAGAAGTTGCACGCGGCACATTATGTAAGTTTATTTAAGTACTGTATTATATAATATTTCCTATTGTCTTCTGCATTCCTGGTTGCAGAACGACAATAGTAGTAATAGTAATAGTAATTGTGTTAATCAAATAATAAAGTGATGAATAACTAGTAAATGACTGATTACAACAAAGATATTTTAGTTAAGGTCAATTTAAGTGTTTTCAGCACTGTAACAAAACCAAAATTTACAATAGATCTGTTACCGTAGGTTTATCGGATACCTACTATCAATGCTGGCTGTTTGCTCTGTTGTCGCTTGTGTTGTGAGTGCCACAAGTGTTGACGAAGGTTTTTCTGTCCATGTGAATGATGTTTCAGTAGGTGTTGCTGCTAATGTTCCTGGTAATGACAGTTTGAAATTTCACACAAGCGATGAGAAATACTTGCTAAGACAAGATAATAATAATA
The DNA here is from genome assembly GCA_949752745.1 of Protula sp. h YS-2021. NCBI lineage: Eukaryota > Metazoa > Annelida > Polychaeta > Sabellida > Serpulidae > Protula > Protula sp. h YS-2021. Next base: position 5,006,286 of record OX457027.1, read on the forward strand.
ATAATGATAATAACAATAATAATAATAATAATAATAATAATAATAATAATAATAAAAATAATAATAAATTGTTAGTAGTAATAGTAATAGTAATTGTGTTAAACAAATAATAAAATGATGAATAACTAGTAAATGACTGATTACAACAAAGATATTCTAGTTAAGGTCAAGTTAGGTGTTTTCAGCACTGTAACAAAACCAAAATTTGCAATAGATCTGTTACCGTAGGTTTATCGGATACCTACTGTCAATGCTGGCTGTTTGCTCTCTTGTCTCTTGTGTTGTGAGTGCCACAAGTGTTGACGAAGGTTTTTCTGTCCATGTGAATGATGTTTCAGTAGGTGTTGCTGCTAATGTTCCTGGTAATGACAGTTTGAAATTTCGCACAAGTGATGAGAAATACTTGCTAAGACAAGGTAATAATAATAATAATAATAATAATAATAATAATAATAATAATTATAAATTGGTAGTAGTAGTAATAGTAATAGTAATTGTGTTAATCAAATAATAAAGTGATGAATAACTAGTAAATGACTGATTACAACAAAGATATTCTAGTTAAGGTCAAGTTAAGTGTTTTCAGCAAGGTTAAGTTAAGAGTTTTCAGCACTGTAACAAAACCAAAATTTACAATTGATCTGTTACCGTAGGGTTATCGGATACCTACTGTCAATGCTGGCTGTTTGCTCTCTTGTCTCTTGTGTTGTGAGTGCCACAAGTGTTGACGAAGGTTTTTCTGTCCACGTGAATGATGTTTCAGTAGGTGTTGCTGCTAATGTTCCTGGTAATGACAGTTTGAAATTTCGCACAAGTGATGAGAAATACTTGCTAAGACAAGGTAATAATAATAATAATAATAATAATAACAATAATAAAAATAATAATAATAATAATAATAATAATAGTAATAGCAATAATAATAAATTGGTAGTAGTAGTAATAATAATAGTAATTGTGTTAATCAAATAATAAAGTGATGAATAACTAGTAAATGATTGATTACAACAAAGATATTCTAGTTAAGGTCAAGTTAAGTGTTTTCAGCAATGTAACAAAACCAAAATTTACAATAGATCTGTTACCGTAGGTTTATCGGATACCTACTGTCAATGCTGGCTGTTTGCTCTCTTGTCTCTTGTGTTGTGAGTGCCACAAGTGTTGACGAAGGTTTTTCTGTCCATGTGAATGATGTTTCAGTAGGTGTTGCTGCTAATGTTCCTGGTAATGGCAGTTTGGAATTTCGCACAAGTGATGAGAAATACTTGCTAAGGATATTTTTTGTCAAATTCATTTAAGTTTATGAAATAAGAATTTCAATGAATTGCAAATCACATTTTCTACCCAAAGCCATTAACAAAAAAGTAAATTATGAATTAAACTTGCTTTTGGTTTGAATGATTTCAAAGCTGTCATATAGAATTTTGATATTGAAAACAATCAAGCCAAAGATTTTATTATAAAGTGTTAAAGCAAGTTTCTTTGAAACTGAATTAAAATTTCTTTATTTCTGTGTCTGTATGCTCAAAGATAAATTACAAATGGAAAATAGTCAAGACATCAAACACTTGCATCACACACCTTGATCACAGCACTGCTTTATGAAAATGTCCTGTATAATTCCACAATTTGACGGTCTTTCGAATTCCATTTTAACATTAACCACATTCTCAATACCACCAGGATAAGAGCTACTTATCGTGGTGATGTCCTCTGCAACTGCTACGTTAAACTATAAGAAATGTCATTGTAAGCTTCAGTACAAAACTATCAACAAAAACCAATAATGGTTATAGAACATTAGAAAATTTACTCTTATTCAGTACTCTTTATAGAATCGAACGAGAAAATAGACAAACACATTGTCTGGCATTTTATTTCTGCTAAAAGGGCGTAACATTCCCAGTTTGCAAATAGCTTTGCTGATATAGCATAACAATAGAAGTATATATTCGCTTACAGAGGAGATTTTCAGAACTAACATAACTAAAAGGTCTAAAATACACTGAAAAATGCTTTACACTCCATCAATCATGTTTCTTATAGTAGTCAACTATGGAAAAGATACCTTTCTTTGCTAGACACTTATATATAATGTATATTCAGTTCACAGAACCACATTGTAAATCATAATTACTGCATTTCAAGGGTAAGAATCTGTGTCATACGGGAAAGTCTTGTACGGACTCAGTTTCAACTACTACCCGAAAAAATATGCTGTTTAGCTTTAAGCCTTTTCAGCCAACAAGACCATCCCTGAACCTTGATCGCGACCCACGAACCCTTGAGATTATTGGGATTATTAGGATTAAAATTTTTATGATTCTGTATTGTTGGGAGAGGAGAAGGGACGCCATTGTTGGGGCTACCTGTTCACCATGTTTTGCATTATAAGCAAACCGGTGGAGGAGTGACATGCACAAGGCGAATTTTAAACACAGATTTCAAATTGTAAATTATGTTCAATACCACTGATTGTGTTGCAAGTTTCAGATATTCAAAGAAAATATTTTGTCAAGATGTCCGATTCTTTTATGAATATCACATTTTTAATCTGCATTATTAATGTTTACAGATATTGGCCCTGATCGAGTTATGATTGACACAGACTATTTTGTGCGATACGTTATTCAATTACCAGTGTAGAGGTATATTCAACCTCAGTTTGGGTCTTCTAACCAAGGTTTTTTGCACTTGGGAATATTACACTATTTAGAATATTTGAAATGATGACAATTTTGGACTGGTTTGCTGTTAAGACTCAGAGATATTGCCTATTGCATTCTTATCACTTGCTTCATAAGTCTTTCTATGAGTGTAAATTTAGTACGCTTGAAGATTAGCATACCAACCTGCTCTTTAGTTTCCGTTCCATTTATAACAGAGAACGTTAGAACTACTCTGCTGACATACGAAACCACGACATTCACTGCTAAGAAAGTCCCTCCATCAAAGCCACAATTACTGGCAAATTGCAACATGTTATTACCACACATAACGAGTGCAGTTTCTAGATTGGAGGCAAGAGCATCCTCGAGGCTTTGGTTGACGTTATTAGCATCAGGACCAGAAACAGTGAGATCATATCCGTTGTCGTTACTGCTCAACTCAAAAGTGCCAGCTGTGCAACCTAAAAATTGCTAATGATAATACTGATAACAATAATAATAGTAAAAGCAATGCCAGTAACAACTGGTGTGTTGTGACAGGATAATACGTGATGCTAAAGCCAGCATCTCCAAGGAGAAAGTTCACCTATCAAGTCAGGCCTTCAAAACTACCACTATATTTGAATGAAAATGACTGCGTGTCGGAGGAGACCATGCAAATTATAAAGGAGCTCCAGGCACCTATATGGATAAAGATTGACCGACTGTATACCGACAGTAATATTATGGACTATTGTGCTATACTGGGAAGAGTGGAGATATAATAATACTGTAATGAGGTTGTCAGTGTATATCTGATCCATTCTGTACGTGCGCGTGCTGATTTAATTACCATTAGATTAACTAAAATTAGTGCTTAACACGACATAGAAATTGACGGGTTGTCATTAGTTCTTCTGTTTGGAAATATGAAAGTGTCACATTGTGTCATATTATTCAATATTTAACGGTTATCCCAGGCCAGTAAACAGACAACTTTCGGATTCGCCTAATAACTCGCTACAATCACCATGTCGCCGTGTTTCTATAAACGGCCAAAAATGCTCTTGGCTATTCTCCCATAGGGGGACCAAACGTATATGTTTAGAGATTCTTCGGCTTACTGTCCGATTGCTTCCGTATTTTATGTCGTAGTATTGCTTCTATCCGATATCGTTACCTAATGCCAGTAGTTAATAATAGAGTTAATAAAATATATTTTGTTTTAAAAATAAATTTGTGTGTTGCCACTTGATAAGAAGCTTTTAATATTGATCCTAAACTTTATACCGTGTATAAATACAAGTGCCGAAAAATCAGCTTGAAGGAGACCAGAGAAAACGCCCGTTTTTAATTGAACAGCTATATATTATATTATAATGTACAAGACTAGCTTGGTGTATGGACATAAGAGTTAACATTGGGTAAACAAGATGTTGGATTTCAGTCAACACGCTTGTCATACTCATTTGTTATATCCAGGGATTACAGTTGTGGTAAATTATGATACAATAAATACATTTAAACAAAGGTGAGATTTAATACCACAACATTTAATTTAAAGTTAATGCCAGTCTTTGAAATCCAAATGTTAAGGTTTGCTTGTGAGATATCTACCTTCAAAGTTCGGCATCTGAGATGTCGCAATTTGTGTCATAGTTTGTGACGTTCCTTCTAAAAGTGTTGATGACATTTCGTGGGGTAATTTTGATGATACTTGTGGTGATGAGACTGTATTTTCTAAAAGTAAGGTTGACGACGTTTCAAGAAAAACTGTTGATGTATTTTCAGGTATCGACATGGTAGATGTTGTTAATTCCATATAATCTGTAAGATTTGGGAACGTTTCTCCGTCTATCGTCACAACATTGCTGACAGCAAGGAGCACAAAAATTCCTGTAGCAGAAAGGATCTACTCATCACATATCTACTTAACTCCTTTAACATTATAATTGGTATTTTTATAAATTCATTGTATAAATGTATTTTAATGTGGATCTCTTAACCCGTTTACTTTGGTATTTTTAACTCATGCATATGTGTATGAAATGTATCACAATTACTAGAACGCAATTGTTCCTTGGAGATAAAACACACACACACACACACACACACACACACATATATATATATATATATATATATATATATATATATATATATATATATATATATATATATATATATATATATATATATATATATATATATATATCAGCTGTTTCATATATTTTTGGTATATTTCAGTTTAGTGTCTGATGACAGAAAAACACTTACGAAACTCGTGCATGTTGAACTTCTCCCTATGAGGTAAAGTCCAAATAAGATCTGCTTGCTACCTGCCTTTTACTTAAAACATACCTCATTGTTTTGTTTATTTTATTTTTGACTTGGTATGATTAAAAAATATCGATTAACCATAATCCAAATTTGAAATTATATTGATATTCACAAAATAAAGTTGACATGCTAAAGTGCTAATCAATTTACAAAATGCAGAACATTGAAGAGGCTTGCAGACATTGTCGCATTTAACAACGTGAGAATGATTACCCACAAATGAAAACTGCTAAAAACAAAAATTTGATCGATATAAAATGTGCTTTAAAAATCAATGCTTTGTTGGGAATGTTTTTTCCCGAAATGTGCCATTGTGACTCAGGTGTGATATTGGCAGATTTCATCACTTTTAATCTAAGCTGTCGTATGTTTTATACAAGGTACTGTATCAAAACTAAAATAGAATTCATCAAAGAACGCCAGGGGAATACAGCTGAATAAAACGCATTATATTCGCTAAAATGTACAAAAATATATATTGCATTAAATGTAACTAAAAGAGTTACTTCAGCTTGAACGCCGAAGTTATCAACTCAAAATTGCGAAGGTAGTTGGCGATAATATGTAATCATTCCAATAAAATTTCAAAGCAGAGAGAGAAAGAGAGAGAGAAAGACAGAGATAGAGACAGAGGCGGAGAGAGAGAGAGAGAGAGAGAGAGAGAGAGAGAGAGAGAGAGAGAGTGAGAGAGAGAGAGAGAGAGAGAGAACTCACTGTACAATTATAGGTACTGTGATAAAGTAAGTATCATAATTTGTACAGTTTTGGCCAACCTTTATTTCCAAGTTTTTAACAGTTGTTTTAACACAATCTATGTTAGTAAAATGGAACAGCTTCAGACATACTGCTACACCCTCCCATCTTTCCATTTTCTTGAATTTAGATCCACAAATCATGCATTGATGAAATGGTACTGCTGTGTTCGAGGAACTAGAATCATGACCTTCCAAGGCAATAAGATCTCGATCAGGGTACTCGAGATCTGCTCCACAGTGAAACAAAATTTAGACATTACGCCCAGAGACTAAAATACGATAATATCAAAATTGGTCAATGAAACATACACACAGTTATAGTCAGTTAAACGCAAATGCAATTCTTGAACTGAATTGAAGTGAGTGCATTAAGTTTATGCAGTTGTTATGGAGACATCAAGTAATTTTTAGTAAATCTTTCAATTTAAACGTTTAACTGGCGTTACAAAATGTAAATTGATGCACTCTTCTATTGACATGACAATGCTCTAGGCTGATGAAATAAAATATTCATTGACTATTCACTTTACTAAGTTTAAATGCAAAACTAAGGATAAGCGCATTGTATTGCATAGAACACCAACTGAGTGAGTGTGCAGATCAATCAAGTGCAGACTGAGTGATAATTATGTATAAGACTAGCCATATGGCACCGCTTTGTATGCATTACTGTGTATGTATTCGACCACTTTCCTATACAGTCATTACTTCTAAATACTTATATCATTAGCAATTGAAATAAATCCACATCAAGATATCATTGCTCTCTTTTGTAGTTTAAGAAATTTCCTAAATCCTGCGTGTTATGTTATTTTTGCTGGCTGTCTAAAAGTTATATTTTAATTAAATTTTATTTACATTGCACCATATCACAATGTATGGAAAGTTTCAGTTTTTCCTTCTTTTCGAAACGTAACATCTCCAGTGCATTACACCCTTGCCTTTTGCCACCCTTCCATTGTTTATTCAAGCAGCCAGCTCAATACTTTTAACAATATTTTTACGCGGGATGCATCAGAAGAGAGCTGATGTATCCAGTTGGTGTAGAGGAGTATCAGAAGTTGTAGAGTGTTCAAAATATTTATAGTTGTCAAAGGGTTTTGACAGATTTACTCCATGTAGGAAGCAAAATGGTAGTGATTTTAAAGGAGATGAGGTTTTTCTAGCTTTTAACAGAACAATGTCGATGATATTTCACAATGTTTTGTGACATGTATTTTCTTAATCAGATTGGTGCTTTTCCTACATTCCTGCATAAAGAACAGCGATAGACCATTCATAATATGTTTGTATACTTCAGCTCCATTGTTAAAGACCGAAGCAATGAATTATCGAAAATGAAAACCCTGGGTGAGAAAAGAGCATCACTAGTGTATCTTTCTTACTTTTTGTGCTTCTTAGTCATAATGAACTTTTTTATTTTTAAAGACAAATAGCGTTATGACGTAAATTTTGATTTCCTTGCTCAAGATAAACTGCTTTCATGACCCCAACCTCCTAGCTCATTCAGAACTCCTTCTGATTGCAACACAAACGCTCTATCCATCAACCCACTTTTAAAAAGCATGCACCTCTTTCATATTGGCTTATTGATATAAAGTTAAAGCGTTCAGGAACTGGCAGAAGAGAAACCACAGAAAGCGTAAATAAAAAATACCCATGCTTCAAATTACTTGCATCACTCTTATTCACGGCAGACATTACTTTGCAATGTCAATAATGTGTTTTATAGAGAACTGATTAATCAAGTACATATATATCGCCAGGCTACTATTTGCCGTTTTCAAAAATATGACGTTTAAAAAACTTGCAAAAAGGAAATCTAAATATGTCAGTATTCGGAAAATAACATTTTGCATTAGAATTCAAACATTATTTTCTACACCCAGTTGGATTTTATTCAAAACAATGCATTTTCAAGATCATGTTAACTGCACATAAATATGCATGCATATACATTCTTCACAATGTCCTTATGTATTTGCAATATCCGTTTATGCCTCTAATGTTATAGTATTTTAATGTTTGCTGTGAAAATACTTGCTTCTTAGGTAGTTTTTTTCTCAACAACTAGCTATTGCTTTCGATACCTTTGGATATTTAACAGCTAACCTAAAGAGAGATCAGTCTGTAATTTAGAAACACAAAGCGGAAGAATCTAAGACGTAGAACTCGTCTATTCTACTTTGGAAATAAAATGTCTAAGGTACAATGTTTCTGGCGCTTCGCTTTCCAGAGATCTCTAGTCACGCTGCTGTTTCTCTAACGCTTTGATACCAGTGGTGACTACCTATCTCAGTGCATATCGTAGTGCAAGTTCATTATTACATTGGTTGGCATTTTTCTTCTTTGGTGTCGTTTGTCCGAACGTAAAAAGTCAGCCAGAACTCCTCTCAGTTCCCAATCTCAATTGGCTTCTGGTTTATTCCACCAATCACTTTAGTTTCCTACACTCGTATAGCTGCGGGCCCCCAATGTCATGCTGCAAGCATGTTTAAATGTTCTATTGAAGGTCGAATCCCTAAGATCGTATACTAAATATACATATAAGGAAGAGGTATATGGTATTATTTCCTTTGCCACCAATATTTGTGTATTCAAGTCAAGAAAGCTCCTTACCTGATCACATACCCAGCAAATATTCAACGTCTTTTGAGTTTTGTAAAATGGTTGTTATTTTGTCATGGCGCAATACAACATAATTGGAACTTTGAAACATCTATAAATGTTTGGTTTGAGTCGATGTATATGACATTCAATCGAAAATTTGTTAATCCAACAACCAAATGTGAACTTTTGAAACGTCGCATAAATATCGGTTATGATAGCAATGTAAATGATTTTAAATCATTCCGACGTCCTTTCTGAACATTTTTCAAGATAAAATTTGCATTACAAAGGTGATAACCTTTGCCTGTCAGTAAGTTCTCTGACCCTGTTCTTGGAGATTTGGTGACGATTAAGGAACAGTGTGTTAGTTAAGTCGCTGTTAAGATAATGGGAGTTGATATGCGATACGTTACCGCTGGACAAGACGATATGGATAAATGTGACGCGTTACACTGCAGATGTAATAACGTTTCTTTACACAGTTGAACGTACCAATATACAATTATGATATGGTTAGATGCCTGACATGCACTTTTGTTCACCCAAGGGGTTGAATGTTTACACGAGGTACATAGTTGTATTTCGTACAGCTACTGAAGCTTAAATTAACGAATTTGTGCCAGGTTGTGAATCATTCAGCAGTGTGTTGCTGCGACGCACACTTCTTCACTGGGTTTCATCATGGTCTTAAGTCCTTACGAACGACGCTAGAAAATACTCTCTGCACAAGTCATGCGTCGTAAGCAATGTTTTGTGCTTGTAAATTTTGCTTGAAATTGCTTGAAGTGACCTAACACGCAACTTTCGAAAAAAATATGGGACGCTGGGCTATGCATCAGTTAGAGTTATTGTTATTGCTATTGAGAATATAAACATTTATTTTCTTCCAACTGCTACATACTATTTAAAAATTCTCCTATCAGTCAGAAAATGTGTGAAATGTAAAGAAAAATAACTCATTGATTTTCCAAAAGTGTGCTAACCTAGCGAGCAACGGAATTCTTGCCTGCTGTTACATCTCTAGCTCACGTTATATCCCTTCGTCTCGCGTCAAACTCATATCTGCCATTTAATTTCCATGCATATTTACACTCTTTCCTCGTTAACAATTTCCTAAGCTGGCGAAATCGTATTCTTTCAGGGAATACGATTCAAAATATAGTATTAAATATAAATTGTCTTTTCTATCTTAAGAAATGAACTAAATATCTTGAAATTTCTACAAAAACATATTTTTAGCAAAACATTAACATGTAAGTTTAGTTATGAGTTAGTTATGTACCACTGTTTCCGCGTCACTATTGTAACTACTACACACCTCTTACACTCTGTTGTTACAATCGCTTTATATTCTGAATTAGAAACAAAAACAGGTGGACATCGTTCTATCTGCAGTTTTGAAATGATATATAATGGCATTTTGGCACGTACTTTTTGTATTAAGCCAATGTTAAGTACTTATTACATATATCTTATTACATTCTCTCTCCAGAATACATTTTTGCAAGTGGATATATGAATACACGACACAATTGTGCCTCAGCAGCCCTTCTCATTGTTGGCTGGTTTAAGAACAGTAAAAAGACAAGTTAATAATTAATTGGCACTGGTCAGAAATAGACAGGTCAAGGCGATTCCAAGAACATTATTTCCTACAATGTGTTGATTCACTAGCACCAACCAAAATGATACTATAGCAATGCCAAATATTGAAATAAGAGAATGAAGAGACGGCTGAAGAGAGATACCATAATAGAACCGAGTAGTGAATGGACAGAATAGCGAATGGACCAAATACTGAATTGATTCAAATTAACTGATTACTATTGTTTCCTTGTCACTTATTCTTTGTCTTTTGGCTCTCTGCGTAATTGCAAAATGACTCCATTTTAGTGAAAACGGTTTAACATGTATCAATCTTTTTCGTAAGTTTAAACTATAAATTACCCTTAAGCTTTCTGTAGACACTTGTATTTGTAATTAAATTTATTTGAAGTTCTAATCAAGATTCAAAGTTAAGGAATGACACGACTCTTTGAAGATATCATTCAAGAATTGAAAATGAAAAATATAACTTGATTGAGCTGACCAAGTATATTTGATGGGTTAACCATATTTGGATAAATTTGCATTTGGATAAGTTGGCCAAATTTGGATGAGTTGGTACTTGGATGAGTTGACCATAAGCCCTTTGCAAAAGCTGTCAATCAAATACAGTGTACTCAAGTACGAAAGGCACATCTGGCGACAGACGCAACGCTTATTAAGTTGTCTATGGTGGCTGCTTGCGTTTGTAAACACATATTCTATTTCATTTTTAGGTTGCAAAATTATATATCTTCCCACAATATTATATGCAATACAGTTTGTTGTATTCACAAAAGAATCTTTGATTTGTGATTGGCCGAGAGCTGTGCGTTGAATTTAACACATTGTTTACTGTGATTCGCCAAGTTATCAAAGGGTGACACGTGCTTTTGTTTACAATGTGATAATTTATTCGAGGGGGTGGCTTTTTTGCCTAAAGGAGGACATCTTCATTTTATGAGCCAAAAGTTGTGGTTCTCGAGGTCAACTGAATTCTGTCAAAATATTTTTATCACATTTTGAGAGGGTGGGTAGGGAGGTTGAATTTTGTATTCAAATTTCGTCAAATGTTCCTTTCGCGCTTCTTCGGCGCTCACCCAGGAGTATAGGACTTTCTTACTGTACTATAACTGTAAGTAGTGAATTTCATTACCAAAATTTCATGTCTGTAATTTTCCACCTTTTTTGAGAAAGCCGGAAAAGATGTCTGTATAGTATGTGTGAACCTATCCTTTTGCGTTATTTGAATAAATTAAAGCGCAAATCGGTGCGCTGTTTTTCGAAATGGCGTACGCGAATGGCGCAGTGCACATCATTCATTGGAGTTACTACGAACGATGTGCATATATTCGCCAAATATATGCCTCATGCCTTTTACAAATGCAACAAAGCATTTGAAGGATGACATACAGGTTTCGTCACCTTTGGGGTGAAACGCTAACGTCGGCTTGCCCCTCGTTTAACATTCCACCCGTCGGATGAAAAAACACTTCACCTCACTCTCCTAACTACACGTGTATCACAATTATGACATATTATTTATGTCCCAATAGTGAAATAAAGACATTCTTTAGAACCGTACACGTTCTATTTTAAATTTAGCTAAAAAGTTGGATTTAAAAATACATCTTTCAAACCAATTTTCTGGAGATGTAGGTAATGAAGAATTTCCTAAGAAGAAATAGAAGTGACGACGTTTTCCAACAAAAAAAAAAAGATTTTAGTAATTTAAGTTGTTATAAAATTTGACATTAAGTGTTAATCGAGTTTTAGTTTGTTCTGATTTCGTGAATTTGTATGCAAATGTGGTGCCTGAAAAAAGTCAAAAACATACAGAAATAACATTTTTGTCAAATAATATTCACACCATTTGCAATACTGCAAAGTTATCGTATATGAGAAACGAGATGTCTAACAAGATCTCAACGGATTAACTTCATTTTAAAATATGGCTAGGTTTGTCGGATAGATTTTAGAGTTTTTTACTTTATATAGTCTTTCTGTGTGAAACTTTATAATTAAAGTTCTCTGTATCTTGGGTAGTTTAAGGCATAAAGCTTATCATTACCACGCGGGCACAGGCCTATGGGGTAAACAGTTGCAATCACGGACCTAATGAATTAAGTTCAAGGCGCGGACCTGTCGGATAATTAAGGTCCCCGGCACTGAGGAATATACCTATCCGTCCGTACGGTATAGTGTAGCATCTATTGTCTGGGCTGTATGTACAGAAAATCTTTGTTTTATTCGATTTGATGAAAAGCTGTCAAAATGACGGTACTTTTAAAGACTCAATGACGAAAATTTAATTACGGTGAAAACAACAAAACTCGATGACAATATGTCTTGCACTGGAGAGTAGGGGGGAGGGGGGGAGGGGGGTTTCTTGCCTGTCTGCACCTCTAGTTTCTATGCCTCAGACACGAAACTACACGACTAGTTTATAAGTCTATGGCATTTCGAATAGTTTATAAGTAACAGGGGAGAGCCTATCAGATGGTTAACAAGTCCAGGGTTGGCCTGTCGATATTACAAGCTAGAAATAGTGTCCGTGGTATGACTTATTCTCCGACCAATCTTAGCTTCCGAACCGCCCAATGGGAACAGTTATCTTAAAATAGATGTTAGTTGAAATCCGCTTAGCTGATCTGAATATATCTTGTCCACAACCAGCTCGTGGTGTGCACCAGTTTCAAATCTCACACTGATCTTGACCTCTGACGTAAGGTCATCCAAACCTACTTGAGTCAACAGGTCTAATTCAACAACCATTGTACCATTTTTGCTGGAAAATCCGTCCAGCCAAAATTGAGATATCGTGTTCACAAACGCGTGACGCATATAAAAGATAGATGGACAGACGGACAAGTCAAAAACATAATGCCTCTCCTGACATTTAAAGTGAGGCCGGGGCAAAAAAATATTAATTGTCAGACTGTATCTCGAAGTCCGAGCAACCTCTTTATCAGCACGACGCTCTAACCATGTGAGCTACACGGCTTTGCCACGAGGTGGTGCCTAGTTTTAATAAATTTGATTATAAAGATTATAGCATACACTTATAGGTAATAAATGCATGCAGTAGCTATATCGTTAGAGTGCATTGTGGAATCGCAATGTTTTAATATGTGCGCAAAAATTCATTGAAAACAACTCTGGAAACCACCCACTGGGAACAATTACCTTAAACTCCGTCATGCCAAAATTGCGGTCCTGGCGAGTTTTGAACTCGCAGCCTGTCGAGTGCAAGTTTAACGAGCTGCCAACTAGGCCGCTGGGCCTATTCTATGTATAATGCAATGGCATTCAAAGAGAAATTTCAAAGTCTAACAGTGACCTTGACCAAGGTCACCAAAACCTAATCAGGTCCTACCTATTTTAGTTGAAATCCTTCCAGCCAAACTTGAGATATCGTGTACACAAGAGAAAAATTTAAAAGTTTCACAGTGACCTTGATCTTTGACCCAAGGTCATCAATACCTTATCAGATCACGTGCCTTAGTCTAGCATCCTACCTACAATTTTTTTTGAAATTTGTCTTGAGACTTGAGATATAGTGAACATAAAAGCGTGACGCAAATGACTGACGGACAGACGGACGGACGAATGGACAAGGCAAAAACATAATGCCCCATCTGACCTTCAGTCAGATCGGGGCATAAATATGGCTAATGAGTCAGGTGACTGAGTTGCCCATACAGAAGGTTTAAAATAATTCAGTTAAAAAATGAATTATTTAAGCTGCTTTTTAAAAAGAGTCTTAACAAAACTGCGATGTTTTTGTTAAGTTACTGAAATGATTAGTAAGAGTTACAATTTACAAGGCAAAAACATAATGCCCCATCTGACCTTCAGTCAGATCGGGGCATAAATATGGTTAATGAGTCAGGTGACTGAGTTGCCCATACAGAAGGTTTAAAATAATTCAGTTAAAAAATGAACTATTTAAGCTGCTTTTTAAAAAGAGTCTTAACAAAACTGCGATGTTTTTGTTAAGTTACTGAAATGATTAGTAAGAGTTACAATTTACAAAGTGCTTGTAATACTAAAGTGCGTTATTTATAACTAACCAGGTGCGTTAAATTAGCGTAGCCATGGTTACTCAGGTACAATATTACTCACTATGGTGAGATGCGTGAAGTACAGCTGGACAGGTGTATTGATGTAGTACAATAGTACTCACCATGATGAAATGCGTGAAGTACAGCTAGACAGGTGTACGTAAGTAGTGCAATAGTACTCACCATTGTGAGATGTGTGAAGTACAGTTGGACAAGTGTACTGGAGTAGTACATGAGTACCACAACGACGTGAACAAGGTAACACAAATACGTCACCCTAGGATGGCTATTTTGCCGCTTGACTAAAGTTCCAACGAACCATTTTAGCAACTGTTTTTTTTACAAAAACTCAGTTCTTTCATGTAAGCAAACCTCCCCATAAAATCGTGCATTTATCTTTGCGTGTTTGTCCAGAAATCAACTGACTTACGTTTTCGAGATAATTATGAAGTATTGATTTTTTTAAATAAATACCTGCGTATAAGTACGGGCAGCGATGAGCCAGACGCCCAACATGGGTTGCTGCAGTGTGCTATACGTCACCTACAGCGCCACCCTCCAGCTGTCACCCAATTGTGTAGTATTTCTGACACCCAGTGACTGTGGGGAAGTCCTCCTTCATGGACCACATAGCCATCCCAGCAGCACAACTGCCTGCAAGAGATGCAATACGTGTTACGGCATGAATTCCATAATAACTGTTATATCATGAAAACCTAGTGAATTATAACGCAGGAACTATGTAAAATAGTAATACTTCATTTTGAGTGCGTACAATATTGCTTTTCCCTGAAGCCGGAGAGTCATACGGACAGACCATAAAGAGTGAGGTCCGTACGCACCCGTAGGTTTAAGAAAAAATGTTGTACGAATAATGTACAATAATATATTACTTTTATTATATGCCTATTTTTGCGATATACTTTATCCTTCTTACAAATTCAACAACGCAATATTTTTTAATTCTGTGTGGTCACTTGGGATGACGCGGTATGGGCAATGCAGTCAGTAAGTATTGATACTGAACCTAGTTTCTGTATTTCTGTGCTCAAGTAAAATAAATATTAAATACTTATTTGCAATATAAATGATTTTTTTCTGACTAATTTGACCCCCTTCCTTCCCCGCTGTTTCCTCGAAACATTATTATCGTTATATAGTACACACTACATCCTAGGGTATACAAATACCAACAACAATTTACCTTAAAAATAAAAACTTACCTTTAGGAATGCCTTTCTTTTGTCATAAGTGATAATGCGAACACTAATTTATACGCCTATAAACGCCCGCCTCAGTATTCATGAAAGTTAACTGCACAATTAACTCGACACGTATCCAGGAAAGTGAACTAATATGGTTAATTGACGAGTTAACTGCACCAGCTAAACCAAAAATTTTAATTTGCTATTCACAACGGTAAAGTGTCAGTTAACTGAACCAAACCAGTGCATCTAACAGAAAAATAGTTTTAGGTGGGCTAACTGCTAGTTAAGTACAGGAATGTATGGATCATCTAACAGAAACCCAGTTTGATGACGCAAAAGTAAATCAAATGCGACATATCGAAAAAAATAGAACCAAAACGCGAATGCAAAATATATTTGGAGACTAAAGCTATATCTTTGTGGCTTCCTTTAAAGAAGCCAGTAACATGCTATTTTTAAAAATAAGAATCAATAAAACATTTAAGAAACATAGTTGTTATTCGTTAGTTATTCCGGAAAAACTACCCGTACACTGCCCCAATATTTAAAGAATGCACATATATCCAAAGTGTTTTGCTTTCTGAAATCGCTGTAAATAAATATCTCATCTAAGATTAGTGACTAGAGTGTGTAAAATTTCTAACATTGCTATCTATGCGAGCAGACGACGTATTTTACAGAATGGTTCCATGTAATCTGTAACCTCGCAATTTGTAATGATGGTAAAGCGAATGTAGCAAAGGATGGGGCAGTGGTGGAGCCAGGGGGTTTTAGGGGCTGCATGCCCCATTAATTCGAAAAAATATTGACTGTTAGACTTGAGACCGTTAAATTAAGGTTTCAACAGTTGAATCCAACCCCAGTCTCTTTGGCAAAAAAGGTGGACCCGGTCTTGAAGGTTGGGGACATACTTCCTGGTGTGCAATTATGAGGGATAGGGGGATAGGGAAGGGATTGGGTTCTTGATATCGGAAGACCCTTTTTCGGGGGGGGGGAATTATTGTAAATGGTCATTTTACACACCACAATCACTCATCTTATATGAGGTACATAATAACAAAAAAATGCTCAGTAAAATATAAAAACAGTTTCTTACATGCTTTTAAGATTTGTCTTAAATAATCGGGCTTTCAGTTTACTTGCATCTCCTATCGTTTTATTTTTATATTCATCATTATTACTATTTCTCTTTCCTTTTTAGGGGAGGGGGGGGTTAGGCCATATCAATTTCTAGAAAATAAAATAACGCGAGTAAGGAGTGAACATTCACGCATAAAGCCAGCAACCCCAACCTTCCTCAGGAAATATATTTTAAACTGCTTTGCTCAAATAAAAAAGTTGGCGACGAGGATACACTTTAAAACAATGTTCGGAAAAATTCCGCTTAAAACATTAGAGATATCGAGCTATCCGGTGCTTTTGAATTTATATATTTATTTTGTGATTAAGCATATATTGTATTTTACGCCAGTTTCTTAAACGTTGGTGACTAAGTCATAGTGATATTTCAGGTCACAGTGCCTCAGATTGTTTTAATACTTTTGCGAGGATCGTGATTGTGGTATGTAAAATTGTCGGATGATTGATCAGCTGAAAACACTGCTGTTGAGGAGATGAAAAGGGGATGACCTTTGTCTTTCGTCTGCGATTGTATGCCTTTTTTTAAATATTAAAATATAATTCGTAACATTATTCATGTATCATCCATTATTTAACTATTGTTCATGCAGATTCCTCGTTTCGACTTTTATTTACATGGGGAAGCCCGTTCCTCACAAGGAATCCCCAGGAATTCCTCCGAAAACAGTTAAACTGCACAAGTTAACGGAATCAGTTAGCCAAATCTATTACGTAACCAAGTGGTTAACTAGTTTCATGAATAGCAGTTATATTATTATAATTTCTTTTTGCACATTGAAAGATCAAGTAGTGTGACAAAAGGTTGTGTTTGGATTTTGCGGAAACTTTAAATTTTTGTTTGCATTTGACTTATTTATAAGGAGTTTGTACGCGCTATATCCCCGGCATCATTCAACCGATTTCAATTCCCTTTTACGTATAGAAAGACCAAGTGGCGGAGCAGTGCGACGAAAGGTTAATTTTGGATTTTTAGAAATAAAAAATATGGAAAGTTTGATTTTTTTACTTGAAATAATGATAAAGAATTTGTATGCGCTACAACCGTATAAATATACCTTTCGATGGGTCCACCTATTTGTATTGATTAATGTGTCCGGTTGGGGTCTGCAGTTAAGATGACGGCTTGTTTGTAGTAATTTCATTAAAAATGAAAGTTAAATTCGTTTTCATACCCACCAAACAAAGCAAAATAAATGTCTGAGTGTTCCCTAAATTGAAGTTAATTTTAGGAAAAAATCATAAGAATTGTGTCCACAGGAACATGTTCCGCTGCGAGAAGTTGTTCCTTAAAAGAAGGTGTTTTCCCTAACAGAGGTTTTACTTTAGAGTTTTAGTGGCATGGAGGATTTCACTCAAGACATCAATTCGGATTCTGAACTGGATGTCAGTATGGTCACCTGTCACTCAACCGTCCAGAGACAAACCTATCCGGGGTGTCAGTCGGCTACCAGAAAACCAAGCTCTCAATCAACCAGTCACTCAACCAATCACTCAGCTAATCGCAGACGGGACTCAAGGCACGGATCAGGCCCCAGAATGCCCTGTGGTTGATCAAACAATCACAGACGACAGCCCAGTGGAGAAGCAGCCTATCACAGACGGCCAAGGCGTGGACCAATAAGAGGCGGCGTCGATATCAAAAAGAGTGTTAAAGAAACTCCAAAAGACAGAACGCTGGCTTGCCAATAAGTTTTAGAAGAGGTTTTTGTTCTAACATTCCTCAATGTAATTCAATAAGCTAAGACATTTGAATTATAAACACAATGGTTCGGAAGGCTATAGCTTAAAAGTTATTGAAGTGTGAAGGTTTTGTGGTGCGGGGGAATTCTTCTCTTCTCCCCCACCTCATTACCATCCCATCCAATTACCTCCTCTCACCCCCTTCTGCAAATTGATTCACAAATTTGTTGTGCGAAATGTAAGATGTTTTGCAGGGCCGAGGAAACAGAGAAGAAGGCGAACAGGCATGCGATCATTGAACAGGAGCAGACGCTGCCGCCTAGCCGTAAACAGCTGAAGAATAGCTTTATAGCGGATTCGCCATTCTATCAGCAGGTGGCCATCTCATGTCCGAAAAGATGAGCGGCGTAGAGGGGGGAGAGAATGGGAGGGGGACTCAGCCTGCTCAGGACTCTCCTCAGCACGCCCTCATAGACTGCTTATTCGATCACCTCCTGTCCGAAAAGGTGTGAGGGCGGGAGGAGTCCATGGGGGGAGTCGTCGTGCTATCAAGAGATAGCCATAGATTGCTCATCAATCATTTCATGTCCGAAAAGGTGCGCGTGTGGGGAGGGTGTTGGGGCCCTAGACGGGAGAATGAGGGGAGGAGGCTACCAGCGGATAGCCATAGACTGCTCGCTCGACGATCTCATGTCCGAAAAAGAAGTGCGGGTGGGGGGTGACCTGGATGAAGGTAGTGGGAAGATGTGGAGGGATGAGGGTAGGGGCTTACTCGTAGTGCTACCATCAGAATAGATGCTCGTGCGGAGGAGGGGGAGGGGCTGCAGGGGAAGGAAACTCGTCGTGCTACCAGCAGATCACCATAGACTGCTCATTTGACGAAAGGCAAGCGGGCAGAGGGAGGAGGAGGAGCGGGGGCATGAAATTGGTTCAGACGTGGGGGAATGAGGGCTGGGGTGCGAGGGAGGCGATAGGGAAAGTCGGATGCTAGGGAGTCGGTAGGGACATTGGTTCATGTCATCGGGGGATCGTGTTGTACTTTTCCAATACTAGAGCAAAGTGGACAAAAAGTCCCTTGTAATGAAAAATGAAAGGTCTTTTCTTTCTTAAAAAAATAATAAATAAAGAACATTTGGCTAATCTGTAGCCGCTACAGAGACCTTTTGCGTCTCAATGCGTATTCTTTATTTGATATAGGATGATGGGTAAAATCAACCAATCGTACGCAGCGAACCATCGAGCAGAAAACCCCATACAGGTCCTTGGCCAACATTTATAATAAGGTATTTCTTTTCATCTTTTTTCTATTCGGAGAGAACGGGGAAGAAAAACTGAACTTGAACAAGTGATGCTGGTTTTCACTTAGTATCGAAAGTTTAGAAAAACGCTTTTCGTTAGTTTTTTAGTTTTAGTTAATGAAAGTACGTAAAGTAGAAATACACTCATCTGTTGCTGGTAAATGGCAAATTGAATATTTGGGCCGTAACAATGATCCGCATGACAGCGATGTTTTTGGAACTGCTAAACAAGCTAAATAACAACTGACGTGTTTTCTTACTTTGTATGTCATATTTAGGGCAGGACATAAGTAATTTCTTAAAAAGAGTCGACATCGTATTTTGTATGCTTTATTTCCTTTATTGACTTATGTTTATCATTTATTCATAAACGTGGCTAAAATTCTGCTCCGGCGAAATATTGATTTATCATGTGCGGTTATATCATGGACATTAATGTTGGCATGGTGTGGAAGGTGATATAAAGGATATTTGTGGTGTTTATTTGTGACGTTGGGAGAACTATTCGAACAGTTTAGTAGCAAGTAAAATGTTCTTGAAAACGCATAAAGATTGCTTTTTATGTTCCGAATTGACTTATACTTTTTCGCAATCTATCTGTCTGTCGGCCATGTGCGTTGTACTGGTCTTGAGGACCTGCCGTCTACGTTCAGTTGTACGGTTGTCAAACAAAATTTGAAAGTGGCTTGTTTGTAACAGATTAGATTAGTTTAGGGTGACCTTTTGTCGAATGCCAAGGTTAATATGAGAAATTTTAAACTGCCCTTCTCTTGAGGAATTGCTTGTACACACGATATCTAGAGTGTGACATTTTCTTGCACACCAAAGTTAACGTGCGACCTCTAAATTTTTAACTACCGCTATCTGTACTAGTTGATTGTGGAAACGATATCTACATTACGAATGCACAAGTTTCAACCAAAACAATTATATCTTGCATGCAAAATCAACGAGGAACGGGTGCTTACCCCTTGGTGGGTCCAAGTATTTTGAGGAAACCACCAAATCTTTGGAATAACCCTTTTATTCATGAGGCCCAATATGATTTGCAATGTGAAATTTCCATGTTCATGCAAATTGTGATTAACAATATAATCAAGTCTGAAATTCATTTCGATACGTGTAAAATTCAAAAATCGCATTATTGGATAACGAATTATAAAAATGGAAGGTGGGAAAACTACATGACGACCTGTTTTGGATGCAAACTTTGTCACGTGCATGTGTTTGTTTTCATAATAAACGTGTACTGACATACAGAAATAGATAGCGGGACTGCCCTATTTTCCCTGCCTCAGGGGATAAATCTGGTAGGTGTTTACACATAACAGACTGGGATATTTTGACCCGAATTCGCAGATGTGGTTATTTGGCAGTGCTCCTGTGATATGCGCCTTCATACAGAGCCTAATTGTTTACACATTTCATAACGTAGCTTACTTGTCTATCAATATTTCATCAGGTTGCTGGTTTTTCTACACCACTACATTTGAAGTAGAATCATAAAGTTTTTTTTTGCAAAGTGCAGAATAACGGAAAAACTTTTTGAATTCGGAAATAAAATTATGTAAGCCTATTATAAGTCGAAAATGTGGATTATACAAATTAATATATCGATATTTTTATTTTCGTATAAAGGAATTGGTGTAACAGCTGAATATATTTGAATAAAATGGTTTATTAGCAACATGGTTAACTGTCAATTATTTGTTAATATCCTGCACTCAATGAACAATTTGACAGTTAAGTTTGTGAGTAAAGGTTTTTACTTTTACTGAATAATAAAGCAACAATCCAGTCAATATGTGCATTAGCTATCTGAACTGGGAATATTTTCTATTTTGTCAGGTACTGACCATTTGAAAGGAAATGCAGGTGTGTTAGAGCCATCTAGTGAGTGAAATAAAATACATCAAAAATGTCTGAGTTGAACCCATGTTAATACAGAGTACACAACACTAATAACATGCGACCTATTCATGTCCTTGGTATATCTCCTAAAACATTAAATCGTGTAAGCATTAATAAAATGCCAACTGTGGGTGAGATGTCCACATTTACCTTTAATACTGATTGCCCATATCTTTGTTTGCAAAACATGTTACCCCCATTCTTCTCATTTCTTAATCTGGGCCCTAAAACATTAAATCGTTTTAGTATGAATGAAATATGTGAGATACCCGTATTTCCCTGTAATGCCGAATGCCTATATTTCCCTGTAATGCTGAATGCCTATATCTTGTGACTACAGCAAAAAAGAACACAAAGCAGACTGTGAGATTTTATTTTACGCGGATTTCCTTATTTGCACATTGTATTTTCATTTAAGTTGGATCTGTCTCTGAAAAATAAAATATAATGTTTGAAAAATTGGTTAATAAAACTGCAACCTTCGTCCAAGGCTTAAATTCAGAGAGGTGTGAGGTGAATGGCCTTACAGATACCATTGTTATGCACGGTACCATTTCGATGTATTCCAAGTAGCTTATCATCATTGCGAGAGGTGATAGTAGAAGTGAATTAGGTCTGTCGCAATTTATTTTCCTACATATGTTTTACTAAATCAGAAACATTGTTTCATGAACTGCCTGAGGTTTTTATTGCCTATTGCCTGTCTCCATCTTATAATTAATCGAATAAATAATCTTTACTTTTTCTAAGAATTTTTATCAATGAAGATGAACAAACATTCCTTTAAGAATTGAATTAGCACGTTGAGCATGAAGCATGCTGTGTGCCAATTAATTTTATTTTTTTAACAACGTATGCATATTATTCACGTTTCCGAAATTCAACTTTACGCCTGTAATCCAGCTGCTCAACCGCCTTATGTTAAAAATATCAGCCTAGCAATGGAATGAATGTTATTCACCACAGCGTCGTTTTGGGGTCTTTGATGCTTAAGCTTAACATGAGAAATCAGAAATAAACACTAGTCTTAGTTTCACTATTGTCTGACTGATTTCAAATTCGATGACATTTCATCCCAGACTGATATTTCGAATGACTCTATCATGATGCACTGATGATCTGGTTATTACTGAGCTTTGCACAGTAGATACCCGGCTTTGAACATGAGAAAATAGACTTTATTTTTCACAGAAAAATTCTCCTGAATTTTGCACTTTGTAGCCAATACAGCATATAAATTAGCGTTCCTATTACATTTGTAACCTCGATTAAGAAGTCATATTTGTTGTCTCTTAATTCACAAAATGGTGCTCTTTGAAAGGGTACAATACAAATAAAATACTCATAAACAATAGCAATAAGCATGGCCTTCATTACCTCACTGGTTGCATAGCCTTTCTTCTGTTATATCGGTTAAGTTATCCAATAGAAGTGTTATTATTCTCTGTTATGACAGCATTCATCATGTTACTGAAGTTACTTCTTCTGATGTCGTCCATCATGCTGCTTAAGTTATCCTTTATTACGTCATAAATCACGTAACAAAGCTTATCCCTTGCTTATCCTGTTCAGTTTTGCTTTATGACATCACCAAACACGGTTGCTAAGGTAGTCGCTTATGACGTTATCCGCCAAGCTTCTTATATTTATTTTGAGGTAATGAATTAAACTACATCAATGAAAACCGTTTTTGAAGAGAATAAACCCTTGATTTCATGACTTGCTCACTTGGTACTACATCCTTCCAGACAATAGTGCAAGTTCTTTTGTTAATGTGTTGAGCTCAGTTTGCAAAATACTATCTGTACTGAGCAATGCCATTAGTTGAGATCTTGCCCTTTGAATTTATTTAATTAAGATCTATATATGACAATAATTGGGATTCTGTACAAGCTGTTTTCTGGCAAGAGAGAAAACGTTGTTTTAATTTAATCAGACAATAGAAAAAAATATTTTCATTGCTCTGGAGCAATGTTGTCAATGAGTGTTGATTAACAAGTGCTTTAGTGAGCAGCATTTACAAGTTTATTTGTTATTATAACATTCAAATAATCAAACGCAGCAAAAAACTTGAAGATTTATGAGCAATGACACATTAATTTCGAAGTACCTTAAAATATTGCGCATATTCATCAAATGATGTTGTATATTAGGAAAATCGGCTACATATAAATATCCCAATAAAGAGACATGTGCCGTATATTCATCCATTCATTGAAATCGATAAACAGATATAGAACCGTGGAATGACAGAGTCGTTTGATTTTGACAGTACTTCGCTTCACAAAATAGCACATGCCCCTTGAAGCAGAGGTATTTAGGTTGATTTTTTTGGTTGTTTGTGAGCTGCTCCTCACTCATCTCTTATTTGTGGCACTTTATTTTTACAATATACAAAACCGGACTTAATTGTTTACATTGGACACTGGCATTACATTTCTATTTTACTTGAGAAGAGTGCGATAGCAAACGTGAGAGAAACGGAACAACCGTTTGAGAGATTGGGAGGGAGACAGGGTGAGAAAGATAAGGAAAAGATAAGATAAGATAAGGAAAAGGGAAGGGAGGGAGAAAAAGAGATGAAGACTGAGGGATTGATGTAGGTGGGCAGCGAGAGGGTAACAGAGAGGATGAAAATGGGAGCGAGATATAATAAAAGATTGAAAGAGATTCAGAGAGACATGTAGTGAAAGAAAACCAATAGAATAAGCAAAAACGTAAGTAATATACGTTTTATAATGGTTAGTCCTTTGCATTAAAGGACAAAACTGTTTGTTTCCGCAATTAGAACAGCTTTTAAAGAGGCAGCCTTTCCGTGAGCCCATGCTAAACGTCTTGTCGCCAACTGTTGCAACAAACTGTTTTCTTACACAGACCTAGAATTAGGTAATTTCGCTTTAACTTTGAATTTACAATTTGTGAGTCGCCATTCTTAACTTTATGCTCCATTTAAATTAAGTGGGATAAAATGTGTAAAACATGGACAATACCCTGTTTTGGACAAAATGTTTCAGCATCCATTATTTTCCCCTTATTCTATAAAATGTCAATCTTAAAAAATTTGGGCAGTTATTATTTTAGACAACGGACAACAGAGATCATTTTGAGACCAAAATGTATGTTTAAAATATAATGGGAGTAAAATAATGGTCTGCCATCAATAACTGTTCAACACTCGAAATTGTTAAATTAAGCATAAGCCTCCCCTCTAGTAAGAGATTCACGTGAAATGATAAATATTTACTTTCCTGACACTTAACAACTTTATCAGTTCTAATGTTGCTTCAAGTAAATAGGTTTTGGTGTATTTTGTGAGCTCTGACTGCGTCACACAACAGAACTTGCTGTTGTATTGTTGCTTCTGATTTCTCTTTAGATGTGTTCCAGTAGCGTGCTACAGAAAGCTGAAAATATCTATTATCGAGTTATTTTGGTTGCTTTTATGATGACGGCGAGCCAGAAAACTGAAGTGCCATTTAATCTCGTAAAACAGAAACACTTTTTATTCCGGAGTCAAATAAATTACCTTACCAAGAAAGTGCCTTACTTTTTAGAGGAAAATGAGCAATGAGTAAACAGCTTTAACACAAATGTTTAATGTATGTTTTTGAAATGTCTGTGGTTATATTGATATACTGAATGTATTATTTTATGGCATTCTGGGGGGGGGGGGAGAAAATGTATCACGACTTCTTTGGGGGTTGAGGTGTCGTTATATAAGCACTAAGGAACAGACAGGAATTGTCTTTACTTTCGGTGCACGTTACCTTATGACATCCATTGAGAGCCGACTCCACTAAGAACCGTCAGTCATCATCAATCACACTAATTATCAGTCAATCATGAATTGCGCTCGCAGCTTATCAAGTATCACACTGATTGTGTAAAATCAACCAGCAATTACACTGACAATCAATCATTAATCATTACATTGCGTGATTGACACCTGTCACCAAGCTGCTATCTAGTAATATTACTACATTGTATTGATATTTACTATTCATTTTATAAGATTATTGCCGTACGCGAGTATTGTGACTTCAAATCTCAAAGTTACTTGATATTGATGACTTATAAACTAAACCTAAAGTAAATCTTAAAAAAATTATTTTAAAACGAACTTACTGAATAAAAAATATTTTGCTTGGATCAATATAATGGAATCCACATCTTGTTGAATGCATTTGGTCTCTGCAGCAAATATTTCGCGATTATAGGTCAGTCTAGTCATAATTGAATTTGTCACTATGTAGCAGACAGCCAGACAGACTTGTGACGGGTGATGATGAGAGATCGCCTTACTTAAAATGCATTACTTACGCCAAAAAATCCAGCAGTTTTCATTCTGGTTAAAATGAGACAAAGTGAATAAAAACAACGCATTCAATTTAAGTTAAATTTAAGCATTAAATTAAATGTTAAGGATTTCACGCTGTTCTTTTGTGCTCCCATGTGTGTTGGCGAGTTATGATAATATGTTGACTTAATAAAAGTGATTGAATCTATTGAAAAGCATTAGATCTTTTATTTGATGTTTTATTACAGATAATTCACACCATTAATCATCTTAAAATCTAAACCGTTAAACCACTAAATGAGAGAACAGTGCTTCAACCCTATGAATTAACCTACTACATTATTATTTATGTTCGTGCCGCGTACAAGGATGGGCGTAGAATTTCCCAACTGTTTGCCACACTGGTCTTTCCTCAGGTTCTCGCACAAACAGTTAGAGCCAAGAGATGCCAAATAACTTATTCATAAAAAAAACATATAAATAATGCAGAGAGAACAAAAGGAAAAGGAAATAGAACAAAAACAAACAAGCAGAAATAAGTGAAGTTCCATTTTTTTACTTTACGCCCCAAGGACTCAAACAGGAAAAAGTACTGAAGACTTTCCAAAAATGCATCGAGTGACAATCTGTATTGAAATAACCACATTTTGACGAGGCAGACTAAAGTTTTTTCACAATGACAATTGTAAGGCGCTAATAGGAGGATACATTCATGTCATGCGGGGTTTGTCCGGAGAAGGGGGTTTTCGTCCTGGTTTAACTCAAGTGATTATGCTGTACTATGCTGACATTAGTAATTGAAATGACAATGATGACTAGAAGAATCTAGCAGAGGATTTCATTAAATGTTTATTGAGTTATTTAACCCCTATTTTTCCTTTATTTATTAATTACTATTTATTAATTATTATTTAACCAGTCGTAACAATTTACCACTACATTCGTACTGACCAGCTTCTTTACATCAGTGTGTCTATAACATTAAACTTTTCCATGATACAAATAATAGCATGTATGAAACATATGCAATTGATCTGCATATGAACATATTGATCCATAAATATAAAACTAAGCTAAATTATCCTGAAGTCCGCGACTGAAGTCCGTGGAGTAGCCAGGGCAAAAGTTAGTATTCACTCACAAGACGGTTAAGGTCAAAGATTCACGTTTTTCCCATATTTCCCAATGTTACATATCGACTCAGGTTCTTCAGTGTTATCCTCTTGCCGCTCAGAATGCAAATGGCTTTTTACAAATCTGAAACTGCTAAAAAATTAGGAGGGTTGGGCGCTTTGTAAACAGTGCCCTTATTGGCTCCAAAAGCACGTATGACCTTAGATTATTTGAGGACTGATTTTGTTTGTTACTTTTTTGCTAATTATAGTGACTAAGTGTTAATTTATGCCATTTTTTGTTTTTAATTTTAAGCTAAACGATAGAATACAAAGGATTTTAAATGCACCGGATGAGCAGAACGAGTATTGGAGATGGCACTTACAGAAAGGAGGATCACTAATTGCCTATCACGCATGTCTAATTCGCACGAATCTCGTATTGAACACAGGGATGGTTATGGGTGCCGTTTGTTATCAAGAAAGTTAGGATATCAGGTTCAAAGGGCATTGACAATAATCACGAGCGGTCAGGAGGATGAGCCTTTTAGCGAAGTTAAATAAAGTTAATAATAAATCATATTTGAACTTTTGGAAGGTTAAAAGCCTGCTCAAAGTTGAAAGTTTCTCTTCAAACGACCGTAGCTAAAAATGCAATTTTTGCTTTTACAATAATTATACAGTATTTTTTCCAATTTCAAGTAAATTATGAAACCGTGTAAGAGAACTGAATGTATGAATAATGAAAATATTGCGCTTTATTCCAATCAATGTTAGACGAATTTTCTTTCTAGAGTGCATACGCACAATTATTCCCTATTTCCTTCAACATGGTGCAACCAAGTACGACTGTAACCAATTAAAACATCTCAGATAAATAAATAGGATGAAAGGAAATATGGAAGAATATATATTGTGTCTCACGATTAATAGTTGTTTTGTTGTAAATTGCACATGCTTAAAAGAATAAAATCATAATCTAGGACCCCAGCGTCAAAGCCTCAAAGCATCAGATTGCAATCCTAAGAAAGGGCAAGAAAGTGCGAGAAATAAGCGCAATTGTGATCTTACGCAGTAAGTCCAGTTTCTAACTGAAAGCATACAATTCTATTATATAGTACTAAGAACAAAAAATGGTATGACTGCTTGACATATTTTCGTGATTATCCCTCACAAGTGCAAAGAATTCAATTCTCTATTCGTTTTTTTTTTTTAAATTTCAAGATTATATTCATAGTTTTAGTTGCTTTAATGCAAATTTGGATGTTTTACGAACCCGACTTCAGACTTTTATTTTTTTTTGCGTATTTTTTTCTAATAAGAAAATTTTATATATAATCAAATATCTAATATAAAATACACATACCGCTACCTGACATTTTCCGTCACTGTATTAACGGTTTCAACATGGTTTCAACACATTGTCTGTAACATGTAAAATACAAACAAAAAAGTAACTTTTGTTTGATTTCGGTGATCAAATTTCCCTTAGCAGTCATTTCTGCTATTGATGTTCTATAAAATTAGAATTGTAGTTCTAATTAATGTAATTAATCTCTTAATCTCATATGCAGCAACTGTTGTGCCTGACAGTTATTATTTTCTCGCCTGATGCTTTGCTATAGTCTAAAATGGCTTGATATATACATGCCTATAGATATCTATGTGGAATGGAAGCCAAGTGACGCCAAGGTGCGCCAAGATGAGTGACATCAGAATCAATTTATGCCATCTATGCTATCTCATTGATTGCTCAAAATGTCAGGAACATGATTACAAACTGCTTATACGAATCACGCAAGAAACCTCATCTCAAGACAAATAAACTGATGCAACCATTTTTTTTCTTTATTATTATTATTTGGGCTTATTTTAACCTTCTTAGTTTCAAACATGCATAACGATTCATAACATAATATAATAAATTAATATATTCATAAAAATATTATCAATAAATTATTATAAATAAAATTAGTATACATTAATCTAATCTAATCTAATATAAATTAATCTAACCATCGAGATAAAATCCACCGGACAAAGACAACTGAGACAAAATTCACCCTAGAACAAAAACAGCGAGGAAATATCCATTCTTTTTAAAATAAAAACAAATAGATCCAAATTTCTTCATACTGTTCTTAGCTTTATTAGCCTCGCTTGAAATTAAACAATACCTTTCATAAGTCAATTACAGAGCTAAAGCATATCATATTAAACTGATATAACTGAGATCCAAACTAAATTATATTACAGTATCACAGAACGAAGCAAAACACGAAATCTACTAATCCAATGTCTGTCTCCCGCACAAAAATACTTATTTAACGTCTACCCCTCGCACAAATCTACTAATCTTAATAAGCAGTTTCTCACCGCAAAGAAATCTCACGCGTTCCCATATGCATCATTGTACACTACAAAATCCAATCATTGACAAAAGTGTCCTTAAATTTTGCTTCAATTTCAAATACATTTCAACAATGCAATAACAGAGCGTGTAGCATCGCCGTACTTATATGACCGTATTAATCGCAACAGATACTCCGTAATTGCAATTAGGTTTCGTCTACGTATGCAGCAATCTCTCATTTTGCTTTCATCAATATAGATTGAATCCTCACACAAAAAAGTGCAATTGCCCTCACTTTTTAAAAGTCCCAAATGCATTTCAAAGAAGGAAGGAATCTCTCCACTGTAAAGCATTTCTAATAATTTTTGGTAAATACGCTGTGTCCAAACAAGTGGTGATTCAACTTTGAGTTGGTTTGGCGTGTTGCTGAGCAATCCATAGGAATGTGCTAGAAGGAAAACCGATGTTTTAAGCATGTAAGTCGTAAGGTAGTCTCCAATATTATCGACATATCGCTCCAGTTTTACCACCATTTCGTTAGAAAATAGCATCGAACGTCGGAGCGCTTTTGCCAGACGAAAACCCTTTCGCATTTCAGCTGGTAATGACAGTATAATTCGGTTTTCCTGGGTTGAGAAGGCTACCGGTAAAGAATGTGGTCCATCGTCTAGGAACTGCACCACCTTTGTAATGAGATAATAAGGTCCATTGGCAAATGGTCCAATATCTTTGGCAACAGGTGGGCAATAATCTGGAATTTTAAATACAGGAACCAGATCAACATTTATTTCCATGTCCTTAAACACATTACCTCTCCAGATAAGACGCAAGTTATGAACTCTTTTCCTTTCAGATGTGTAGAAATTTTCTTCTATAATAAGATAGCCGTTGAAGTTTGGTTTGAATAGTTTCTTCAAACAAGCCTGAAGTAATTGTGCAAACTTGTCTTTCAGATAAACCCCATCACAAAAGCCGTCATGGAGAATCTCTTGAATGTTTGTTTGTACTGGATAAACTCCATTATATCGCAGTCTGAAGACGACATTAGGCACATCATCTTCACTAATGAATTGAAAAAAGGCTCCAAGCTTTTCAAAAACAAGTAAATAATCAAATTCGTCAGGGAAAAATGGTCGTGTTCCCTCACTAGAGCTTCCCACTCGGATTGGTCTAAACGCAAAAATCGATTCATAAAACTGTTGAGCAACTTTTTCCATTAGATTCAAAATCGTGTCACAGACTAATTGATATTCCTCCTCATTTTCCCAGTAGCCCATAGTTTGAATTGTCCATTCAAATTCTTGCTTGCGATTTTCTTCTGTATCGACAATAACACTGTGTTGTTTTAATACTGATGTGATCTTCGCAAGTAATTTGTACCATTTTTTGAATTTTTCAGCTTTCGCTTTTACGGACTTAATTTTGTGTGAGATTTCTTTATCGCTAGTTTTTATCTGATTCAGCATTTCAAAAAGCCTATCGGATATCTCTTCATGCTGCATAGATAACTCTAATAGAGATATGTTCTGATCTGACAATGGAGATATCACACTGTCTATTACACGTGGTGCCTCATGCAAAATAATTTCAACGTGTTGAACTAAGCCTAATTTTACAGCAGAAAAGAATATTTTCATTGCCTGTTGTAGAGAAATTCTACTTCCTAGAGCAAATCTCGTTATTGTACTTAACAATTTGGACAGACGACCAACAGGAAGCCAACCCGATTCTGGGATACTCTCATCATTGTAGCACACTGCTATATAATTCTCATACACTATATGAGAAAATTGTGCAGCGTTCACATGTTGTGCATGCGCTGTAAGCGATAACGCCTCCATACATATCCCATTCACGTGTCGAGCCACTGATTTGACATTGTGATGCACTGCACACCTCATGAGGTCCTTCAGCTGATGAGCGTACTTATTTGGCTCTTTCAACAAATTATACTTGATTTTATTAAGCAGCAGATAAGCAACCCTTGCATATTTACCAGATGTTGCTTGTTTTGCAGCAAGAAGCAGAGCTGGTATTTCCTCAGTCCTACTGTAAACAACACTGAGTCTATTGCAATTTAACAGATATTCCACGACTTCACTTCTACCATTGCGCGCAGCAACAAGAACAATCCACATTTCTCCTGTTACTGTTCCTTTTAAGTTCGCGGGCACAGGAAACTGAATAGCTTCATGGGATAACAATAATTTCACAATGTTGACTCGCCCATGTAGACATGCTTTGTGTAGTGCTGTGAGCTTGAAAAAAGCATTACTATCAAAAGCATTTAAATTAAATTGACCG
This sequence comes from Protula sp. h YS-2021, assembly GCA_949752745.1. Classification (NCBI taxonomy): domain Eukaryota; kingdom Metazoa; phylum Annelida; class Polychaeta; order Sabellida; family Serpulidae; genus Protula; species Protula sp. h YS-2021. The sequence continues at coordinate 5,037,590 of OX457027.1, forward strand.
TAGTCAATCAGTGTTTTAGCTACATCAATAAAGTCCTTTGAACATGCGATATGAAACAGTTTCAGAAGAATTTCTCCATTTAGCAACCCTGATTTAACAAAGCAAGTCTGGTATTTAGTCAACAATACCTTCAATATGTCCGTTTCAGGCGAAAGTGAAAATACAAGAGGGCTACCTGTATCATCCCTGTACACTTTGCTGATATCAATATTTGGATGATCGAGCAGCATGCTCACAATAGTTGTGTTCTTTGCCAGAACAGCATATGCCAATGCAGACCATCCCTTATCGCTTCCAGCATTCACGTCAAAATTTGGCTCCATAAGTAACATTTGCACAGTGTTTGTGTAGCCCTTCAAACAAGCAATATGTAGTTGATTCATTGTTCTTGTAGTTTGATTTCTCATAAATGACTCAGTTATTTTTTGCGTCTCTTTCACGGCGCAGTCCTGGAAAAAAGGAAGCATAATTAATCAATTGTACGACAATGACGTAAAAGGCGAGAAGCAGTGACGTGAACAGTGACAAAAAGCAAAGAAAAGTAACGTGAATAGCCGAGAACATTCACATGAACAGTGACGTGAACAACCAAGAAATGTGACAAAAACACTGACTTGAACATCTAGATACAGAAAAGGGACTTGTACAGCAAAGAGAGCAGCAACATGAATTGCAAAAAGTACATAGTGACATGAACAGCGACGAAAAGTTATGTGCACAGTGAGATGAACACCTCAGAAATCAGTTAAGTGAACATTGAACAACAGTAATGTGAATTAATAAATGAACAGCTAAGAATAATAAGATAAAAACGACGAACGGTGGCATGAGCAGAGACATGAACAAGAGCCTTTGAAATTACAAGCGGTGGCTTGAACAGAGACGTGAAAAGCGAAGAACAGTAGCATGAACAGTGACGTGAACAATAAGCTTAGTGCAGTGACTTAAATAGGGAAGAACAATGACGTGAATAGTGACGTTATCGGTGATATGACGTTACACATTGATGAAAACAGCAATTAGCGGTGATGTAAACAGCAAATACTTTTAAATCGTCACCCTTAATTTATTAAACTCGCCCTCTGTTGAATAGCTCTCTGTGAAATGTGTGTACGTTTGGACACTCAATGTTCACCTTTCAAATAATTGCGCCTCTTCCATTATGGAAAACAGATTGCTGTGTAACTCGTAAGTAATGCAATTTTGAAAACCGGATGTTGTGTTTGAAACTAGTCACTATCATTCGTGCATTTACATGTGATTGTCTTTGTAGTAAATACGCAACAATTTGGATGTTTCTAATGTATACAAATAACTAAATGATAATAAGTAAACATTCGATTCCAACCATCTCAAGGTTATCATATATGAGATTGACATAAGATCACAGATATAGAGTGTGATGCACTTTTGGGAATGGCATTGATTAAAACGTAGGTGGCGGGTCTCAGAAGACCGGGACTAAGAAAAACAATAGTAGCATAGAAGGGCAAGCATATAAAGTTCTAGCACATATCGTTACATCAGATAATAAACGTGACAAAATAAAATAAGTCAGATGGAAAAAAAGAACAAGACAAAAAAGACACTATTAATTCGACAACATTTAACTGGCAATCTGCGGTACAAAACCCCTTAAAACGACAATAAATTTACCTACTACCGCATAAAGGCAAGGAAATTATTTAGTGCAGATAAAAACAAAAGCTGGTGATAATTTTAAACAAACAGAACAATGTACGATGCTTCACTGCATTTTTCAACGCTTTGTTTAGAATGCTTAACCCTTATGAATGTCAAACATTCTCTGAACATGTTTCACTCTCTAGGGTATTTATTGATGAACTTGATTGGTGTATTTAATTGGTGCAGTGTGTGACTTTGCCACTAATTAAACTAAGTGATCATGGTTTGCTTTATAGCGTGTCATGTAGAGTGTACTAGGACAAACTGCACCTTGAACATTTCAAATAACATATATAGGTGCTAACTAGAAAACAGGAGCTAGGCATTTATTCATGCTTGTGTTTTATCTGGACAAAGAACTTTATGGCATTCAAGCAAAGACAAGAATTAGCGTAGCTGTAACACAAGTCAATTAGTAACTTCTCAGGTCTACTTTAAGAAATCATCTATATTACGCCGTCCCCGTAATTTTAACATAAATATCATGAGAGGGCCAACAAACCGGGTCTTTTGACGTGATATCGTACACTAGCTTATTCAATAATACTTCCCAACTCTGCTGAGCTCACTTTATATTCACAACATTCATAATAATAATTAGTTGTTCTAATTAGCTATTCGATACAGCTAACACTCTAAACAATCGTTCCCAAATGTACAACAAAGGGCTGCATTTGCATTTCCTTCACATCAAGGTTATCTACGACATGTGAAGCTTGGAGATATTTCATGCTATTGATATTTCACGCTATTGATATTTCATGGTGAATTTTATTCTTTCAAGCATTGAAAATAGCTCTTGGTGTCTGTGGTACATTTTGTCACCTCAATTGCTTCAGGCGGAGGAAGTGGTTTTAAGGTAACTTGTGAACACAGAGGTTTCCTATCTAACAGATCATTTCCATTTTCTGTATTCTGTATTCGGTTCTTACAAACAGATTATAGATTATATCGCATATGGCATATTTAACATTAAATCTAGGGATGAAACAAACAAAAAGAAAACAGGAGCAAACCTCACAAAACATTCACCAAATTTATATGTTATACTAAGCAAAACACATTTACCTTTTGAGAATTTTTTCCGTAATGCGCTCCACACAGTGATCTTATTCCCAAAATTCCTATCTAGATCACGTGATAAGACACATGACTTTTATATACAACTTGACATTTTTATGTTCTTGTTGGCTTCATTTTAAAAGAAAGTACGCTACAAGTAATGGTGCTGTTAAAATTTATAAGAAAGTCTTAAGGATTGACTGTATCTTAATTAACTCCAAGACATTAAACGGTGCATAAAGTAGCAGCAGGTATATTCACAAAAGTTAACTGAACAGTTAGCAAATAATATAAATTAGATTAAGTGCTAAGCTAGTACCTACAATTTTCAGGAGTTTGCTTTGCTTGACATACAAAATCCACTTGAACTACAGTACCTGAGTTAGCTGGGTCGACTGATTCCCGCTGTTGGTTGAGCAGTTAACTGTTCAGTTGAGTCTTGCACTTAAGGTGGCAGACGATTTCCCAGGAAAAATCATTTATAAAAACCGAGTGCAGTAGCAAAAGTTGTTTTCCATGCCAATTCTTTCAAATTCATATAAATATGAATTAAAGTTTATTTCCTATACTTTGAGCCATTTTATTTGAAATAACATAACTATTTTGACTCCAAGTGTAAACTATTAGTAAGCGATTCAGAACACTGGTATCGTTCAATTGTAAAGCAACCTTGAAGTTCTTTTTTATATTCTACAGTATAACGGAAATGATTTCCGGGTTTTCTTCTTTTATAAGCTTCTCATTTAATGAGTCATTTAATACTTTCTGCATGCAAAGCATCCGCTTGTTGCAAGGAATATATCTGTATGGTGGGGATTATCCTGTTTCAACACTCTTGCATCCACAATATTAATACAAGCCGTATAGTGTTGTTCTTTTGTGTCAAGGCCACTCTCGCCTTATTGATTGCGCCGTGCAACATTCACAATGAACATAAAGTGTGTGGAAAAGGGCTGAGGTTGCTATGTCTGCATAGTGCCTGTGGTGTACTGCAATGCCCTTATTAGGAACCGCATGTTGTTTTACGTCAGTAGCGGCCGTATTCACAAAATTTAATTGTGAAGTGAACGGCACTAATGTGCGTTTGTAGCTATGACTTTGTCAGTGTCATGCTCAAATAGAATCTCTCTGTATGATGGGTTACAGATCAAGCAGTTGGAGCTGTTAATGCTATTTAAATAATTTCAAAACGATCGAGAATGAGTACTTACTCCTTGGTGCGTCCAAAGTTTTGGAAGAAACTACCAAAAAACTGTTGAATTTCATTCATGAGGTCTTAATGTGACATTTGCATATTCATACACTGCCAAGTAATGATTTACAATATGATCAAGTGTAAAATTCAAAATTCGAAAAACAATGGTATGTGCAAAACTGGCGTGATGACCTTTGGATATCTTTGTTTTCGTAATAAATGATAGGGACATTACAGAAATAGGAAGCGAGATTCCGCCACTTTTCCTGCCTCAGGGGCTAAATACGGTAGGTGTAGGGGTATAAGCAAGTTTAAATTCAAGCTGTACATGGCATAAATAGTTACAACTAACAAAAGTTATGCATTTCTGTTTTTATATTACACTTTCAAAGCTCAAACTCGCTGTTATAGCAAAAAATCTGTTATTCTAAAGTGAAACGCACATTAGGAAGAGCGGAACTCCGGCCAACTTGTACACAACATGAAAAAGGCAAAATATATTCACTTGCGTTAGAAAATAGCATCGGTCCAATAAACACTCTATTATTTAACTGCACACTTAACTTTCTTGAATATAACAGCAGATACTACAAATTTAATCCGGGCGTTTGGCGTTATACAAGGGGGGATATTTCCCAGCCACTGCCGAGTTTCCAGTCATCAATACACAATGACAGGACTACACTAGCATTTTCTACAAAGAGCTGAAAAATTGCTTATTGCTTATTTTAGATACGACGGCTAGTATCATAGTGCTGTATGTTCTGTTACCCGAAGAAAAAATAAATTTTAGCACTTTCTTTATTAGCGCAAATTTCGATAAAAAAGCAGCAATACTTTTATTTTTATGTTTCCTTCTTGGGCCTGTTAAAACAGAACGTTTTATGGTATGACACAAACCATTACGGCAAGAGAACTGAAGGTTAATAATGTACTAACCTTATGCCTCTAAAAACCCGCTTACTACGAGAACCACACCACGAAATACGCGTCATCAGAGAACTGGAGATTGGTTTGGATAGAAAATATTTTATAATAATAATAAGATACATTACATATCGGCGGAAGATTTCAATTGCTTTTCAACATACAGCTTCCAAGCAGAAAGTACGGGCGGTTTGACCCATTGGAATATGCGTAGTAATGTCTTGTGAATTGCATATTAGTAAGATATCAATAAACAAAGTATTGGTACTGAGATGGAATACAAAATGGTAGCTGATCTGAGGATTTGACAAAATTCGATGTTTGTCCCAATATTCACCCTGGAGACAGGAGACCTCTATATTGTACAGTATAACTTAGTGCTTATCAGTTCTTGCGAGTTATCTCTGGTAACCCAAGTTTATTTCTGCTTGTCTTCCGCCATTTTGATTTTTCTAATAACTCCTGTTAGACTTTTGTTCCTTAAATAATATCTACAGAACTGCAATTGAAAATTGTACAAAAATCGACGAAATAACAATTGTAAGGCATAAATAGTAGCTAGGATGAGCACTGTTCTTGTAATTCCATAGTTCCCGGTTGTAAACGGACAAAACTAAATCAAACTAGACCGATTTCGCCACCGAGTGACGAAATTAACGCTTGGAAGCAGTCAATTAGAATGTTAAGGATATAATTTATCATTAATATGCTTTTGTATGGAAAGTTTTCAATATTGTGCGATTTATCGAGCTTCATTCCAATTGTTAGGCATAACCTCTTCACTAATTACTGCGTCCCTTTTGTTTTATGTTCACACTCGCTCAGCTGTGACAAACCTCGAAGTCACGCAGTGCCCCTTCTTTATCGCTGCTTTGATCCAATCTCCTTTTTTTGACCTTGACCGTGACCAAGGTCAAGGAAACCGAGGTACCTCGTATGTAACGTTGTTTAGGTCCAAAGGGTCGAAAATGAGCTCAAAATCGCCCTGTCTCTAACCGTTCTCGAGATAATAGTCAACTTCCGGTTTTTGACCTTGACCGTGACCCAGAAGGTCAAGGAAACCGAGGTTCCTCTTATGTAACGTTGTTTAGGCCCAAAGGGTCACAAATGAGCTCAAAATCACTCTATCTCTAACCGTTATCGAGATAAGAGGCAACTTCCGGTTTTTGACCTTGACCATGGCGGAGGAGGTTAAACTCACCGAGGTACCTCTTATATAACGTCTTTTAGGCCCAAACGGTCGAAAATAAGCTCAAAATCGCTCTATCTCTAACCGTTTTCGAGATAATAGTCAACTTCCGGTTTTTGAACTTGACCATGACGGAGGAGGTCAAGGTCACCGTGGCACCTCTCATGTGACGTTGTTTAGGCCCAAAGGGTCGAAAATCTGCTTAAAATCGCTCTATCTCTAAAAGTTTTCGAGATAATAGTCAACTTCCGGTTTTTGACCTTGACCGTGACCCAGAAGGTCAAGGAAACCGAGGTACCTCTTATGTAACGTTGTTTAGGCTTAAACGGTCGAAAATGAACTCTCTAACCACTATCGAGATTATGGTGAACTTCCGTTTTTTGACCGATCATGACGGAGGAGGTTAAGGAAACCGAGATACCTCTTATATAACGTCTTTTAGGCCAAAAGGGTCAAAAATAAGATCAAAATCGCTCTATCTCTAACCGTTTTCGAGATAATAGTCAACTTCCGCTTTTTGACCTTGACCATGACGGAGGAGGTCAAGGTCATCGAGGCACCTCTCATGTGACGTTGTTTAGGCCCAAAGGGTCGAAAATCTGCTTAAAATCGCTCTATCTCTAAAAGTTTTCGAGATAATAGTCAACTTCCGGTTTTTGACATTGACCGTGACCCAGAAGGTCAGGGAAACCGAGGTACCTCTTATGTAACGTTGTTTAGGCTTAAACGGTCGAAAATGAGCTCTCTAACCACTATCGAGATATTGGTGAACTTCCGTTTTTTGACCAATCATGACGGAGGAGGTTAAGGAAACCGAGGTACCTCTTATATAACGTCTTTTAGGCCCAAAGGGTCAAAAATAAGCTCAAAATCGCTCTATCTCTAACCGTTTTCGAGATAATGGTCAACTTCCTTTTTTTGACCTTGACCATGACGGAGGAGGTCAAGGTCACCGAGGTACCTCTTATATAACGTCTTTTAGGCCCGAAGGGTCTAACCGTTTTCGAGATAATTGTCAACTTCCGGTTTTTTACTTTGACCATGACAGAGGAGGTAAAGGTCACCCAGGTACCTCTTATATAACGTCTTTTAGGCCCAAAGTGTCGAAAATGAGTCCAAAATCGCTCTATCTCTAACCGTTTTCGAGATAATAGTCAACTTCCGGTTTTTGACCTTGACCGTGACCCAGAAAGTCATATTGTGAATAATACCGTAGAACATTCAACCCTCTAATTGAACACTAACTACTCCCTGCCCCAACCCCCACCCCTCCACACACACACACACTCACTGTAAACAAATTCCTGTTTCAATGGCATTTTTAACTTTTTATTAAGTCAACGGATACCTACTTTTCGAGTGGCTACTTCCTTATCCTGCACAGAACTTTGTAAAACACAAGGAAAAACAGCTTTTATAATCAGCTTTCTTAAATAAAAAACTTGCAAAAGACTATAAAATTTAAGAAGCAACTTGTTCTTTTTGTAATCAAAAACGCAGTCAGCTGCTTCATGAAAAAAACACTTAAATACACTCCAGCGATAAGCGAAGCGAAAATGAGTACCATGAAGGCAGCATTGCGTGCAAGAGGCCAGACGCAATGAGAGCACAGTGATGGGAGCCTTTCTGTATTAGCCAGTTACAGCAAGCATTGCTTATCAATGCTTTTCCTTATTTGGCTACTGCGAATACTCCAGTATCTGTTTACTTGCTGACCTTGTGATGGCAGTATTCTGTTTACGTATTTTGGGGATGGGGTGGGCGTTGTACAGGGCATTGGGTAGTTTAAAGTCACTTTTCGCTGTCAATTCGTATAAAACTAAGCCTTTTGTATACTGTGTGCAAAAATCCCGCTTTAAAACCGACAGTAGTTGAGAAACGAGAGTTCAAGCACAGGAAGTGACGTCATAATGACATCATATAGACTATTCGCATAGGTGGTTGTAAGCATAATTGAAACTTTGTAAAAAGTGAAAAAGTGGGATAACTTTTGTTATAGTTAACCGATTTGAATGAAAATTTTACCGTTTGATTCAGTTTCATATCTGGTTTTGATATAAAGTAGTCATAGGCTATTCGCATAGGTGGCTGTATGCATAATTGATTCACCTTAAAATTTTAACTTAAAAGTGAGATAACTTCCGTCATGGTTAACCGATTTGAATGAAAATTTCACCGTTTGATTTAGTTTTATGTATAGTTTACAGTAATTATAGAGACTATTTGCATAGGTGGCTGTAAACACTTTGTGGGAGCACACCCCGCAATCAAAGATGGTGTTTGAATAGCAAGCACCCCCCTCCCATTCAAACATGTGTTCGAATGACAAACCTCCCATTCAAAGACGGTGTTCGAATGGCAAGCGCCCCCATTCAAACATGTGTTCAAATTATTTTTTTATTTTTTTGGAAGATATTAGTCATAGTATTGTTCAACAAGTTTTTTTTCAACAAGTTGTTTAACAATTGTACAACAAGTTGTTGTACAACAATTGTTCAACAAACTGTTGTTCAACATGTTCAACATGTTGTTGAACAAGTTGAACATGTTCAACATGTTGTTGACTAAGTGTTGTTAACATATTCTTCAACATGTTGTAGTTCAAGCAATTGATGCAACAATAGCAGCCAGTTCAGAAAAAAACAAGACATATGTGGAATAGTTTTATTAATACACTTAAATATACACAGCTTAAATCTATAACAATATTACAACATTTGTTGATTTACAAAGTCTTTATTTTAAAATTTAGTCAAATGTTGAACATGTTCAACTTGTTGAACAACATGTTAAACAACATGTTCAACAAGTTCAACATGTTCAACATTTTGCTGAACATGTTGTCTACGTATAGGGCTAGGGGTAGGGTTATGCCGCTTAGAGGAGTCTAACGTCATGACGTCTTTATGACGTCATCATGACGTCATTATGACGTCATCACGTCATCATTATGACGTAATAGTGACGTCATTCGAACAGGCGCGCGCTTTATCAAAAAAGGCGCAGAAACCCCATGCCGGTTCTGCGCCACCCTATGACGTCAATTTGACGTCACTTTCTGGAGCAGAACCAGAACTATGACGTCAATTTGACGTCACTTTCTGGCGCAGAACCAGAACTATGACGTCAATTTGACGTCACTTTCTGGCGCACAACCGACATGGGGTTTCTGCGCCATTTTTGAGAAAGCGCGCGCAGAACCGGCATGTTGAACATGTTGAACTTGTTGAACATGTTGTTTAACATGTTGTTCAACAAGTTGAATATGTTCAACATTTGACTAAATTTTAAAATAAAGACTTTGTAAATCAACAAATGTTGTAATATTGTTATAGATTTAAGCTGTGTATATTTAAGTGTATTAATAAAACTATTCCACATATGTCTTGTTTTTTTTTTCTGAACTGGCTGCTATTGTTGCATCAATTGCTTGAACTACAACATGTTGAAGAATATGTTAACAACACTAAGTCAACAACATGTTCAACATGTTGAATATGTTCAACTTGTTCAACAACATGTTGAACATGTTGAACTTGTTGAACGACATGTTCAACATGTTGAACATGTTAAACTTGTTCAACAACATGTTGAACATGTCCAACTTGTTGAACAACATGTTCAACATGTTGAACATGTTCAACTTAGTCAACAACATGTTGAACATGTTCAACTTGTTCAACAACATGTTTAACATGTTGAACAACAGTTTGTTGAACAATTGTTGTACAACAACTTGTTGTACAATTGTTAAACAACTTGTTGAAAAAAAACTTGTTGAACAATACTATGACTAATATCTTCCAAAAAAATAAAAAAATAATTTGAACACATGTTTGAATGGGGGCGCTTGCCATTCGAACACCGTCTTTGAATGGGAGGTTTGTCATTCGAACACATGTTTGAATGGGAGGGGGGGTGCTTGCTATTCGAACACCATCTTTGATTGCGGGGTGTGCTCCCACAAAGGTGTTTACAGCCACCTATGCAAATAGTCTCTATAATCACTGTAAACTATACATAAAACTAAATCAAACGGTGAAATTTTCATTCAAATCGGTTAACCATGACGGAAGTTATCTCACTTTTAAGTTAAAATTTTAAGGTGAATAAATTATGCATACAGCCACCTATGCGAATAGCCTATGACTACTTTATATCAAAACCAGATATGAAACTGAATCAAACGGTAAAATTTTCATTCAAATCGGTTAACTATAACAAAAGTTATCCCACTTTTTCACTTTTTACAAAGTTTCAATTATGCTTACAACCACCTATGCGAATAGTCTATATGATGTCATTATGACGTCACTTCCTGTGCTTGAACTCTCGTTTCTCAACTACTACCGACCAGGAACAGAAAACGTAGAAATGACGTCAGAATTACGCAATACGTAAAAACTAGTGCTTTGTCAAAAAGTAGTCTCATGACGTATTTAGTTCCAAACCTCTAGATCCAGCGGTTTTGGAGATATTAAGCTATAAAATCGGCGTGACGTCATAAGACGCAGACGATGACGTCATAGGTCAATAAAAAATTCATTTAGCACCACTTCGCATAGTTGACTTCAAGTGTGCCAAATTTCATTCTTCTAGCTTCAGCCGTTTCGGAGGAGATGTCTGGAAACCGACGGGGACTTTGCGTGAAAAAAAATAAAGAAGAAAAAAAAACAACAAAAAAACTAACAAAAAAAAGGAAAAAAAGAGGTACTTTAACCCCCACAATTCGAGGAAAAACAATAACTTCTTGGAACGAAGTTCCAAGCGTTAATAAAGAGTCAATTTTTCCACCTTCTTTCTTTTACAAAACAAAAAGTAAGTATGCACGTAGGTATTCACATATGTATCATATTTTCTCATCATTTTACGTACGATAGTATGTTAACAAGCAAACGAAAGAAATCAGTCCTTCGAATCAGTGATGCTCAGGCAGACAACTTTGCCAACGAAGTTAACAGAACTTGCAAACCTCTGTGCTCAAACTAACCCTGTGACGTATACGAGTACAGAGAGTACACAAATCCTCTGACTTATACAAGCATTGAGAGTACACTAGCCCTCTGACATATACAAGCACTGCGAGTATATCAACGATGACATATACAATCACTCAGAGAACACTGGCCCTTTACATATGCATATACCGAGAGTACACTGACACTATAACATGCACAAGTATGGGAGCAAACTAAAACTATGACATATACAAGCACTGACAGTACACTAGTCCTCTGACATATGCAAGCACTGAGGCTACACGTACTTTCTGATATGTACAAGCACTAGGGGTACTCTAGCCCTCTGACATATGCACGCAATGGGAGTACACTAGCCCTCTGACATATACATACATTGTTTGTACAATAATCCTGTGACAAAGATAAAAACACCAATTGTCCAATAATGCTGCGACATATATAATCACAGAGAGAACGCAAATACTGTGACATATACAGTCATTGAGCGTGTATAAATCCTGTGGCATATAGAAGCACTGAGATTGCATCAACCGTGTGATAGGTACAAGCACTAAGACAACATTAATCATTTACTAAACCTATCGCTAAACCGATGATTTTATACAAGGACTGAGAATACACTATTCGTCTGACATATACAAACACTGAGAGCACACTAGTGCTCTGACCTATGAAAGCACTGAGGATACACAAGCCCTCTGAAATACACACGCACTGAGAATATACGAGCCCTCTGACATGTGCAAGCATTGAGAGTACACTAGCCTTCTGGCTTATACAAGCATTGAGAGTACACTAGCCCTCTGACATATACAAGCACTGAGAGTATACTAGCCCACTGGCTTATGCAAGCACTGAGGGTACACTAGCCCTATGACATATCCAAGCACTGACAATACACTAGTCTTTTGATATATGGAAGCACTGAAAACACACAAGGCATCTGACATACAAGAACTGTCAATTGTTCACATTGTCAATTATTTGAACAGAATGAATGGAAATTAAGTGATGTAAGTTTGAAATGCAAAGCCTTGTCACGTGATCTGTCACTTGGTCCCCCTGATGGTTTTATCACACTTTTGATAAAATATATCGTATGTGATCACAGTTATATAGTGGTCTTTTGAACTCACATAGCTTTCCAATACTGTATCGGTACAATAGAAGTACTCCCTATATTTGTTTACATCATATTCTGGACATTGATGTTCGTCGATTTTGTAGTCAAATATTCTCCCCCCAGTCGTGAGTCGCCACAGTGTAAGCCTGTCTTTGACTATGTGCTGATCCTGGTACTTACAGTTACATTGACCGCCTTTATGCAGAGCATCGATATTATCCCGCAGCCATGAACGTATTTGCTTCACCAGCGCTAAACGTATTCGTCTCTTCTGGCAACATAGCATATTGTGTATGCAACTGCTGCACGTAGAGAAGATATTATAATCGTATCAGCGTAGTAGACTTTGTCAGTGAGTGCGGTTTCAAGAACATGATAAATTCTATCGGCCCATACGAATTTGCAACAGTGCAAGAATGGTTCGCGGCTCTGCTTATCCTCTGCTATGTATCTCAATGAACGAAGAAGTAGAAAAAGGCAATTTTTGAGCATATATGAGGTTACGTAATCCTCAATACAAAGATCCTCCTCTATTTGCAAGGTAAAGAAATCGACACCAGCTACAAATTTTTCAGATCCTAAGAGCTTTTGCTACAATATAGCCATGCTTTATCGCTTGAGGAACGTTGCATAAAATAGCATTCTCAGTTTCGTTGTAAGATTTTGTAAATCATGATGTGTTTTCTGGTTGATGTCAAGACTCTTTTGGTATAAGCAAAACGTTTGTTAGAACCAGTCCCAGTGGCAGTTTTTCGTTGTTTGGCGTTGTGAATGCAGGTACAACGTCCACGTTGATAATCATACCATCAAACCCTTCCCCTTTCCAGCATAGACGTAATTTTGAAATTTTGTTCATGTATTGGAAAAGACACTGAATTATTCCATGCATGCTACCTTTTAAAGGAAGTAGTTTTGAGTTATAGTCGTGACAGTTTGACTCTACGAAAAGATAAAAAGCTTGGCCTGGATCGATGGGAAAGAGCTCTTCTCTAGAATCACAATGCCTTCTCCATCCACTATCCAGCGAGAGCAGCACACTAAAATTGTTATAGTTTATTCCTGTAGTGAATATACATAAATAGTCAAACTCATCAGTCAGGAAGCATTTTGTATGGTCAGCCATGCTACCACGTAAGTAAAGTTAGAATTACATGTAATCTGCTTGGTTTGAAAAGCAGTACACAGGTCAAGAAAGAATGAATCGAGAGCTTTTCTAATTTCGTTCACTTCAGACTTGAACCTACTCAATAAGTGTTGCAAAGATGCTGCTCTTACGAGCAATGCTAGTTTCCAAAGCGCATTTATCGCCATGCAATTTAAGTTTGGCACGGGTGATTTCCTCCATGGATTTCCAGTCTTTGTTAATATAAGACTGGTAGTGTTCTTTGTGCTTAATTTGATTGTAGTTGTTTTCCGTCCCACTTTCATCAGCGAGATGATCATCCTTAAAATGATCTAAAACACCGTTGTGACACCTATAAAGAGAAGCCATTGCATAGGGTGTTAAATTGTTCCATGTTTTGGTAATGTCTGGTTTTTGTTTCATAACAAGATCTATTTTTTCTACTGAGTTTCTTTGTATGACGACATGCGTCGTTGTCTCGTTGTAGTCTAACGAATCGTTGACATTGCTACCACATTCAAGAAGCCTACGAAATACGGAAGGACACGTGAACGTACCTGCAAGAGCCATGGTGCGACCTGAAGCTCTCAACAAACCTTTGTTTTGAACAAGTAGATTGAGTATTGGCCATCCAATAGAGGGTAAAGCTACATCATATGAATGAAATTCGTCTGTTTTCAGTATGAAAATATCCAATGTGCTACGTTTCCATTTTTATCTAACATTGAACGCAGCGTGATATTCCTGGATGTGCCATGCACTGACGTAGGACATTTGTAAATTTCGTTACATTTTCTGGGTTTAGCCTTTCAATGAGCAAGTGCAGGGCTGTGAATTCAGTCCCAGGTACCTGCATACTTAAATCCAGAGTGTCATGTTTTAGTAATTGCAAAGCTGCTGTATCACAATCCTCATGGCTACAAGCTATAAGAAACGCGCTGATGTTGTGTTCAGTCGTTTTATTTATGTTTATATCCTGCCTATGTTTTAACATATATTCCATGAGTCTATAATGATAGGTGTCTTTTCTGATTGCGTGGATGATGTATAACATAAGCGGGGTCCAATTTCGTACATTGACACGATCACCGTATTTACTGTGGCGGATAGGTCGTTAAGTCCACCTTCTATATCTACCTTTATGAATGACATTGATGTCAAAGTTAGGATTGTCTATAATTTCTTTTGCTTTTTCAAAATCCGAGAAGTCATCAAGATTATTTTGCAACAGGAGAAAAAGCTCTTTCCATTGGCAAACATCCATTTTCCTGAATAAATAAAAAGGTAATTGTATCTACATGTATATATTTAATGCATCAATTGTTCATAGTTTGTTGAGCAATTATTTTCATTTTACAATAAATACTCAATTAATTAAATACAAATATTTAAAAATAACAAAAATTTCCCCTGTGGATCTTATTTGATATGAGGTGAAAACTTGATTCGAAACAATGATTGAAAATGTAAAATCAACAGCTGAAACGAGATTTTACGTGACAGCGAAGAATTTCTTGCATTAGAGGGCCTGAAGTGAGAGATTTTTTACAAATTATATCCCACAAAGCAGACAGTTTTGTCCATGGATATTATGCATTATGTTTTATTATATATTATCGTGTTTCAGGCACAATGTACGTGGTACGCAGAAATACCAAGGGAAAGGGAAATGCATTATTGGTAAAGTCAAAGTCGTTTTTTTCCACACATAATATACACATATTTTGCACGCTTTGCAAACAGGGGTTTGCCTGTGAATGAAGTTCAAAAATAATGCGTTGGCGTTGGATCTCCGAATAAAAATCATTTTATACGATTTATACTACAACGCCAAATGTATATTGCGCGTATTTTTGCATGGGTGTGCTATTGGGACATTTCATAAAATACATTGATTTTGCAGATATTACACATGTATAGTTAATTTGAAAATACTTGAATAGAATGCTCACTGAAGGCTGTTGTCTCACTTGAAAAACTCTGCGGCTGTGGTCAATATACAGGTATGTCAAAGTCAAATCCTGTAATACCAACATTAAAATATTAAAGTGACTTGCACAATAATAAATAAAGTTAAGTCAGCAATGAGTTGCAATTTGTCAGTTGTCTCTCACATCATTTTGGCGTCACTTAATTGTATCACGGACAGTTTTCAAGTTATGACTTATCCTTCTAAGTGTGTACGCTGAATTGAGTCTTAAGATATATTTGTGAACCTTGGTTGTTGCAAAGTGACAATATTAGTAAATAAGTAAGATGTAACAAAGTGAAACCAAACAATTTAAAGGTTTAAGTAATATCTGAAGCTAACCACAAAAGATAAAAACAGATCATAGATAAATAATTGTCTTATTTTTTTTCAAGGTCATAAAAATGGAACACAAAAAAGTTTACCTTAGCAGAGTATTAAAATGTAATTCTATTTTCAATTTTATTATGGTTTTATTATTTTTATTATGGCACTATTATTATTATTATTATTATCATTATTATTATTATTGTTTTTATTGCTATTATTATTATTACTGTTATTATTATTATTATTATTATTATTATTATTATTATTATTATTATTATTATTATTATTATTATTATTATTATTGTTATTATTATTTTTATTATTATTTTTATTGCTATTATTATTATTATTATTATTATTTATGCTATTATGCCCCTGCCACATTATATTGAAATAGGACACTCAAGTCCATCATCACATGAATAATTGTGGAGTTTCTCATTTTGAAGCAATTTTCTGGTAGGCATTGTCAGCAAGCTGGTGATGATGTTAAAGAGAAAATTGTTTCGAATGAAAAGACAATTTTCACACGGTCGTCAGTGTCTATCTAGAATAAAGTGAATAAAGTAAATAAGAAAACGAAGTAACGAAGTAACAAACAAGTTAATGATGTGTACAGCCAGATTCAACCAATCCATCTGCATATTAAATAAGTACAACGGGATTTAAGCCCTCCCTCTGCGTACCAAACAGTTTTATTTTGTAGATATTAATCATCTCCAATCAAAGAAAATTTTTACAATATTTATAAATGTTACAAAAAAATTCCTACGCCTCCCCCCCCCCCCCCTCTGCGTTACAAAACGATATACTTTTAGGTCGTTTTGCATACATTTAATACAAATAGAATACACCATTACAGATGATTTAGTTTTCTTATTTGCTGTTTACTATTATTCAAAGCACCAAAACACAATCCTTGCGTTTAAAATGAGTATTATGAAGACTGCATATAGTCAATCAGTAAAAGAATCCTTCGTTTCTGTGTGAGGGTTCTGACAATGCAGTAACGGGTACAACCTTGGTACAGAAACTAGGGCAATGCGATGCACAAGTGGTGCAGCATGGGGACATAAACGAGTGCAATGTCGCAGCATACGAGGAACTGTGTAAGGCGCAGTGTCAGTGCAACAAAGTGCAGCGTTCAGCAGGGTGCAGCATCATTTTACGGCCCATACATTGACAGGTACGCAGTGACACAGTGT
The DNA here is from genome assembly GCA_949752745.1 of Protula sp. h YS-2021. NCBI lineage: Eukaryota > Metazoa > Annelida > Polychaeta > Sabellida > Serpulidae > Protula > Protula sp. h YS-2021. The sequence continues at coordinate 5,054,381 of OX457027.1, forward strand.
ATAGATAAGAAAAATAATGTGTTACTGCAGTGAGAACGAACAATGTATGGTGCAATGTGGTTCACACTGGTGCAGTACTTGTTGTAATATTTTTATAATGGACATTTCATGGGATATATTTAGCTTATTTATTTATATCTATACATATATAATCACTTATACATATTTTTTTGTTGCAATATAAACAATAAACAAAAAAGTATTTTTCTCCGTTAATATATAAAGGGGTTGATTATATAATTGAGATATTCGGTTGAAAGGATGACAATAGCATGCGAGACCCAGAAAATTGAAAACTTGTATCCCCAACCCCCACCCCAAAAAACATGTTTTCTTTGTGACCTGTTGTAAATCTTGGGTCATTATTTTATGCCCGCAAAACGTCCATGGTTGATTTGAAGAATTCATATTTCGCACAATGTCAGGAATTAAAATCGCAATTCTATGCCAAAAGCCTACCTTGCAAGTCACTCGATAATAAATAACATTCGTTGTTCAAACTATAGTTACAATGGGAAAACAGCACCTTTTGTTCATAAGTTAAGGTTTATTTTGTTATATCCTTATCACTGCACACATATGCATGTATGAAATTATTTCACAAAGGCTGTACTTAATAGTTGAGAAAAAAAAACGACTCACTTTCTTCCTCAGCAAACAACATCGTTTTCAAAATACATGTTTCACTTCAATGCTTTCTACAGTTTATAAAGCAACCCAGTCATCTATGTGCACCACAAAACAAGAACACCACTTCGTACATGTAATTTAGAAATTCAAATTTTATTTCAAATCTTGTCCACGCGTGATAGGATTTAACTGGTATTGCTCCAACCCTTGAATCCTTAAACACTTACAGTCACACTCGACTAAAACACAAAAAGCATAATGCATTCAAAGACAATAGAACGAGACGTCAATGGATCGGCTGCGAACATAAGTATGAAAGTGAAAGACCCATCTACTTGCCCATAAGGCGTTTTCAATAATAAAACCTACGTTTCTTTATAAATTGTGTAGTTTTTTCTTAAATCTAATCATAGCTATTAGCCATGAAGAACGTGTTTGAGCTGGTGCAATTTAATTTACCTAATTCATTCATTACCGTATGATGAGTCAAATAATACAAGGGATTACAATCTAATATCTCAATTTCCGATACGTACGAATTGTAGTTTTGAATATATGTTGTTTTGATGGATATTTCTTGAATGGAAAATTAATAAATTGTTGGGTACACACGTAACTGTGTACAAGGAGAGCATAAAGTAACATCTGGTGTTGGACATGATGAGTGAAATGGTGCTATCTTCAGAGATAACACAATATAAATCACATATTAATCCTTATAAAGTCGTATTGATTTCCGCCGTTGGTTTTGAACATTCTGAATTATTCTTAGGTATGGCAGCATAAACACCTATGTGGCAATTTGTTATAAATAGATAGAGTCATATTGACACTTAATTTGTTTTTCATACAGCGAACATCATGACACTTCTTCTGTACCGAATTCATTTGTGACGGTCCTTCCGATTGTGAGATATTTTCTGTTAATTAAAATATAGAATCTGTGATTTGTGGTTGTTAAATACCGTGCAAACATTGCTATGTTCATTTATAACTTTTTTTACACTGTATTATTATATGGTTTCAATTGCGGTAATATCTAAATAATAAAACTACATTTTGATGAAAGAAAGAAATGTGGTCCCTGGAGAATGTTTACGAGATGTGACAACGATGAACAATCAAGTGGAACTTTCAGGTGTCAGTTACTTTATTTAATAACGATTATGTTATCTAGCAAAACACATCTACAGTTTCTGTAAATGATACCTCCAGCTGCTTCAACCTAAAATGTACTTTGCAGATTGGATACAGATGGGAAACAGGCCCAAATATATTATTCCAAAAATTGTTATATTTGTTAAAAATTGCTGTTTTCACTGCACCCAGTCCGGCATTTTCGGTGCTAAAATCATATCATCTCATCTCATATCATATCTATCATATCATCAGTCTCGTTGTTTATGGGCATTCTGTTTAAGAACACAATAATGCTCATATTATTTTATGGATGAGACATTACAAATAGCTTCAGGGGATAAAATGTAGCTTGAAGTATTTTCAAAGAAGGTAATGAATGTAATAACAGCAACATTAAATGGAAAAATTTATAATTATAATATCATAACTTACAATTAAAATAAATAACCTTAATAATAATAATAATAATAAAATAGGAAATAATAATAATAATAATAATAATAATAATAATAATAATAATAATAATAATAATAATAATAATAATAAATGACTAGTAATATACAAGAAATATTCTAGTCAAGGTCAAGTTAAATGTTGCCAGCAAATGTGAGCAAAATGTAGAATAGATCTGTTACCGTAGGTTTATCAAATACCTACTCTCAATACTGGTCGTTTGCTCTGTTGTTTTTTTCTGTATTGTGAGTGCCAAAAACGTTGATGAAGGTTCTTCTGTCCATGTGAATGATGTCTGAGGAGATGTTCTTGCCAATGTCTCTGATGATAAGACCTTTGAATTTTCCCACGACCGATGATAAATACTTGTTAAGTGTATTTTTTAAAAATTCACTTAAGTTTATAAAAATAAGAGCATCAATGATTGTAACTCACATTGTCTACACAAAGCCATTAACATAAAAGTAAATAAGGAAATTTTCAGAACCAAAATAACTGAAAGGCCTAAAGTACAGTGAAGAATCCTTTACAATTCACCATTCATATCTTGATAAACAACCAAGCATGGAATAGGTACCGTTGTAATCTTTGCTAGGCAATTATATATAATTCATATTCATTTCGTAGAACCACGTTCTAAATAATAATTACTGTGTTCCTAGGATAAGACCCTGTATCATACGGGGCAGTCTTATACGTACGCAGTTTCAACCACTACCCGAAAAAAATTGCAATATAGCTTTAAGCCTTTTCAGCCGATAAGAACATCCTTGAACCTTGATCGCGATCCACGAATCCTTGAGATTGACTTAATGGCTTATTAGAATTACAATTATGGTTCTGTGTTTTTCGGGAGGAGTGAGGGGACGCCATAGAGGGGGCTTCCAGTTCACCATGTTCTGCATTACAAACAAACAGATGTAAGACTGACATGTACAAAGCTAAATCGATGCAAGCAAATTTTGAAAACAGGAATACTGAATATTAAATTAAGTGAGATACCACAGTGTTACAAATGCAAGATATTCAAAGACAATATTTTGTTAAGAGGTCTGGTTATTTTGCAAATATCACCTTTTCTCATCTACATACGAAAAGTTTTCATACACCGGCCCCGATCGAGTTATTATTGACGAGCCTATTTCTGTGCGACTTGTTGCTAAATTACCGGTGTAGAAGTATTTTCAGTCTCAGTGTTGTCCTTACAGCGACCCAAGTTATTTCTACTTGGAGAATGATGAAATAATGAAAATTATTCACTGGTTTCATGTGTAGACTTCGATACGTCGTCTATCACATTCTAATCACTTGATGCAAAAGTCCTATGAGTGTCAATTTAGTAACGCTTGATGCTTAAAATACCAACGTCCTCTTGAGAGAGAGAGAGAGAGAGAGAGAGAAAGAGAGAGAGAGAGAGAGAGAGAGAGAGAGAGAGAGAGAGAGAGAGAGAGAGAGCGAGAGATAGATAGACAGATAGATAGAGACAGAGAAATAAGAGAGAGAGAAATAGTCAGAGGTGAAAGAGATATGCAAATTCCATTGCATACAATAATGCATAGAATGACACATTATCAAGCAACCAAATTCAATGTATAATAAAATATAATATCAATATTAATATGTATCGATATAACACATAACAAAACATAATCATAATTCATTCAGGAGGTGACTCACATTACTCACGTACCCGTGAAAAGCAAGAATATTCATTTCTTCATATAAAATCGAATTGATATCTTCGATATCATCAATCAGGACCTAAATAAATCATATCCGTTCTATGGCATCAACGATCAATCAAATTACATATTTTACGTTTTAATGTTCTGCACTTGAGAATACTAAAACGCAAATATACTAAGTGCTTTGACACAAGAAAAAATAAATATATAACAAAATAGTAAATGTAATTTGATGACGATTGACTCAGATAAGACAGTGCCATCCATTAGTACATCAAGTTGATGAACGATGCGAGTAACTAATCTGCAAGGTGGAATATGAGACTGGTAGAGCAGAAGTACATCATTGAAGGTCATTGCGGAATCAGCATTCAAATACCGATAGTTTGTTATAATAGGCTGCAAACAGCTATATCTGTGCTAAAATCGAACTGCTAGAGATAATGAGGGATAGAGAGAAAAAGAGAGAGGGAGAGACTGAAAGAAAAGGTAGGTGAATGAGTGAGAGTGAGTGACAGAATAAAACATAAAGAGATCGTGGTCTTGGATACAAGCCTCTCTTGCGTAAATGCTATCAAATTCTTCAAACTCGAACTAAAAGGATATCAGATTTATCAAACTCAAATCTAAATTGGATAATAAAACAAGTTTGAAAGAAATTGGATAATAAAAAAGTTTTGCTTTTGACCTGCTGTCAAGGTTCGACGAATGCGAGAATGGAACCAAAAAAGAATTTACTAAAGCAATAACCAAAGTCCAACAGCGTTGATACATGAAATCTGATTTAATTCTGCATAGGTAATGCAACAACTGTGTTTTACACAACCGCTGGCAACATGGGCCAAAAGAGAAACCACTTTAAGATTTATATAAATATATATGTACTACTTTTATTACTACTCTCACGATATCAAAGGCAGGAGCGATCGGATATTAAGCTGAAAAGTCCCTAAATATTTACCTTTGTTAACCTTTTGGGGGGAATAGCTAAGAACATTTTTGGCTCTTGATAAAAAACACGGAGACACGTTAACTGTAGCGAGTTAATAGGTGAAGCCAAACGTTGCCAGCCTGGGATAACCTTTACAATATTAAATATGGCACACTTTGACATTTGTGTGGTATTTCTAAACAGAGGAACCAATGATAGCCCATGAGCCTATATGTGTTAAGCACATGCCGGCCAAAGTCAATCTAATGGTTATGTAATTTACACGCCCTTACACATCAAGGGTAAGATAACTGGCAACCTCATTATAATTTTAATATATCTCCACTCTACCAGAATAGCACAATATCCACATAAGGTCCGGGAGCGACTTGATAATTTGTATGGTCTCCTGACACATGTAGTCATTTCCATTCAAACAGAGTGCTTTTTTGAAGGGCTGGCAAGATGAGGTCACTTCTTCCTCCTTGGAGATACTGGCTTCAGCACAACATAGAATCCTATCACAATACACCAGTTGTTATTACCATTGTTCTTGTTATTGTTATTATTGTTATCATTACTATCATTAACAATTTGTGGAATGTACAGCTGACACTTTTGAGTCGATCAGTAACGATAACAGATACGCTCTTACCGTTTCCTGTCCTGATGCTAATAGAGTCAATGAAAGCCCTGAGGATTCTTTGGCCTCTTAACTAGAAACTGAATTCACTATGAGTGGTGATAGCATGCTGCAATTTGCCAATAATTGTGACTTTGGTGGAGGGACAGCCTTGCAGTGGATGTCGTGGTTTTGTATGTCCGTTTTAGCTTTCTCTGTTGTAAATAGGACGGAAACTAAAGAGGAGGTTGGTATTCTAATTCTCAAGCGAACAAAATTTACATCTCTCCTGTTGAAGGGTGTAAGGAAATGTAGACTGTGTCAAAAGATTTGCTGTTTTTAAGATTTACTTTGTGCTTCTAACCAAGATGTACGTAAAAACCAAAAGAGGTAGAGCTTTTTGAAGCAGAGGTAAAATGTGGTACGTACATGGTTTAGATGGCGTGTGTTTCAGCAGACAAATTCGTCCTCCTACTGCAGAAGGGAAACAAAAACAGGCAAACAATTACGACACACCAGTCATAAACAGTATGTTTCAGCAGCTCCTCAGTTAAAATCCAAAGCAAGCAATAATGAATTATCAGAAATGAAAACGCTAGGCTATCGAAAAACAAACAAGACTGACCAAACTACCGCATGTTTTTTCCTTATTTTACTTAGCTTAGACAATAGAAGCAAAGCTCATTCCATTTCAACCCAAATCCCTCTTCCCCCGCTCTAACCAAGTTAGCGGTAAACCCCCTGCCAATGTTACGGACTTCTTAGGCCCATATCCCAGGGAAAGGGGGCCTATAGAAATGTGTTCTGTACGTCTGTATGTCTGTCCGCATGTCTGTCGAGCCGTCCGTCCGTCCATCAACAGTTTGATCCCTGTTTTGTCAACGCCGTAGCGCCGAAACTATATCATGTATAGAGCTGAAATTTTATACAGTGAAAATATAAAGCTTGAAGATGTGCAACAATTAGTTTTAAAAACGGTCAAAAATTGTCGAAATGATAAATTGTGAAATATGTGATACTGTGGGATAGAACTTTGTGCAAACGCTGTATTTTGTCGACACCATATCTCGCTAACTATCAGGCGGATTGGTTTGATATTTCACCGAGTAAAATATATATCATGTAGATGTGCAACAGTGCATTATATTTTAAATTGACTAAAAGGTCTTGAAACTACAACTTGTCCAAGTTGTCCAAGCTGCGTATTGTACATAGAGTAGATTATCCGATATGTCAACCACGTCCATACCAACATTTTTATCACAACTCGAAATTTATATCTTCAATTCCGTTTCAGTCACGAAATTTACTCACCCGAAATCTTTTTTGCCCGGGTAACTGTTCACCACAAGGTAAGGGCCTATGAAATCTACGATTACTTGTTTAATATTGGCGGTAGTTATATGCGCAAATAAATGACCGTTTCGATATGATATTTGAGCAATAAAGGGCTGACATAAGAAAATAGCTTCAGATAGTTATATTGTTTCTGAGAAAAATATTTTATCTTTCCAAGTGCCAAATTACATACATATATTTTATTGACAGCCAGACGCAAAAAAGTCACCGGAGTAACAATAAATCTGAAGTTAATAAACTTGAATAATTCATTATAAATAGCTTCCTATGTAAACATTAATCAAAATTTAATTTCATTTTGATCAGTGTGCTTACGTTGTGGTTTAAGGTGTAACAAATATATAAAGACAGAATGCTGTCTGATTGAAAAATACACCTTATTGTTGCCTGCATGAATGTATACACATATAAGGTGTGCTGTCACCAAGAAAAGTCTGAATCATCAGTCGCACTGGCATTGCCATCCATATGGTGAGTCAGCCTTATTGTTCTTGGGTATTCTGTTCTAGCCAGAGTGTCTTGAGCAAGCAACTCCTCCCATTTTCTGTCCTGGTCCGACTGTCAAAGCGGTTTACCGGGAAGTGGGCGGTTACTTCTTCACGTCTCCTCTTTAACCCACTGGAGAGAAAGAAGTGATCAACGAAACAAGTGATGGCTGAAAAGTTGATGTGTTTGGAGACATGTCTTGAATCTCTTGTCAGTAGTTCAGTTGCGGATATCAGACAATTACACCTGTATGGGTGGCATGCAAAAATACTGCAAAAGATATGGCGGTCATTATTATTTTATTATCTGGGATTTTTTTGGCTAAGATGATTTGGCTTAATGGTAGAATCTGTCCTGAGGAGAGGAATTACCCTTAAAATCTCAGCTGCACAGTAAATTAACATATCACCCATCAAGTATGGTGAACTAAGTTTATGGGTGAAACCAGAGGCAGGAGATTCAAACTCGAGGATCACTGCCATCGGCACCCAGAAGAGGCAGTTCAGTTTAGCACTATGGACTCCAACCCAAGGGGAAACGACCTAGAGATTTATCTACAAGAACAAATATCGAACAGTTTATAAAGGATATGGCGTCACGCAGTTGGAAACACACTTTCTCGACCTAGGTAGGCAGATATAAAAATAGGAGTAGGCAGAGTGAAAGGAACCTGGGACAAAATAGGAAAAATAGGAGAAGACTGAAATAGGAGTAGGCAGAGTGACAGGAACAAATATTTAAAATGTAAGAAAAATAAAACGAATATTTTAAACAAGTGGTATTTGTAGCAATGCGGATTTGTATGATTTCGTTTTTCTAGTAGTTTGTTTGTGGTCAGGATTGTTGAATTCATGAAAAATACATATTATGATTAAGCGCTAAACTACGATTCATTACATAGAATAAATGAAAAAATGTTGGTTTCTTTATCGCAGAAGTACTGTTCTCGAATTAGAAACTCAACAACTGATCCTGACCTGTAAAATCTTGAAAGTTTGATTTCTTAGATAGTAATATGTGACGATGATATTTAAATTTCCATATATATTACAAACAAACAGATGTAAGACTGACATGTACAAAGCTAAATCGATGCAGGCAAATTTTCAAAACAAGAGTACTGAATATTAAATTAAGTGAGACACCACAGTGTTGCAAATGCAAGATATTCAAAGACAATATTTTGTTAAGAGGTCTGGTTATTTTGCAAATATCACCTTTTCTCATCTACATACGAAAAGTTTACATACACCGGCCCTGATCGAGTTATTATTGACGAGCCTATTTCTGTGCGACTTGTTGCTAAATTACCAGTGTAGGAGTATTTTCAGTCTCAGTGTGGTCCTTACAGCGACCCAAGTTATTTGTACTTGGAGAATGATGAAATAATGAAAATTATACACTGGTTTCATGTGTAGACTTCGATACGTCGTCCATCAGATTCTGATCACTTGCTGCAGAAGTCCTATGAGTGTAAATTTAGTAACGCTTGATGATTAAAATATCAACGTGCTCTTGAGAGAGAGAGAGAGAGAGAGAGAGAGAGAGAGAGAGAGAGAGAGAGAGAGAGAGAGAGCGAGAGATAGATAGAGAGATAGATAGAGACAGAGAAATAAGAGAGAGAAATAGTCAGAGTTGAAAGAGATATGCAAATTCCATTGCATACAATAATGCATAGAATGACACATTATCAAGCAACCAAATTCAATGTATAATAAAATATAATATCAATATTAATATGTATCGATATAACACATAACAAAACATAATCATAATTCATTCAGGAGGTGACTCACATTACTCATGTACCCGTGAAAAGCAAGAATATTCATTTCTTCATATAAAATCGAATTGATATCTTCGATATCATCAATCAGGACCTAAATAAATCATATCCGTTCTATGGCATCAACGATCAATCAAATTACATATTTTACGTCTTAATGTTCTGCACTTGAGAATACTAAAACGCAAAATATACTAAGTGCTTTGACACAAGAAAAAATAAATATATAACAAAATAGTAAATGTAATTTGATGACGATTGACTCAGATAAGACAGTGCCATCCATTAGTACATCAAGTTGATGAACGATGCGAGTAACTAATCTGCAAGGTGGAATATGAGACTGGTAGAGCAGAAGTACATCATTGAAGGTCATTGCGGAATCAGCATTCAAATACCGATAGTTTGTTATAATAGGCTGCAAACAGCTATATCTGTGCTAAAATAGAACTGCTAGAGATAATGAGGGATAGAGAGAAAAAGAGAGAGGGAGAGACTGAAAGAAAAGGTAGGTGAATGAGTGAGAGTGAGTGACAGAATAAAACATAAAGAGATCGTGGTCTTGGATACAAGCCTGTCTTGCGTGAATGCTATCAAATTCGTCAAACTCGAACTAAAAGGATATCAGATTTGTCAAACTCAAATCTAAATTGGATAATAAAACAAGTTTGAAAGAAATTGGATAATAAAAAAGTTTTGCTTTTGACCTGCTGTCAAGGTTCGACGAATGCGAGAATGGAACCAAAAAAGAATTTACTAAAGCAATAACCAAAGTCCAACAGCGTTGATACATGAAATCTGATTTAATTCTGCATAGGTAATGCAACAACTGTGTTTTACACAACCGCTGGCAACATGGGCCAAAAGAGAAACCACTTTAAGATTTATATAAATATATATGTACTACTTTTATTACTACTCTCACGATATCAAAGGCAGGAGCGATCGGATATTAAGCTGAAAAGTCCCTAAATATTTACCTTTGTTAACCTTTTGGGGGGAATAGCTAAGAACATTTTTGGCTCTTGATAAAAAACACGGAGACACGTTAACTGTAGCGAGTTAATAGGTGAAGCCAAACGTTGCCAGCCTGGGATAACCGTTACAATATTAAATATGGCACACTTTGGCATTTGTGTGGTATTTCTAAACAGAGGAACCAATGATAGCCCATGAGCCTATATGTGTTAAGCACATGCCGCCCAAAGTCAATCTAATGGTTATGTAATTTACACGCCCTTACACATCAAGGGTAAGATAACTGACAGCCTCATTATAATTTTAATATATCTCCACTCTACCAGAATAGCACAATATCCACATAAGGTCCGGGAGCGACTTGATAATTTGTATGGTCTCCTGACACATGTAGTCATTTCCATTCAAACAGAGTGCTTTTTTGAAGGGCTGGCAAGATGAGGTCACTTCTTCCTCCTTGGAGATACTGGCTTCAGCACAACATAGAATCCTATCACAATACACCAGTTGTTATTACCATTGTTCTTGTTATTGTTATTATTGTTATCATTACTATCATTAACAATTTGTGGAATGTACAGCTGACACTTTTGAGTCGATCAGTAACAATAACAGATACGCTCTTACCGTTTCCTGTCCTGATGCTAATAGAGTCAATGAAAGCCCTGAGGATTCTTTGGCCTCTTAACTAGAAACTGAATTCACTATGAGTGGTGATAGCATGCTGCAATTTGCCAATAATTGTGACTTTGGTGGAGGGACAGCCTTGCAGTGGATGTCGTGGTTTTGTATGTCCGTTTTAGCTTTCTCTGTTGTAAATAGGACGGAAACTAAAGAGGAGGTTGGTATTCTAATTCTCAAGCGAACAAAATTTACATCTCTCCTGTTGAAGGGTGTAAGGAAATGTAGACTGTGTCAAAAGATTTGCTGTTTTTAAGATTTACTTTGTGCTTCTAACCAAGATGTACGTAAAAACCAAAAGAGGTAGAGCTTTTTGAAGCAGAGGTAAAATGTGGTACGTACATGGTTTAGATGGCGTGTGTTTCAGCAGACAAATTCGTCCTGGTACTGCAGAAGGGAAACAAAAACAGGCAAACAATTACGACACACCAGTCATAAACAGTATGTTTCAGCAGCTCCTCAGTTAAAATCCAAAGCAAGCAATAATGAATTATCAGAAATGAAAACGCTAGGCTATCGAAAAACAAACAAGACTGACCAAACTACCGCATGTTTTTTCCTTATTTTACTTAGCTTAGACAATAGAAGCAAAGCTCATTCCATTTCAACCCAAATCCCTCTTCCCCCGCTCTAACCAAGTTAGCGGTAAACCCCCTGCCAATGTTACGGACTTGTTAGGCCCATATCCCAGGGAAAGGGGGCCTATAGAAATGGGTTCTGTACGTCTGTATGTCTGTCCGAATGTCTGTCGAGCCGTCCGTCCGTCCATCAACAGTTTGATCCCTGTTTTGTCAACGCCGTAGCGCCGAAACTATATCATGTATAGAGCTGAAATTTTATACAGTGAAAATATAAAGCTTGAAGATGTGCAACAATTAGTTTTTAAAACGGTCAAAAATTGTCGAAATGATAAATTGTGAAATATGTGATACTGTGGGATAGATCTTTGTGCAAACGCTGTATTTTGTCGACACCATATCTCGCTAACTATTAGGCGGATTGGTTTGATATTTCACCGAGTAAAAATATATATCATGTAGATGTGCAACAGTGCATTATATTTTAAATTGACTAAAAGGTCTTGAAACTACAACTTGTCCAAGTTGTCCAAGCTGCGTATTGTACATAGAGTAGATTATCCGATATGTCAACCACGTCCATACCAACATTTTTATCACAACTCGAAATTTATATCTTCAATTCCGTTTCAGTCACGAAATTTACTCACCCGAAATCTTTTTTGCCCGGGTAACTGTTCACCACAAGGTAAGGGCCTATGAAATCTACGATTACTTGTTTAATATTGGCGGTAGTTATATGCGCAAATAAATGACCGTTTCGATATGATATTTGAGTAATAAAGGGCTGACATAAGAAAATAGCTTCAGATAGTTATATTGTTTCTGAGAAAAATATTTTATCTTTCCAAGTGCCAAATTACATACATATATTTTATTGACAGCCAGACGCAAAAAAGTCACCGGAGTAACAATAAATCTGAAATTAATAAACTTGAATAATTCATTATAAATAGCTTCCTATGTAAACATTAATCAAAATTTAATTTCATTTTGATCAGTCTGCTTACGTTGTGGTTTAAGGTGTAACAAATATATAAAGACAGAATGCTGTCTGATTGAAGAATACACCTTATTGTTGCCTGCATGAATGTATACACATATAAGGTGTGCTGTCACCAAGAAAAGTCTGAATCATCAGTCGCACTGGCATTGCCATCCATATGGTGAGTCAGCCTTATTGTTCTTGGGTATTCTGTTCTAGCCAGAGTGTCTTGAGCAAGCAACTCCTCCCCTTTTCTGTCCTGGTCCGACTGTCAAAGCGGTTTACCGGGAAGTGGGCGGAAACTCGGTTACTTCTTCACGTCTCCTCTTTAACCCACTGGAGAGAAAGAAGTGATCAACGAAACAAGTGATGGCTGAAAAGTTGATGTGTTTGGAGACATGTCTTGAATCTCTTGTCAGTAGTTCAGTTGCGGATATCAGACAATTACACCTGTATGGGTGGCATGCAAAAATACTGCAAAAGATATGGCGGTCATTATTATTTTATTATCTGGGATTTTTTTGGCTAAGATGATTTGGCTTAATGGTAGAATCTGTCCTGAGGAGAGGAATTACCCTTAAAATCTCAGCTGCACAGTAAATTAACATATCACACATCAAGTATGGTGAACTAAGTTTATGGGTGAAACCAGAGGCAGGAGATTCAAACTCGAGGATCACTGCCATCGGCACCCAGAAGAGGCAGTTCAGTTTAGCACTATGGACTCCAACCTAAGGGGAAACGACCTAGAGATTTATCTACAAGAACAAATATCGAACAGTTTATAAAGGATATGGCGTCACGCAGTTGGAAACACTTTCTCGACCTAGGTAGGCAGAGATAAAAATAGGAGTAGGCAGAGTGAAAGGAACCTGGGACAAAATAGGAAAAATAGGAGAAGACTGAAATAGGAGTAGGCAGAGTGACAGGAACAAATATTTAAAATGTAAGAAAAATAAAACGAATATTTTAAACAAGTGGTATTTGTAGCAATGCGGATTTGTATGATTTCGTTTTTCTGGTACCGGGAGTTTCCGAAAAGAAGCTCCCCCCATATAAAAGCCCCGGGGCTCTTATTAGGAAACTGTTTCCCAATAGAAGCCCCGGGGCTTCTATTTGGATTTAAAATAAAGACCTGAAAAAATTGTTTCCTAATAAAAGCTCCCCTCCTTCCCTGCAAGTCTTTTTAAAACTCGTGTTTACTCGTAATGCAGACACGGTGCACTTAATCCTTTGATATGAGGCAGCCCCTAGACATGCTCTGCATCGTTGCTTAATCCTGTGCATTGCACAAGGCGAACACACACCCCCCTCCCCACTGCTACCTTTACTCCGTAGTCTTACTGGAAATATAACCGGCTGAGTACTGAAACGGGCGGCGTGATGTTGCCCCTCCTTCCCTGCAAGTCTTTTAGAACTTATGTTTACTAGCAATGCAGACACGGTGCACTTAATCCTTTGATGTGAGGCAAACCCCTAGACACGTTCTGCGTCGTTGCTTAATTCTGTGTTTCCTACAAGGCAACCCCCCCACTTTACCAGACTTTTTTAGTTACTGTTGTTTTTGTGTGTTTTAATTTTGGTGCCGAAATCCTCAGCATGTAGCGTTTTAATAAGAGATTGATGGTAAATTTTCTTTTTTTTAAATAAAAACTTCCCGACAACCACCCCCCCTTCTATCTAAAAAACAATAGAAGCCCCGGGGCTCTAATTAGGAAACTGTTTCCTGAAAGATGCCCCGGGGCTTCTATTTGGTTTCTAAATGAGCGCCTGAAATTGGCCAGTTTCCAAATAGAAGCCCTGGGCTTTTTTTCGGAAACCCCCGGTAGTTTGTTTGTGGTCAGGATTGTTGAATTCATGAAAAATACATATTATGATTAAGCGCTAAACTACGATTCCTTACATTGAATAAATGAAAAAATGTTGGTTTCTTTATCGCAGAAGTACTGTTCTCGAATTAGAAACTCAACAACTGATCCTGACCTGTAAAACCTTGAAAGTTTGATTTCTTAGATAGTAATATGTGACGATGATATTTAAATTTCCATATATAATACAAACAAACAGATGTAAGACTGACATGTACAAAGCTAAATCGATGCAGGCAAATTTTCAAAACAAGAGTACTGAATATTAAATTAAGTGAGACACCACAGTGTTGCAAATGCAAGATATTCAAAGACAATATTTTGTTAAGAGGTCTGGTTATTTTGCAAATATCACCTTTTCTCATCTACATACGAAAAGTTTACATGCACCGGCCCTGATCGAGTTATTATTGACGAGCCTATTTCTGTGCGACTTGTTGCTAAATTACCAGTGTAGGAGTATTTTCAGTCTCAGTGTGGTCCTTACAGCGACCCAAGTTATTTGTACTTGGAGAATGATGAAATAATGAAAATTATACACTGGTTTCATGTGTAGACTTCGATACGTCGTCCATCAGATTCTGATCACTTGCTGCAGAAGTCCTATGAGTGTAAATTTAGTAACGCTTGATGATTAAAATACCAACGTGCTCTTGAGAGAGAGAGAGAGAGAGAGAGAGAGAGAGAGAGAGAGAGAGAGAGAGAGAGAGAGAGAGAGAGAGAGAGAGAGATAGATAGACAGATAAATAGAGACAGAGAAATAAGAGAGAGAAATAGTCAGAGGCGAAAGAGATATGCAAATTCCATTGCGTACAATAATACATAGAATGACACAGTATAGAGCAACCAGATTCAATGTAAAACAAAATATAATATCAATATTAATATATATCGATATAACACATAACAAAACATAATCATAATTCATTCAGGAGGTGACTCACATTGCTCACGACAGTGTGTACCCGTGAGGAGCAAGAATATTCATTTTTTCATATAAAATCGAATTGATATCTTCGATATCATCAATCAGGAGCTAAATAAATCATATCTGTTCTATGGCATCAACGATCAATCAAATTACATATTTTACGTTTTAATGTTCTGCACTTGAGAATACTAAAACGCAAAATATGTTAAGTACGTTAATACAAGAGAAAATAAATAAACAACAAAATAGTAAATGTAATTTGATGACGATTGACTCAGAGAAGACAATACCATCCATGAGTACATCAAGTTGATGAACGATGCGAGTAACTAATCTGCAAGGTGGAATGTGAATGTTTTCTTAGATAGTAATATGTGCCGATGATATTTAAATTTCCATATATATTAGGCCTTGATTATACTTGAGGGTGACGACATATTCATATTATTATATTCTGAAACTGCATTAAGTGAAGATATATATGCATAAGAAGTTTTGTTTATAAATTACAAATGAATATAAATTCATTGTCACTTTTATAAAAAATAATTCATAAAAACAAGGCAATCCTTAAACATTTTACATTAACATTTGGAAAGGTAATATGTTGCAATGCAAATTAAAGAAAATATTATTCTCTACACTGATTGCGTTTTATTCCAATAATGCATTTTTCAAGATTATAATAAGCGCAAAAACTGCGCATGCATATATTGTTATACATAAGTAATATCCACTTTCTCCTGAGTATATACATATCGTAAACTTTATTTTCTTTATATATCGAAACTGAATGCATAATTATGTAAGGAAAACCATAGAACAGATACATTTGTTTTAAAAATGAATTCTAAAACAATAACAAAAAGTCCTTGAAATTATTCCCACATGAAAATGTTCTTTGGACCAATCCGTTCTATGGGCTATGAAAGAAGAATTGTGTTGCTAAATTACTTAAACACCACTATCTTAGACACCTGAATTGATAAGACTTCTAAAACATAATTACATTCATGGTTAATTAATTCGCGAGATATGTTAAGTCATTTAATGCAATTATTGGCACAGTATTGTAAACTGTAGCATTCAGCTGGTCTCCTACACATGTACATTGCAATATATAAGGGTTAAAAATGGCTAAATATTTAAAACTTTTAGTTACCGTTATTGATGATCATTGTATCCTGAATATCGAATCGAGTCTGTAATGTAGAAGCATGAAATACAAAACACTGTTTTCCTAGAATCATCATAATTCACTAACTATTACCCTTAAAGGTTATGTACTTCAAATGTTCGCAGAAGAAATTATTGTTTCATGTAACATATAACCTACAGAAACCTGAGTCTTTAATGTAGAAACATAATATGAAAACGCACTGTTTCCCCACAAGGGCCATTTGAAATTTGGAACAGAAATGCCTAAGATACAACAAAGAGCCGTAGGTGTTACACAACGCTGTCCTGTTACTGTGCTTTTCGGAAGTGTCTAATCACGCTGCTGTTCCTTCAGCTCTTTAATAGCTACTAATGGTGGCCACGCATCCCAGTAGAGATAGTAATGCAAATCCATTATTACATCGGTGGCCATTTTTTCCTTTTTTTTGTCATTTTTTGGAACAGAAAAGTCTGCCAGAACTCCTCTCAGTTCCCAACAAACCGTTGGCTTTTGCTTCTTTCCATCAACAATTTTGGTTTCCTCGACTCTCAAAGAAGCGGGTCCTCCAATATCACCCTACAATAAGATTTTAATTTTGTTATTCAAAATTATATTTTAAGGTAGCAAATTACAGTGAATTCAAAGAATAGGTACATCAAGAATACTGATGCATTATGTATTACTATTATGTATGGTTTTATTTCTTTACCACAATCAATGATGTTGCCTGTGTTTTTTTTTAGAAAGCAAGCGTGATGCTTTTCGAGGAAAGCAACAAGTTATAAAGTTGCATATTCAAATGTGAAATGCATTACGCTGTATTATTCCATAGTACAATCAAAGATCTAATTCCGACACATCAATGTTTTATCAATGATTGAGAAAATGAGCTTACCTGACGGGCGACCGAGTTACTGGTGCCTTTTATATGCGATCCAACACACGTGATATCCCTTCGTCTAGCATCAAATGAGTATCTGTCGTCAAATTCCCACGCCTTTTTGCACTCGTCCCGTGTTAACAATCTCCTCGCCTGACGGAATCGTACCTTCGGAGGAAATTCATCCTTTTCCTGTCGCGATACTAAAAAGCACTTGTTCATAAAAGATCCTTACTTCAACTGAAGCTAATAAAATAAACATTTCTTAGACTTGGGCTTCGAATTAGCATTGATATTTTCATGTTTTATATTTATATGATATTCGACTTTACTATTTGGCATTAATATTATCAGCACTATTTCTGGCAGTTCTATATAATATTTATTTCTTTGACTAAATACGAACATATTCTACATTCTTTATTCTATAGTTATGATGCAATAATGCAGTTATCTGTTTTGTGCTCTATTTCGCAGCTCGTGCATAAATTTAATTTCGCTTTGATACAGTCTCTATTCTACAGTTCTTACACATTACAGAAAGAGCTCAATATATTAAGTATCGTACTAATGCATAACATTAAAAAGTCTGTATGCTTTATATTACACAGTACGAAATAACGAAAGCGGACAAAAAGAACTGTTATCAGTGTACAGAGAAATATGTAAAACGTGAGTATTGACCTAACCAGTGAAGAACGTATTTAATTAACAACTCCCTTCCAATTCATTATTTAGTGAAGTTTTTTTAATAAAAACGAAATGATAAAAATGCAGTCGTCTGGAATTGTAAAATGAGCCAGCTCGCCATGGACAGTGATAGTATAAAAAGGCTACATTTGAAACAAAATAATATTTGAGCTAAATTTGAACAGAACACACATACTGTTGTTATTGTTGTTATCAACACCATACATTTTTGATAAAATTAATTATTATTGCTTGAATTCAATTAGTATTGTGTTTGTTAAAGAGACAACTTTAATAAAAATACATGTATTTTTCTTTATTTCTTGTTGATCCTGAAGTATTGTCACCATCATATAATCTAATTAAAACATGTTCCGTGTTACGTCATACCATCGCGTTTTCAAACATTTCCATACAGGTATAAAAATACAATAACTAAGCCTGGTTTGGGTAAAATGTGGTCAATGGTAACTTAAATTAAACAGTGTGTCTTTGCAAGGATTTTACCATTGGATATTTAATTTTATATCCTGACAAATTAAGAAGGGGAGGCTGATAAACTATCGTTTCGAGCGTGAGTGTATTGTCATTTACGAGTCGAAAACTGACCAAATTAATTAGCAGCACGGGAAGTCGAATCGCTGACGAACAATTTTATTGACCCTTTCATTTTACTTTCATTTAATTACGTACGACCATCTTATAATAAAATCTATAGATACATACGTCTGTGCCTCTTGCCTGCACCAACAAGGACGATGTTGTTATGTTGTTTCGCTATTGCCTTTGTAGAAGGCTTCCTCTTTGGCAAGCATATATGTGCCACGCCCTTACTGCGCTTCATTTTCTCGACCTTGATTACCACGAGGTCACGGCTTGCCCAAGGATGACAAATAATTTCCTGAAAGTGATGGTAAAATATTTCCATTTTATCCTTTGGAACAGCTGGAGTAGTGTTGTATCTTTCTACTTTTTATGGCAATCGTAAAGCTAAGTAGTTATCAAGTACTTTGTCAAGTTATATTACTGCTATAATTTACGCCGGTTATGAGTGTTATTGTTTTAGCTACTCGTGGTAAATTACAACGTGATTCTGTACAATTATGATGCAAATGGTTTATATCTTGCAGTCAATGCATAAGTCGTTATATAAGTCAAAGACTTGAAAAGGGTATATTGAAATTGCTCGAGTCATTCTTTCATGCCTTTTTGCTCTCCAGTGGTCCGTTATTTTGTGCTTGCATGTTCGTTGACCGCAGTGATCATGGGACCACATAATTTGAATCTACGTACTAGTTGAGATAAATTTGCCCACTCTCCAGTAAAAGCGAGAATTTTGCAAGCAAAGCTGCACAAGGCGACAGTTACGGTGATGCATTTATGATGTGCATTATTTACATAAGTCGGCTATGCTGAGTACAATACCTATGTTAGTAATTCCTAACATGGGGTATTTAACCTGCCTAAATTTAATACAATCATTAATGGGCTCAGTAGAATATCAGAGACGGGTTAATATAATTCTTGTATGTTCTTTCACAGAAAAAATTAAAATTTTAGAAAATAAAGTTTCATAAGGTTGATAAATAAAGGTGCGGTTGGTATACAAGGGACGGAGCTAAGGGATTTTTGGAGAAGGGAGTGGGATATGGTAGGAGATCTGTTTAAAAAATGTAGCAATGCAATTATCTTTTCTTTAAAAACTTCAGACACATAAAAATGTTCGTTTTCAAAGAAAATAAATCGAGCCAAGTGTCCTCTCAAGTTTCAAAATGTTGCTGGATGATAAAAATTTACATTTTTATTATTTTGGCTAAGTTGTTATAATTTCTCGTTTTGAAAAATTGCTTCATGTTTATTTTCAATTCAGATTGTTGAGTATGTTTTATACACTTCTCAGAGATACTAAAAACCTTTCTTACCTGAACTGTAACTTCCTGTCCAGTGTTTCCGATTTTAGTAACTCCAACAAAGAATTTGGTGTTTGGAGGATTGCCATTTATGTCTCTGAAACAAAGAGACGAAAAAACAACAACTGTGATTACATAAATAGGTATAAATTGGTTTTTCCAACTTGAAATTTCTTAATTTTGGAAAATAGTTCCATGAAAGGCTAAATCTTGTATACTTTTATATTTCGCTTGTCGGAAACAAAAATGTTCATAATTCTTGTTTTACTAACTGATTCAATATTGGATAGAGCATTTGTAATTGACTTACAGGTTATATATTTATTAGAAATGTAAATTCAAAGCAGCTTTTAATCACATCTGCAATAGTTTTATATACTGCATTGGCTAACAATAGATGAACTAGTTGATGTTTGCATTTTTTGCATGTATAAGCAATTCTAGTTTAAATATGGATAAAATGACAACAAGAATAAAGGAACTTGCAGAATCTGTTTTCGTTACTTACGGATAAACTTTATTACATTCGCTATTCTGGATACATTTTTTAGAAGTAAGTATGTGAGTGCATGATACGATTGTACCACCACATCGTTCCTTGTTGTTTCCTGGTTCGACATAAACCTAAATCAAATAGAACAATTTCTTATTAATTAGAAAAATACAACCAGTTATTCTTTACTTGGAAATGCTTTGTGTGATCAAATGACAGGGCACCAATTCCCTCACACCTTATTATGCATAACGTTTCCAAAGCAGGCATGATATAGCAAGCACTTACGTAATAACAGGGAGGAAAACGATGCAGGGGTAACAACGGGAGGAGCAAACACAGGAAAAAAGGATAGAAAGGACAGGGAGGAGAGGAATGACAGAGGAATGGGCCAAAACGTAGGGTAAAATAAAGAAAGGGAAGCATGTGGTTAGAACAAGGATAAATTAAAATTCGTTAGTATTCATTTAAATCTTACCATCCATGGAAATTGTCCGTCATTTACAGCAAGATCAGGACCCTCTGCGGCAGCTGGAACACCGGTTCTTGCAAGTCTCTTTTTTCTTTTTTTCGATTTAGTTTCAATCTTTGTCACGCCTTCCTTATCCCCACCAAATGCTCTTTTTCCGCACTTGCCCCAGTCTAAACTCCAATAAAGATAAGAAATCGTGATCTTAACAAGAAACTTCTACATCATTGCACCAAAAATCAACTGTCAAAATGACCAGCAAAAATTGCTAGATTCGACTAAAGTCGATTTATCGGTTAATGGATAATTTATTAGATTGAGTTTACCCTACTCTTATAACCTGATATATTTTAGATATTTAAAAGATGTATGTGACATATTAGATTTGTAAATGGCTTATAAAAGTTTGGAATTGTAAATATGAGGAACATCAGTGATTATTTATGAAAACATAAATAAGTGGTTATATACATCCATACTCGGTTACATAAAGTGATAATGAATAGATACAAATTGAGCAATGCCTTATTATGCATAATAGCTGCAGCTGTCAATATGTGCAATATGTAAAAATGTGAATATTTAAATCCTGATTTATTTAAACTTTGCAACAAAAGTAATAGAATATATTAGTATACCTCGATCATGTAAGACTATATCTTATCACACAGGAAACCTCAAGGAATATAATAAAATCTAGTAATTTAAGACTTATCTGGGGAGGTAATAAATGTAATACTTTAGGTACACTGAAAACCTTCCGTCGCATAAACACAACCTTGGATACATCTTTACTATCGATTTTCATATAAAATATTTTAGTATATATTTTAGTTTATATATCTGTTCGACTTAGTTTTCACAAATATATATATATATATATATATATATATATATATATATATATATATATATATATATATATATATATATATATATATATATATATATTTGTGAAAACTAAGTCGAACAGATCACTAATTAAAAGAGCAAATTTCGGACAAAAAGACATAATACACTTGCATCACACACCTGTAGGACAGCACTGTTTTACGAAAATTGCCTCGATTATTCCACACTCTGCCAGCCTTTTGAATACCATTGTTAAATCAAGCACATTTCTAACACCATCGAAAAAAGAACCAATTATGCTGTTGGTTTCTTCTGGCTTTTCTACCTCAAACTGCATAAAATAACAATCAATTTTTTCATCAATTCCAACAAAAAAAAACAAGGTATTACTTATGTGCAGACAAATACACTCTGTTCATCTGCGGTATGTATGTTTTTAAAACGCATATCTTGTTTTCAGTGTTTCAGAAAGGATAAGAATATGAACCTTCTTTTTGGTTTTTGTTCCATTTATGTCAGAAAACGTAAGCTCAACTTCGCTGACGTTTGTAACCACGACATCCACTGCTAAAATTGTTCCTCCGTTATCTCCACAATTACTGGAAAATTGAAGAAAGTTGTCGCCACACATTTCTAGTCCGGTTTCTAAATCAGAGACCAAGGCGTCTTCGGGGTTTTGCAGGACCTCATCAGCATCCGGACCGCCAACGGTGACATCAAATCCATTGTCTGTACTGCTCCACTCAAAAGTGTCTGAACTGCATACTATAAATTGGTCAAAAATGTAGTGTCATATGAATAAAGGAATTATCTATTAAGAAGAGTGACAACAACAACAACAACAACAACAACAGCAACAGCAACTACCACAATAATAATAATAATAATAATAATAATAATAATAATAATAATAATAATAATAATAATAATAATAATAATAATAATAATAATAATAATAATAATAATAATAATAATAATAATAATAATAATAATAATAACAATAATAATAAAAATAATAACTCCAATAATAATAATAACCATTGAGAGTTACGTTATATTTTAAAAGAAGAAATATGGGTGACGCACCTCCTGGCAATTTTGATGCAGTTTCAAGTGTTAATGTTGGTGTTGTCTCTGTTAATGAGACTGTGGAATTTGCCATGAGCGCAGTTGGTGTCGTTTCAAAGGTTGACGCTGGTGTTGGCTCTGTTAGTGAGACTGTAGAATTTTTCATGAGCGATGTTGATGGCGGTTCAAATGTTGATGTTGTCTCTGTTGTGGAATTTTCAGCTACTGGCATGGTGTATGTTGCAAACTGCATTTCTTCGGTAACATTCGTCGGTCCTGCTTCTATATTCACGACATTGCCAACCGCAAAAAGCATAAATAGTCCTGCAGTCAGAAGTCATACTTAAAGAGTCATTTTACTTACTATGACCGATAAAATATAATGTCAATCTTCATTCACTAATATTCATTTAATAAGTGCCACATTCATAAAAAACTTTCTGAATCAAAGGGTCTTTCTTTTTATCTCGAAGGAGTAATGAGATACATAAGTATACACCTACCTTGCACCCACATGTTAAATTTTCTATTTATTTCATCCCGGGACGTGTCTTTTATTTTTAATGTGTGACTTTTACTTAAAAGATATCGGCTTATCGATTGACTGTCTTACTGATATGTTGCTTTATTGATGTATAACATAACATACACAATGCTTTTATAGCTTACTGTATGAATATACAAAAGTTATGATATTATTTCGTAGAATAATATACCTTTATGAAAAAGACTGATTAGTTAGATATCTCAAACCTATAAATATGGTAGAAGATATGACTATTTGTATGTCACTATTTGTATATGACTATTTTTATATTTGACTATATGTAATCTTTAATTAATATAAGAAGTAATACAAAATCATTACGTTCCCAAGCAGTTCATGAATGTCCGCCAAAAAAGCAAACAAACGTCACGTCATTTATCATATTTAATACAATAGATAAAAATAAGAAATGGGCTTTTTATGGAACATGTCCATTGAAAAAGAAATTTTCTTTTCTATGATGTTAATTTGATTCATACAGAGTAAAATATTACCAAAAGGTTTACCTAAAATGAAGACGTTTTCACTGCTGTTCTATTACAGAACAAGCAAGTCTTATTACTGAAAGTACGATATCGCCTTAACCTTACTGAGTCAACAGACAACAATGGAAATATGCAATCTGTAAGAGAATATGTGCATGCAAAAATCACGAAGTAAAAATAAATGCACATTCGTATTTGATTAGATCCGAAACCCTTCCTTAGCTTTGCTCACTGTTTGAATTAGCCTACTAGAATTGTTACAGGCTGCAGGAGGGTTTTTCGGATCAGCTCTCCCTCTGTGTGGTTTCGTCATATTACTATTTAATAAAGGATTAAAATGTAGTTTTAAGTAAGAATGATTTTATCTGTTACATCGTACAACTGCATTTACACAAAAAAAGGTTTTCAAAATCTATAAATTGATATATTACCTGAGTGAATATAACACAACATGATATCTTTAGATCAGTTTCCTTAATCACTAATTTATGTGCAAAATGACTATAATTGATATTGTTTCATATTTCTTTATAATAAGGTAACAAATTAAACTCACTCCTCCCGCTATATATCGACTTTCTCAATTCGATCTGAATTTTGACGGTCACGTATTATATGCCTCTGTGTAATAAGTTACAGCAGTCAAACTTCGATGTTGTATGTCTCTTATCGTTATAATGTTTTTCAATAGAGTGCCTTTTCATTTAAGAGCATCAGTTTTTGAGCAAGTGGGTTCAGACTGGCTCCATGATACGGGTAGAAGAGAAAGATTCCAAGCACGAAGATCTCAAGTCACTGAGAGTGATAGACAAAAAAGTTTAACCACCTCCGGTTTATATACCTTTTTATTTTTTCCTTCAGGTTTCACGTCTCAAAAGGCACTGAAATTGCATGCATCCCTCGCTACGGCAATTTCATTTAATAATTTAGCACTAATTCTAGAAATTTGGAAGCCAAATTCTATAACTTTATGTACGTATGTTAAAAGGGGATAACGAAGGCGTAATAAAAGTTAAAACTATATCGTAAAAAAAGACGAGAGAGACTTGCAAACACAGGTGGTCGTTTTCCGGTACAAGGTTCTGATCTGGCTGCCAACGAGGGGTAATCTAAATGGTAACGTTACGACAAAAAAGGTTCTTGCTTATCATCCATATCTTTCCAAACATGAACCGGGAGGTCTGTGAATTTTTAATCTGCATTTGCATTTAAAATGCTTTTACTTATTCAGAATTTTTATAAATATTTAAATTGTATATAAAAATTAAATACATATCATAAACTGTAGAACATGAACTGTCGGTAGTCAAATTTTGAATATGATTTTGTATTGCCACATGTAAAACTGCTTTACAAGTTCTTGCGGCAAAACCCCACAAATATAGCAAAAGCCTTGTTTGTTTGATTGACATGGCTAATTATGGAATAGCATTAAATACGTACTGTTGCTTTGGCTATTGACGAATGTAGCAAAAAAAATCAATTTGATTCACGGTAATAAGCAGTAACAGCTAACATTGATAAATTTCTCACTGATTTATGCTACCGTTTAAAAAACGTGATTTAATGTTATGGTTTGTTGAGCTTATAGGCATTTATCGCAATTTATTGACAAAACGATTCAGCAAGCCTCATCTATTGAACAGAGAACCACCAATAAATGAACAATTAGTGTTATTATGGGCCGTATGACTAAAAACTCGAAACCGAGCGATATATTTCCTTTGAACTCCAATCAATCAATATATACTTTGCAATAGGACTTAACTGACTATTTGGTAATATAAATTTCAGTTTTTTAGCTGCTACATTCCCGTCAATTTCAAAATATATATTTCACTTGGGGATTACACAATCAGATTACAGGATGCACCCAAGTCATACCAATATGTCATATCTGTTACTCACAATAACGTTTCCATAAGTAGGTGATAAAGTCAAGCTTCTTTATGTTAAGGATCTCTACTCGAGTAATTTTCATGTACTTTGAATATTTGTTAAAGTTTTTGTGAAATAATTTATATATTGATATTGATTTACAAGCGAAATCATAAGGTATTGCCAAGTAAGTAACGATTGCTTCGAAGTTATCCTTTGATCAATTCTTATATTTTTACATATTTGAATATTTGAATAATATATGAGCATACTTCGCACTACAAATCCCTCAGTTTAACTGTGTAATGTAGAAAGAGAACTTGGGGCTGACCATTTTGTATTTGACCGCGATGTTTGTTCCGCTAACACATGTAATCATGTCTCATATAGCCAGCATAGCAGAAATATGCTTCTTTTGCCTCTGCAATACTTTCCTTTGCTATGATGTCGCCTTTGTGTTACATGAAAACATTCATTGCTCAAAATAAAATAGATTCCATTGCAAAGCCTTTGTCAGCATTGCGTGGCCTAACACCTATGATGTTCGAACGGATGTGATTAGTGAATTTTCGTGTGCGGCTAGAGAACACAAAGTTTATTTCCAATTTCTTTCTACTGGAGTGCACTGGGAGGCGTGTAATATTCATTAGAACATCTTCATCTTTATTACTTATACTAAAGCAGGTGTATTTAAGCTAAGATGGATTTCCCGTTCTTGTCAGTATGATATTTTCTGCTTCCATAAGACAATTAATTAATACACGCATCTGTAGGTGTATAGTTGGTAAACAATTGCAGTGCTATATTAGGCCATTTACATGCAAATACTTGGATGGCATTGTTTCTTTGTTCTAATGATAAAAAATATATTATGTGCGAAATATACAATGATATATTTGATCTAAAATAAACTATTCTGCAGAGTATATTGGCATGTATCTATATTTCTGTTATAAGATGATATAAAAACCTTTATGATTACATCAGGCTTAAATTAAGTAGAGTAATGTGTGTTGCGCTGAATTTGAATGATAATGTTCACATTTAAATCCAACAATCAAGACATTGCTTGTGGCAATGCTACTCATGATACTTGATTTATCTTTTCAGTCTGCAATGTCAAGGTATTGTTCACAAAATAATACCAGCAACCAGCGAGATTATATTATTCTCGTAGCTTGGACAAAATACTTGTCCGGAATGAGTGTCATGCCTAGAGAGGTTTTCTCTACAGATGGTAGGGTAGAGACGTCATCTGCCTGGAATTCAAATTTCTGTAGTAGCGACGTGATAAATAAGAACAAATCCATCCTGGCCAGATTTTCACCAAAGCAAGCACGCTGTCCTGTCAGTATGTAAACTTTAGTTAAAATAAATAACATAGCATAAATAACCATGGTCGACATAACAACTGATAACTGTTGAGTAATATTTGATACAGGAAAAATATATATTTTTTACAATATAATTTTGTCTTATGATAACATTTTACTGGTACAGCATTGGTTAATTAAGTTTTCCATCGACACCTGCTTGCCAGTTTACCATTTTTTCTCAACAACGCTATGTCCATTATTTCAAACAAGTACATTTTTATGCAAAAATTTGTTGGCATGTAAAAGTTTCAAGTTATACGTTCTCATATTTGAAAGAATGTGTTGTTAAATTGAAACGACGTGGTCAAGGCATTGAAAATACCTAATCCAAAGGCGATGAAACCTTCTGGACGCTTGAACGCTCCGTGCTGATTCAGAAATCGTTCTGGTCTGAAACTCTCTGGGTCGTCCCATTGTTCAGAACTCATGTGAACGGCATATATATTAATCATCAAAGTAGTGTCTTTGGGAATTGTGAACCCTCTTAGTTGTGCGGTTCTTGCTGTGTTGTGAAACAGTAGTACCGGTGCTGTAGCGGAAGGATATTGGTAAGTAATGTGCCTATTGTTTAAATACGACAGAATAAGTAAATAACTTCGATTTAGTTCTTTTAATTCCTAGTAAATACAAGATTAGTTTGAAAGAGAAAAATTTTGATTATCAAATTATTTTATATATTACAACAAATAATAATGTTTGAATAATGACAAACCAATGTTTCCACGTCTGAGCGATTCAAAAATAGTAGCCTCCACGTATGGCAATTTCACTTTGTTCTCAAGCGACGGAGGCCGATTTAAACCGATTTGCTGGAAAATACAAAAGAGAGCTCCATCGCGACATTCACAACGGGCTAGTTCAAAAATTGAAATTCATTTTATTATGATGAAAATATTTAGGTAAGGAGCATCATCTTGTGCCGGATTTAGACATTGTGAGGACGTATGAGACGGAGGCCCCTTAGCACCGCTAAACTATGCACATCATCAATGTTATTACACTAATTTTACAGGTACATTTGAAAGACAAACTTATAGGAATTTTAGGCGTGGTTTTCGAAGTCTTCAATCAAGTCATGGAATATATTTTTTTTAGAAATATCAACTTCTCTGCACAAAAGAGAGAGAGAGTGTGTATGTGTGTCTGTGTGTGTGTTTGTGAGAGAGAGAGAGAGAGCGAGAGAGAGAGATAGATAGAGAGAGAGAGAGAGAGAGAGAGAGAGAGAGAGAGAGAGAGAGAGGGCGCATCTAGACCGTCTTCGGCTATGGTTGTTCTCTTTGGACTCTTTGATTGTTTCGAGTTGCGAGAATG
Organism: Protula sp. h YS-2021; assembly: GCA_949752745.1. Classification (NCBI taxonomy): domain Eukaryota; kingdom Metazoa; phylum Annelida; class Polychaeta; order Sabellida; family Serpulidae; genus Protula; species Protula sp. h YS-2021. The sequence goes on from OX457027.1 coordinate 5,082,612, forward strand.
AGCGTTCAGCCGAATAGTTAGTGATCATTAGCGTAACAAATATGCGAAGAAGTATTTCTACATCTGGAATTGCTTCTTCTACTTTATCGTAAGTCATGATTTTGTGCATTCACTGTACGTTATCTCTCATTTTGTCATCCAGATAATAGTGGAAATCAAGCAAATCTGCTTTGCGAGTATTGTTCAAACCTGTCGGATATACATCTACAAGGTGTAACACCTTTTTATACTCTCCTCGTCTGAAAAACTGCGACCAGTAATGAGGTCGGGCTGTTGCAAAGCGGTTCTCTATATCTCACTGAGCCGTTTCATATTAGCTTCTAGTGTATTAATTATAACATTGAAGGTGCTAACACAGAATGTATCAATTGCCGACAAATATTACGTCGGGTGTAAGATCGTCATTAGGCTGCTTTTTACGTTTTCGTTTAGGTTTATCTTCAAATTTCTCAAAATCATCTCGTGTTTCCTTGATACTGCTGGAAAGTGTTTGCGGATAAAATACATGTTTGTAGATTTATTTGTTCTATTTGTAACGATTGACTGGTTTGGTGGAATTTAACTAATATGTGGTTCAAAATACAGAGCATTAAGACACCTCCAAGTATTTGCATGTTGGGTTGAGGATTTGAAGTAATATCATACAATGCATCTATGAAATCAGAATTGCAATCCATTAGGATGTCAGTCGTGTTTTTGTGCTTCCCAATGGCTGCCTAAGAGTAATTTAACTACACGTTTATTTTCAGTGTATTGCTTTAAAACAGCTCAACGATGTGTAGTAACAAAAAATACAGCTGCTGGGTGGTTGAGAAGAAATTAACACCAAGTGGACAGCAATCAACGGTGCTCTTGCCAATTAGATTAAGCGAATGTGCACCATACGGATATTAGTCTAAAACAATTTGCTGTACTTGACGGTAGCATTCTGTCATATTTGTAGCATTATCGAAAGACTGACCGTGACACTTGGTCATTGATAAACCACACGTTTTTGCTGGGTTATCTGTGATAATTCTTTCTAATTCCTCACCAGTGTGGCTTTGAATATCAAAAAAGTCAAATATATCTTTCTTCTGCAAAACATTTTTCTTTCTACCGTTTTGTGCTACATGGCACAGTATTTTGCACATTTGATCAATATATAGACAATCTGGGGTTGAATCAATCAACTGAAATATCCGGCCCTTATGATGTCATCTAAAATTGCCAAGGACACTGTTGGAGGTGTTTGTATTTTGTACAATAGTTCTTCATATATTGCTTTAGACAGGTATTTTTTTGTTCGTGTATTTTCAATACAATTTGCAAGAAATGGGAGAAATTCCGCTAAAAGTCCAGTTAATCTTGGGGAGCTACCATTGTTTGCTGACCCAAATTTCTCATCAGTACCTGAGAGAAATAACCGCGCTCAGCTAGTTTGCTTGTGACGGTTATTACTCGCTTCATTACGTTTCAACTGTAGTGATACTCTTTCTTTATCTGTCCAGCCAGTTTGTAACCTAAGTCCTGTTCAGATTTGCGAATAATGTGCACTATAAAATTTGTGGGTTTTCATGCTGGTCAAGAACATAAAGATTTTCCAGTCACTATATCCCTTTCCTGTATTAGAATACATAATGCTTATGGCTAGTGAGGCATAATTGACCTTTGCTCTATCGCTGCGGCGTGTGTGGATAGCACGCTTAACAGCGCTGACTAAAACTCATTAATCTGTAGTGTATCATTGTCGATTGTAGCTGCTTTATTTCTAGTACAAAATATTTGTGTCTGAAGTTTGAAGCCTATGGAGTAATACGGCACTGCTAATTATTATACCCATACCTCTTTAATTTGCTGTCTGCATTTGTCTTGAATTTCTGGATGTTTTGTAAGAAAAATGAATGTCCATAACAAGGCCGAGCTTGTGGTTTCTCCCCCAGCCCAAATCAAATCGACGATTGTTTGAAATATCCTTTGCTCTGTTTAAAACACATGCAAATGAAACAGGATTAACACTTACTACATCATAGCAGCTTTATAATATCTTGCTTTTGAAGCTGATCTTCTGTCCAATTCTTTCTATTTGTCAATATTTGCATTGTAATATTGACATATTATAACGCATATGAGAAAAATCCCAAATTTGAATAGGAATATACAGTAAAAGTAGAGATTGCTAATTTAATGTCTGTTGAATCACAAATCACAGATTTTTCTATGCATAATGATGCTTAAATTATTTTATGTGCTATCAACCTACACAAAATGTAGAAAAAAGTAAATAAGGAACTTATTTACTTTACCGCGTTTGCGGAATAAGAAATATGTATAAGATGGACGACTTGTCACCTGAGTACGTATCATAGTCACCACTTTGCTCTTTGGCTATGTACATGTCAACAAAATCTCGCAGGTTGTCGCTGTCAAACGTCTCACGGTGTTCTCTTATGACTTGCTTAATGAATGATTCCATATATTTGGAGATTTCTAGCAACTTTCTGATGTTAGGCTGAAAACAATAGATATGGTTTTCCTTATTTATTGTTCCTTTTAACATAAAGTTTCAGTTTGCAAGACCCACTTACTTTTGCAGTAACATTTTCCTTTTTATCAACTCACCATATTTTCTAACCCGACTGATAGAAACGTAAACCTTGGAATTGAGGTATATCTTGTTTTGGTTTAATAAAATATCAAATGCAAAGTTCTGTTTCATTTGAAATGACTTGTTTGAAATTGGGACGTTTTTGGTCTAAGTAGAACAATTCCGTCTACGGATGGAGTGATCAAGCTCTCTGTATCACAAACCGACCACTTTACCTGTAACAATGGCATTAGCCAAAGCATATACCAAGGAAGAAAAAGAAAAATGTTTTGAAATCCATTTCCCTTGAAGAGCTCATTTAATCCAGTTGTCAGTTTCTGATAGGCGGGCTCATTGTATGAGTACCTAAACATAGTATGCCATTGTGTATTCCAAGAGCACCTTTCTTCTATCACAGAATAAGCTTGTTGTTTTGCTTGTTTTTAGACATCTGCAAAATCTAATTTTTTTAGGAGACCAGTTTGTTGGCCTGTATGCTAGATAAAATATTCCCATACTACCTTTACATTAAATTAAATGAAACTATCAAAATCTGTATGTTATGTGTCAGATTTAAATGTGTGGATAATTGATATTGATATGAATAATTGATTTTTTTTTTACTTTTTAGTTAGTCCATGCCTACTATAACACTTCAACTTCTACATTTGTTTTCAATGTTTACTGTGTGGTATTATAAATATAGCATAACAATAATGAATTCCTTGCTGTGTTGGAATATTTAAAATATCAGGTGTTAGTTTTGAAGAGCAACAAAGCTTTGAAATAAAAACTGATCACGCAAATTAAGAACAGGTTTGAGTAGTTATTTAGAAAATTTATTCACCTGTTCCCAAATAGAATATTACAGATAACATTTAAAACTGCTCTGTTAAACAGTAAATCAAATTGAAACGGCTTTCCTTCTGTTGCATCAATCTCTTTTATGACTTCATTGACTTCGTCAAGAATTTTCTTTTCCATTAACTTATTGTCTCCACCAAATTCCTTCATTGATTGGACTGCAAGCTTTCTAAGCTTTCTCCAGGTTCTACCATTTTGAAATATAACTCCACCTTAATAGATTATATATATATATATATATATATATATATATATATATATATATATATATATATATATATATATATATATATATATATATATATATATATATATATGCTATTGATATTATTTGGAAATTTATTAAATTATACGCAATATGCACTTGTGATCAAACAGAAAATTCTTTCTTTCTGTATTTTGCACAGTGTATACTAATCTGTTACCTATATCTTTAGTGGTTAATCTAAGGAAAGGGTTATTCAAGGGACGATCCGACCACACGTCAGCATTGTCGAGCAATGCTTCTTTGATGACTGCCAAGTCAGTAAGCATGACGCCAGGCATATGCATGATCTGCAAACCTGTAAGAGAAACGAGAACCTATTGTATACATATATATATATATATAACCCTCGACCATAATATAAAGCAACCGTATAGTCACTAATAGCTTCAGCCAATAGAGCATATTCATATTATTTGTACAGTCCTAGCATGCGAAAATAATGTCCACTGAGGGAATTACACAGTTTTAGCAAGTCTGAACTCTTTCCTCAGTGCCCGTTTCCCCTAGTAGTTAACCTTTAGTATTGCAATGATTTAGTTGTAGTAAAATATAACTGTTAGATGCATCGAATACCATTGATCGATCATAATTATGTGAACAATCAGATCATAGAATCAGAACATCAGATCATAGAATTTTTTATCATATTTTCAGAAGTAAATATAACTATATGAATAGAACAAAAACATAAAATTGCTCAGTAGATTATTACTCAAAGAAGTGGAAAATATCAACAAAGATACAACTCACTACTTAAATTCAATAAAAAAACACAGTAAGTTTGCGTAATAGCACATATATTGATTATTCTGTTGGGCGTTTCCCTTGCATCCACCTAAGGCTTTTAAAAGTCGTTTGTTATTATTTGCGGAAAATCGCATTGAGCTGTCAATGAGTTTGCTGTGATGCACCATGTAGATTTCACCCAGTCTACGCCAGCCATACGTCATGGGGAAATTGGTCTAACATGTCACACAAAAATGAACACTTTTCCAGAATGTGACATTAATTTTAACATCAGTTTCGTTGAGCAGAAATATTTTCTGCTTTTCTCTGCAAGATCGCAATCACTGTTATATCACAATGCTAAAAATGTAAATTTCGAACGGCGCGCAAATGTTTGACTGTATGAATATGTTTCCATTGAAATATAAGAACTTTTGTTGTCTATCTGAGCTAATCTAACAACTGGCTTTCCGCATCGAAACAAAAATTTGGCTATTTCATTTCGTTGTTTAAACGTTTCCTTTACATTTTGCAAGAATGAACCATATCGAAGCGTTCGATATGCATCCATGAAATATTTAACTGAACTATATATTGAATTGGACAGGCAGATGAAGTACTTGTTTTTTTTTCGAACAATATAAAACTGACGACATGTTTTTCAAATCAGAAAGGTTACGATGTGTTTCGTCAATTAGTGATCAATCAAGTAAAATTATTTAAATTAAAGAAAAGCTTTTAGAGGTTAGAAGAATAGCTTAAAATGAATCTCCTGGTTGTTTTTTTATTTCCAAGCTAATTCTGTTTGGGAGGTTTGATACCAATTTATTGAATAGATGATGAAAAATATGAAAACGGACGTCAAAGGGGAATAGATAAGTGAACATGATTGACCTTATCAACAGTGACCCCTTGATGATTTTAGATCTAAGATACAATGGTTTTTTTTTTTTTAGATATTTCGGTGTAATTTAAGACGTCTTGAGACCTTGACAACTGAGAAATATAAAACATATATGACTTACAATCTTATTTGTAACTTTCGAGACACTAAATAAATACTTAAAGTACAGTGTACCAAGCATTTGTTCTCATATCCTGCTGTATTAAATTTCCATTTTTGAGTGTTTTATATATTTTGTGCCATAACGTGCCATTGCTATATAACTTTATAAAACATACATGAATTACAATCTTATTTGTAACTTTCAAGACACTTAATAATCACTTTAGGTACAATGTATCAATAAAGCATCATTATTATATAACTTTTAATAAAATATTCTTTCATTATTTTCAGCTGTGCAATGTACAAGCTAAAAACTTACTGTATAAACCACCATATTGTTTTCCCCATTTATCTGTAATTACATGAAAATTTTTCGTTTGTCCATGATAAATTAGATCCAAATGTCCAATAAAAGGCCATCCTTTAGGTCCTGGAGGCAAGCAACTTGGCACAAGGCTTTTCCAATACATGTAAAAGAAAAGAAAAAGACATAGTCCAATCACAACACACAACATGTTTATAGACTGAGCCACATAAGAGATTAGTAACTTGCTTTTAATATAAGCATTCCGTCTGAAGTTTGCAGAATGCATTATAAATTGACATACTTGAACCGAAACGATAAGAAAAAGTGTTAGTTAAAATCTATTAAGTCTATTCAGTTTTTTTCAGCCTTGAGGAACACTTATATATACATTTTTTTTACACAGACCTCTGCAATAAATATTCACCACTAAGTAAATGAGATCTTTAAGTAGCTAAAAAATTCGTGACAAGGGTCCTGTTAGTCATGTGACTGATGATGGTGCAGCTATGTATCAAACAGTCTCCAGTATCTTAAAGTGCCCTTCTGTTTTGCTACGTACTTTCTGTGACAGTGACGAATTGCACTATTATATCTTCTTTTTTCTCTTTATCATAGACAACTGTATAACATTCTTAAACCCTTTCAGGCCTCAAATCTTTGCAATTTAAGATTTTGTCGTGATATATCTAATTCGGTTTGTGGGGTATTTGGCTCAAAATTATCTGTACTTTCATTTGTTTCTTTTGGATTAGTTTAAGTTCCTGCATGAGGATTAACAGGTTCGATTAAATTATAATACGTTACACTGGAATAATTAAACATGTAGTATATATTGATTTGCTTCTATTGCTGATCACACAGCTTCATCAAACAATAAATACAAAACTCGAAACAAATAAACTTAATGACTTCGTATAAGGATTTACGATTTCCCGGTAAAATAAATAAATTAATACTTCAACACCGGAAATAAAAAAGTAATTTTTCCCGCTGTCATCAGATTGGCATGAAACAGGGGTGAATTTTATCAAGTGCCTAAATACCCAAATACTACTAATCTATAAACATAATGCATTAAATAGGTACACTTATAGATTTTAAAGTTATAAGAACTTCAATATATGTAAAATGTAAAGTCATTTCAAAATAAGCTGTTTTTGTATTCGCAAGGACGGAGTTTTTTCAGACAGGCCGTGTTAATCCACGGGTGGGCAGTCTCAGTATACGGACGGGCCCCAGTGGGAAACTCTGTGATTAATCTGTTGCAAATTAATAACTTTTATTCGCTAACTAACTGTTGAAAATAAACTAATAATTAAAACTTTAATAAAAAGTATGGGCTAACATAAATTATATAGGAAGGAATATGAATCGGATTAGATAATACTAATAGATTGTTACGTCTGAAATTCATATGGAAAAATCTCCTTTAGTAAGATTTTGAAGGAGAAAGTTTCATAAATAATTATTGAAGGTGAAATCTGATCCATACTTGAAGGAGAAAGTTTTATAAATAAATTTTCAAGGTGAAATCTTATCTAGACTTCATATAAACACTTGTTTGTTTTTTTGTTTACAATTTAATTACAGAGGAAATACATCTTTACTGGACCCACTGGCTTCATTTTTACTGGACCTACTGGCTCTATTTTATTATCAGTTTGACAAATTTACAAAACCGTCTGATTTGAAAGCGTACACAGCATTTCTGAAAAAATCAAACACTCAATGACTGGGCTTAGATAGTCGTCTTCGAACACATGTACGCAATATGCCGCGTACAATGAATTAGTACGGGAAAATTCCTCTACTGTATCGACTTGCAAGTGTCCCGCAGATCTCCTTAAAAGTTTGTACAATTCCACAGGATATATGAGTATACAAAGACACTTTGCAGTAAATAGCGGTGGATCTAGAAATTCACAACGGAGCAGAATGAGTGGATCACTACTGGAACAAATATGCTAAAAGTTTATTGATAATAGTGTATTGATAAAAACATAAGGATTTTACATCATCTTAAAACAAAGCAAAGTTTATCATTTGACATGTCAAATGATGTTTTTATTTTTCACGTTATGTTATATAAATGCAACATGAAGAAGTGGTGACATGATCAAAGGCTATTTTCATGTTATCAATCGGTTGCAGCTGTGGTAGAGCTGATTTGACACATGCATTACATGCAAAATATGGCAGATTTGACATTCCCCCAAAAATGGTATGGCTTCCTCGCCTCTACGATAATGAAAGCTAACAGGATCAATCGTTGAACTTCATTTGTAATAAGCTTAGAAAAGTTCAATTTTAGCCTTTTCAGAATAGTTATAGCAAATTTAGGTTGCTCTCATCTTGAAGTGAAGGATTTCAAACTTATTATCTTTGAACATTTCCTCAAAGGATTTCCTTTTGGATGATCAAGTTGATACTGTCGCTTCGATCAAAACCCCACACACTTTGCATGTCGAACCGACTGGCTTCTGTGCATCGTTCAGTCAACGATTTGTAAAAAGTAATTTTAGGTCCAACGAATGTCCACAAACAGTTAAAGATCATATTAGTGAAGAAATCGTAATAATAACAGCAAGTAAAATTCAAAAGGACTCTGAAGGGCACTCTGAAAAGTAGAAAAAAACTATGGCAATGTTGCCTTCGTTGCACACACTAACAGGGTTTGCTACTTCCATGCCTTCTCTAAGCAGAATCCGTACCAACCAGAAGATATTGTGCGCCTTGTACACCGATATCTATTTTCTTGCCTTGAAAATAACAAGGTAAATGTTAGATAACCTGGCTATGAAAGCTACCTATTTACGTGTGTCTATTACTCGGAGAAGTTGAAATGACTATACATTATAATACGACCTTAGTGATTGCATTCCCGTATAAGGAAATTACAGAAAATGACCAGAGTGCTCACATCCCTAACAAAATGAACTTGAAAACCAAGGAGGAATTTATATAATTAACTCACATAAGCGAAACATGACAATGATGAAGACTTCCTTAACAAGGCTTTCGCCTTTTCCTAACTAATATTGCTATGCGACACGAAAGTGATGTCATAGAACTTGAAAGCGTCTGGGAAGGACAAAAGAATTTATTCCAGCTCATATTGAGATATGAGAATGTGTGTTGGTATCGTGATAGTGATAGAGCAACACCTGTGAGCTCACCGCTGTCCGATTCCTTAACACGCCTTACTCGCATGCCGACTTCAATACAAACCACCAAACCACATTGGCTGTTTTAAAAGTTTTTTCTAGGCGTACTGAGCGTACTGTGTGGGCATTATATTTACAAGACTAGTATTATGTATGTCTTGCCAAATCCCCAACCGCTCCTCCCCACCTCAGGGAAGAGTAATATTCACATTAATTAAATAAGAAAAAAATTGTGATTTATTGTGTTTTTTTTATTTGATTCAACAAAAGAACATAGAAATCTTAAAATTTGTGAAATCGATGTATTTCCACTCAGCTAACAGAACATTTAGCATAATTTTGTGGGAAATCACTATGATTAAATAATCGCAAGAAGTGACGTTCTAAAGTTTATGAGTTTATGTTTGACATAAGCTCAATGATATGCCACGATTCATACTGTTAATTTTGAATTTAGAAGGCGCTCTATGAACTGATTTAAATACTCCTATGAAATGTAAGCATTCATTATATTCTAATGCTTGCTACAAATATGAACGGGAGTTATTTTGTAGCATAAACATTGCTTTTTCAAAAGCAAATGACAACTTAATACGCAATAATTGGCATAACACACTGCAAATGAACAAATATTAAAAATCAAGCTGACATTAGAAGAACATAACGCCAGTTATGATGTAACAACTCCTAACATATTTGAGTATGCTACAAATTCCTCTACATAAAATTCAGTATTGGTGCCCAAAACATTTGGCTGTACATACGCTTTAACGTCGCCCACACGGGTGAAAATCACTCTAATCATTTAAATGAGATCTTTTGTCTAAATCTAAATTGTGAATTCCGATTGTGAATTTATTACTGGAAGTTGCCATCCAGCATCATTCATCATCACATTATTCGGTTCATTTTAGCTCGTAAGAAGTAAAATTCTGGGAAACACAGGCATGGGTCCTGTTAATGTTTAACACTAGACTGTAAATTTTCCAAGAAAGGTCATCAAACTGGTGTTCGTTCCGGTGCAAACTGTAAAAATTTACTCACCCATCCTGGCCACAAATATCACTTTATGAATAATTTCCTCTCACTTCGGACTTATAAGCGAATTTTCACCGTGGCTCTGCCCATTTGATCATAAGTTCCATGACAGAACGAGAAATACAGAATGACTCAAAGGTTGCGATCTGGAATAAAATTTAATGGATAGGATTAGAACTGATTCCTGTAATATTTGGTATGTACTGTTATATGTTATTAATCTTTTAAACTGTCAAGTAAATTTAACATTAAGACAGTATTATTTTAACTGCGCGAACGAATTCGCGTGAGATCATTTAATGACGATTTCATTAATGTAATTAATGTAATTCAATTAGTGTCACAGATTATCATATAATGTGATCGAAGTACAGTTGGATCGATCTCAATATGGCTGTAGGATTTCGTTTATTGACAAATGTCGCGCTAGCAAAGTTACATGGTATAGCATGCGGACATAACTTCATCCTTGAATTACACCATGAATCCAGAAGGCTGTCATGGATATCGCTGCCATGGTTTCTTCTGTACATCTTGTTAAATATTTATTTACACTTGCCATTTGCAGAGATGAATGTCTGCTGTGTTTTGGTATAAAATAGATTAAAATTATGCCCATCTATGTAGTCCTTAATTGTAACTCGCTGTTTATACAGTAGTGTCTCGTTTGGCGACCACTGATATTTATACTATCATTTAGAGAGGACGTCGTTTTGTTAACGTTTTGTTACGTCTTCGTCGTCGCTCTGTCGCCGACTAGCTTTTAGTGCAATGGCCGTAGGACAACAAAGACGCGTGTCTCAATAACTGTTGTATCTTTTTGGCTCATAACCGTTAACAGTTCTCAAATAGAGGATATTTATGTAGTAATGGATGGAGGAGAGGCAGTCGCGCCTTCCGAGGCCGAGATCGTTGATAGGTTTACAGGCCTGAAACGTACTCGGTCCGGTCATATAGCACAGCTGACAAAGCTATTTAATGAAATAGAGAGACTGATGTTGAGCGCTGAAAGGCTGTGCAGCACACAAGAAACTTCAGCAGCAATTCCAGCGTTTTTGTGACTCCCACACGGCATGTGTTTCCGTCGTAACTGATGTTGTTGTGTATACTGATCTTGGGGGTAGCTACAATTCGCAGTGCAAAAATTTTGATGAGTACCAAGAGCGAATAACTCAGTGGCTCAGCGTAGCTCAGGCAAGATTAGAAACTCGCTCAATAACATCAAATGTGAGTAAAATATCCTCAAACGTGCTCTTGTCAAACTGTGTAAAAGGCAAAATCGCGGACCAGACTGAACCAAAAAGGCACACAGAAATCCGCTTGGTCGAACAGGAGGAATGGCGGGAAGAAAATTTCTGGCAGCTGGAACTTGCCAACGAAGAAAACGTTCATCGAGATGCCTTCAATCAAGAAGAGATCGCCAAATTCAACCCATTGGCGGTTTCAGGTGTGGAAGCTGGGGTATTAGCGCAGGGAAATCCCGACATTACAGTTGCGAATCTGTGCCGGATCTCAGCGAAGCTTTCAAGAAACTGTCACGTTCCATTCAGGGAGGCTTCAATTCGCCAAAACCTGAACCATTAACATTTAATGGAAACCCGGCAGACTTTTTTAAATTTATTAGTAACTTTGAAACGAATGTTGAAATTGGGTTACTGATTATAGGTCAAGGTTGAGTTATTTAACTCAGTATTGTACTGGTGAAGCTCGAAGGAGTATTGAAGATTGTGTTTTGTGGAAGGCTATGAGACGGCAAAGGGTGTATTGGCTTCAAGATATGGTAGACCACACGTGGTGCCTAAAGCTTATATTGATCAGTTAGTCAATGGTGATCAGCTGAAGCCAAACGATGCCCAGGGTCTTTCTGGTCTACAAAGAGAAATGTACAAGTGTTTCATTACCTTGTTCCAGATGGGATTTCTGTCTGATATTGGTAATACCGAAAATCTGCTGCGCATAGTCCGACGTTTACCTATGCACATTCGTACGAAGTGGGTCGATAAGGCATACGTTATTATCGAATCAGACAGAGAACCCAACTTTTCTGATCTCTCACAATTCATAGCCAGTAGAGCACGAATTGCGGGTTCTATGTATGGTCAAGACATGGTCAGTGAATCTAAAGGTACAAGCATTAACCTTATGAAAATCAAGCATGTTCGAACCAATCAGGGCACTAAAGGTACGACTCTTGTAACTCAAAGTGACAACCGGTCCGTCATCGAATCCGTCCGAAATTGCAGATGTTGCAACAGAAAGTGTCGCCAGTTAATAGATTGCTCAAGGTTTGAAAAATAAAATTTCATAGACCGTAAAAAACTTGTGAGAAAATTAAAGTTGTTTGACAACTGTTTCCAAGGAAAATATGTCGCAAAACAGTGCAGAAAGGAGAAGCAATGCACATTCGCTGGTTATGATGAAAAACACCACACGCTATTACATAGCTCAGGTGAATCATCACAACCTAGGGGGAACAGGCGCCGTCTGTATCCCGTTCAAATGTGAATTGCTCTAGTTCTGCGACCTGCAAAGCTGGGAAAGTGTGTATGTCGATCGTAACTGTGCGAATACAAGGTGCACATGGTAGATGTGTCGAAACGTACGCGTTGTTAGATAACGAATCGGACGTAACATTATGCGATAAACGTCTTCTGTCTAATTTGGGACTTACGGGTAGGTCAAAATCGTTTACGATTACTACGGTAAATAACGATAGGGTTACAAGACATGGTACCAAAGTAGACTTAGATGTCAAGCCTATAAATGGTACCTCTAGTTTTAAACTCAAAAAAGTGTGGTCGGTGCCTAAGCTCTTCGTATCATTGAGTGGGATGCTCAGTGGAAAAGACGTCAGTGCTTGGTCACACCTGCTGGGTATTCACATTCCAAAAATATATGCGAATGAAGTTATGCTGCTTATAGGTAGTGACGTTCCAGAGATACTCCATCCTCTAAAGGTTCCTCGTGGTAGGCCTGAAGAGCCATGCGCTATGAGGTCAATGTTAGGTTGAAAGTTGTGGGGTAAGTCTGCCAAGAAACAAGAAGCAGTCAAGCCAATGTGAACTTTCAGCAGTCGAAGGAAAATGAATTGCAAGCCCAACTCGAGCGGATGTTGAAGACTGATTTCAGAGACACCGCTGTCAGCGAGAACCCCTCGAAGATCAAACTGCCCTAAACATCACATAAACCCCACCACATTAGATGACGGCCGTTACAAGATGTCATTTCCTTGGCGATGTGATCCAGTACGTCTCCCGAATAACAAATCACTAGCAGAGGCAAGACTACGCCAATTGAAGAAAAAACTTCGGAAGGACCCGAACCTCTACGAAATGTACAAGGTTGCAATGGCTGACTATATCCCTAAAGGGTACGCTCGAGAAGTTGGAAATGGAAGCGACCATTTTTCGGAGCAAACTGGTACCTTCCACATCACTCAGTCTTAAACACAAACAAGCCGAACAAGGTCCGTGTGGTTTTTGAATGCGTTGCGAGGTTTAAAGGAACTTCTCTGAATGATCAAATTCTTCAGGGACCCGATTTGATTAACAGTTTAGCTGGCGTTCTTTTGCGTTTCAGGCAAGAACTGGTAGCTCTCACGGCCGATATAGAAGCAATGTTTCATCAAGTGAAGGTGACAGCGAATTATTGTGATTCACTCAGGTTCCTTTGGTGGTCAGAGGGTGACCTTGGTAAAGAACCAATTGAGTACTGCTTGACAGTACATCTGTTTTGGGCAACTTCATGTTCATGACCAAGCTGAGCAGCATATGCACTGAAAAGGTCAGCTAAGGATAGTGCCGATGATTTTGATGTGGACACCGTGTCAACTGTCAACAGCAACTTCTACGTAGATGACTGTCTGAAATCAGTATCTTTTGTGCAGAAAGCCGTCAATCTTGCTAATGATCTTCAAGCTTTACTCAGAAAAGGTGGCTTTCGACTGAGCTGACAATGTGGGTAAGTAATAGTAAGGAAGTACTCACGAGCATACAGCAGTCCGAAAGTTTTCCGTGGGTCGTGAACATGGTTTTCGACAGCTCACTTTTGGGTGTCCAGTGGAACGTCGATGAAGACACGCTTCAGTTCAGTATGAAACCCAAGGAAAAATCCTTAACTCGAAGGGGTATTTTGGCCATCGTCAGTTCACTGTTCGATCCCTGTTGATTGGTTGCTCCAGTAACGTTGCACGCCAAACTTCTTTTGCAGAGCTTATGCAGGGAGAATTTAGGTTGGGACGATAATATATCGGAAATCATGAAGAAACTTGGATTGCTTTGGCTAAATAAGCTTCCAAACCTCCGCAATGTTAGCATTAATCGATGCTAGAAGCCGAAAGACTTCTGTTCTCTTGCCGATGTAGAACTTCATGTGTTTTTTTATGCTTCAGAGTTAGGTTACGGGGCGTGCGCCTATCTTCTGCTCACAGACAATGACGGAAAAGGTGCTTCTGTTCTCGTTATGGATAAGTCCAGACTAGCGCCCATTAAACACGTTTCTATTCCTAGACTGGAATTACCAGCGGCAGCTGTTGTTTGTCGACTTGCCGACATGATCAAATCGGAGTTCGGATTTCAGATAGCCTACTGTTCTTTGGACAGATTCAACTATAGTGCTTGGCTATATCCGCAACCGCTCTCGACGGTTTAAAACATTTGTCGCAAATCGATTGAGCGTGATACATGATAGCACAACACCTTCTCAGTGGCGTCATGTGCCAAATGTGGTTAGATTGACCACGATTTTTTGTGCGGAACGGAATCTAGCTGGCCAAGTAAAAATTCTGTGAGAACGGTAGTGGATGAGGACGACATTGAAATTAAGAAAGAAGTAGAAGTCAACGCAATTTTCATAACTGCCGGCCTAGCAAGCCTACTCACAAGGTGTTCTCGCTGGTATGCCTTCAGCGAGCACTTGCTTGGCTACGTTTTCAAGAATACTGTGGCCTGAAATATCTTAAACCGGGCACCGCTGTGCTACAAACAAGAGAATTGTCATTGGAAGAACGTCAACGAGCTTCTAATGAAGTTGCAGCTCTGGTCCAAGCGCAAAGCTTTCCACGAGGGCTGGAAAGACTTCAGTCATCAAAGTCTATGGTTGTTTGTTTACTTGCCTGACAACAAAAGCAATTCATCTGGAGATCGCTCAAAGTCTCAGTACACTCTTTTCTCGGTGTCTTAACTCGGTTCATAAGTCGACGGGGCAAGCCCGAGAAAATATTTAGTGATAGCAGTAGCAACTTTACCGGTGGTGAGCGCGAACTACGTGAGGAGATCCAAAATTGGAATCAAAGCCAAATTCAACAACATTTAGTCCAAAAGGAGATAGAGTGGCACTTCTATCCGCCCCTCGCTTGTCATATGAGTTTGGGAAAGGATGATCCGATCCACCAGAAATATTTTGAAAGCATTGATTGGTGAAAATCGTGATTCGTTGCTGACATTTATTTCTGAAGTTGAGAAAATCCTCAATATCGTCCACTCACTCAAGGTAGCGATGACCACAGAGACCCAACACGTCTAACTCTTGGTCATCTTTTGATGATTAGACCAAATTCTAGCCTACCAGTCGGTATCTTTATAAAACACGACGCGTACAATAAACGTTGGTGGAAGCAAGCTCAGTACATGTCAAGCGTGTTCTGGAAGCGATGGGTCCGAGAATATTTACCGACTCTTCAAGTAAGGGAAAAGTGGCAACGTCCACACAGAAGTGTTGCTGTCGGAGATGTCATTCTATTGATTGACGAAAAGCAACCTCGAGGACAGTGGCCCCTTGGCGTCATACAAGAGATATTCAAGGGGAGGGATCAACTGTGCGTAGTTGTAAGGTGAGTACCAAAGTCACAACTTTGATAGTTTCTATCACTAAGCTGTGTTTGCTTGATGCAGCTGAGTAATACGATTTCAAAATTGTATATATGTAGCAGAGAACTAGAATTTAGGTTTGTGTTTCTCTTAATGTCCCTTAGCAACCGAATATAATATTGATGAACAGTCGTGTAAGTTCATGGCAGACGGTGTAAATTCGGTATTTTTTCCGATTGTTAATTTATTACAGGAGGTTGTCGTCCAGCATCACTCATCATCACGCATGATCTTATCTCCAAGAAACCACATTATTTGGTTCATTTTAGCTCGTGAGAAGTAAAATTCCGGGAAACACACACATGGGTTCTGTTAATGTTTAACACTAGACTGTAAATTTTTCCAAGAAATGTCATTAAACTGGTGTTCGCTCCGGTGCAAACTGTAAAAATTTACTCATCCATTCTGGCCACAAATATCGCTTTTTGAAAAATTTCCTCTCACTTCAGACTTATAAGCGAATTTTCACCGTGGCTCTGTTTATTTGATCAGAAGTTCCATGACAGAACGAGAAATACAGAATTACTCAAAGGTTGTGATCTGGAAAAAAATTAATGGATAGCATTAGAACTGATTTCTGCAATATTTGGTATGTACTGTTATGTGTTATTAATCTTTTAAACTGTCAAGTAAATTTAACATTAAGTGTTATTTTAACTGCGCGAACGAATTCGCGTGAGATCATTTAATGACGATGTCATTAATGTAATTAATGTAATTCAATTAGTGCCACAGATTATCATATCATGTGATCGACGTACAGTGGAACTCTGTTGGATCGGTATCAATATGGATTTCGTTTATTAACAAATGTCGCGCTAGCAAAGTTACATGGTATAGCATGCGGACATAACTTCGTCCTTGAATTACACCATGAATCCAGAAGGCTGTCATGGATATCGCTGCCATGGTTTCTTCTATACATCTTGTTAAATATTTATTTACACTTGCCATTTGCAGAGATAAATGTCTGCTGAGTTTTGGTATAAAATAGATTAAAATTATGCCTATCTATGTAGTCCTTAATTGTAACTCGCTGTTTATACAGTAGTGTCACTGATATTTATACTATCATTTAGAGAGGTGGTTGTTTTGTTAACTGTAAAATTAGTTTACTAGTGTATTTTAATTGGTTTCTTCTAAAGAACCGTTCCTTTCCGTCTCGTCTCGTGTCGTCTATGTCTTCGTCGCCGTCGTGTCGTCGACAAGCATTTAGTGCAATGGCGTTAGGACAATAAAGACGCGTGTCTCAATAATTGTTGTATCTTTTTTGCACCTAACCGTTAGCAGATGTGATAATTAAAATATAAGGTTTTCTGTCTTAATGCCACTAGTATGTTGTGCTCATATAAAAGTGATGTTTTTTTAGCCTTTTATGGAAATATAAGATCAGGACATGGTAATTTAACCTGCAGTCATTCGCCATACGCATTATGCAAATAAGCAAATAGGTCATAGTTGCGTGACAGTGTCAATAGCATGTTAATCACTGTTTAAAACCCCAGCTTTCCTTGCCTGCTTTTCATTGAATACTAACCTAAAATACATACATTTCACTTTCTATAGACCAGCACAGCAAACCAATTCAATTTGTCTCAGACATTGGTTCAGCGAATGATATCATACTGGCTATAATTCTGTGATAAATGCCATGCAAAATGACGGAACTTTTTTATTATCATCGCAAATACTTTAATTGATAATAGTTGATATCACAGACAATGATTTACGTAGTTTTTCTAGAGAAATATGTGATACTTATTGATACCTGATAACTAAACCTGTGTTAAGGAGAAATAATTTCCTTTGTCTCTTACAGATGCATAAAAATGCACCCTCAATATTGCTCTTAATTCTATGATCCAGAAAAGTTTTTGGATGACAGAATTGCCTATGTACGAGCCAGAGATTTTGATGGCATTAATTTTAACTTTGGAGGAATGAGACATAAAAGGAAGTTTACTCTGTGATATTTTTAATCGTGTTAACTTTTCACTTTAAAACTTCTACATTTATATTCATGCTGGGATTTATTCGAAAAAGAAAAAGTGATTAAGCCACTTATGTTACATTTGGTAGTTCATGAAAATTTATCATCAGTATTTGAGCAAATTTGTATAAAGAGAATACTTGACAGGAAATGCGAGCTGCAAATTAGGCCCATTCGAATAAAGAAACTGTTGCTAATAGCTGCTGTGCAACTTTTAGAGTAGCTTACAAGGTACCAGAGATCATATGGTAAGTATTACTCAACCCCTTCAGCTGCTAGGTTCGTTTGCATTTGCCACATCAAGTTTGTAATGACTAAGACGCAAATAATATTTTGTATCATCGCTTATATTAAAACTTTTTTGTAGCACAAATTGAAGCCCCAAATTTTCTTTACGCACAAACGTGCAAAAATCTTTCGGAATTTTTATGACTTCTATTTTAGCACTGGATCGTAGATATACCCGAAAACCCTTTGTTTTTTCCTGTTGCTCAATTTATAAACGTAACCCTGATTTCTATGACACCTTGGAGGCATTGCAGACAATTCAAAATACACATGCATCGTTGGTATTCGTGCAAAATTTAAGCATTTAAATGCAGAAACTTCATGAATTCAGACTTAAAATGTACTTCAATTTTTCCATATGAAGAGAAAAGTAGACCAATTGCGACTACGAGCTGCTAAAATTACGCTTGGAACCATTAAAATTACGATCATGAAGTTGTTTACAGTTTGTTTTTTGTTCACAATCAAAACACAACTTTCTCCAACGTCTAATAGTAGGGTGAAAACGTTGGTTCTACCGCACACAAAGAATTAAGAAACGACATGACCTCTATGAGAACCACTGCATACAAAGAATTAAGAAACGACATGACCTCTATGAGAACCACTGCATAGGAACGGATGATTGTGACGTCATAATCATTGTGACAGTCATATCAGTAAGTGGAGCAAGGGAGCAAAAGTTGTAGAACTACAATTGGATCACATCAGATCCAGGGATGGCATCCAGTGACAACTATTTCGGTAAGTGTTTATTGAAACTTTATAAATAAAAAGTGAACTTTGTAAACAAACTTTGTAAACAAACTTTGTAAACAAACTTTAGTTATTTGCATAATTGAAACTTTGTAAACAAACTTTGTAAACAAACTGTGTAAACAAACTTTATAAATAAAATTTGTAAACAAACTTTGTAAACAAACTTTATAAACAAAATTTGTAAACAAACTTTGTAAACAAACTGTGTAAACAAACTGTGTAAACAAACTTTGTAAACAAACTTTATAAACAAAATTTGTAAACAAACTTTGTAAACAAACTTGACTTATTTACATAATTGAAAATTTGTAAACAAACTTTGTAAACAAAATTTGTAAACAAACTTTGTAAACAAAATTTGTAAACAAACTTTGGTTATTTACATAATTGAAACTCATTGAAACTTTGTAGACAAGCTTTGTAAACAAACTTTGTAAACAAACTTTGTAAACACAATTTGTAAACAAACTTTGTAAACAAACTTTGTAAACACAATTTGTAAACAAACTTTGTAAGCAAACTTTGTAAACAAAATTTGTAAACAAAATTTGTAACAAACTTTGGTTATTTGCATAATTGAAACTCATTGAAACTTTGTAAACAAACTATGTAAACAAACTTTGTAAACACAATTTGTAAACAAACTTTATAAACAAACTTTGTAAACAAAATTTGTAAACCAACTTTGGTTATTTGCATAATTGAAACTCATTGAAACTTTATAAACAAACTTAGTAAACAAACTTCTTTTTTTTTCTTTTTTTTTTTCATTTCCCACACACACACACACACACACAAATACCACGACTGAGCGTTTCATTTCGTAAGTCGCATAGGTATTTTAACCTTCTGATGGCAACTTTTTTCCCCACACTCTCCACACACACACACACACCACGACTGAGCATTTCATAAGCCGCATAGGTATTTCAACCTTTTGACGGCAACTTTTTTTCCCCCACACTCTCATGCATACATACCAACACCATGATAAAATGTTTTGCTTATGTTGCTCTTTGTACTCCATTATTCTACTTTTTTTTTTGTTTGAAATGCAGTGTTTACTTAGAAAAGAAAATGGCGTCATACAACCTACAATCGTCATCAGCAGCATTTCGTCATCAGTGTAATCAGACTGCGTAATCAGATTTCGTCATCAAACAATGCAGACAGCGGTGTTAGGCTTTTTGTTTTTCTGAGGCAGCAGTGTCTAACTGCTTGGCGTTGCAGTATGCAGTGTTATACTTGACCGATTTGCATGAAAATTTTACTGTTTAATTCAGTTTTATATCTAGTTTTCACATAGTCATGGACTGGTTGTGCAGCTAGCTGTGTGCATATTTACCGTCATTTTAATTTTGTAAAAAGTGGGATAACTTTCGTTATGATTGACAGATTTGCATGAAACTTTCACTGTTTGAGTCAGTTTTATATCTAGTTTTAACATTAAGTAGTCATAGGCTATTTGTGCAGTTGGCTGTGTGCATTTTTACCGCCATTTTAACTTAAAATTGTGATAACTTTCGTTATAACTTTCGTTATAGTTAACTGAAAATTTCACCATTACAGTGCTTCTTCGCGGATGAATACCATTTGGCAGACCATTTAACTTCACCGCTAGATGTCTCTGCTGCGTAGCAGTGCAGCTGTACAACTTCACAACTGTAAGTGAGACATTCATATACACAAGTAAAATTCTGCTGAGTCAGCAATTTTAACATTTTGGAAACAAGTTTGAACAAGTTACACACCATATTTTGATTACATGGAAGTAGCATAAAAGCATGAGTGAAACATGTCAACTAGTGATACATTCTGCTGAGTCAACACACCATTGAAGTGGTATAAAAGGAAGAGTAAAACGTGTATTTTACTTCATTTCAGTTCTAGCAGTTGAAGAGACAACAACGATGGCACCAGTCTACTGTCATGATTGTGATGTGACATTTCCATCTCTGGAAGTGTTCGTGACACATACATGCAAACCAGCTAGGATGAAACGTGCTCATGAAGAGCTTGTTGAGCAGATTGAAGCCAAGAGACGAAAGACCGTACAAGATGGTGTTGAAAGACCTGATCCAGTCCTCTGCTGTAAATGCGCCAAGATATTTTCCTCTTTGGATGCATTTGAGACACATGCATGTGATGAGATGGAAAATGTGTCTCATGAAGAACAAAGAAAGAAAGAGACAGGACAAGTAGGCAGAGGCAGAAGAGTGAGTCTTGGTGAAAACGCACAGGAAAGGCGGTTTGAGCCTGAAGATGGATCGGATTTGCTACTTGAAATGCGACAACAAGAGAACCGGATTAAGAGACATTTGCTAGAGACGTTAAACCATGGCATGAAATGGTACATTGTGGTACATGCACGCTTCAAGAAAATGACACCAAATGTTGAAGGTGTGATGGTAGAACAAGTGGATAATGCCTTCATCAGTAGTCCGACATATGCAGCATACAATCCAACGGATATTGAGAAGGACTTACCAGAAGCCTATAAAGAATTGTTTACCAGGTTTGATGAACATGAGCGACAAGGCTCTGGTTGGGTGTTGGATAACATATTATTCATTGAAGTGCATACAGCTACGTCAGCGCCACTGGAAGCGAGCAGTTTTATCCCACTACCGAAGAAAGTAAAGACTACAAAGGCGGTGTTAAACATTCAGAATAAAGACAACAAGTGCTTCTTATGGTCTGTATTGGCTCACCTTCACCCTTCAACAAGCAATGACCCACAGCGTGTGCATCAATACAAGCTATTTGAGAACGAATTGAAGGTGGAAGACATGACATTTCCAACACCGATTACAGACATTCCAAAGTTTGAAAAGGAGAACGATATGTCCATTAACGTGTTTGGATATGAACATGATGTCGTTGTTCCCATACAACTCAGTCGAAACACCAGCGCCAGAGAAATCAACTTACTTTTGATTAGCAATGACAAGACAAGACATTACTGCCTCATCAAGAATTTCAGCAGACTGATGGCTTATCGAACAAAGCGTCAGAATGCAATATTTTATTGTTTCAACTGTCTTCATGGGTTTATGCGACAAGATCTTTTAGACAAGCATCGTGAAGTGTGTGGCA
This sequence comes from Protula sp. h YS-2021, assembly GCA_949752745.1. Taxonomy (NCBI): domain Eukaryota; kingdom Metazoa; phylum Annelida; class Polychaeta; order Sabellida; family Serpulidae; genus Protula; species Protula sp. h YS-2021. The sequence goes on from OX457027.1 coordinate 5,104,554, forward strand.
AGCATGGCGCACAACGTTTATCATTCCCCAAGGAACCCTTCATCAAGTTCAAGAATATAGCCAAACAACAGCGAGCGCCGTTTGTCATTTATGCAGACTTTGAATGTTTCACGAAAAAGCATGAAGGAGACAAGTATCAACATCATCGTCCAAACAGCTTTGCCTACGTGGTTGTGAGCCAGTATGAGACACGCGCTCCAGTCCTGTATCGAGGCGATAATGCTGTGAAAGTCTTTTTAGACCATATGGTATATGAACGTGATCGTATTGTGCATGGTCTACAGCAGAAAAAGAAAATAGTCATGACTTGTGAAGATGAAGAGCATTATAAGAACGCCACAGATTGCTACATTTGTCATGAGCCTCTAGGAGCAGATCGTGTGAGAGATCATGATCATATCAATGGCAAATACCGCGGAGCTGCACATAATGAATGCAATTTACAATTCCGATTTCGAAAAGATCAGCAGGATGTTGAAGATTCTTTCATCATTCCTGTGTTTTTCCACAATTTACGAGGCTATGACAGCCATTTGATCATGGAAGAAATTGGAAAGTTCAAAAACGAAAGGATTACAGTCATTCCCAACACCGTTGAGAAATATATTGCATTCACCATGAGCAATCTGAAATTTACAGACAGCTTTCAGTTCATGAGTACTTCTCTACAGAAGTTGGTCTCCAACCTGGCGGCAGAAGGGAAAGACAACTTTTATCACATGACGTCACACATTCACGATAGCGACCAACAAGATTTACTGTTGAGAAAGGGAGTGTACCCTTATGATTACGTGGATGAGCCATCCAAGTTTGCTGAAACACAACTGCCGTCCAAAGACAAGTTTTACAGTCTACTCAGTGAAGAAGACATTAGCGATGAGGATTATGCGCATGCGCAGAAGGTGTGGGAGACATTCCACTGTACTACATTTGGCGAATACCATGACTTGTACCTGAAATCAGATGTGTTGCTGCTGGCTGACGTGTTTGAAAACTTTCGTCACGTATGTCTTAACACGTATGAATTGGATCCTGCTCACTACTATACAGCGCCAGGACTGTCGTGGGATGCCATGTTGAAAGCGACAAAGGTGAAATTGGAATTGATCAACGACATTGACATGTACCAAATGGTTGAACAAGGCCTACGTGGGGGAATATCTGTCATCACACACAAGTATGCGAAAGCAAATAACCCCTACGTAGCAGATTACGATCCCTTGAAACCGACCAACTACTTGACGTACCTGGATGCAAACAACTTGTATGGTTGGGCCATGTCGCAAAGCATGCCAGAAAGTGGATTTATGTGGGTGAGCGAGCCAGAATCCATTGACTTTATGGATGTGGATGAAGATGATGAGATTGGCTACATTTTAGAAGTGGATTTAGAATACCCATATTCAATCCATGATCATCATAATCACTATCCAGTGGCTCCAGAACGGAAATGTGTGAAAGTGGGAGAATTATCAGAGCATAGTCAGAAGCTACGGAAAGATCTAAACATGAAAGGCAAGCCTAGTGAAAAGCTCATTCCCAACTTATGCGACAAGAAGAAATATGTGCTTCATTATAGAAATTTACAGCAATATGTCTCACTGGGATTGAAAGTCACGAAGGTGCATCGTGCCATCATGTTTGCACAGAGCAAATGGTTGGCAAAATACATCTCCTTGAACACAGAAAAGAGAAAGTTGGCTAAGAACCCGTTTGAGAAAGACTTCTTCAAATTGATGAACAACTCGGTGTTTGGCAAAACCATGGAAAATGTAAGAAAGCGCATGAATGTGGAACTTGTTCACCAGGAAAAACGGTTCAAGAAACTTGTAGCCAAACCTTCCTTCCACAAATTTAGAATTTTCAACGAAGATTTAACCGCGGTACATTTGCGCAAAGTGGATCTGCTTCTGGATAAACCCATTCAAGTTGGGTTCACCATTCTCGACCTCAGCAAGGTGCTCATGTTCCACTTTCATTACAACTACATCATGATCAAGTATCCCAACGCCAAACTCTTGTTCAGCGACACCGACAGTCTATGTTATGACATAGAAACGGACGATATATACAAAGACATGCAGGAAGATGCTGACTTGTTCGACACAAGTGACTATCCCCCAGATCATTTCCTGCATTCCAACGTGAACAAGAAAGTGCTTGGGAAAATGAAAGATGAGACGGCGGGCATTCCCATTGAAGAGTTTGTTGGACTTCGGCCGAAAATGTATAGTATGATGTATGGTGGGAAAGAAAAACGTACGGCCAAAGGCATCACTCGCGCGTGTCAAAGACGGATGAAACATCAGCAGTATAGAGACAGTTTGTTCAACCAAACGCAAACGATGACTACAGGACACATCATTCGAAGTCATAACCACCAGATCTTCTCGGAGAAGTTGAGGAAAGTGGCTCTCTCTCCCTTTGATGACAAGCGATATGTGATGAGTGATGGCTATTCCACTTTGGCGCATGGGCATTACAGTATATAAGGGGGAGACACTTCAACTTTAGAGTCAGTTGTGGTGTGAACACTGAAGCGTCAACATGAATCGGAAAAGATCTGCACCAACGGATATGGATACTCTTGCTGATACAGTCAAAGACATGAAAGTGAAACATCCTGATACTACCATTAAGAAATTAAAAGTGGAGACGACGGTACCAACACCACAGTCGTGGGATGGAATGCTTTCTCTAGGCAATGGAAAGTATATCAAGATTATGAAACAAAGTAATGAAGGTGTGGTGAACATTCGCAAATACCTCAGAGATGAGGGGACTGGAAAAAACCGTCCAACGAAAAAGGGTATCTTGCTGACAATACCTGAATGGAAAATGCTGAAGAAGCAGGTGAAAGAAGTGGATAAAAGGCTTCGCAGACAAGACGACAAGTCATAACAAGGTAAAAACATGAATGCACTCATGCTGAACGGTGGTGTTTACCTTACTGTCAATGAGAGGAATGAAGTGATACTAGATTCTAAGACAAGTTATCATCGGTTTAAACCTGAAGTGTGGAAAGACTTTAAAAACATACCACTTGAACCTGGGTTTAAACGTAGACTTGAAAATAAAGTGGAAGTGACGGTAGCTGAATATGATTCTAACATACGTGTAGAAATCTGTAGAAATCTTTTACAGGATTATCCAAAGGATTATAAGGGAGTTGTGCCAGATACACCATATACAGATTTGATCCTCTTTGATATCAAGAATTGGCGCGCAGTCTTACGATTCCTAGAAGCGATACAACATCCACTCTTCACCATCTTGCGAGCATAAAAACGTCTTTGCAGACAAGGAGACAGCTCATAGTTCATCTGACTGTTGAACGAGATGGAAGACTTTTTAACGGAATATAAACCAATTACGCATGGATTCTCATATCTGAGAAACGAATATGATGACATTGTGCTTAGACATTTTGGACAGTATCTCGTCCTATCACTTGATGATCAATCCGTGTTGAAAGATCATCTAGAGAAGTTCAGGATACCTGGCTTTCTCCTGACAGTCTCAAATGAATTAGAAGTGCGTGTGACTGAGAACGGTCTAGACGTGTTTGTACAATTTCGTCAATATGACGAGCTTACAGAAAACTATGACTACATCACCCTCAACACAGTGGAATGGAACGCGTTGTTGCAAGCATTGGATTGGAAAGAACCTAACGCTTGAATTCAAAGAAACAGAAATATGGCTTATGCGGGGCACCAAATTCATTGAGCTGACACAACCTATGCGTGTGATGGACATTGACTTAGAAGAAGGATATGAACTGAAACTGTCTGAACATGAAACTGTTAAAGTGATAAAGTTTGGTGATGTGTGTTATGTGAGCTTTCATAGCATTTACAAACATGGATGTAATGTCTACGATACCTATATCAATTTAGATTCTAATGAATGGTATTCATTGATGAATGTATTGAAAAATGAATGTGTTTGTAAATAAAAAGTTTGTAAATAGTGTAAATAGACTTTGTAGTTAAGAGTTTGTAGTTAAGAATTTTGTAAATAGTGTAAATAGTGTAAATAAAAGTTTGTAAATAGTGTAAATAGAATTTGTAGTTAAGAATTTGTAAATAGTGTAAATAGCGTTTGTAGTTAAGAGTTTGTAAATAGTGTTTGTAAACTTTGTAAATAGTGTTTGTAAACTTTGTAAATAGTGTTTGTAGTTAAGAATTTGTAAATAGAACACAATAAACAAGACAGTTGTTTGAAACTTGATTTGTTTTATTTAACAACAACAACTTAACTAATATAACAACAACAACAACTTAACTAATATAACAACAACAACAACTTAACTAATATAACAACAACAACTTAACTAATATAACAACAACAACATTAATAAAACAATGGTTTATAATGTCTATATACAAAATCCTTTACAATAAAATCACCATCCTTTCTTTTTAATATATTCACAATATCAAACATACTCTGACCTCGAGCTCTGTGCAATATATAATATACACAATAAAAACCACATGACGATGATATTAGCGTTTGTAATGAGATAGAATTATACATATAGTCATTTCTTAAAAACATGTCTAAACGATCATCGAGAGGGAACAGTCCATAAGAGTCAAAATATTCCACAGGGTCTTTATCATAATACACTGCCACCCAATGTTCTCCTGGTTCATCTTGATCGTCTGTGTTGATCACATAGGCGCCGCGTTGTAAAGACGGTAACTGGTCCATGGCAAACACGCCTTGAAACAAGTCTTTGGTCATGACATCATGACTCAATATGGCATCAATCTGCTTCGTGTTCATGACTGGTAGTCGAATTGGATGCTGCGATTGGCACTGATCTCAATAATGTTGTCAAATTCAGCATAGACAATGACATTGATTGTAGGTTGCAAAGCCCTAGCAAAGTTCATTTCTAGCCGCAAATTCCCATGCTTGATCAGGGGGAAATGATCATCACCATCATAATCCGGTGTTAAGTCAAACGAAAATAAAGCATAACCTCTAGGCCAATCTTCCCGTTTTATAATGGAACTTTTCTCACCATTCAACCGATCAAACGATTTGTAAAGCGTTTCAAAAGCGTCCAGGTATTTGTTCTGTGTAATGTCAAGCTTGAGAGGTTTGGATAGAACTGGTTCACCATCCGTGTACAGTTGCATATAGTCCAGATTAAAATGATCAAAATTGTATGGATTCCTCAATACTGATCCACCAAAAGCTTCATTATGAACCAGACCAATGACAATACGATTTGGTAATTGACCCAAAAAGATGTTATCTTTCACAAAAGACTGAAATCCTGCTGGAATAGCAGGATTTCAGTCTTTTGTGAAAGATAACATCTTTTTGGGTCAATTACCAAATCGTATTGTCATTGGTCTGGTTCATAATGAAGCTTTTGGTGGATCAGTATTGAGGAATCCATACAATTTTGATCATTTTAATCTGGACTATATGCAACTGTACACGGATGGTGAACCAGTTCTATCCAAACCTCTCAAGCTTGACATTACACAGAACAAATACCTGGACGCTTTTGAAACGCTTTACAAATCGTTTGATCGGTTGAATGGTGAGAAAAGTTCCATTATAAAACGGGAAGATTGGCCTAGAGGTTATGCTTTATTTTCGTTTGACTTAACACCGGATTATGATGGTGATGATCATTTCCCCCTGATCAAGCATGGGAATTTGCGGCTAGAAATGAACTTTGCTAGGGCTTTGCAACCTACAATCAATGTCATTGTCTATGCTGAATTTGACAACATTATTGAGATCAGTGCCAATCGCAGCATCCAATTCGACTACCAGTCATGAACACGAAGCAGATTGATGCCATATTGAGTCATGATGTCATGACCAAAGACTTGTTTCAAGGCGTGTTTGCCATGGACCAGTTACCGTCTTTACAACGCGGCGCCTATGTGATCAACACAGACGATCAAGATGAACCAGGAGAACATTGGGTGGCAGTGTATTATGATAAAGACCCTGTGGAATATTTTGACTCTTATGGACTGTTCCCTCTCGATGATCGTTTAGACATGTTTTTAAGAAATGACTATATGTATAATTCTATCTCATTACAAACGCTAATATCATCGTCATGTGGTTTTTATTGTGTATATTATATATTGCACAGAGCTCGAGGTCAGAGTATGTTTGATATTGTGAATATATTAAAAAGAAAGGATGGTGATTTTATTGTAAAGGATTTTGTATATAGACATTATAAACCATTGTTTTATTAATGTTGTTGTTGTTATATTAGTTAAGTTGTTGTTGTTATATTAGTTAAGTTGTTGTTGTTGTTATATTAGTTAAGTTGTTGTTGTTGTTATATTAGTTAAGTTGTTGTTGTTAAATAAAACAAATCAAGTTTCAAACAACTGTCTTGTTTATTGTGTTCTATTTACAAATTCTTAACTACAAACACTATTTACAAAGTTTACAAACACTATTTACAAACTCTTAACTACAAACGCTATTTACACTATTTACAAATTCTTAACTACAAATTCTATTTACACTATTTACAAACTTTTATTTACACTATTTACACTATTTACAAAATTCTTAACTACAAACTCTTAACTACAAAGTCTATTTACACTATTTACAAACTTTTTATTTACAAACACATTCATTTTTCAATACATTCATCAATGAATACCATTCATTAGAATCTAAATTGATATAGGTATCGTAGACATTACATCCATGTTTGTAAATGCTATGAAAGCTCACATAACACACATCACCAAACTTTATCACTTTAACAGTTTCATGTTCAGACAGTTTCAGTTCATATCCTTCTTCTAAGTCAATGTCCATCACACGCATAGGTTGTGTCAGCTCAATGAATTTGGTGCCCCGCATAAGCCATATTTCTGTTTCTTTGAATTCAAGCGTTAGGTTCTTTCCAATCCAATGCTTGCAACAACGCGTTCCATTCCACTGTGTTGAGGGTGATGTAGTCATAGTTTTCTGTAAGCTCGTCATATTGACGAAATTGTACAAACACGTCTAGACCGTTCTCAGTCACACGCACTTCTAATTCATTTGAGACTGTCAGGAGAAAGCCAGGTATCCTGAACTTCTCTAGATGATCTTTCAACACGGATTGATCATCAAGTGATAGGACGAGATACTGTCCAAAATGTCTAAGCACAATGTCATCATATTCGTTTCTCAGATATGAGAATCCATGCGTAATTGGTTTATATTCCGTTAAAAAGTCTTCCATCTCGTTCAACAGTCAGATGAACTATGAGCTGTCTCCTTGTCTGCAAAGACGTTTTTATGCTCGCAAGATGGTGAAGAGTGGATGTTGTATCGCTTCTAGGAATCGTAAGACTGCGCGCCAATTCTTGATATCAAAGAGGATCAAATCTGTATATGGTGTATCTGGCACAACTCCCTTATAATCCTTTGGATAATCCTGTAAAAGATTTCTACAGATTTCTACACGTATGTTAGAATCATATTCAGCTACCGTCACTTCCACTTTATTTTCAAGTCTACGTTTAAACCCAGGTTCAAGTGGTATGTTTTTAAAGTCTTTCCACACTTCAGGTTTAAACCGATGATAACTTGTCTTAGAATCTAGTATCACTTCATTCCTCTCATTGACAGTAAGGTAAACACCACCGTTCAGCATGAGTGCATTCATGTTTTTACCTTGTTATGACTTGTCGTCTTGTCTGCGAAGCCTTTTATCCACTTCTTTCACCTGCTTCTTCAGCATTTTCCATTCAGGTATTGTCAGCAAGATACCCTTTTTCGTTGGACGGTTTTTTCCAGTCCCCTCATCTCTGAGGTATTTGCGAATGTTCACCACACCTTCATTACTTTGTTTCATAATCTTGATATACTTTCCATTGCCTAGAGAAAGCATTCCATCCCACGACTGTGGTGTTGGTACCGTCGTCTCCACTTTTAATTTCTTAATGGTAGTATCAGGATGTTTCACTTTCATGTCTTTGACTGTATCAGCAAGAGTATCCATATCCGTTGGTGCAGATCTTTTCCGATTCATGTTGACGCTTCAGTGTTCACACCACAACTGACTCTAAAGTTGAAGTGTCTCCCCCTTATATACTGTAATGCCCATGCGCCAAAGTGGAATAGCCATCACTCATCACATATCGCTTGTCATCAAAGGGAGAGAGAGCCACTTTCCTCAACTTCTCCGAGAAGATCTGGTGGTTATGACTTCGAATGATGTGTCCTGTAGTCATCGTTTGCGTTTGGTTGAACAAACTGTCTCTATACTGCTGATGTTTCATCCGTCTTTGACACGCGCGAGTGATGCCTTTGGCCGTACGTTTTTCTTTCCCACCATACATCATACTATACATTTTCGGCCGAAGTCCAACAAACTCTTCAATGGGAATGCCCGCCGTCTCATCTTTCATTTTCCCAAGCACTTTTTTGTTCACGTTGGAATGCAGGAAATGATCTGGGGGATAGTCACTTGTGTCGAACAAGTCAGCATCTTCCTGCATGTCTTTGTATATATCGTCCGTTTCTATGTCATAACATAGACTGTCGGTGTCGCTGAACAAGAGTTTGGCGTTGGGATACTTGGTCATGATGTAGTTGTAATGAAAGTGGAACATGAGCACCTTGCTGAGGTCGAGAATGGTGAACCCAACTTGAATGGGTTTATCCAGAAGCAGATCCACTTTGCGCAAATGTACCGCGGTTAAATCTTCGTTGAAAATTCTAAATTTGTGGAAGGAAGGTTTGGCTACAAGTTTCTTGAACCGTTTTTCCTGGTGAACAAGTTCCACATTCATGCGCTTTCTTACATTTTCCATGGTTTTGCCAAACACCGAGTTGTTCATCAATTTGAAGAAGTCTTTCTCAAACGGGTTCTTAGCCAACTTTCTCTTTTCTGTGTTCAAGGAGATGTATTTTGCCAACCATTTGCTCTGTGCAAACATGATGGCACGATGCACCTTCGTGACTTTCAATCCCAGTGAGACATATTGCTGTAAATTTCTATAATGAAGCACATATTTCTTCTTGTCGCATAAGTTGGGAATGAGCTTTTCACTAGGCTTGCCTTTCATGTTTAGATCTTTCCGTAGCTTCTGACTATGCTCTGATAATTCTCCCACTTTCACACATTTCCGTTCTGGAGCCACTGGATAGTGATTATGATGATCATGGATTGAATATGGGTATTCTAAATCCACTTCTAAAATGTAGCCAATCTCATCATCTTCATCCACATCCATAAAGTCAATGGATTCTGGCTCGCTCACCCACATAAATCCACTTTCTGGCATGCTTTGCGACATGGCCCAACCATACAAGTTGTTTGCATCCAGGTACGTCAAGTAGTTGGTCGGTTTCAAGGGATCGTAATCTGCTACGTAGGGGTTATTTGCTTTCGCATACTTGTGTGTGATGACAGATATTCCCCCACGTAGGCCTTGTTCAACCATTTGGTACATGTCAATGTCGTTGATCAATTCCAATTTCACCTTTGTCGCTTTCAACATGGCATCCCACGACAGTCCTGGCGCTGTATAGTAGTGAGCAGGATCCAATTCATACGTGTTAAGACATACGTGACGAAAGTTTTCAAACACGTCAGCCAGCAGCAACACATCTGATTTCAGGTACAAGTCATGGTATTCGCCAAATGTAGTACAGTGGAATGTCTCCCACACCTTCTGCGCATGCGCATAATCCTCATCGCTAATGTCTTCTTCACTGAGTAGACTGTAAAACTTGTCTTTGGACGGCAGTTGTGTTTCAGCAAACTTGGATGGCTCATCCACGTAATCATAAGGGTACACTCCCTTTCTCAACAGTAAATCTTGTTGGTCGCTATCGTGAATGTGTGACGTCATGTGATAAAAGTTGTCTTTCCCTTCTGCCGCCAGGTTGGAGACCAACTTCTGTAGAGAAGTACTCATGAACTGAAAGCTGTCTGTAAATTTCAGATTGCTCATGGTGAATGCAATATATTTCTCAACGGTGTTGGGAATGACTGTAATCCTTTCGTTTTTGAACTTTCCAATTTCTTCCATGATCAAATGGCTGTCATAGCCTCGTAAATTGTGGAAAAACACAGGAATGATGAAAGAATCTTCAACATCCTGCTGATCTTTTCGAAATCGGAATTGTAAATTGCATTCATTATGTGCAGCTCCGCGGTATTTGCCATTGATATGATCATGATCTCTCACACGATCTGCTCCTAGAGGCTCATGACAAATGTAGCAATCTGTGGCGTTCTTATAATGCTCTTCATCTTCACAAGTCATGACTATTTTCTTTTTCTGCTGTAGACCATGCACAATACGATCACGTTCATATACCATATGGTCTAAAAAGACTTTCACAGCATTATCGCCTCGATACAGGACTGGAGCGCGTGTCTCATACTGGCTCACAACCACGTAGGCAAAGCTGTTTGGACGATGATGTTGATACTTGTCTCCTTCATGCTTTTTCGTGAAACATTCAAAGTCTGCATAAATGACAAACGGCGCTCGCTGTTGTTTGGCTATATTCTTGAACTTGATGAAGGGTTCCTTGGGGAATGATAAACGTTGTGCGCCATGCTTGCCACACACTTCACGATGCTTGTCTAAAAGATCTTGTCGCATAAACCCATGAAGACAGTTGAAACAATAAAATATTGCATTCTGACGCTTTGTTCGATAAGCCATCAGTCTGCTGAAATTCTTGATGAGGCAGTAATGTCTTGTCTTGTCATTGCTAATCAAAAGTAAGTTGATTTCTCTGGCGCTGGTGTTTCGACTGAGTTGTATGGGAACAACGACATCATGTTCATATCCAAACACGTTAATGGACATATCGTTCTCCTTTTCAAACTTTGGAATGTCTGTAATCGGTGTTGGAAATGTCATGTCTTCCACCTTCAATTCGTTCTCAAATAGCTTGTATTGATGCACACGCTGTGGGTCATTGCTTGTTGAAGGGTGAAGGTGAGCCAATACAGACCATAAGAAGCACTTGTTGTCTTTATTCTGAATGTTTAACACCGCCTTTGTAGTCTTTACTTTCTTCGGTAGTGGGATAAAACTGCTCGCTTCCAGTGGCGCTGACGTAGCTGTATGCACTTCAATGAATAATATGTTATCCAACACCCAACCAGAGCCTTGTCGCTCATGTTCATCAAACCTGGTAAACAATTCTTTATAGGCTTCTGGTAAGTCCTTCTCAATATCCGTTGGATTGTATGCTGCATATGTCGGACTACTGATGAAGGCATTATCCACTTGTTCTACCATCACACCTTCAACATTTGGTGTCATTTTCTTGAAGCGTGCATGTACCACAATGTACCATTTCATGCCATGGTTTAACGTCTCTAGCAAATGTCTCTTAATCCGGTTCTCTTGTTGTCGCATTTCAAGTAGCAAATCCGATCCATCTTCAGGCTCAAACCGCCTTTCCTGTGCGTTTTCACCAAGACTCACTCTTCTGCCTCTGCCTACTTGTCCTGTCTCTTTCTTTCTTTGTTCTTCATGAGACACATTTTCCATCTCATCACATGCATGTGTCTCAAATGCATCCAAAGAGGAAAATATCTTGGCGCATTTACAGCAGAGGACTGGATCAGGTCTTTCAACACCATCTTGTACGGTCTTTCGTCTCTTGGCTTCAATCTGCTCAACAAGCTCTTCATGAGCACGTTTCATCCTAGCTGGTTTGCATGTATGTGTCACGAACACTTCCAGAGATGGAAATGTCACATCACAATCATGACAGTAGACTGGTGCCATCGTTGTTGTCTCTTCAACTGCTAGAACTGAAATGAAGTAAAATACACGTTTTACTCTTCCTTTTATACCACTTCAATGGTGTGTTGACTCAGCAGAATGTATCACTAGTTGACATGTTTCACTCATGCTTTTATGCTACTTCCATGTAATCAAAATATGGTGTGTAACTTGTTCAAACTTGTTTCCAAAATGTTAAAATTGCTGACTCAGCAGAATTTTACTTGTGTATATGAATGTCTCACTTACAGTTGTGAAGTTGTACAGCTGCACTGCTACGCAGCAGAGACATCTAGCGGTGAAGTTAAATGGTCTGCCAAATGGTATTCATCCGCGAAGAAGCACTGTAATGGTGAAATTTTCAGTTAACTATAACGAAAGTTATAACGAAAGTTATCACAATTTTAAGTTAAAATGGCGGTAAAAATGCACACAGCCAACTGCACAAATAGCCTATGACTACTTAATGTTAAAACTAGATATAAAACTGACTCAAACAGTGAAAGTTTCATGCAAATCTGTCAATCATAACGAAAGTTATCCCACTTTTTACAAAATTAAAATGACGGTAAATATGCACACAGCTAGCTGCACAACCAGTCCATGACTATGTGAAAACTAGATATAAAACTGAATTAAACAGTAAAATTTTCATGCAAATCGGTCAAGTATAACACTGCATACTGCAACGCCAAGCAGTTAGACACTGCTGCCTCAGAAAAACAAAAAGCCTAACACCGCTGTCTGCATTGTTTGATGACGAAATCTGATTACGCAGTCTGATTACACTGATGACGAAATGCTGCTGATGACGATTGTAGGTTGTATGACGCCATTTTCTTTTCTAAGTAAACACTGCATTTCAAACAAAAAAAAAAGTAGAATAATGGAGTACAAAGAGCAACATAAGCAAAACATTTTATCATGGTGTTGGTATGTATGCATGAGAGTGTGGGGGAAAAAAAGTTGCCGTCAAAAGGTTGAAATACCTATGCGGCTTATGAAATGCTCAGTCGTGGTGTGTGTGTGTGTGTGGAGAGTGTGGGGAAAAAAGTTGCCATCAGAAGGTTAAAATACCTATGCGACTTACGAAATGAAACGCTCAGTCGTGGTATTTGTGTGTGTGTGTGTGTGTGTGGGAAATGAAAAAAAAAAAAGAAAAAAAAAAGAAGTTTGTTTACTAAGTTTGTTTATAAAGTTTCAATGAGTTTCAATTATGCAAATAACCAAAGTTGGTTTACAAATTTTGTTTACAAAGTTTGTTTATAAAGTTTGTTTACAAATTGTGTTTACAAAGTTTGTTTACATAGTTTGTTTACAAAGTTTCAATGAGTTTCAATTATGCAAATAACCAAAGTTTGTTACAAATTTTGTTTACAAATTTTGTTTACAAAGTTTGCTTACAAAGTTTGTTTACAAATTGTGTTTACAAAGTTTGTTTACAAAGTTTGTTTACAAATTGTGTTTACAAAGTTTGTTTACAAAGTTTGTTTACAAAGCTTGTCTACAAAGTTTCAATGAGTTTCAATTATGTAAATAACCAAAGTTTGTTTACAAATTTTGTTTACAAAGTTTGTTTACAAATTTTGTTTACAAAGTTTGTTTACAAATTTTCAATTATGTAAATAAGTCAAGTTTGTTTACAAAGTTTGTTTACAAATTTTGTTTATAAAGTTTGTTTACAAAGTTTGTTTACACAGTTTGTTTACACAGTTTGTTTACAAAGTTTGTTTACAAATTTTGTTTATAAAGTTTGTTTACAAAGTTTGTTTACAAATTTTATTTATAAAGTTTGTTTACACAGTTTGTTTACAAAGTTTGTTTACAAAGTTTCAATTATGCAAATAACTAAAGTTTGTTTACAAAGTTTGTTTACAAAGTTTGTTTACAAAGTTCACTTTTTATTTATAAAGTTTCAATAAACACTTACCGAAATAGTTGTCACTGGATGCCATCCCTGGATCTGATGTGATCCAATTGTAGTTCTACAACTTTTGCTCCCTTGCTCCACTTACTGATATGACTGTCACAATGATTATGACGTCACAATCATCCGTTCCTATGCAGTGGTTCTCATAGAGGTCATGTCGTTTCTTAATTCTTTGTATGCAGTGGTTCTCATAGAGGTCATGTCGTTTCTTAATTCTTTGTGTGCGGTAGAACCAACGTTTTCACCCTACTTCTAATCAACATTTATAAACAGACAACATTGAATAGTAACGATTCGTAACCTTTTACATATTGGTACCCGACTCTATAAGGTACATGTAGACAATTTGCAACCTTTATATACTCGTAAGGTTGCTAGTAATTTTGCGAAAAGGACTCGGTATCAATATATATTAGTATGAAATACCAGAAAAGTGATATTTTTAAGATTCATAAATGGGACTTCATAAATAAAAATAAAAAGTTTTAAGAAAAAATATATGCAGAGTAGTATTAAAACTATGTAAATATTGCTTCAGTCTTCTGAAATACACCAAATGTTGATAATTTGAAAGTGAAAATTGCGCGAAGCGTTCCCTCCCCTACGCACTTCTCAGTCAAAGGCTAGATCTACACCTAAAAAACGGAAAGAAAATAAATGCGACTTTGTGGTTATAAATGCTTGCGGTTATAAATGCTTGAAGGTTATAAATACCCAACGTCTGATGCTGAGGAATTACATAAACCATACACACGGGGTGAATTTTCAAACATTTAATCACAACACTGAAACAAGGTACACCACGTCATTAGTGCTCCATACAACTTTGAGCGCTTTCACGACAGTTTGGTCTTTAAATTTAAAAATATATATATTTGAGAATTCTCAGTTTGATATTCATAATAAATACACATTTTCCAGGATATCAGAGTATATTTTTCTTATAAGTTTAAGGATATTACATTTACAACAAATTTTTTCATTCAGGCCCTCACATCGACTCAGTTTTCTGTTAAAGACGATGTGGCTACGGACCAAATAACAAATATACGGTATTAAACGACATAAGAACCCAGGTTCTCCAGGGATTTAATCCAAGTGCAATAAAAGCACCTTTTAATGCTTAATTTAATACAGTGACATCACTTTTCTATTTCAGCTATGATTTAAGAAATTTAACAAATGAGGTGCCATTCTTGTTATTTACAGAAAGAAGTTTAAAACTTGCTCAGTTGTAATTATTTGGAGACAATATTAATAATTTTTGTAGCGTGTTTAAACAAAATAACATAACCGTAGACATATTCTCAATAGATGCTGCCAAAACCTCGGTGCTGAAATGTGTCTAATTCATACATTATGTCACCTCAATATACCTATTATTCGAGTATTCAAACAAAACTTGGGCTAAAATCATTTATAATACTTTACAACTGTAATTTATTCGCTCTCCTCTCTTTAGTTGATCAAGTCTTGTCACCATTTCCTCAGATCGAACTGATTGCGAAAAATGTAGCCCAGTATATATGATACAGGAAATATATGAAATTAGGGATTTCATAAAATCCCTAGTGGATTCATGTAATAACTTGCTCAATCAATTGCCATGTTTTTGCTGAGAATTTTCATGTTTGCAATGTAGTATTTTACTGAAATTCATAGTAGATTTTGAATTAGTATACTCAAAGCACTCGATAGGCAATCAAAATTAGCACACTAGATGTTCAGACAATTCATAAGAATTTTGTTATGATTAAACTTTCTAATGGGCAATTCCTAAGACAATACACACCATCTGTGTTACTTTTGCTGGAAAGGCTTTTGTCAGCGCTCTCTTGATTGCATGACGTAACATGTGAACTAGCTTAATGGCAAAATAATTAAGCTTAAAGTTATGTTTTAACCTACTGACTTTTCTACTATTATTAAAAAATATTGGAAGTGTTGCCTTAAACACTTCATGACAGGATTTTTTTAATATATATATATATATATATATATATATATATATATATATATATATATATATATATATATATATATATATATATATATATATATATATATATTCATATGTTTACTGTTGATACTTTGAAATTTCCATGCTTCTTACCATTTTACCTGTGTTGCATTAATGGTACTTTCTTATTCTAGGTTTCGCAGCACCGAAATTCTTAATGTAATTGAATTGCAACATAATTCATTGAACATAAAATTTTCATTCTCAAAATCATGTTCACATGCACATGCAACAATATTCAGCAGTACACATATTTGTTGCATGTTTTTATCATTTGTTCAGTGATATTTAGACAGGAATTTCAAGGCAATTTTTACAAGAAGGAAAGACTAAATAATCAGGGTGTTACTTTTACCCCTTAATTCAATCAGTCTTTTAAGCGTTTAGACTAGATCAGAAATATATTTTTCTGAATGCTAGTTTTTGGTAAATATTTAGACAACGTTTTTGAAGAAAAATCAGAAAAGTATAATAGGCGTATGGATGTTTATTTCCACTTTCTATGACGTTTAATAAATATATTAAGACAGGGAAACCATACAACTGCGTCATTTGAAAACTTTATAAGATAAGATAGGGTTTTTGCCAATAATTCCATCATGTTTAATACCCCATAAACAATAGCAAGGTGGAGATTTGTCCCCTTTCATTAACTGATGGTGATATATTCAAAATTGATTGTAATTTGCCAAGTATCCTCGTTTTGGCATTACACTGCAATCTGTTCATCGAAAAAGTAATGTTAATGATTTAAACAGAATTCTTGATTAAATTATAATTTAAGATATTATGTCAAACTGCTTAATACTGCAAATATAAGGCAGAATATGTAAGTATATTTATATACAAATATAGTAAAAGATAATTTCTCTGTAATAATATAAAAAGATCACTTAATAAAAAGCTAATACTGCATTTCCAATAACTTTATTTTCTACACAGGATTGTGTTTTCAAAAACAACACAAAAGTGTTGAGATATCAAATGCCACAAAAGGGAAAAATTTAGATACGTTCACAACAGCAGATGTTTCTGAGACACTCCTGTAACGACAGTTGAGTACTGAGTTGAGTTAACAGATGAGTATCAAACTCGTATTTACTATTAAATGACTTAGTTGCATTACAGATGATGCTGTATCTTCGCGTGCAATATTCATGAAACAGTTTTAACAATGAATACAGCTTTATCAGACTTTTATACATAATAACAGCACGTCGTAAATCGAGGTAATGGTTTTTGTCAATAGTCGCACTGTGTATTTGTATAAATCATTTGCAAATACCATCGATGACGTGGCGACATTGATGTGACTCGTACAGAAATTAGTGCAAGTATCTAACATCTGCTCCTTTATTCCAATATTGTATTTAAAACACCCTGTGGAAAATGACCATATGACAATAATCAGAGCAGTTTTGAGTAACAACGTATAAATAATTAACGTCAGCACATAACAGCAACGTATACGCACTAATACATTTAATTACATGCCGGTGTCTATTTACAGCGAAATGAGACTGACTGTCTCACACGGAATACTACTCTTACTATTCTGACATCCTTATCGTCCACCAAAAGTCCTGGATCTACGTTTGGTCGCTGCACCCTCCCCGAAATGGAACACTCAACGTTTATAAAATCTTCTTTTTATTTTGTCTATAAACGCCTTGTGATGACTCTTTGAGTATGACGTCACATAATAAGCACAGTACAATACATGTTGTATAGATCTTTGCTGGCCTTGCATCGAGCATGTGATAATAGTTTCTATATTTATAAGTGTAAACCGACATGACACTCTTGTAATTTAGCATACTTAGTCTTATTAGATTTGCACATCCCTGATATTTAGAATCCAGAATTTTAACAGTCGCAAATAAAAGATAGTTCGGAAACTTTAGTTGGTATATCTAACTCCGGAATGATTTACGGTGGGAGCTAATTGGTTTATTAGTTGTACAATTCATAAAGTTGTACCTTCACAATATGTTCCTGAGCCAAACCCTGACCTAGTTCTATTTTGCTACAAAAACTAGATGCGTACTAAACTAACTAGTCGTTCTGTGTGACCTTAAACAGTGAGAATTTCTGGTAACGACGCTCAGTAAAATTTTATAACTCTAGATTAATTGTTAAACAGGATACTGTGGTCATCGATTACAGAATTTCCGTGTTTATAGCTTAATAATGTGACGTGTACCTACATAAAGTCAGGTATATCAAAATATCGGTGCTCTATAAATAGCTTATCAAGCTTGAAAGTAAATAAATTCTCTCAGGATGCTGGAATGATATCTATAACTGGATGTACAATGCAATCATTAGGTAAGCTTAAGTCAGGACGGTCATATTTGGGTGTTTTCCCCATACACTGTTTGAGAAATGTACACTTTATCTCAACTGAGACACTACACATATTATTTATATTTACAATCTAAGCGTTTTCGGTTGCAGAGGTATTAAACAACTGCTATTTAAGTTGAATTTTCGGCCGTTTCCTCAGCTGCTTTTCATTTTCCTGCTGGGGTTAGACTGCATTTTTACCTGATGTGGTCTTTAGAACCTCAGTTCAAGCATTCACCATCGTTGGCAGTTAGATTAATCGATTCTTCCTTCTAGCATACCTATTTTGCTTTAAATCAGCTAACCGTAAAGTTTCTATAGATCCTGACGAATTTTCAGAGAGTTTTACTCCTATTAATGATTACGAAGTCGTTGTATCTGACACTTTTGGAAGGCTTTACGTTAAGCAGATATCACAACTGCTACTTTAAAGTCTGCACGATCGAAACCGCATTTCAGAATCATTCGAATTATCAGCAAAATCGTCTTGTGTCAAAGTTTGTTTGACATTAGCTGGAGCACCCAATTGATACAAACTTTAACGAGCCTTAAAATTGTTTGTGATAATCAGAATAAGAATTTGTAAATGTATTTCAGAATGGATTTCCACTGCGAACAGTTTGGTCGGTTTTGTCAAATCGGTGATAGAGAATATTTGTAACTTCATGTAAGTCTCATTTGACGAACATCGAGTAACACCTGTTTTGCTCGTCCATAGAAGCTTGGGATAAATATGTGAATTATCAGTTTTTAATACTTTTTCATAATGGACTAAATAATCCTTCAACAATTTTTGATATTTGGTTTCGTCAGTTATGTATTGGATCTAATCATTATGCCAGTTTTCGAAGTTCCCACATTATCTAGTTGTGTGGTGAGTATGTGATCTAAAATGTATCCGCCTCGGTATTAGAGTAATCATTATAAGAATCCCAAGATAGATACGATTTTAATAACGCGTATCATTACTTATTGATTCTTTTCTAGTGACTCAGGTTACTCAGGCGGTTAGCTACAATACAATTAAAATTCAGTTGAAAAACGTGCTCCTTTGAGGCCAACTAAAACATGAATGAGGATTTGATGGAAACGATCAACCCAAACAGACACCCGGACGGAAAAATCGCCATGATTTAATAGAGTTGAGATGGGCACGGGTATTAGTTCCAAAAAAAAACACGAAAACATTATTAAAACAAAGAAAATTTACAGAAATGACCAGATACGACAACCCGGAACTAATTTTCTTTTTCACAAACCACAAAAATGTCCCGTGGAAACCGAGTAAAGCACAAATAACATTAGCTGGAGACTTTACAATTATCCTGTTGTGTTAAGCCTGAAGCGTACAATATTTCACCATAAACCTTCGTCAAGCAGTTAGTTTGGGATTTTTTATGAATAGTAATACCTCCACAAAACGCAATAGGGCTTCCACGTAGACAGAAATGTCTTGCAGTTCATCAAAATTCTATTTGAATGTGTTCACGAAAACGATTGAGACCTATGAGCACATAAAACTCGTGCGATGCTATTGGTGGAAACATGTGTTCAAATGTAGTAAAGATCTTACTAGATAGATACGTTTCCCTTGGGATTCTTGGGAAAAGTTATGAAGTAGTTGGGTGACGCACTGCAATTTTCATCTTTGAAACAATTAACAACGATATACGCAAAATTATCAATGAAACTTATGTACACTTATGAAGTGTACAACTGTGTATGTTTCTGCAGTGCCCCTGTACATAAAGTCGATGGAAATTTCATTTAACAACACAAGGAAGTAACGGGTTGATTTCATTATTCAAGCAACTCGGCACGCTTTGATAGAATATTGTGCAGGTATAAGGGTGATACCGAGACTGGTGTTTTCCACAGATGGTAATCTGGACACATCTTTGGCCTTGAATTTAAATTTCTGCAGCAGCCCAGTTAGGAAAACAAACAGCTCCATCTTGGCTAGATTTTCACCAAGGCATGCTCTTTTACCTGCAAGTTTTCTTTCAAATTCAGTGATGCATTACCTAATCTAAAGTATTCGCCTAACTAGGGCAATCGGACCGAAGCTCTGCATGTACAAAACTAAAATAAAGTAAAAGTATTGTAGTTTTCAGAGGAACCATGGGAATACATAAACTTAAATACGATCATTTGTGTTGGTCAGATTATGAGTGGAGCATTATACACGAAACGATACAAAGGTGCAAGATTTATTGGCCGAATTAGGAATAAAGGTTGTGTCTTTCAATATACGAGGTTAGGAAGGTTCGAGGAGGGAAGACAAGAAAACTTAAAGCATAATATTGTGTAGATTTGGCGGGTCTAAAATCTTCACTTACTTAATTTTAAATAAAATTGCAATACACATTTGCATATATTTATGAACCGTTGTTGTAAATTTTGTTACATTGGGACCAATTGATAGTATATCCCAGAAGCCTGCCTGTTTACATGTTAGATCATGTTAGATCTATTATCTAAAACGAGAAATTTTGTGAACTGTAATTAATTGCAAATTGTTAAATATAAAGAACAAAACATATTAATTTCAAACATATGGAAATAAAGTGGACTTAATATGATATAGCTGTTTAAGTAAATAGTAATTGTTATTGTAATACATAAATGCAATAGTTATAACTTTTTATAGCTAGTATATTGCTTACCAAGTCCAAAGGCCACAAATGCCTCTGGGCGCTTCACTTTTCCATCGGGGCCAAGGAAACGCTCTGGTCTGAAAGCTTTTGGTTCATCCCAGTGTTTTGGATCCATGTGAATGGAGTAGTGATTTGCCATGAAAGCCGTATCCTTGGGGATTGTATATCCCTGTAATGTAGATGTGTGGGCGGTATTGTGGAAAGACAAAATAGGACCTGTTTTAGATACAGAAACATGAGTGACTGTTTGTTAATGCAATTCAATTCCAAATGCCAGTTAAAATGGTCAAATCATTTTGCCATACGTTTATCTGTATTTTATAATGTTCTATTTATCTCTTGCTTATTGTTTAATTATGCAGCAAGAAAGGCCCACATTAAATTGGTAACCACAAAATCGGAGGGGTCTTCCATTGATTATGATTTATTTATGGTACAACACCTTTGGTTGAAAAGGATGAATAGAAACAGACATTTTAGTAAGTTTATCTTGCCTGTGTTTCCTACTCTCAGCACTTCGCACAGAGTGGCTTCCACGTAAGGTAATTTATCTCTCTCTGCGTAAGTTATGGGTCGACCAACCCCAAATTTCTGCAGAGTTGCAAAAGAAACTTGATTTTACTACTTAAGCTACATTTTTATGAACCTAATAAAAGAAAAATCTTTTGGATGTAACTTTTTATAAATGTTTTCAGCATTTTACTTTGCTTTTATAGCAAAAACAGCCGCATAACCCTTCATAACACTTGAAGATCAGTTCGTTTCCTTACTTCTTAGATTTGTAGCTTGCATTTTTCTTGTACATCGGGATATTTAATTAAGAAGAGAAATACCCAAAGAAGTGTTGTAATTGTCGTTTCTGCTCCAGCCAAAAATAGTTGCCATGATCACTTGAAACATCCTCCTTTCTACATAGAACAGGCAAGAGCAAAATAAAATGCTTCAGTTCAAAAGTCCTATTGTGGTTGAGCAAAGAAATGGTGAAGAGGATAGATTAAATTTTTTAACTTTGTCATCGAAATACTGTCATCGATGAAGCGGGATTTGTTTACAAAACTTTGTTGTTTTGGTATTTGAACTTTCTTTGATTTGTATTTTAATATCAGATTGTGTTTCTAATATTTTCAACAATGGTTATTTTACGTTTAGCTCCTGTAAACCTCTGCAATAACTAGAAATTAATAAATCTACTTTACCTGAATAAATTTTAGAGGGATCTGTCTGTTCTTCGTTGATATACATATCCACAAAATCTCGTAAGTTCTCCTTGTCAAAAGTTTGGCGATGGTCATTGATTACTTTCTCAATGAAGGATTCCAAAAACTTGTTTATATCCAAAAGCTTTTTGATATTTCGCTAAAACAGTAAAGAATTCATGCGTTTGAGTTACGCTTAGCCAAGATGGCATGACCGTCCGAACGCCAGTACTACATTCTTCTTTTAAATTTTTCAATTGAATTTTTTTAATCCAAATATCTTTAAGAAAGCAAATACAAATTTCGATAAATTTACTTATGAGTTGGATTAAAGATTGCCCATGTCATCAATTGATAACACCGTTTAGTTCAACAATTGATGTCCAAGATAGATTCCTTTCCTTTTATAGTCTAAAATCAACTGGCATCATGATATCACTTTTTGCAAAAAATCTATGCTGAATTTTCTTTGATTGTAAACTTCAAAGTTTAGGTGTCGTAACTCGTATCAGAACCAGTCTTTTTGTGTATCTATTAATAGGCTGAGGTACATTGAATAACTTAACGCAGTATTTAGTGGTACTTTGAAAAGAGGATACACAAAAATACCTGCAGCAAGGTCATGAGCCAAAAAGTGTACCACGAAAGGAATAAAAATATGTTCTGGAATCCACTTCCTTTAAAGATGTAATTCAAACCTTCGCTGAGTTTTTTATATACTGGATCGTCATAGGGGTACCTGCATAAAAAAACTCAAAAATTATTATAAAGTAATAATTAAGCTGTTTTGATTAATTTCATATGACCATTTGCTTTGACACTATTAATAGAAAACAAAGGGATAGCTTGAAAGTGACTTGAATTCATTTATGATGCGATGCTCACCGATTTCCGAAGAGTACACTACAAATGACATTTGTTACAACTTTGTGGAAAAGGAATTCAAACTGAAACGACTCTCCATCTGTTTCATCAATTTCTTTTAGTACTTCTTTAAGTTCCTCTTAAATCTTGTGTTCATTTGATTTTTTACCGACACCAAAATCTCTCATAGATTTGACCGTTAGTCGTCTAATTTCTTTCCATATTTCGCCATTTTGGAGAGATACACCACCTGGAAATAATATCTTGATCGATTGCGATCATGGGAATTTTATATGAATATTCTAACCAATAGATTATTTCAAATACTTGTAATGATAAATAAGTAAAAAGCGTACATGTGGTTTGTAAAAATATTCCAGCATTATTGTAATTTATGAGAAGTGTTAGTAACGCTCTGGGTATTCACTGAATTATTGGCAAAAGGCATAAAACCATAACAAAAAGAAAACGCAAAATATGGTAGCATCTGCCATATATTTTCCTGGCAAAAGAACACAAGAAAATGTGAAAACTAAGCAAAGTCTCCCAGCTACCCATCCTTATAGGTAGTCTAGATATATAAAACTCATTTCAACTAAATTATGATGCAGCACATGTAGCTCCATATTTTGTTATAATATGAGATGATAAATGTAAGATATTGAAGAGAATATATATCGAAAGTTATATAATGATATCATCTATATAGGACTTTGTCCTTGTTTTTTACCCACGCCTCTTGTTATCAGCTTAATAAAGGAATCGTTGAGTGGACGATCTGATCACACATAAGATTTGTCAATCAAAGCTTCCTTCAAGATATCTAATTCTGTCACCATCACACTCGATATGTGGGCTAATTGAATGTCTAAAATTACATGCACAGACTCATATAATATAGACCAAGAGGTATGAATTAAATGAATACTCCTCTTTCAATTGAGTGTCTTTTGTTTTGTGTACATATACATTATATATTAGCAGTTAAGTTATATTTTAAATTGTTATATGAATATACATTCAAACAACAACCTGTACGAAACATAAGTTTGTCTTTTTAAATGCTGGAAAAACTGAGATACCACAAAATAAAATGCAATAACTTACAGTATAAGCCACCATACTGTTTTCCCCATTCATTCGCAAGCACATGGAACTGTTTTTCTTTTCCGTAGTATATAAGATCTAAATGCTCTATGAATGGCCAACCTTTTGGCCCTGGGGGAAGACAACTTGGTGCCCGACCTTTCCAGTACAGATAAGTTAACACAAACACAACTACAAAAAGAACTATGGTTCCAATATCAAACATTTTAGATCTGTGTTTCAATATGGCATTGCTATATTTGTCCAAAGTTAGTTAGCTCTTATATTCGAACGTCCAGTGACTAAACCATTGGAAATTAATAAGTTCCGTGTCTAATGCTTATTCTTTATTCTGGTGAAGCCAAACATTAGTTCGTATTATTCTAATCTTTGGACTCACGAAATTGCCCGTTGTATGTATTTGCGATTTTACACTCCATTTGACTCCATACTTGAAGCAATTATAACAACTTAAGCACTTCAACATGAATTTCACACACTGCCAGTATCTGTGCATTTATAGTGTCAAGGTTCTGTGTTATCTGACGAAAGGGCTAACACAAGTTACACAGTGACGACGAAATATCTCAAGGCGCTAGATCAATATACAGCTCTATACGGACCTTGCGCTTATATTCATAAAAAGTGCGTGATGTACACATGAAACACTGTAAGTTCAGTATTTTGGAATAAATGTGATAAGTAACAAGGCTATATTATTTGAGAAATGAAGTTTATTTGTACCCATGTTTTAACTAATTGTGAAATGCTATTTTCTTGCACCACGTATAATGAAAGTGGCTGTCTATAAGGAAAAAATTTTGCGTATCAGCTTGAAACTTTTTAACTTTTATCAATTAACATGCACTTAGAATTATACGAAACATCATTTTATAACAAACACAAGAATGAATGACCAATTTTGTTGTCATAAGAACGAGTTGTCATAAGTTCTTAAATCATAAACACTAGCAATATTAACACTTTACAATATATCGCATACATAATATATGGTTAATGGCATGCTAAGTTGTTTACAAATCTAATTTAACTAATTTAAACTAATTATTTGGTTATTTTGAAGTTTCTGTATTAAACGGAACCGAGCAGCGAATTTCTAAGACTTAATATTGGCAAAGCACTAATTTATTAAAAATTTATCCTTGTTAATTTTGTATAATTAACCTTATTTCACCTAATATTAAATGCATGACACTAACATCAGTGATGCTTCAGCATAGTTGCTTAAGTAAGCTCGCTCACTGTTACCGAAGCTGTTCATGAAAAATCAGAAAATATCAAAGGAGACTGGGCTAAATAAGGCTATGAATAGTGTTCATGAATATGTATAACATTACGTGTGTATAGGGCCATCATTTGGGTATTCAGTGGTGTGGCATATAATGTAATTGTATAAGAGGGCGAGTGAGAAGAGGAAGTTTTAGGATATTTAGGAGCGCCCAGTTTCTGAGAGGCGTGGTATATGACGGGGCTTGGTATGCGGGGTGGGGGGCAAAAAAAACTGGACAGTACATGATATTTAAAAATGGAATCTTATGTATAAACCAGTCTGTCTAGATTCTCCTTTTAGATACTTAACAGAGAGTGCTGTCAAAGAATAATTCAATTTAAGTCAATCTTTTATCTGTTCTACTAAACATTTGGCACATCGGTCACTAGATTATCAGGCAAATTTAATTTCGGTTCCACTGTGTGTTTCACTTATATATTTTCTGTGTTTTTTATATGTTTTATGTGTTCTGTGTTTGTACAAAAGTGTTGGAAATAGGCGTGTCACCGAGATTTACTAGATAGACATTTTGTACCTTAGAATATTTGAGGTATAGAAGATTTTATACCTCAGATAAATGACGTTGTTATTATTAAGTGCTAATGTTCGGGATATTCACCAGTAAAGCAAACGGGTGGCTCTGTTCAATGAATCTAAAAGTACAAATGCGATATCATAATGCTACAAGAGAGCCACTCAACAAGTGATGCGCTAAAAAACCGAGACAGTGAGTGGGGTGGAAAATAATTTGTAACAACAGGACAAACAGAAGGGCAGGCGTTTTGTTACTGACGTCTAATAATTTGACCATCCCTAGCGGAAAAAGTTTTGATGGCGGCAATATTCAATCTATAATTCTTAAAGTCAACTCAGTCCAATGTGGTATCTTCAATATATATTCCCCGAGCAAAGATTCTGACCAAGTAAATTTTTTTCAAGGCCTTACCACAATGTTGTCCGACGTGCGACGAATTAACTATAGGTGGCGCTTTCGTTTATTGATAAATTTGGCGGCCGTACTGATACCAAAAACCTATCAATTCTAAAAAACATTATAGAATGTTCCACTTAACGGATATATAGCGTTGCTGCAACCCAAAGGCCTCAAAGGTCCTTTGCCTGGCTCGATTACTTTTTAATCACACCTGGCATTGTAAAAGTCACAAAGAAAACAAAAATCTTATGTTATCACTGTTCTGACTGCAAAAGTGTTGACTTAACAGTTGATCTGTGTCTAGATAAAAGAGGTCCCAATTTCTGGAACTAAATTACAATTTTTTTTAAGAAGCAACTTACATACAAACCGTTGAAAAGTTAATTAAATTGGATGAATTATTATGCAACCGAGACATTTGACGGATCTATTATCATGTCAGGCGAAGTAATTCTGGCCCAAATTAAAGATTTCTACAGTAAGCTCTGTACCTCACAAAGACATAAGCCTGTAGACCAATCTGTTTTTGAACAACTTAAACAAATGCCCAAAGTTAGTGTTTTTTAATGACAAAGCTTTGGTAAGAAAAGTAGATGGACTTTATAGTAACCTAAAAGCTATGAAAGCGTAGATTGTCTATCTTCTGAATTGTATACAAAATTTTAGAATAACACTGGACCCATAGTTACCGATGTCCTAATTGCATCACATTCAGAAGGAACACTACCAACCTCACTTTGAGGAGCACCTATAACCCCGCTGCACAAAAGAGCTTGAGATTATTAAGAACAGAAGACCAGTCTCTTTATTAAATACAGATTACAAGATATTATCTCAAAGTATAGATAATAGGATCTCTCAATAACTAAATAAACTAATAAATGAAGATCAAAACGGATTTATAAAAAGAAAATACATTGGGAAAAATATTCGATTGAGATCAGTCCTATTAGAATTTACAGACAATGAAAATAATCCTGGTTTGCTCCTACAAATAGATTTTGAGAAGGCCTTTGACAGTCTGGACTGCGTTTTATGCTGAAAGTATTACAGGAACTTCTATCTTGAATTAAAGAGAAATGCGGCTCTCCCATAATTTTAATCTGCAACAATTTCGTTTTAATACTTCGCATGTGCAACCATGTGACACAGTGCTATAATAATAGGATATAAAAAGCAATGGTCACCGAACTTTTATGAGAAATAAAACAGAACTAAACCGACTCAGGATTTCTTTCGGTTTGTATTGCTAAGAATGGAAAATATACAAATTTTGAGACTAATTCCAATACTGAACGAAAACCTGCAACATTTTTCCTCTCATATTGCACATAATTACGCACTGATCATTCATTCAACATTTGAGATAGCAAAATATGGGGTCCCCACGGTTCTTTTGTCACTACAGGTTGTTTTGCGAACCTGCCCCCCCCCCCTCCCACTCATTTTTTACACTTGTTTTCAGTGATGACATATACAGCCATTTCCCGCCCAAATTTCAAGAGAAATCAATACACGCTTTCAAGCTAATGTACTCCAAGGTTATAGGCAACAGGGTGGAAAAAGTCCACAAGTTGTTGCCCTGGTCCACCATTTTTCGCATTACTGAACCGAGCACAACGTTGACTGGCATTGGCGCTGCTTTGTGATCCAGCCAATTTTAATGTTGTCCAACAGATTGAGTGGCCAGTGGCGTGTAAAATGGCAATGGAACCCTGATTCCCAATAACTTTGCAAAGGATATAATTCTGGCACCCCACGACTTATAGCACAAAATTTAACATTTCAGTTTATACACAATTTGAAAATTCTGATCCTGATTCTAAATTCGTTCACTAGATGGCTCAGAGATAGCCGCATTCCTCTTTAAGCTATGCTACACAGATATTCCAAAAGTTGGCAGAAGCTTTGGCGATATTAAACATATTAAGTGAAATCTGAACTGACACCACAGCAATGACTTTAGTTTTAGTTAGAAATAATCGTTATTGGTGCTCAGCTGACTGGTACCGTTTTTTCATAATTTAAAACAATGGCATTTCTTACTAAATTTTACTATGATCTTTCAGTCTTAAAATTTTGAATTACGGAAACTGACGTTAATATCCACATAATGCCTTCTTGTGAATTGCGGAAATATTAGTCAAAGATAGTTTTAATGGAAAATTTTTAAAACCTAAATGGTCTTAAGGAGCATTCGTGTGCCTGACCATTTGTTTGTTTCTTTCTTTTTTGACAATTCATCAAAAGTTTGGGAAATGTTGGTGAAAATCCTTTTTTGTAAAATCTTATTCGACACTCTCTTAAAATAAAAAAAGTAAAGATCGCAGGTATAACTAGATATCTGGATAATGCTTTTACCCGGGCCTGAATATTAACAAAACAAAATCAGTAAACTCTTAACCTTGCCAGAGAAACTGCCTTACTGTCTTAAAGTTTTGCTTCAACTTTTACCGCATTTTTGTGAAAAATTGTAGAAAATAGTGCTGAGAAAGCAATTTCTCATTAAAATATTCACTTACTATAGTTTTGAGATGTTACTATCGTACTCTCTTAAAACTTTAGTGACGGTTGCGAACCTCAGTGGTTGACTAGATTTTACGGAAAAGTGTTGGTGACAACCATTTGCTCATTAAATTAAAATCTCAAATATCGCTAATGATATAATCTTACTTCTTAAAATTTGAAATAACATAAGTGGTCATCAGTACGCACCTGGAACAACCAATGCATTAATAAAGATTCTGAATGGCGGCAGGCATGTGACCTGTCTCTCAAATTTCAATTAAAGGCAGCGGACATTAGTACCTACCGGAGTATTACTGTAAATGTCTTGAAATTTTAGAGAAAGGTAGCGATCATGGGTACTTACATAGTTTTGCTTTTTTTCTTAATTAGCCAGAAACTGGCAAAATATTGGCAAAATCAGTTTCCTACTAAAATGTTCACTAACGCTAGGCATATTAAACTTTCGTCTTAAGTTTTTGAATAACTAAAGCTGACACTAGTACTTACCTGGCTAGCATTCTTTGTTGGTGGTTTGCTAAATTACAGCAATGTTTTTTTCTTAACACCAATTTCCTGTTGCTATCTTAATCTATGATTTCTATGGCAGTGACCATTGATACCTAAATGGCTGTAATTTTTAACTCGCCAGAAATGGGCGAAAAGTACAATTTTTTAGCAAAATCTTAACTGAAGCCAGAGAAACAGTTTTGAAATATTGATCAAAGGAAGCAGCTTTACTACCTGCAACTTTGCTACCTGCTTCTTTTAGCGATCTTCCTAAAATGGGAGAAATATTGGCCTATACCAAAGTTTCTTTTAAAAATATCTTCTGACAGGATCTTATAAGTAAAACATCTTTCAAAATCTTAGAGTATGCCAAACGAGGCTTTGCGGCCACAAAATTTTAGTCTTATTTTGCTGTTTTGTGAAGATACAAACAGTAGGAATAAATATTAATTCAAATCCAATTTTCAAAAAAATATATCTCCTTCTAACAATTTA
This sequence comes from Protula sp. h YS-2021, assembly GCA_949752745.1. Lineage (NCBI taxonomy): Eukaryota > Metazoa > Annelida > Polychaeta > Sabellida > Serpulidae > Protula > Protula sp. h YS-2021. Next base: position 5,134,150 of record OX457027.1, read on the forward strand.
ATGAGGACAAGGTCCATATATGTACAACTGGCTATTATTTTTGGAATATCGATCGCTAAATATTAGCAAAAATATTGAATGAAAACATGAGCAAAAACGTTCTTTCAGGATTTATGTTGATTGATTGTAGATGACAGAAGTGGCTGCCTTGTTATTATTACTATGTTTAATTTTGTTTTAAAATTGTTTAAAGACAGCAGACATTACTATCCACGCGGTTGTCAGTTTTGTCAGATGTATTGGCGATAAACCATTTGCTTATTTTGACTCATCCCAGGTACTCAGCGTTATTGTCTCTAAATATTGGTTAAAGGTTATCTGTCATAAATGTTGACATCATTGTGCAATCTTTTTACACTTAAACTATGTTCGACTTTAGCAAGAAAGGAAAACATAAAGGATGTGACATATATTTTGTAAGAAGGGAAGGGAGTATTTAAATTTAAATGTGTAGAATATCATAACTTATCAAAATATAAACTCATATTAATAGCTTCAATGGCGGCCAGTACAAAGAATCTAAAAAATACTTGACTTTTCATTACCCAACTGGGCCTCTATGAAAATTACTTTGCATCAAAACAATTTACACTTGAACGCCAACCAACACTTACGGGCGCTAAACTAATGAAGGATAACCTCCTTTTATAACGCAATAGCAAGAAAATAATGTCAATGGTACATATTTTGTATTGTGACACCACTCTGTATAGAAGTATCATAGACTAGTATAGGTGTTTTCTTTATCTTAACGATATGCGATAATTCGAAGGATGATTGATATCCACTAAGTGCTGCCTTATATGTGTCACGACCTCTTGACATATTACTGCCCATCATCTTATGTGTTTGAATCATATGCCGGATGTCGTTATGACAATTCTACGAAGTACGAAACTATAACGAAAATTCAAACAATTTGGTCATAATAAACATTGTCTTAATAACAGTTTGTCTCTCTTAAGTTTGTGGGCATCTTCACTTACAAATGCAAATGTTATATTGCATGGACTCAGATTGCTATTTTAATCTCTGTAATATAAATGTAATTCGAGCACACACCGAGATGGATATGGGGCCACTTTATACGATATATTCGTTTATCTCTTTCTGTGTATCGTTCAGTTTCATTTCGCTTTAAAAAGTAACAAATGACATAGTTACAAATGACATACTTATCGTTTTAAAATCAAGTAGGAAAACTGAAACATTGAAATAATAAATAGATGTTTGTTTGAATACCAGTCGCATGTAAACATTCTATAATAGTTCTACGCAATGCACTAAGAATGTGACAAATATTGTACTTCTGATGAGATTGAGGTAATCTCTTCAGGTATCATAAAAATGTGTGGGCCTACAGTTGCATCGTCTGCTATATATGACTGTTTAAAAAACATAGCACACTGGGAGTTTGTTTCGCTTGTATCGCCTAATTTAAAACATGTGAACATTTTTACGCATGACATGTATTTGAGTCAATACATATCATAAATTTAAATCTCATAAATTTCATGCAACTGATGTGTATGTAAGATATACTAGACGGAATTCTGAAATGGAAATTCGAAGCCTCACAGTGCTGCTTTCTACTTTACTGGCTTTGGTCGGTTTGGCTAATGCTTGCCGAGATGAGGTGTTTCACTGTCCTACTGGAGAATCATTCAACATACGTAGGTGCTGGTCATGGCGTAATTTTCGCTGCACACAATGTCCGGGCGACACGTTCTGGCCAAATGGGCATCTGCAACAAGTGAGTAGTATATCAATAAATAAATACGTTTTGATTACAATGGAACACACATTTAAATACTTTTGCATAAGGTTTATAAGACACGAAATAAGCAGACGGTTATAGTTTATGGTGGGAAGGACAAAGTTATGTAAACAAATAATATGCACATTTTCAGAAATATAGCGTCAAGAAGAACTCAAAAATTTAATATAGAACAATCAATAATCTGTTGTCTATCTGTTATAAATGCCTAAATAGATGTCTAAAATTAAACACTTATGACTTATTTATATGTGGACAAGATTATTTTTGTTCTCAATTGTCGTCTGATGTTATAAAGTTAAATGGAATCAAATATCAAAGTTACGCGATTCGCTGCTAACGTATGTGTGCAGAGTTTTTCATATTATTACTTTTGCAGTAAAATATTTCGGCAAATTACATATCTGCAAGCAAAATATACTATTCATTCCGTGTATGCAACATGGTTTATATATAAAATCATACATACAAGCTGGCATGGCAATGCGTGTATTGAAAAAGAACGAAAACTGTTATTATTTTTCAGATCAAATCCAAATGTCGACGTTATTCTTGCGGTGGCTCAGTGGATAGGTGGTACGCGAGGACCGATGGTTGCAGTGCCCCTATCTTCCCAAAATACATGAATAATAACTTTGCGTAAGCATCTTAGTTTTTGGATGCATATGATAGATATTGATATATTTGAATAGAGTAAGAGAAGGAATACTGGACTAGGTACAGGTATTATTGAGTGTGATAAGTATATTTGAGTAGGTATAGGTATGTTATTAGTTATAAATGGTAAATGTGTATGCAGAACGTGTGATTTTGTGGTAATTGCAGCGGTGCCTGTCTAGTTCACGACCTGTGTTACTCAACACCAGGACGCACCAAAAAGGGATGCGACCGTGACTTCCTCCAGAACATGGAAGCATCATGTCGGTTAAAACCCTCAGGACTTTACGTGTGCAGGTCTTTTGCAATGCACGCCGCGGTAGCAGTTTTCTATTTTGGTCATACATTTCCTGATTTTGCTTCAACTTGTACAGAAGTTTAAATTTTTAATTGACACATTGTTTGTTATTTTTTGATACTACAAATTTTAATAACAAACGTGCTAAGTTTATTTTTTTGTTTAAATTACACACGCCACTCTTTTTAAAAAGTTAAAATAAAATTCCTATGTTTGATTATGGCAATATACCAACAAAGGCAACGTATAAAACTACGAACAATGTATACTTGTTTTATGAATGTTTCGGATTCTCTTAGTACCAGCGAAGAAATATGTGAACCGTTGCGTAAGTCCTACAATGCCAGGCCCATGCCCATATTTTGTTAACTGTATTGATAAAGATAATGCAGATAAAGAAACTGAAATAATCTGAACAAAATAATAAGTCCGACCACGAAGCAAACATTCCAAGACAGTGAAGGTTATGGTCTGTTTTTCTTGCAAAATTAGAGCATTTTGAATTATATAAAATAAATATCGCAAAGAAAGATTTAAGACACAAATATCGAGCTGGAGATGAAAAATGCTGAATTGTGAGGATTAAGATTCAGTCTCTCACTCTTGTTAACTTCGTGCTGAACGATGGTGAACGTGAGCACACGATGTAACCCGATTTTTGCGTATTAAAAATGAAGACTAACCAAAGCATATTGTTTTCGAATGGGATTAAAAGGTAGAATACATCGGTGTTTTGCTTAAATCCAAAGCACTTAATTTAAATACAGTAATGACACTAAGGCCTTGCTTATTATGAAAGGAAGCATTTCGATCAAATCTGACCATAATATTAAAAAACCCTGAATTTTATCAATTTTTAACATTTTGCTGTGTTCAACTATTGTAAATCATTTCAATTGCAAAAATAATTAGTGTTGTATTGTTAAAATAATTTTGCATTATAAATGATCTGAGACTGCACATGTCTACACGAAATATCATACAATCTAACTTATCATTGTTTCACACAGAAAACATCAACATTTCCTTGACAGTGTTAACATTTTACAATATTTTTCTTATATATTTATATTATACAATTTAAATTAACATTGTTTCACACAGAAATACATCAATATTTCCCTGATAGTGTTAAAATTTTACAATATTGTTCTTATATATCTAAATTGTATCCTTTTATAAACAAAATAAAATAAAAAACAGAATAAAATGGTATGTTGGTGGCAACTTCTATCCAAATATGATACTTTACCGTGAAAAAGGGTATATTTTTGAAACGTGATTATCAGATATGAGCTTGAATTACAGAAGAAATGAACTTCTATATTCCCTCTGCGGCTCGTCCGTAAGAAGACTTGCTCAGTGTAAATTCTTTGCAAATAATTTTCAATTTAATCTTTGTTTCATTAAAACGCGAATTTCTCCTTTGATAAAGAGGTTGATTGTTCTACAAGACATGATTATTCAGAGAGCCTGATTATTCAACGAAATTAATGGTCAACGCGATTGATTATTGAACGAAACTTAGCATTGTTCTTCATGCAGAAAACGCTTTAAACACAGAAAAGATAGATAAATTGTATTTTAAACACAGAAAAGATACATCGAATTTTGTGAAAAGTAAATCAGAGTATACATTTCATAAATATCAAGCTGATTTTCAAAGAAGACAGGCATAACAAAATAAAACTAAAAGTTTTGTGAGCTTTTAATGAAAATGAATGTTCTGCTGCTGACTGTGTAACAGATTCATATATTATTGTAAACACAAAACAATGGTCAAATAAAAGTGGACCAAAATGACCAAAAGTTTTTGTTAGTTAAATAATATTCAAATACTCAGAATAATAGTCAATTTATAGTGTTCTCTAAGTAACTGAAAGAAAGCCATCTGAGGATGAAATCCTAAGTTACAGTAAGTGTCTGATAGATGTTTTATAAATGAAGCAGAAAACTAAGGATATAACGTAATAATAGGCTACATAATTGAAATTGATATATTTCCATAAAGTTCACAAATTCTGAGAATATGCACTGCCACCAAAACCAAGGATTTGATGGTTAACAATTAACAGCTGGTTTTACATATTGTATTATGTTTTAACATGTCCAGAAGTAAGACATAATTTATTGTACCTTTTAAACTCTCAAAAATAAATATCCATCAAAATTGACGTGATCTGAAACATGCTCTAGACATCAACCTAGGAAAAAAAATGTATAATTTAAAAATGTAAAATCTATGTTGGAAAGCATGCCTCCCTCTATAGTACTGACATGCTGTTAAGTCACATTAATTTTATGCGATGATTGACATAAGTGACATAATTGACCTGTTGCTTGATGATTGCCATACCTTCTTGGCATACCAGTGTCTATTATTTTTATAGTTATTACAGTCATTCACTGGATCTATTCCATAACATTTCAGCGAAATATAAAAATAGAAAAAAAACAAGGCATATTCCGAATAAGCAGTGTATTTATAGTATTTTGTTTCCTTTTACTTTGTGGATACAAAATCGAAATCTCAACAAACCTGTGTAAAGTAAAGAATTACATGTCTTTTATTTTTTCACTATTTATCATATTATAAAAATCAGGATTATCCGAGCGCTTCTATGATATATGTTTCATCCGCCTTATTCTAATTTTAATTTCTAACAACGACACAACAAATACAAGTACTTCTGTCTGAAAAATAATTCAGCAATTCAGTTGTAAAATTCTTATGTATTATAACCATAATTTGCATTTAAATTGCAAGAAACATCAACTGAACTATATTGCTAACCGAATGTATTCTACTACGACTGAGCAATTGAAAGTACATTAAAGAGTATAACCAATAGGCAACTCAAGTCACACCACTGATCAAATATTCAAAAGCAGTCACAGATGGCATGTTGAATGAAACACTAGTCTCTTATTCCACAGCTTTCAAGTTCAAATTCGGCTCGGTATGCTCAGCTTGAGACTGATTTTTGAAAAAATGATGAATCTTATATATATATATATATATATATATATATATATATATATATATATATATATATATATATATATATATATATATATATATATATATATATATAAAGTTTGCTAATAGTCTGCTTTTTGACGTCAGACGTCATACCGGGATGCAAAATGAATACAATATTTGTATAGATTTGATCATGGTGTAATGGTAATTGGTAGAAAATCTGCTGACCATATTTTGATGGTTAGTGAAATCCGGTGACACACCAATTTTCTCCTGGCGTCTGGAGTTGGTTTGATTTTGCTACTCCGACTTTAAAACGATCAAGTATAAACTTGTCAAATCAATTCATCATCAGCATCTATGTACAAATAACATCCTCCTCTATTTAAGCGCATGTATCAGATCCTAAATTGTAAGAAGGATCACATATCTCAATCAGTCATGTATCGTGTGCAGCTAGGTCATTAACAACGTAAAGGTTACTAAATAATCATAAAGAATGCAAACGTGAACAGCTAACTACGTGTTGGAATTTCTTTCTAATTTCGTTTTTATCAATCTGTCTCGTATAGTTAACAAATCTTCTTGGGATGTGTTCACAAAACAAATAAAATAACATTAAATTAAGTAGCAAAAGGTTGGTACATCTCAGTGGCTTATTCAAAGTCTAAAAATAAATTATGAAAACGACAGAAAAACAATTCCCAAAATTTTATTTATTCCCAGCATAAGCAGAGAAGTTACAGCAAAATAATAAGTATTCCTTAAATGTGTCCATTTATTGCTTCACAGCATCGTGAAAAGCAGCAGTTTGTCAAGTGTTATTTGAGTGACTATATATGTATAAAAGCAATGTTCCCTCAGCTGACCATAAATATCGTCTATAACTAGGTCACTTAAAAGTTAAAGCACCAGTATGATTTTCCAAATAAAATATTTTCAAAAGGAACTCTCCGCATGTGTTTCAACTTTACGAATCTCTAATGCGGATAAATTTAAACTTATACATATATATATATATATATATATATATATATATATATATATATATATATATATTACAGGCATTTTGTGTATCCAGGCAATTTGTGAATTGCCTGAAATTCGTGAACTGCCTGTACTGGTCAGAAAATTCTTTAATTGACTAAAATTTTCAGGCAGTTCGGGAACTGCCTGAAATTTAAGGGTTCCTTGTTCACAAATTGCCTAAAGACGTTTCAGGCAATTTGTGTATCAAAATATTAACTGTTTAAAAGGGCCAAATTTGTTATTTTTTTCTTTATAATCGAAGTAATTACAATTATGACATGTACTTGGGGAAATATAATAGGGTGTCTTAGTTTACTTGTCTTACCTGACCATGTTTCATAATTGCAATTATGGCCAGAGTAAAACATTGTCCTATGGGCTCCAATTTCTGGAATAGGTTAATCGCAAATACTGCTTCTCACCGGAGTAGGAATCAATTAAGTGGCCTGTCACTTTGCTTCCAAGCTACTCGTATTTGAAAGCAGGTCTAAAAATTGCAATTTTAACAGGTCTGTTGTTTCCAACCGGGTGAATTGCAGGAATATTGAAGGATTTAATTATTTCCAAATAAACCTGTATAATTAAATACAACCCAATCTGTTGTGGGAGTGTACAGTTTAGAATTGCAGTTATAAATTGGCATGCAAACTGATTTTTTGATTTACTATTGATGTAAAGATAAATGCTAATTACTTGTTACAATTGTAATTAACAAGCAGCGGAGTGCTCTGTTATCGTGAAACTGAGTGGTAACGAAGTGAGCTGCTTTAGTTCAAATAACCAGTTGATAAATGCAATTTATGATAAAAAACAGTTGTCAACGCAGTTTCCGATGCACGATTGATGTAAATATGAACGTTTACTTCTTGTACATGCAACTATTGCTTTATAGCTGCCTATGAAATGTAGCAATAAATAGAAGAAACATCAAAACTTGTTCAACATCTCTCATAATGCATGTTTCAGGCAATTCGTGAACTGACTGGTCCCTAATTTCAGGTAATTCACGAACTGCCTGAAACAATATGCCATTAACTCGTGCTATATCTGTGGCAATATTTAATACGCTGGGGAACTGTGATTTGTAATTGAATATTTCAATTGTTTGTGCATCATACATCAGCAAAATACTTCAAAAGGTTGAAAATGTAAGCCTAATTTATAGCTTTGTTTATAATTGGCTTGTACAAGTAACTGAAGACGTAGCAGTTCATTTTTAAATATTACATAGATTAGCGTAAGAAAGTAGTAATTTTCTTAAATTATACTGAATTTTTAAATTTATTATAAGCGTATCACTTTAGCCAAAATGTTCTATTTTAAAACGATTTTTTGTGATGGCAAATGATAAAATTCCATTTTTGTTACCAGACATACCATGTGAGATTACTGACACTCAAAGTTGTCTATGACATCGTTTAAAGTTCTTAAGAAGGGATTCTTTCCAAACCCGCAGATGTTGTTATAGTCATCATAGGCAAGGGTAAAAGCCATCCAACCTCCAAGACCTTCACGCAACAACCAGTTCACCTATAATAAAGGAAATGGCTTTTAGGAGGCATATATGTATCAACATATAGAGAAATATAATATGTACGTTGTGAAACAAAAGTTAGAGTTCAGTGTTTCTAATTAGATCATTTGCAGAATGTGAGTATGTTAATAAACTAACAATTACCTTATTTCTCAAACTCTCCATGTCATCATAGGCCACCCACGTGGTACCAAGAGAGGCGTAAGGAACATGATAAACCGGGTCACGTGTTATCACCGTTTGCGGATCGCGCAACATGTTGCATATCTGATGAAACAATATTTGACACTGAAATGCATTTTAATGTGTATAATTTTCATGTATTAATTTTTACGAATGTTAAAATGTTATTTAAAAAAAAGATATCTTGTAGAAATGCATTTTAAATAATGCATAAATATAAATTTTATGCACATTGTAGGTCACTACCATGCCTTAAAGGCTTAAAATAGGTTTGTGTTATTTAATACACTATATTATTATACTTGTGTTAATGGTAATAAAATTAATAAACAATATTTGAAAATTCGACGAACATTAACCTTGCTATATAATCATGTTATATAAGGTCTGCATTTTTGTAAGTTTGAGCAAGTTATGTTAGGTCTAAAGCTTTTTGCACAAAGAAAGAAAGGCTATTCGCACTTGCAGAGACAAAAATTCCTTCTCAACTACTGTCTGTCTGGATGAAATGTTGCAGATTTAATGATTCCATGTATTTATTTAAATTTAGAAGAAGTCTTAAAATTTCAGAAGGAAAGCCTGTTACAGCTCCTGCCTTCAATACAAATCTCACACAAACTTCTTTACATTTATTTACTAAATAAAGTTTACTGAAATGAAACATTGTTGTTTTGAATGAAAATCTAAAATCATTCCATGAATTAAATATTGTACCTATGAAATAAGTTTGACTTTAAAATTAACATTTCAGGTTTAACTTTTTATAAGTAGATGGTTTAATAAACCATAGCTCTTCTAGAGGACGGGACGTCATGTTTCCATAAAAGGCAGCCTGATGTCTAAATCTTTACACTATGATAAAAATTATCTAAGCAAAAGCATACGAAGCTCTGTTATGAAATCTACATAACACCACGAATTGCTAGTTAAATGCTGAAACATAGTTAATCTGCAGGAACATGGCTTTGTTAGTACTTGATCTATTTTCTTTAGAGATTCCTTCTACAACAGGAAGCTGTTGAAACAAAATGCAGCTAAAGTAAAATTACAAACATGTACTAAGAAGACTAACGTGAAAGAAGGCTTGTGTCTGGTAGGCAGGTAATCGCGGAGCTCCTATGCTATTGTTTACAGCATCAACAAGCGTGAATCGATAAACATAAAAAGCCATGCCCATGACTATTTTGTCCTTGGGAGTGCCATTCTCGTACCAGAGTCGTGCAGTTCCTTCCTGCAATAAAATGATGAATAATTACAGAGTTATTATTGTGCAATTTAATACATTAAATCTTTAAAATGTTAGTGCTAAATTATAATTATCGCTGACTGAAAAATGGGATATGAATGGGATGTAAATATAAAATGATATTATTTTACCTTTGTAGCATTTTAGAAAACTGCATACATTTGCTTAAAGATAAATCTCACAGAATAAACAGTACCGGCATCGGATGTTCTAAAGAAGTGAAATATTTCCTGAAAAAGGTTTCAGTTTAGGCGCTAAAATGTCCAAACTATGACTATTATAACTAAGAATAAAGATAAAATTTCATTTTCGTGGATGTAAATATGTAACAGCGTGAACAATATACAGCGACATAAAGATAGGTTACGTATTCCAAAGTGGCAAATCCAGATCCATCAGCAGGATTATGGAAAAGTGGTGAGTGGTGGAAAGTCGTTAGATCTCTTTTGCTTACTGACACGCCCATGTCATACATCATGAAATTCACAAAATCTAAGTACCTAAAACGCACATTTTAGCAAGCCTTGATAATAACAAACACTGGGAGCACTGTTCTGGTTATCATATAATTATAAATATTCATAAGCTGTCGTCCAATAACAAGGATGGATTTGGCCGATTTACCGCCAAATAATTTGACTATTGCTTGGTTTTAATCACATACAAACAGAGGACGTATTTCGTAAAAGAACTTATCAAGTGTGCATGGTTTACTTAATTCAATAGAACAAGACTTGGAATCTTTCTTACATTAGAGATTTTAAGTCATTGTTCTGAACTAGGTTTTCATTCGCACGCTTGGGTGATAGCGGGGCAGTCGTGTAGGCCAAGAAAAACAAACTGTAGTGACTTAGAAAATCCCATTAATCTTCTTTGGTGGTAATTCTTAAATACTTTCGTATTCATTTTTGTTTCGTTACAAGCGGTCAATATTAAACGTGGACATGGATTTGAAAATGTCAGCTAAGAAATACAGAATGAAACATACGACACAAACGATACACGTGTATTATTTATTGTTTGCCAGACCTCTAAGCTAACTTCGCAGGTGCAGAGGAACAACAAAGGATTTTTATGCACAGAATTGGGTCCTGTTATTAAAATGGCACAAGATTTTTGAGAAAATAATCACGCAAAATAATGTGCTTTTGTGGTTAAAAGTTTTCAGGCAATTTTGAGCTTAAAGCAATTGAGTAAAAAGGTGCAATGAAATATGCAGTATTATGAAGGTCAAAGTTGTTGCAAAATTTATATGTCTACTTTCTGATTTCACATAAATTTCAAAATTGCTCTGTCAAGACTATGCAAATTACTCGTACTTAGAAGATAAGTACTTAGAAGATAAATTGATGAGATTTGTTTACCATGTAATCTCGGGTACTTCGTAAGCTACTCTGAAATAGTATGCTCCTGGTTGTACAGCGGCCGTCAACAACAGCTTTTTTGTTCGTATGCACTTTTTTTCCTTTTCAATGGCCTCTCTCATTTCCTGTAAAATTATCTTCAGGTAATTTTACTTCATAACTAAAGGTGAGTTTCTAGGAATTATCAAATACGAACTAAATAATGTAATCACTGTTCGTTTAGAATACTTCTTAGAATAATAAAGATGTTTTTAAAGTTATTTTTAAAGCAAAGCAGCAACATAAAACCACCTTGCACAGCAGGGTAAATTTTTGTTTATCTCCCCTTCCTTCAAACCCAAAATTAATGCCGTCAAAATCTCTGGCTCGCACAAAGGCAATTGCGTCGTCGATGAAGGTTTTTCTGGATCATAAAATTGAATTTTTATAGCACATAATATGAAGTATTATTTTTTGCAAATATAAAGAGAAAGATATTCTTTCTTCTTGCATTATTTAGGACAATTATAGAGCATCACATTATGAGCATTACCAGCTACCGAGACTCTACTTTTAAGACTAATTAAACTTTTATTCCTTTAGGTAATGGTAATGCATAAAATAGCAAGACAGGCTCAGGCTGCACTTGGGGATGCCCTGCAACAGAATCAAGACAATGTCTGTGGATTGCCGCCCATAGTCAAAATTCTGGCATCTACTAATTTTCAAAACTAGTAATGTATTCGTTAGCCTTGGATCTTGTTTCCAGTCCACCACTTTAAGTGTATAATTTTATTAATAATTATTAAAATAGGTGTAGTGAAACAATAATGCATGCTATTCTTTTATTTTTATAACCGCTGTGGGATTCGTTGTGATGTAATTATACGCATTTTATAATAGAAGCGTTTTGTGCATGGATTGGTACCACAACAGATGCCAATATACCTGCTAATAAATTTTTATTGGTGATGAGCGCATTTTAGATATGTAAAACGTGATTATGTATACAGTGAAGATTATAAGTCCCTACTAATATTATAAATAGGAATATTTTACACCTTACATACTGGGAAAACTATATGTATTTCTTTCCGTGATGGCTTAAAATTTAATTGTACATGTTTTGCAAAAACTTTAATATGAAGCCAGAGTAAATTACATGTTCAAATGGGTAATAAAACAGTCCTTTAAAGTTTAATTATAGGCAGTCATATGCCTCCAAACTGACCATAGGTTTGACCAGATGATCAATACTGTCTTCCCTAGTTCTGAACATTTATCAAATGAAATTCTCCGCTACAAGGCGGTGCGGCACGGTTGGTCACGCGTTTTCTCAAGCGGCAGTTCAACTCTAGACCTCTACCCGTCAACACAGTTTTGGATTGAAAATTACAGTACAACTTAAAAATTACTCATCCTTAGACTTCGTAAAATTCAATAGAAAACCTCGGACTCGGAATATCTTTGGGAGATCTTCTCCTTGGAAGAAAATCGGGCAAACGGATTGCCATCGAAAAAACAACACGACACCAAAAGTAGGAGCCAGTTTCGCGAAGATACGTATTTATTCCCGTTTTGAGGGCCATTTAAGTTTATATTTCAGAAAGTGTTAATTTTGTAATTAAGGCTTCTCTGTAGTTCTAAAGTGCTCCATAGTAAATGTGTAATTGCGGCATTTGAAATAACAATTGTTACCTTGAATGTACCCGAGCTGGATAAGGTAAGGTGTTATATATAAAATAAATAGAAACAAAGTGGAAAGAGTCCAAATAAAATACGATTTAATGTGCTACATACTTGTCTTATTTACCAGATCTTCTCTAATTAAATATCCTTTCTTAGCCCAGCAAACTGCGTAATAACGGTGCTGCAACGAGGGCTACGCTAATAAAAATCCAACCAAATTTTTATTTTATAATACTAATGTGAAGTAAGGGTGCAATTAACATATACCATGGGATGTTTATAACAGCTGAATAGCTTATGTGATTTGTGGTGTCAAATGAAGTAACCTTATGATGCAGCGCTCCTTGATTTGATTTATTATTTTTACAATATGATTAAAATGTTAAGCAGGTTTCACAATATGTGTTATAGCAGGAAACCTTAGCCATTTGATGTTTTCGATCCGAGACAGAGAACAAATTACAATGGGTCAATAGATTTACATGGGATGTTCTCACGATCACTTGCTGGAACTTATGTCAGCAGTGATCTATTTTTAGTATGTAAAGAAAATAGGATCGTGGCGTAGCAATGTGTTTATATGAAACATGAAAGCTCCATCGCCATAATGTACCAAGATCTTAGCTAGAGGGTATGTACATTATGGTACATTTCCTCAAGGGGTTGTATTCGGCGACAATGATGTCATAGACATAGTATTTGCGAGCTGCCTACCTGGTTTGATGCGTCGACAGCATCTGTGACAATCCTGTTTTTCCGCTTATAGTTAAGATTGTCTTTGCTGATGGGTTGCTCTGACGAACATGAGTGGTAAACCTTTCAAACCTATGCCATATAGAATGTACATTATTTTTATCCAACGATGGTGCATTTTTATCAAATGATAGTATATTTTTATTTTTTTGTAGTACCACTTGGTTCAGCGGGAAAAAAAGAATGAGCATAATTCTTCCGGTATATCATTGCATATGTTGTGCATGTCAGTTGATTAAAAATATAGATATGACCAAAACAAATCAGTCATTAATTTGAGTACGTCACTTTTCATGATTACTTAATCATTGTGATTTTACAGTATCTTACAGTATTTTACAGTATGTTACAGTATTTTACAGTATCTTATCATGGCTGCTCTTTCTGGCCGAATTGAAAGATCTCATTTCTCAGAAATCACCAGAAATTGCAAGTTGCTAAATTGCTAAATGATAATACTTCTAGCGTACATATAATGTATAATGTAAGCATTGTATCTTGGGTTTGTTTAGTACGACAAAAATGATACGAGTGTTTTCGTAGTAAAAAAGAGGGGCATGTGTTGGAAAAAAGTAGCATCACGAACAACAGTGAATAGAATGGATACAAGGGTACTTTTTTGGGTACTCACAAGCCGGGAGTTTCACCAACGCTCTCGTAGCCAGGACCTCTAACCTTCACTTTGTTATTTTCAATAAGCACAGCAAGGAAATAGACATGGGTACATAAGTGTGCAGGAATATCTTCTGGTTGATATCGGGTCTGAGCAGAGAACACAGGGAAGTAGCATACCCGCTTAATGTCTGTAACATGAGGTACCAATGCTTATTGTTACTTTTTGCTATTTTCTAGCCGTCAAGTTGAACAATGTAAATTTTACATGCCATATTTATGTTCAAATAAATTATTCCTATGTTATTCTTTTTTTCTACCCCCAACCCCAAAGGTGATTGGTCAGTTATTGATAAGATCGTTTTGTTCCACTAACCCACTTAAGATTCCGCCGACAATGATTTTCGTTGGAAATGCGTAACTAGTTTAGTTTACATCCGTCTGCTCTTTCTACACGAGAGATAGATCTCCACAGGTTAGACTGGAAAGTGCTTTAAATAATTTTCAGCTGTATTTTGGATAACGCTAATGTTATTTATTGCATCATTCGAATAATTGTTAGGGTTTTAATAAACTAATTTTAATGCACATACTTGTATTTTTATTTTTGAAACAAAAACAATTCTTTTACAAACGATTTATAACCAGTACCTTATACAACATTTTGTACCCTGTGTGTTAGACTATACCAATGAAGAAGGATATGTGTTATCTAAACAGAAAACTTTAACAAATAGGGGGCCATTGCGAAAAGATGTCATTCATGAATTTTAGTATTTAATAAATAGCGATTTATCTAAGATATTTTGATGTATAAGAATGAAAATGACATTCCTGTAATATACGATATTCTACACTCGTGTGTTGTTCTTTGTTTGCGAAAACGCACTTGTCTGTGCCTTGTGACCACTTCCTTACAGCACACACTCATATAGCTGAATTGTTATTATTATTATCATTATTTTTATTATCATCATTATAATTATTATTATTATTATCATAATTATTTACCTGTGTCTTCTAAACTCGTCACGATATGGATATGCAGCGCCAACAAGCAAGACAATGCAAACAGAAGTAGCTGATTTTGCATTTTAAAAAATTTTCAGTCGCACCACACAACACAGAAGCTGAAATCGATAATAAAGCTCATGATTTTAGTTTTATTTTTCTATTGTAATAGGTAAAACTAACTTTATTTTCTGTTCATATTTTCAGGCTTCCTTTTTAACTAATTGTTCGTCTTTTAAAATATATTGTCTTTTCTTCTTTAAACATTATATTTGATAAAAAGATTACATAGTCAAAAGAAATTGTTGAGTGAAATAGCATCACACTAAGAATGAAACCCCTAGTAAAGTCCTCCTTAAAGGTTACAAAATAGAAGAGATGTTTCAAAAAGAAAGAAAGAAAGAAAGACAGACAGAAAAGAAAGAAAGAAAGAAAGAAAGAAAGAAAGAAGTGGAAAGAAAGAAAGAAAGAAAGACAGACAGAAAAGAAAGAAAGAAAGAAAGAAAGTAGTGGAAAGAAAGAAAGAAAGAAAGAAAGAAAGTAGTGGAAAAAAAGAAAGAAAACAAGAAAAGAAAGAAAGAAAAAAGCAAAAAAGAAAGAAAGTAGTAAGGAGCAGACTTGAGTTATGAACATTTTTAATGTGTAGCTTTAATAGAAGTAATATCACAACAAGAAAGAAAGAAAGAAAGAAAAGAAGAAAGAAAGAAAGACAGAAAAATAATAGATATGAACATTGCTCTCGGTAAAGTGCTCTAAATCAGTACACATTGGTTGACATTATCTATATCTTCATGTTGACATTAAAATCATCGTTTCTCTCTTTCTAAAATTGCATCCAAGAGCAACGAACCATGCTAGCTTAAAATATACTAGGAATATATTTAGTTTTTCTATTTTACCATCAATTTAATTAAGTCTTTTAGTACCCATGTAATTAAATGAAGTTTTTTATTACCAATGTAATTAAGTGTTTATGTTTATTATTTTATATGTTACTATACGTTTTGCAAAGAATCTGATTACATAGTCACTTAAATAGATTATAATTATATAAATTATAGAACATACTGGCAATGTATCACCACTCTCTATACTTTCCATCAATCTAACAACATTGATTATTATGTACCTTACCAAAAATTGTTGCTTCTAAATGTGTGGTATTACCACTTATAATAAGTAACATTTTAATGCCTATCCGATACCAAACTGTTGGTGTGGAAAGAGAAGAACGAGTGAAATTATTTATGTGCCGTAAGCATTTAATGTCAGCTTTAAAGCAATAAAATCTAATAACTTTCTTTTCTGAAAGAATTGTAAATAGTAAAGCACCGAGAGTTAAAGCTACGACTTCACATCTGAAGTCACTTCGAAATGTAATTAACCATCATCTAAGGTTTGGAAATCATTTTGAAAATTATCTTGTATGGATTACACCGAAACAGCCTGACGTGTTTCTGATGAAGTTAAGTTTTGTTAAATTTTCGGCAGTTTATTCTGTCGTTGCTTTATATTTTCATACGCGCAAAAGAAACCCCAAAGCTTTTAGGTATACCTCAAAGGGCCAATTCGCAAATGATTAATAAGTTGTTTGGATAGCACAAGATTATTATTTTAAAGTGAACTGCTCTACTTATAAAAACCAGTAACATCTAGGAAAAAAATCTTTTTCAAGCGACTCTCCATAATTTTAAGTGAATCAGACCTGCATATTTATCATTATTAAACGAGAGAACTCGTTACCAGGTACCAGAAGCAAATTAATGTTTTGTAATCGTTGTTGCTTGTGGCATGCATGAAAAATTAAATATCGTAATTATTGTTATCTTCATTATTGGCTGCCATAATTATTTTACATAGCAATTTTAAAAGCAATTACACATAATCGCTTTCCAAAAGATTGCACAAACGTCAAAAGATGGATATTTTTGTTGTTTTTTCTGTTTTTGTAATACTAAGAATAGCTTCATAGAGTCATAAAGTCGTATACCAAACAACTTTTTTTCAATTTTACTGAAAATTAATCAATCAACCTGCATTGCAAAATTATTTGTGAGCAATTGCGCATAGCAATTGCATGTTGCCACATTGGGCTTTGTATCCCAAGATAGCTCAAGACCCAGCCCTTGGAATTTTTATGCAAATGCTAAAATGATGTTTTGTCAAATGTTCGTGCAGGTTAAAGGTTTGTTGTTGAAAAGGGTATTTTGGACCAGTGAAATTATTTTTAGTTCAGAATAACACGTAATTTGGCTCGCCAAGAAAATTAAAAAAAAACAACTGCTGTTTTCTTCTGTCACTCTGAGTCTTCAAAGGGTAATAATAACCAGGGCATATTTGAAATAATTTGTTATTATTGCTCAGCACCAAACTAAAAGCATTTCTAAACTGTCTAAAAACATTTCTCTAAAGGTCTCTGTTACCACTCAGAATCTCAGAACAGCAATAACGTTCAAGGCAGATGAATATTTTGTAATTTCGCGCAATGCCCATACAAAACAAATGTCAAATATCTTCTTCAGAAGTCTGTTACTGCTCCCTCTGTCTGCTGTAAGCAATACTAACCAAGATAAAATTATAAATTCGTATAATATCGCCGATCCTAAAGATGTCAAAAAACTTCTAAAGCTTCCACTCTGAGTATTGGGTTATTTTATTATTTTAGTAGAGTTTAAAACCTTATTTAAAGTCTGTTAATACCACCCAGGATCTTCTAAAGGCAATGACAATAGGTATAGGTGCATGTTTAATGAAATGTTATGTATCTCTTCAAAACTCTCAAAGAACTGTTCCGAAGCCGGTAAATACGGTTCTAGTTTTCTGAAAGCTAAACGAAAGTCGAATAAAAAACAAATCTAATATACTGTTGCTGAGGTAACACATGGCTTTATTCCAATATCTGAGGAATTTTTGGCACATCTAGAAATAATAATATTATTTATATATTCTACATATCATCACCCAAAATTTCAAAACATTTAACTTTTATTATAGAAGCAGATATGATTATACTAAAGTATCAATATTTCCATAATTATTCGGCATATCCATTACAATTCAACGACAAATTAGATATATATACAATTATATGTGTTTTTTCAGCATGTGCAGAGGTTTTTTCACTGTAGTTCGTCATGAAATGTAACAAAAAAGGGACGCACTAATTTTTATGCATTTTGATAAAAGCATTAAAACAGACTAAGCATGCAATATTTTTATTACAGTGAAAAATAGATTAATAGTAAAGTAGTTGTTTATGTCTTCTATCGACACTAAACCGTCACAAAATTCCAACTTAACTAGTAAAAGTAGATACTAATATAAAAAATTGATTTTTATCAATTAAAGCAAATCGCTAGAAACACAGCAAGCGCATGGGCACTTAAGTCTGTTGTCGTCTTTTAAAATTCTAGGTGTTTAAATTTAAGGAGGAAAAATTTAAACATATACAATTACAATAAATCATGTTTTTTCTCATGTTTGCATTAGTGCTGGTAATAGTGCAAAAAATAAAATCTACAAGCAGCAATTGATATCCTCCAAAATTTCAAAACACTGTAATCATAGCTCTGGCTTGAGCCACAATTTAATGAAATGCTTTTTCTCCAATATTTCAACTTAAATTTCTTATGCTTTTATGGAGAAATTGGGTCTTGTCCACACCTACAGTCAAAATGTTAAGACGTTTCGACGATAATCCTAGAGTAATATATTTTTGATGACTATTTCCATGTCTATCTGGGAAGTTATCAAAATAAAAAAGGACTTCAACGCAGAAAAGGGTGTACACTATACGATTTTTAAAATTAACAGAACATACAAACACATACTCATGCTTTTTATCGTGTCTACTTAAGCCCTTTTGCTTCATAAGCTTGTACTAAAAACTAGTTGACATCATTCTAACCACGAAAGATATTATTTCTGTATTTTTGCAGCATCTTGTTTGTGTATTATTTGCTAAAACTTTTGATTATTCTAAAATGCCTTACTTGCCTCCCTGTTAAGGAAAAATAACAATAAACATACACAAATGCTTACCTTAAGTACGATTGCGATGACTCTGTCAGTTTGGATATAACGCCAACAGATGGACTTTATCCAACGAGGACCTTTTGAATGAACAGGGTCACAGGCAGGTTCTTTTATATTGACATATTTCCTTCCTTTTAAAGCTTCCAAATAATTAATCAAATTTGACCAATTATAATTCAGTTACAAAAAAATTGGGTAACAACTGCCTTTTACCCATTGAAATAACTGGAAATTATTTTTATGTTATCTGTAATCAACGTTTATGATTTATTTACAGACTGCATATAACCTGTATTATTTTATGCAATGATGGCTTTCAAATTATATATGTTTAATATAAATTAAATGCCTCTTAGGGCTTGTGGGAGTGGCCTGGGTCGCTTGATAGCGTTAATCATTATGGTAGTTATGCCTTAACTAAATTTGATGATTTTTGTGCTAAAAAAAAGTTAGCGAAAGACATAAGGTAAATTGACATTAATTTTATCGATATTTCCTTCTTCAATAGATACACAAGCCCATTTCATTTCCAGCACAGTCGATCCCTAATACATTTTCAATTCCATGTATTGTAAGGAATAAATGCAAAAATCTGATTATTTAATTGTTTTAATGAGTTAGAAAAACCCTGCCTCAGGTTTGTGCTTTTATATTTTTCTTAGCGGTGATGGTTAGATATCCTCCTCTCCCGCACCAGCTTCGGACATTTCTATAAAATCTCAATATTGCGATACAAACAAGACAAAGGTATGATTAGTGTTATGAAGTGTTTTCTTTACTCCCATGTTCAAGTGAAAGAAAACCCCAGTGCATTGTAGAGCTATGTTAACTAATTTTGTAGTTATCACTGTGGCTTGATCTGTTACAGCCAGGATATAGCTGGTTCTTCCGCCGGTTTTTGTGGTTACTGACAAATTTAATAGCGGATAGAAATCTTGGAACAACATATAACATAAATCTCCCAAACTATAAACTAAATACACATCATGAATGAGCAAAGAAGAAGTAAAACTAGACTGGCCAGTGTTTTTGTTAAAACAAAAAGGATATGTCTCCGCCGCCCCCCCCCCCCAATCAGTCGCGTGAAAAAAATTTCTTGCTTAAAAGTACAACATTGGCGATCCCAAAAATTTGAAAAAATTGCCAAAAATACAATATTTTACACTAAATGAAGAAAAACTTTGCAGTAATTGAACAAGATGTTTCGGAGATATCGCAACAATATGGCCCAAAAAAGTTAAAAATTCAAATTGTATAAATACGCCAAAAACCATTTTCAACGGAAGTGAAAAAAAACTTTGCAGTATATATTTGCGCTATATGTGTGCTCTTCTTGCGACGCCTGAGTATCTAATGTTTTTGAAGATATAGTTTGCCAAAGTGAAAAAATGCACGAAGACCCCCCCCCCCCCCCATGTTAAAATATTTGCCAAAAAAAGAATTTTTTAAAGAAGGAAAAAAAATAACACAGATATCATCTAGACATGTATTCCAATACGTATGTATGTTTTGTAAACAAATCGATTCATTAATTTTATAAGAACTCACTGCGGACAGACCGACGGACGTACGCACCAGAGCTACCATGTGGCAAAAATGGGGTACAGACAAAATGTTACGCAATTTGATACGTTGTGGCATTTACGTATTCTTCATAAGCTGTGGCAAATAATCGCGAACAAATTCCGATTAAAAAACAGACATGTTTTTGCGCAAAATAATATAAACAAAAGCACATGGAAGCAAAAACTATTTCCGGGTATGCCACAACAGACATAAACCTTAACTCACACGGACATGACAGACATAAACCTTAACTAGCACGGACATGACAGACAAATATGGTTAAAAACCATAACTGCAAGCACACCGCTCAAACTGATTTAAAACCAGGATTAATGCCAGTTCCGGTTTCTGTCAAACAAAGCAGACATAAACCAGAACTAAAACAGACATGACAGACAAATGTGGTTAACAATCATAACTGCACACAGACAGCGCATAAATTTGTTCTGCTGCTGCATTGTCCATTGGACTGTTTTTTTTTCAAAAAAGGGTAATTAGATCTCGTTTCTGTATATGCTTGATTTGGTGAATAAAGCTGGTTAAATAGGTTTTTTGTGCTATTAACACTTTTTTGTGTTGTTAATTTTTTTTGTTTTATTAACTCAGAAAAAGAAATATTGGTAATAAGTTATAACATTTATTTACAATTAACACATATCGTATGCATTTAAAACTTTACAGTTATATATAAAACCAATTTTACTTTAAATGTCAAGTATTTACTTTCAAGTGACTTTTCTTCTTAACTATATTGAGTGTATTATTTTCGAGCACCTTTTCTTCTTAACTACCTTGAGTGTTCTATTAGAAACCAGCGTCAACCAACAAAAAACATCCCACACTTATTTTTATTTCAAACCACAGTGTTACACAGACAAGTTGCAATTGTCAAAAAAGCTTTGCAGATGACGGTGCAAGAATTCCCACTATGCAAAGCATGCTCCATCAAGTGACCACTCATCCGATTGGCATAAAGATGGCACTACGTAGTGACCACTCACCGTGTACATAAAGATCGCAATGTCCAGAGCACACATTGCTAACAAAAAATTGCAACTGCTTGCAAGCAAACACATGCCATAGTTAAAAATTATAATGGAAAAGTAACTTGTCCGTATTACACACTGGATAAAAACAAAAAATCAGACAGATGTCTTTAATACTTTGTAGCTTTGGTGCCATGCCCCATCCATGTTTTTTTACTGAATCATCTTGACGTTATAATTATGGAGAGTTCCACCCTACCTTCTGCTTTCTTGGGTTTCTTTATCATTTGTTATTGAAAAGTAATAAAGATGAATGACTTTCTGTTTCTATTTTGTGTTACAACTATTTTCCTGTCGACTTTTTTATATAATCCAAGCCAGCCTCTTAATAATTGGACAGTCAGTGAATAATGTGCACTTAAACGAAATCAATAAACGGACAACATCACAACCTATGCAGATTTCCATTTCGGCTTCCTCACGTTCGAACATATCTGGGGCAAACCAGTCATTTTTATCGTCCTCAGCAGGAGTTTCTGGTCTGTGCTGTGGATTCGGCTGTAGAGCATGGTCTTCTTCATTTTGATGACGAGGCATGAACGCATATCGTCTGTATGCCAATCATGCATGTTTCACCTTCGAAACATTTCAGCAATACTATATCACTGCAGAAGCATGTGAATCACTCGTTCATGCAATGGTAACGTCCCGAATGGATTACGCCAATGCAACACTGCTAGGGCTACCACAAACAGAACTAGGCAGATTACAAGAATACAAAACATCGCAGCCAGAATTATCCTTCAACAACCTAAACATGACCATGTAACACCGATGCGTCGTTCTTTGCACTGGCTACCAGTGGGCAATAGAATAATTTGCAAAACACTTATGCTCGTATTCAAATGCATAAAAACAGAAAAGCTCCCCAATATCTACAAGAACTTATTGTTCTCCACCAACCATCTCGCAGTTTACGATCTGGAGACGGGCATATGCTCTTAAAAGTTCCCCTCACGGTACGATATGGTCAACGGATATTCAGTTGCAGAGGACCGTCACTCTGGAATCAATTGACAGAGAAAATCCGAGTAGAAATTTCGTTTGAAACATTTAAGGAGCGGTTAAAGACCCACCTCTTTGGATTAGCTTTTAATTGACTTTTCACTTTTTTAGCACAAGCTTACTTTTTAGTGTTATCTATTTTGCAGTATTTATTAGATATATGCGATAGTCAGATGTTGTTTGCATTAATTGAACTAAGGTTTATAATTTTCTTTCATATCTGATTTGTAATGATGTCATTGAATACTTTTGTAGATTTTGGCACCTTAAATATGTTATTATTATTATTATTATTCATTTATACCAAGATCTTCCTCTCTTCGTCTGATCTCCTCTACCTCACTGACTCTTACTATTTCTAACATAAAAAAGGATGCAATTTAATCATGCATGTGATTTAATCCTGCTACAGAGACCAACCATGTTTATCAAAATAGATATTTATATTTATTTTAATTTCTTTTTTAGAAACAAGCGGCAGCTATTTAAATTTATCTGCCTGTATGTAATCTTTTTTCGATTAAAATTAAAGTGCTTACAGTCATAAATCGAACGACTGAAACGCAATGCGAATTAATATACCCAAACAGGGATTTTATACCGAAACAGACCTTGAACTGGAGAAAATATGTTTTAGAAAACATATATTACAAGGAGAACGAAGCTCAAAATACCATGCCCATCTTAGTTGAAGTCCAAGCAAATCAAATATACACCACACTTGAATCTGTACTATAAATTGATTTTAATTAACTTTTTTGCACAGACAGGACACTATAATTACCTGAGTGAGAGTGGCAAAATATTTCTCGAATTAGTGGACCTAATTCGTTCAGGGTACTTAAAATCTGCTTCTTTGGTGACGGTTTCCAATGCAGTGTTGCCACGAACCACTCCAAACGCTAATTAAAGTAACAATAAAGATCTATGCATTATTTTCTGGTTTAAAATTCAATTACACACAGCCAGCAAACTTGTTTCGTTAAGCTTTTTTATTTAAAATCTATTTGCTTACAGATAGATTTTTTTCTTTTCACAATCATGTTCTTTGAACGCGAATTACGTAACACAGGATGTATATTCCACATTAAACTTGCCTCTCCGCACAAAAAGATAAGGACTGTTGACACTGACGCCTACTTTTCTCCTATTCCGCACATTAAAGTGCAGCAACTTTGAACACAGTTGCGGAACAATGCACGGCGCTGGTTTCGAACACTGAAAACACCAAAATAGAGACTATGTTAAAAAGAACATACATCTGTATGTTTTGTAATTTTAAATCATGTTAAAAGACTGCTAAAAGCCACATTTCGTCTATCGTTAACTATAACCCAAATTATCTATCTGTGCAATTTTCTTCAGTCAAACTAAAATTTTCTATTCTGCTCCATATAATGGCAAAGTACAACACCTATATTACTGAGAAACTACAAACCTTTCCAGTGATTTCAATTACTTCATGTGTTCTTAGAATGTGCCGCTCACTCTCGGAAAAAGTTCTCCCATCAGGTCGTCGGAGATCTCGTCTATGTCTTGTATTATTTGCTCGTAACTGCTCAACCTAAAACATTTATTTTGAAATGCACAAGAATATCTACAAACTATTACTTGTATTCCTTATTTACTTTATTAACCTCACTACTTGCCCCTGTGATTTTAAAGCAAAGTAAAATACAGATAAATGCCTCCCTTAACTGAATCCTAAATTATCGGTATCATTCTCTGCTTTTAAAACCATATCAAATACATACAAGTCCTACCTTTCTTCTAAGAGTTAAACGCAGCCACCCTTTTTCAGTTTACACCAAAAAAGAAATAATATAAAAATAAATAGGACTTACATTATGGCCTGGACTTCTCCGCATCGTCTTCTGTTGAAGGAAATCAGCTTGGCAGTGACAAGAACGATGCTTCGGTGGTAGTTTCCGTACGTCACATCTTCGCAGTCGAAATTTGACATTTCTGTGTTCAGGTAGCTGTCACATCGTCAGGCAGAGGCAAGGGTTTGCTAATGTTTAACTTTCTGTTGAAGAGGCAGACTTTCGCGAGGTTTGATGACCATTTGATGTCCATTAGTTGTAAGAAATTTGGTGCCTCTTGTCGACGTTGTGGTTTCTGATCTATTATTGCTTGGCTAAGTTTGATATTGGCGAGGCGCTTGAGATCATAACGCAGCTTTATGGCATTTGATGGAGCCTGGAACTTTTCGCCGTTGTTTTCGTCTTGGAGGGACACTTGCATGGCTCCCTTGCACACCGTCTTAAAATGCTCGGGTTTTACATAATATGAAAAATCTTCTTCCTTTTCTTCTGTGTTAATTTCGTTAATCGCAATTAGGAGGCGAGATGCTAATTGCATAACTCCCGAAGTATAGTACTTTCGGTTTATCTTTTACCGGCTTTCCGGATCATCCAATCATTTCCCAGCCCAACTATCAGAGGGTCTTGATGGGCAATGACGGTTATCTTGTCAGCCTTCATAATTGGAAACACTTCTTTCTTCAGGAGGTTGCTTGCTTGCCTTTTTTAGGTTCCAGCTGAGCCTTAACCTGGAGTTCACCACTACTTGGGACGTAAGGTGTCACTTCGAAGCTAGTACAATTGCTGATGTGTCGCCGAAGATAATTTTTAGCCACTCCATTCAGGATGCGTAAGGCTGGTCCTAATGTATGTCGAACTCCACATCACAGGTACATCTTCTTCCAAAAGAATTTCTCCCCTTTCCTTGTTGATTACTCGCAAATTATGCTCATGGTTTCCTTGTAGTCTAAGATTTTGATACATTATG
Organism: Protula sp. h YS-2021; assembly: GCA_949752745.1. Lineage (NCBI taxonomy): Eukaryota > Metazoa > Annelida > Polychaeta > Sabellida > Serpulidae > Protula > Protula sp. h YS-2021. Next base: position 5,159,707 of record OX457027.1, read on the forward strand.
TCTACGTTACGTTTAGTTTTATTTTCTTCTTTGATAATTGACAGTAGTAGGAAAGCGACAGTTCTACCACAGCCCCCCCTAGGGGTCGTCTGAGGACCCCCCTAGGGCTAAGAAAATTTGAGGACCCCCCCCCCTTAAGGCTAAGAAAATTTGAGGACCCCACTAGGCTTAAGGAAAATTGAGGACCCCCCTAGGGCTAATAAAATTTTGCGATTTCAGCATAGTTATCCGTTTCAGACGATTCTGAACAACTTTGGTTTGTATGACCCCCCCCCCCCGCCGGGCTAAGAAAATTTTGCGATTTCAGCATAGTTATCCGTTTCAGACGATTCTAAGCAACTTTGGTTTTGAGGACCCCCCCCCCCCCCCCCCCCAGGGCTGAGAAAATTTTGTGATTTCAGCATAGTTATCCGTTTCAGACGATTCTAAGCAACTTTGGTTTTCATGACCCCCCCCCCCCTTCTTACTTAAAATTGCGATAACTTTCGTTATAGTTGACTGATTTGTATGAAAATTTCACCATTTGATTCAGTGTTATGTAAAGTTTTGTTATAAAATAGTCATGGGCTACTTGCGCAACTGGCCGTATACATATCTATAGCATGTAGCCATTTTAACTTAAAACTGGGATAACTTTTGTTATACTTGACCGAATTACCTGGAAATTTCGCTGTTTGATTCAGTTTTCTATCTATTTTTGACATAGTCATGGGCTATTTGCACAGCTGGCTGTATGCATATTAAGTACATGCCGCCATTTTAACTTAAAAGTGAGATAACTTTCGTTATACTTGACCAATTTGAATGAAAATTTCACCATTTGATTCAGTTTACAGTGGTTCTGTGTTATTTGGCGGATGAATACCATTTGGCGTATGAATACCATCGTCAAGCTTCACCGCTAGATGCCTCTGCTGTGCATCAATTTTGAACGAGTTTTGGTAAGTGACACATCATATACCATCAAAGTGGTATAAATGAGCAATAAATTCTGCTGAGTCAGCAATTTTAACGAGTTTGAACAAGTTACACACCATATTTTGATTACATGTAAGTAACATAAAAGCATGAGTGAAACATACATTTACACCAGTGATAAATTCTGCTGAGTCAGCAATTTTAACAAGTTTGAACAAGTTACACATCATATTTTGATTGCATCGAAGTAGTATAAAAGCAGACCTTTTTGTTCTGCTTGGAAAAACTTGGACAAACTTTTTGTTTTTGTTTTTTTATGACTCTGTGACATTATGTGACAACATGCGACTGTGACATTATGTGACTTTATGTAATCTATGACTCTCTGCGACTTTTTTTAACATAATAGCCATATTTCTATGTCTATTTTCACTATTATTATTATGATGATATTTACTTAGTCATATTACAATAACCACACGCACACACAGCATAGAAATAAGTACATGAAAGGTCTCAGAGTGTGGGGAAACTAATCGATAAATTTCAGAGTGCACTCGTTCAGAGCGTGGGAACGATCAATAATTTGAGAAGGAATTGGATTTTCCCTACGTTAAGTCTAATGTTATGTTTTATGTTATAGTAGTTGGAAAATGGTGCAAACTTTAGCAAATGTAGTTTTTGACAACATATGATATATAAAATAAGTTTTAGCATTTTACCATGCTACTTATTCAAATATTCTAAAGTTATAGTGGTGCAGAAATGGTGGTTCTAGACCAACTTTAACAAATTTAGTTTTTCACGTTTCAAACAATTCTACCACTTGGTTAGTTGGTTGATTGTTGAAAAAATGGGAAGTTAAAATGTGGATAGTTATGTAGGAAAACTGCGCCCATTCAAACATGTGTTCGAATGGCAAGCCCATTTAAAAGACGTGTTCGAATGGCAAGCCCATTCAAAACACGTGTTCGAATAATTTTTGGAAGATATTAGGTCGTGGTATTGTTCAACAAATTGTTCAACATGTTCAACATGTTGTTGTTCAACATGTTCAACATGTTCAACATGTTGTTCAACATGTTGTTCAACATGTTCAACATGTTGTTCAACATGTTCAACATGTTCAACATGTTGTTCAACATGTTCAACATGTTGTTCAACATGTTCAACATGTTCAACATGTTCAACATGTTGTTCAACATATTCAACATGTTGTTCAACATGTTCAACATGTTCAACATATTGTTGTTCAACAAGTTGTTCAACATGTCCAACTTGTTGTTGTTCAACAAGTTGTTGTATATAAAGCTATGTTTAAAGACTTTCTCATCATTTGAATAGTGTAGGTTGAACCGAAAGGATGTATCAATGCAACATTTGTTCAAAATCTTACAACTGGCCACAAAGTCTTAAAAGACACTTAAAGGTTGCTCACACGTCAGAAGTGGATGAAAAATCGGATATGGAGAACCCTGTAAAACTACCTTTCACGGAAACTTTCGATGAGTCTTCTATGGAAAGTGAAAGCGTTAACATGGCTGAAAAGAATGCACATGCTTGTGCAGAATGTGGTGCATTATACAACAGCGAAGAAGCTTTGCTCAAACATATGGAGCAGTGTGGTGAGGATGCCGATGACAGGAGTTCTGAAAGTGAGTCAGAAATAGACTCTGAAAGTGAGTCAGAAACAGACTCTGAAAGTGAGTCAGAAATAGACTCTGTCTGGTATGATATGGTTCAAGAAGTCTACGATGCCTATGATGACAAATTTGAAGAAAAGGTTTCAGAATATGAAGAACAAGGACTTGAAGATCCGCGTTAAATAGCAAGCTATGACCTTCGACCCATTTATAAACACGGACTTAAACAACTGTTTATGAGACTATTCAAATATACCCAGCGTCTAGAAGAAAGCCAACATTATCAAAAGATTTTAAAGGACTTTAATTACTTTGTGGATGAAAAACATTACAAGTATTCAAAGGCACTAAAGGCGGCTATAAGGAAAAACAATGCATTCTTTGAAGAGCTACTAGATAAGGAAGAGGAGTATGACAGCAGTGATGAAGAAAGTGACATGGAGAGTGAGCAGAGTGAAACAGATGAAGAAAAATAGACTTATTTGACTAAACTTTATGATAAAGACTTTATAAATGTTGTAATATTTTATTCGCTTAAGCGTTGTGTATTAATATATGTCTTGCTTTGCAACATATAAAGTCGCAAGGTTCCTGACGTGGTTTTAATTGACCCGTAAACCATATATCATATATTAGGTATTATAGTTAATTTTGTATTATTATGTATTATATTCAAGTATTGTATGAGAAAAAAAAAAGTTGAAAAGCATCATATGTGTTTTTATTGAATATCGCAAATATGTACAATTATGATACAAACAAAACTATTTCAAATACATGTTATGTTAATACATGTGCAGATTCACAAAAACTTCACATTAACATACATCATGTTAATTTCATAACCTACATATGAAGACAATTTTATTTGAACTACATATCAAATGTATATATCCATATGAGTCAAAGCTAAGTTTCAAGTTCTTGTCCAATCTTCTACACTGAGGGTGATGAAATCATAGCATTCACTAAGCTCGTCATGCAGTTAAAATGTATACAGTCATATCGCTGTCTACTCAACAATCTTCTGACAGTCACTGCATTTATACAAATCCATTTGCTGAAGCATTAGATCCACTGACGTTATTTGCTTCTTCAGCATGTGCCAATCGTTCAATGACAACAAAATTCCCTTCTTGGTAGGATGTAACCTCCCAGATGTATGATCCGTAATATATTCACGAATGTTAACCATCACTTTCTGTTGATATTTCCCCAGTTTAATATATATTTCTCCATTAATAGGTATCATAACCGGTAAATCGTCTACACCCATCTTCTTCATGGTGGTAGCAGCTTTACACTCTGGTTCTCGCTTCATTTTAGGCTCTGTCTTAATTTTTCGCTTTTTACACGGCGGCGTCATAGCTGGTAACTCATCTCTTTTTCTCTTTCTAAGATGTGGTCGCTTTTGACGCTGCTGACATGACTTCGCCTTAGACTTTACCATGGGCATTGCCTTAGACTTTGCTGTAGGTATTGTCTCAGGCTTTACCATAAAATTTTCTGCAGGCATTGTCTCAGACTTTTCTACAGGCATTGTCATAGATGGTAGTTGTTGCTCGCTCACTCCAGACATGTTCACACTTCAGTATCTTGATACAGAATGTGTGTTAGGTCTGAGGGCGGCTGCCTTTTATACTTTATAGTGAGTTGACTTAATATGTTTAGAAATAACTTTACCACGTTTGCCTTTGTGGCCAGTTGTAAGATTTTGAACAAAGGTTGCATTGATACATCCTTTCGGTTCAACCTACACTATTCAAATGATGAGAAAGTCTTTAAACATAGCTTTATATACAACAACTCGTTGAACAACAACATGTTGAACATGTTGAAAACTTGTTGAACAACAACATGTTGAACATGTCGAACAACAACATGTTGAACATTTTGAACAACTTGTTGAACAACAACATGTTGAACAACAACATGTTGAACATGTTGAACATGTTGAACAACATGTTGAACATGTTGAACATGTTGAACAACAACATGTTGAACATGTTGAACAACAACATGTTGAACATGTTGAACAACAACATGTTGAACATGTTGAACAATTTGTTGAACAAAACCACGACCTAATATCTTCCAAAAATTATTCGAACACGTGTTTTGAATGGGCTTGCCATTCGAACACGTCTTTTAAATGGGCTTGCCATTCGAACACATGTTTGAATGGGCGCAGTTTTCCTACATAACTATCCACATTTTAACTTCCCATTTTGCCAACAATCAACCAACTAACCAAGTGGTAGAATTGTTTGAAACGTGAAAAACTAAATTTGTTAAAGTTGGTCTAGAACCACCATTTCTGCACCACTATAACTTTAGAATATTTGAATAAGTAGCATGGTAAAATGCTAAAACTTATTTTATATATCATATGTTGTCAAAAACTACATTTGCTAAAGTTTGCACCATTTTCCAACTACTATAACATAAAACATAACATTAGACTTAACGTAGGGAAAATCCCATTCCTTCTCAAATTATTGATCGTTCCCACGCTCTGAACGAGTGCACTCTGAAATTTATCGATTAGTTTCCCCACACTCTGAGACCTTTCATGTACTTATTCCTATGCTGTGTGTGCGTGTGGTTATTGTAATATGACTAAGTAAATATCATCATAATAATAATAGTGAAAATAGACATAGAAATATGGCTATTATGTTAAAAAAAAAAGTCGCAGAGAGTCATAGATTACATAAAGTCACATAATGTCACAGTCGCATGTTGTCACATAATGTCACAGAGTCATAAAAACAAAAACAAAAAGTTTGTCCAAGTTTTTCCAAGCAGAACAAAAAGGTCTGCTTTTATACTACTTCGATGCAATCAAAATATGATGTGTAACTTGTTCAAACTTGTTAAAATTGCTGACTCAGCAGAATTTATCACTGGTTGAAATGTATGTTTCACTCATGCTTTTATGTTACTTACATGTAATCAAAATATGGTGTGTAACTTGTTTTAACTCGTTAAAATTGCTGACTCAGCAGAATTTATTGCTCATTTATACCACTTTGATGGTATATGATGTGTCACTTACCAAAACTCGTTCAAAATTGATGCACAGCAGAGGCATCTAGCGGTGAAGCTTGACGATGGTATTCATACGCCAAATGGTATTCATCCGCCAAATAACACAGAACCACTGTAAACTGAATCAAATGGTGAAATTTTCATTCAAATCGGTCAAGTATAACGAAAGTTATCTCACTTTTAAGTTAAAATGGCGCCATGTACTAAATATGCATACAGCTAGCTGTGCAAATAGCCCATGACTATGTCAAAAATAGATAGAAAACTGAATCAAACAGCGAAATTTTCAGGTAATTCGGTCAAGTATAACAAAGGTTATCCCAGTTTTAAGTTAAAATGGCTACATGCTATAGATATGTATACGGCCAGTTGCGCAAGTAGCCCATGACTATTTTATAACAAAACTTTACATAACACTGAATCAAATGGTGAAATTTTCATACAAATCGGTCAACTATAACGCAAGTTATCGCAATTTTAAGTAAGAGGGGGGGTCATGAAAACCAAAGTTGCTTAGAATCGTCTGAAACGGATAACTATGCTGAAATCACAAAATTTTCTCAGCCCTGGGGGGGAGGGGGGGGTCCTCAAAACCAAAGTTGCTTAGAATCGTCTGAAACGGATAACTATGCTGAAATCAGAAAATTTTCTCAGCCCTGGGGGGGGGGGGGGGGTCATACAAACGAAAGTTGTTCAGAATCGTCTGAAACGGATAACTATGCTGAAATCGCAAAATTTTATTAGCCCTAGGGGGGATCCTCAATTTTCCTTAGCCCTAGAGGGGTCCTCAAATTTTCTTAGCCCTAGGGGGGGGTCCTCAGTCGACCCCTGTGGTAGAACTGTCGTTTTCCTACTACTATTGACTCAATTTCAGGATTCCTTATATGTATGTTCTATCTGACATGAGTGGCGAAGCTCATAAATAATTTGTCTGTGTCCCTCTGATCACACTCAAACGGACAGGCCTGTAAGGAGTTGCGAGCAGGTTTCATCCGGGATCCACTTGTGCCTGTGTCTTCCTTGGTGGCAACGGCAGTGCAATATATTTCCGGGAATGTTTTATCATATACTAACACGACTTTTCATTTCAAAAAGAGGTTCGCTTTTGTTGCTCTGTAATGTTTGACACTACTTTTGCAAAACTTGCAGACTGATGGAATTCTTCGTCAGATAATTCTGTGGAAGAGGTCAAAGTTTCCTCAGGCCAACGATTTCAACGATGATATGAGCGATGTTTTTTTGGTTTGGATAATTTTCTTTTCTCTTTAGTGCTTTGTGTTATGTGAGTGTCTGTGCTGTTTTCTTCCTTTTTTCGGCGATGTCATCGTTATGATATCTGAAGATGTCCGCTTTTTACCGTGTCTGTTTTGACGTCCCAGGCTTTGGCACCTCTGTGTCAGACAGTGATTCTTCATCACTGTCATCCGAAGGTGGACAAAATTCGGAATCACTAAAATTGAATATTTCTTTCACTTTAGAACTGCGCTTTTTCTTTCTTAGCAGTTTTTTTTCTATTTTGTTGTACGAATTTGTCAAATGAATTTACATATGCGATTTGCTCTTGTTCGTGACGCATTCGTCGTGCCATCACCTTTTCTAGCAACTTAAACTGCAACAGGAAAGGGACTGTCATACAACTTGAGTTTTATCCACTAGTCTGTATCATTTATTTATTTTAAACCAAATATAATGACAGACAAAAGTGCATGTTTCCTACGAAGTACTAATGCTAAAGGCAATCTTACCAATACTTTTTTTTATTTTAAACCAAAATGAAATTACTGACAAGAGGCATGTTTCCTTTCAAGTACAGCTAAATGCAATGCTATCTGTTTTTATTTTTATTTTAAACCAAAGTTGGAGACGGGCAAATATTTGCATCTGTATTATTTTTCATTTTAAACCAAAGTTGAAGGCGGACAAATATTTGCATCTGTATCTTTTTCTATTTTAAATTAAGTTGAAGACGGACAAATATTTGCATCTGTACTTTTTTCATTTTACACTAAAGTTGAAGACGGACAAATATTTGCCTCAGTACTTTTTTTCATTTTAAACCAAAGTTCAAGACGGACAAATACTTCAGACGGCTCTATCATTCCTTCATCTGACAATTGTTCTGCTTCTTTCTGTAATACAGGAGCATCTGATTGTGTGCTGATTCTTTTTGGAATGCTTCGCTTGGTTGTTCATGCAGGCCAACTTCAATTCTTAACTTGCGTTTCTCCTATAACATATTACCCATTCATGTTTCTTTATAATGTAGTGGATTTTTCCCAAAGCCATTAAGGAAACAATAGCCTGGTCTGTTAAAATTATCCCTTTTAAGCCAAAAACAATTAACGGAAATTGTTTTATGATATTTTTTTAAATACCATGTTATTCTTTTAAATCACAACTACCAAAAATGCCAAATGATGTTATAGAATATTATAAGAACACATACGGACCTTAATCGGTATCTCTTTGCTGAAGGATTCCGAATTCTTGTCTGTTTTAGATTCTATGTCTGTTTTCCCTGGCACATTCTAACGTCTTGTCTGATTCAGATTCTGTGTACGCTGTATCTGGCACTGTTACGGCGTTGTCCGGAGATTCTGTGATTGCCCCCGTTTCTTTATGAAAATATGAAAAATATACAATAAAACGTTTGCTGACGCTTGTGATCTGTATCAATTTTGATTTTTAACTAAACACAGTCACAGATAAATACCATTTAAACCCTCATATATTACGTTTTCTCAATATTTTGCTGAGACTAAAAGTCGGTATCTTTTACTGATTTTTAACAGAAAAATAGACAGACAAATATCATTTCAATCCTACTACTTTTATTTATTTATTTATTTTTTTTTGTAAAAGCGTAAAAACGTAGACCCTGCTTTGCGTGGTTGTTGCACTTGTTCGTCTGACCTTTCCGGTTGCACCAGTGACACTGTTGCGGCCATGTCCGGAGATTTCCTGACTGCCCCCGACTGCAGCAAAGATATTAAGTTATTTCTTTATATATATATATATATATATATATATATATATATATATATATATATATATATATATATATATATATATATATATATATATATATATATATATCTATATCTATATATATCTATATCTATATATATATATATGCCGCCCTGCAAATATTAACCAATTAGCTGTATTACAAACATACTGAAGCACAACGAGAGAGAAGTATGAAATAAATGCTAATGCTTTCTTGGACATAACACACCGTTCTACAAAAATATATATCAGTGATAGCAATGTTATTTATTTTAATCCACAGACACCGACGGACATCGTAAACTGGAATAGTCATACGTTTGGGAACATACGAACCTTTGTCACAAGTTGGCCTGCATTTAGCAAGTTCACTTTCACCCCAGTATTGGACATCTTAACAGGTTCGGGACGAGAGGAGTTTGCCGCCTTCTTTACAGTGTTTATGGGGACTTTTTTGTTTGTATTCCTTTGCGGATTCTGTTGACGTATCTGAAGTATGCATAATGAATAACAGTATCAGTGTCAATTCGTGGTCTCCCCACCTTCATCAATAACGCTCTAATACCTTATATAATACGTCGCTGACGTCTTCGCGGGGAAAACTACAGGCAGATGTGAATAAAATCTGAACTTATCACAAAAAATGACTTCACATGGCGCCATTACGATAACCGCAACAAGTGTTTTAAAAAGAACACACACACACAATACACAGGGCTTCACGCTAATTTTTTTACGACACCTTCCGACATATTTTCGGAAATCGGATCTTGTTGTCTGCCCCCACCACCACTCTTACATGCCCCAACATTTTGTCTCTTCTGTAGGTCACCCCTTCTCCGTCCTCCTCCCCCCTTCATTAATAAACGCTCTAATGCTTATATAATACGTCACTGACGTCTTTGCGGGGAAAGCTACAGACAGATGTGAATAAAGATCTGAACTTATTACAGAATAAAAGCCTGAGAAAAGACTTCACAAAGTTTTGTTGTCTTAACAATAAAACAAACCACAAAGCATATTTTACAAAAAAAAATTACCTAGGCTGACACGATATATATCGTGGCTATCCGGGCCAAAGGCTTTCACCGTCTTTCGCCATGTACCTTGTACTCTACGAAAAAAAACAATGTAAACGGCGATAAATTTTTGCTTTCTTCAATTTTACTGTAAAGTTTATCACATCTATCTGTAGTGTTTGTCAAAAGCTGTTAAATAATAAAATGTAACACCTAAATAATTTAAAAAATTATTTTTGGTAACAGGTAGGTATAACATGCAGTTGCCAATGATCATTTTGTTTATTAATTTTTGTGCCACCACATTTAAAATGGAAACATTAATAACAACTGTTAAGTATTTGAAGGCTCCCATGAAATCAAGCGATTACCGATGCAGCATTAAGTGAGTAACATAAACAATTTTTACAAATTGCAGACAAGGAACTGAAAAGGAAAACTCACGTTGTCCCGTCAGACCAAAACTTCACATGCACATCAAACAAGGTGACTTTAGTAGCCTGCACCGGGCACCAAACTTTGTTCTGGATGAAGACCCATACTACGTCCCCTTCTTTTTCAGTGAAACCCCGGATATGGACACCCCTTTATTGTTGACACCTGTGAATTATGGACACAATTTTCAGTCTCCTTTTAAACGCCAGAGGGTTCCATTGTATCTAGACCCCTCTATTGTAGACACCCTTCCTTTCAGAATTAGGGACACTCTTTTTTATCCCGTAAGTACGGTTACACATTTAAAACAACCCCTCTATTTTGGACAGTCAAATTCCTGCCCACATTTCGTGCGTTATCAACTCCTATCAGCTTGTTACTCGGTAGTGTTTGTTTGTTTTTTCTCTATTGTTCTCTGTGGGTATTGAGTACATTACATTGAACACAGTGCATGTAAAGACAACAGGGCTTATTACAAAAGATGTGTGTTTAAGAAAGAAGCTTTATACGACTAATCCATATTGACATGTGTTCCGTCTTTCAAAATGCGTATAATAGAGCAAGTAATTCATTGTCTTTATTCTGAGTTAATACGTAAAGCAAGGTTTTATTTTAAATTAAGTGTTAAGTCTGAATATGGGTGGTGTGAAAAGAAAACGGAACGAAGTTTCGCTATCTGATAAAGTTAAAATAATCAAAGCTAGTGATTGAAAAATTGTGAGAAAAATAGCCAAAGATTTTGGTTGTAGTTGTCAGATAGAATTCAAATTAACAGCACCTCGAAATTAGGGACACCCCACTATTAGGGACAAAATCGCTTTTTGTCACTAATAGCGGGATTTCACTGTATGTCCTCGACAGGCTTTACTGACATAATGCCTGTAAACAAAATATACGAAAAAACCGGGTAAATCTCATCAGTCTGACGTGCTACAAGTTCGACGTCCCACTAGTCCGAGAACACAAAATTCTGAATGATGATTTCTTAAGAAGACCATGACTTATGAGATTCACTACTGCGAGGGTTTAATTATTAGAAGATGCATTTGTCCCACGACTAAGTATTCTGGCGTTCCATGCACATTCGCACTTGTGGGCTTTCGGACTAGTGGCACGTCGGATTTCTGGAGATTCAAAATCTAAATCAAAACCTATTTTGTCGGACTACTGGGGTTTCGGACTCGTGAGCATTTGAACTTTGGAAAAAAACGCCTAGAAAACTAAATTTCGGACTAATGGGACTTCGGACTTGTGCTACGTCAGACTACTAAGTAGTCCCCATAAACAAAGACAAACGCGGCGCGTGGGGAGGGGTTTGTCGAAAAAAAATGCCCTGTCTTAATTTAACTCGTCATATCTCCGCTGAAAATGGGCCGATATCTAAAAAACGCATTTCTGCCCGTGTACAACATTTCGTGCTTCTAGGTCCCGCATATTCCGACGAGTTTGTGACCACAAAACATCAGATTTTCGCAGAAAAAAACATTGCCCAACAGTAAAATGATAATATCTCTCTTGGCAATGACGTCGAGCGGGTAAAAACTAAAAATAATTTGGGGGGGGGGCGATTAACCGGGAGATTATGCTTTTATAAATGTAATTCTGTTATACTTATAAAAACATTTTAAAAAATTCTAAGATAAAATTATAGATTCACTGAAGAAACAAAAATAAATGTTACCTCTTTAAAGTAAGAACAATATCTTTTAGTATCCCTTGTTTATAAGTAATTAAATTATTAACACCACAAGTTTTAATGCCAAAAGATAACTTTTTTATTCAGTCGTCACACTTGCTCAACTAAAAGAACAGTGACACCTGCAGTGACAAAGCGTGGGAAAAAAGACCTCGCTGACGTTTACACGAAATTCCACCAATCACAGACGTTTTCCAATCAATACACAGTGCCTTGATCTAGCCGCCATAACATCACATCCAATCACAGCACAGACCTAAACTAGTGGCCTGGCCTTTGATGAAAGCAAACCATGAAAAAATCGACAGACAATACTGGCTAAAAAGCAATATCAAAAGGAATTTAAAAATGACTTCATATGCCGCGATTACAATAACAGCAACAGATGTTAAAAACACACACACAAACACACACACACATACACACACACACACACACAATACACAGGGCTTTACGCTAATTTTTGTTCGACACCTTCTGGCACATTTTCGGCAATTGGATCTTGTTGCCTGCCCATCCCCCTACCACTCTTACATGACTCCACACTTTGGTCTCTTCCGTAGTTCATCCCCTCCACCCCCCCCCCCACCTTCTTTAATAAACGCTCTAATTCTCATATAATACGTCACTGACGTCTTCATGGAGAAAATTACAGACAGATGTCAATAAAAATCTGAATTTATTACAAAAAATATACATGTATATGTCGTTTCTACTCCATAATTTACGATGCAGTATCCAGACTATCTGCTCAAGACGTTTTCTTCGAGATATCATCCCGTTTGACTCGCTCACTATTTCTTTGATTTTGCATTACTTTTTTCCAATTTTTAAACTGTCAAATGTGTTAGTGACATCTTTGAAGTTTACATATTTCTGAAAATGTTAGTACAACGGATCTTTCTTGATAAACGCATCCGCTAAACGAGCTGGTTTTAAATTTTTTATGTATCGGCCTCACTCTTTCACATGTCTTCACTAATTTACAACCGGTGTCAGAAATCTGTGAAGTGTCATGTTCTGGGGTATTTTGTAGTGAAATATCATGCTGTGAACTTCTACAACTATCGTTACATTGCTCATTAAGCCAGTTAGCATCTCTTGCTTTATATCCAATGTTTTTCCTCCAATACAGTTTTCTAAGCGTTTGCGAGTAAGCTTCGCACTTGGACTATAATTATCGGTGTCAAAGAACACAAACACCCCTAAGTTTTATTTCACTAGATTTTACGCATTTTGACTTGGGTTTGAGCATCTAGCTCCTCCTCTTCAAATAAACTTTTCTGCTCACTTTATCGTGGCGACCCTAGCTACTACCTAGAACATTTCGTGTGTTGATCTTGCTTGAAAATTTGCTAAACGAGGAGACGGAACCCCAAACTTATTAAAATTAAAACATAGCAATAAGCCAATTCACACTTTGACTTTTGCCGAAAAGTTTGTGCGTTTCGGCTGAATTCAGTTGGGATAAGGACACAAAGAAATGATAGAGAAACGGCAATAATCAACGTTTTGTCTATCCTTTCTTTATATCCTTATCCCAACTGAATTCAGCCCAAACACAAAAAGTTTTCGGCAAAAGTCAAAGTGCGATTTGGCTTATTATGGGTCTTTCACTCGTATAAGCCAAATCACACTTTGAGCGTTCCTAATAAAAATGCGCAAAAATTCTGCGTTTCGAATAAAAGTAACCGGGTAAAAAGTGAAAGAAATGATAAAGAGATTTCGCCTTAATGTCAAATTTCTCTTGCACCAAAGAGCAGTCGGATTTTTGACAACCCGTATGCTATTTAAAAAGTTTATTAAAAGTTTTAACAAATAGTTTCAAGTTTCAATTTATTTTATGTTCCGGGTATGAGCTGTTTGCGATATTTCTTCCATATCATTCTATCATTTCTTTTATTTTTTTATCCGGCTCCCTCGCAGTCGAAATTCAAAATTAAAAATTATTCAATACCCAAAGTCTGATTTGGCTTATAATAAGCAAAATAACAAGCAACTCAACAAAAGAATGTTTTACGCTAAAATTTTATGCTTCTTAAGAATAAATAAACAGCCAATAAAGGTCAGCGCAAGATTCCAAGCAACTATCGTACTGACACCTACGTGACTGCTAATGCCTTACATCAGGTTTTTAAAACGTTTAAAACAGCCGAAAAAGACTGATCTACTTTGCAAAAAATATGGAGACTGAACTAAATACGTGAATGGCTTATCAAAACAATAATTTTGTTGCTTTATTTGGCTCTCAATTCTTTATAAAAGATGTTTTCACTTTATTAGCACAAACTATGCAGAATAATGTTGTTAGACTTATGCCGTGCTAAAAAATACATACTTTATTGTATTATGCCTCAATTCTTCTCAAAAAGAAAGTGAGCGATAAAACAATATTATTCCACATCGATGTCAAGCATTTCCAAATATTAAAATAATAACATATATATCAAAGTTTATATTTCTGACAATGCATTTTCTTATTCTTCAAAATATAATTACATTGTTTATTTAGTTCATTATTCCTTTACAAGCATGAAAATTTGAACTTTAAAACTTTTGGCAACAAACTACACACGAGGTTTTTCCTAACACTCATCACATCGAGCTGCTCGCGCACACACAAATAGTCCACAGTTTTCTTACTTTAAAATGACTTAAATCTGCAAAGGAATAAATATTAAATAAAGTGTTTATTTGATATTTTGTTTATTTTAAAAGTAGTTGGGAACATGTTTATTTATATAATATGACTAATTGCCGTCTTGTAATTTGACTTATTTTTAGGCACATATGGCGTGACTTTTTCTAACCGCCAAAACTTAACACAAGGCGGTATATCAAAGGAATGTTGAACATTTCGCGCAAGAATACATACACTTCATCGGGCCCACTGATTGGGCATTAAAACACGTGCTTTCGTGGTATTTTTTTCAATACCAGGTGTCGCTCGTGCCTTGCAAGGGTATTTAAAAATACAGACAGCAACAGAAGCAATGACGGACAGACATTTTTGGTTAAAATTTGGAAAACTTTTTTATATTACTCAGTGAACATCGGCGGTTTCAATTTTGATTGTTTGCCACATGGTTTTTTGCCGCAATTATGTGCCACATCGTATGGAAAATGCAGATGACTTCTGCCACAACGTACCTCCTGTAAGAACGAACAGACAGACGGATAGACGGACACACCAAATGCTGTATATGTGTCCTTTGGGGGGAGACATATAATGATAAAACCACACAAGTTGGACTGACCTGAAAACCCTAATGCAACTTGCAGCACTGGTTGCACGTGCCTTAACAACGCGAGCGGGTTGATTGATCCTACGAAATCTAGCGGAGCCACTGGCACTGGTAGCACGAACTTGAAACACACGATCCTAGAAAATCCTCCTGCAGCCTGTAGCACTTGCGGCAGCAGCATAGATGGCGATGGCGAATAGTTGTTAAAGCTGAGATTGAGTTTTCGGATCCGTTCATGCATGAACGCATGCATGAAAACACTTTAAATGCTACCACCCTGTTGTCCCTTTTCAATGAACGTAATCCAATTGTCATGTGTGACGGCTTATTTAACACGTCGAGTCAAAGTACACAATAAGACGATACCAATGTAATCTCCTCTAGGAAAATTGGAGTTTGTGCCACCAGAGGTGTGGTTCATGCTGTCACTATTTGGAAAGTTACTGGGAAAATCAATCGCATGCAAGACTGAATCGATGTCAGTATTCTGTGATTGTCTACATGTGTAAACATTCTCCCATATTAGAAGAATGGTAGTACAAGCATACTAAGTAAGCATACCCAGCATTGTTTTTGTGCTTAATTGTGTGTTTGAAAGCTTAGCTATCTTGTGTCATTTCTAGATGTTATTTATATATTTGACATAAGAACTGTAGCATTCAAACGACCAAACATTAAAACTATTATAAAACACAGGGAAATAACTGTGTGTGTACGAAACATGAATAATGACGAATGACGGATGACGAACATGCGAACTGATAGCTGCCCGTGTCAGATCAGCAACATAATATTTAAATTACAAATACTTAGTTAATGTTAAGACTATGATGTTACGAAAGTAAACTGAGAGGACATACTCTTGTCCTATAATACAAAACAGAATTATCGACACAATAAATTATATAAGACAATATTTAGCCTTGACAGGCAAAAATATAAAGGCCATGAAATGTAACAAAAACTCCTATTAATTCCTCAGCGACTCCATGGTTTCTACAGTCACACAGATATTCTTACACACCTCATGGTTAACTCTTTAATTATCGACCACTGTCTAACAGTTATTTGAGGCACTGTGAAATCCCTTCCTCTAAGATATTTCACCCTTGACAGATTCTCGATCTCTACACCAGTAGAGTTATTAACATGGTTTATATATCAAATTCTTAATGTCAAAGAGGTCAAGGACACAGAACGTTTAATTAACGACAAGTTAGTGAAGCGACTAGCCGCCAACAAACACAACTTCAACAAATTATAACATAATTTACAAATCAATATATCTTAACATGTTTAAGACCTAAACATTTAACGCTTAGTTTATTTCAACTATAGAGATGAGAGTGATTTAAAAAACTCTCTATTAACTGGACTAAAACTAAAACAAATTTATGAACATATCTGTCCAGATATTTACTGCATTATTATCTTTCTTCCCAAGGAAAGCCGAACTTTCTAATCAGACCATCTTTTGACGGGAAGATTTCGACTACTGGACCAAGTCGCCGAGGCTGATTAGCATCGCTAATTAAGACCATATCTCCAACAACCAGATTCCTTGAAGGTTTGGCTCACTTGGAGCTAGATTGAATTAGACCGAGGTATTGCGAATACCAACGCGATGAAAATATGTTTGTCACATATTGAACTCGACACCAACATACAAGTCGTTTCTGAGAAATTTGGACGATGGGGATAACAATACTCGGGAGTGTCAACAAATCATTTGGTATCAGTGGATCGACTACAGTAGCGTCGTTCAAAGTCAGAGTGGATAATGGTAGAAAACCCAAGACTGAAGCAACTACTGACAAAAAAAGTTCCGAAGGAATCATCGTCCAGCTGAGAACCATTTTGCTCGAACATTGCATTCAAGATACTTCTAACACTTTGGACTAAGCATTACCATGTTCTACTCATATAGGCACCAGGTGGATTAATTTTAAATTCGAACAAGCAATTGTTGTTTTGAAGAAACTTGTTGATTTCGTTTCTATTGGACCTAACAAAAGTAACAAACTCGTTTTGCGTTTCTACAAAGTTGGTTTCTTGATCAGATTATCCCAATATAGCTGTAGCGCCCGTATTGCCATAAAGCGACGAAGAATATTAATGAAAGTGCTAGTAGACAAACTTGTTGTTTTTCGTCTAAGAAGACAGTCTTAGAGGAGAGATACGCGAAGAGAATTCCCCATCACTTCCATTCCTTTCGGCCTTATTTGATAAAAAGGTCTACAACTGAAGGTCTACCGCGTTGTGAGTCATCAATGGACCCTGATGCTGAACTTTGAGATAATAGAACTCATTCACCAACCGCATAATCTGATTAGATTTGGGTAACGCTATGGGATTCGTTTAAAGATAATCCAGAATATTTGAGACACCAACCAACACTAGACCAGAAATGTCTAAAAACAATCAAACATCTACTGTGCTTGATTTCAGGATTGCGGCAGCTTGAATGCTTGAATGCTTGAATGCTGTCCGTCCCTCTGTCCCTATATTTCCTCGTTAAAAGCTTCTAACTGCGCTTGATGGACTATATCTGTCTCCGATAACTCTAGATCCTCAACAGAGACGGACTCGACTAAGGGTCTTTGTACAGATTTCGATGTGATAACCGGACCAAAAATAAACAACTCTAAGAAGAGCTTCAAAAATTTAAATCAAAGTGAGACAGCTCTTATGAGTCTATTCTAATCTGAGAAGTATTTGAAACGCTGAACGTCGAAGTGTTCAGCAGATACCGACTCAGAGACTTTGACTTTGAACTTAGGATCATCTTCGGAAAGATCAAATCCACTAGACAAACGACCGATTCCACAGAAATGTAGGGTCTCTAAGCCACCAACAAAGATACGAGATATGCGACAATCGCAGCACATTTCTACTAGATTAATCAGGTGGATTCCCTGATCCTTCTACGAAGTTTAAATTTTCAGGAAAAGAAATCGTCGAGCCTGATTGTGAATATATTCAAGAAACACTTGGCTGCCCGCCCAGTAGAAGTTTATGAACTGATCGTACTCTTTGGACAGCATACGAGAAAGCCTTACTGATAGAAGAATAGCTGCCAAATCCATGAGGGGAATTATAATCGCTTCAATTGGAGCTACACAACTCTTACGAATCAGGAAAGATACATGAACCTGATCTACCGCGTTGAACATCAAAGCATATGCTTTGATCATATGCTACGGCACTGGTATCTGAGAAGTGGTCTAACCCGACCTTGACTACATCACCAAAGTCCTATGGTTTTGAACATCCAGATATGGATAGCTGGTGCAGAATTTCAATCTCTGAACACCAATTAGACTAATCGCAGACCAAATCTGGCACATCAAAGTCCAAGGAGTAAGTATTTATGCAAAGTTCTTGTACAATCAATTTGTCTCGAAGATTTAATGAAGCAGCAAAGCCAACCGGATCGTACATAGAACTCACAACTGAAAGAGTGCCTCGACGAGTAACAGGTTTAATTTTCAACACAACGCGATACCCAGAAACTGCCTGACTGAGTACACCATTTGACACCAAAGACCCGTACTACAAGGCTATCTTCGAACATCAAGATTTCAGAGATTGCAACATCAACCCAAACAGTGTGTTTTTCATTTCATGATTTTGACCGATATGTTCTCTTATAAATTAAACACATGATGAATATGGATTGAGCAGTCAGGTCAGGCTTACACCCCCCTGCCGGTATTTCCATCTCGTTTCTGCAGCTGAAAAACATGATGCAGACACAGTCTACTTTTATTTGCTTGTTATCTGTTTATTTATTTATTTGTTTGTTTTCTGAATATGTAAATGTGTGGCTATTAGTTCTTTATGTGAGCCCCACCTACAAATACTTCAATTTATTATAATTATAATTGTTTATTTTTTCGGGGATTAGGGGAGGGGGTAATCTAAGAAGTCTCGTATACACGTGCAGTCCATTACACAGGTACATAATATAATGTAAAGTACATTGAAATATAATACTTATTACATGCCTTTTCTTCTTCTTCTTCTTCTTCTTCTTCTTCTACTACTACTACTACTACTACTACTACTACTACTACATGCTGTGGTTTTGTTAAACATTTGCCCCATTCTAGTCGCTCGATTGAGTATTATGGCTATATTAAGGGCACTGTCTCAGTAAAGCATATCATATTATTTAGCGTAATAATTTTAGTATTATGCATTATGCAGACACAGTAAGTATTTAATACATTACACGAGAGATGATGACTTCGATTTGCACCAGGTCATGTGTAGTTTGCGAGTGTAACTTTGCCGAAATGATGTTTCACATATACTGCACTTGAAGGGTTTTTCTCCAGTATGGGTGCGTATATGAACGTTGAGACCACCAAGTGTGGTGAACATCTTTCCGCAAGTATTACACTGAAAAGGCTTCACATCAGCATGGCTACGCATGTGTACCTTAAGAGTGAATGCTCTGACAAACACTTTACCACACGTATTGCACATGTATGGCTTAATACCCATATGAATTCCTCGCATGTGGACTCCAAGGCTTCGTTTGCTGGCAAACGATTTTCCACAAGTATTACACAGTACTCGCTTAGGAGCAGAGTCCGCACAAATATGGGGGGCATGTTTGTCATGCGTGGGAAAACGTTTTCCACAAGTATTGCATGAGAATGGTTTATTTCCAGTGTGAGTGTGAATGTGACAGTTAAGAGGGCGATGTGTAGTACACCCACGTCCACAGCTGCTGCATGAAAATGGTTTGATACCGGTGTGAATTTGCATATGTGCCTTTAGACTATGACTTCTGGCGAACTTTTTATTACAGGTGCCACACAAAAATGGTTTTTCGCCAGTGTGAGAGCACAAATGTTTCTTAAGATTTGCACTAATAGCAAATGTTTTCCCACATATATCACACAGGAATGGCCTTTCTCCATGACAAGAACGCACATGTGACTTTAGGAGGTCACGTGAGATATGGGTGCTTCCACAAGTACAACAGATGAAAGGTTTAACATTGTTGTGGGTGAGCAAATGATCATTTAGTCTATGGTTTGTCGCAAACTTTTTTTCACACGTTTTACACTTAAATGGCTTATCATCTGTGTGAGTAAACAGATGTCTCTTGAGACTGCTCTTGGAAGCAAGGTTCTTTCCACAAACATTACATCTGAATGGTTTATCATCAGTGTGAGTGAGCATATGGCGCTTGAGATTGCTTTTGGTAGTTAGGTTATTTCCACAAATAGTACACCTGAATGGTTTAACACCGATATGGGTGAACATATGCCTCTTGAGTTTGCATTTCGAAGACAAGTTCTTTCCACAAAGACTACAAATGAATCGATGAATATCAGTTACTGCATGAGATCGAAGTGCTTTCTCGACTCTTTTTCCACAAGTTGTTTGCTTCGCTTTGATATTCTGAGAAACCCGTGGATTGAAAATGTGTGTTGCAGATGACTTAGAAATGTTTGCATATTTGTTGGAGGTCATAAGTGATGATTCCTTGCCATTGCATTCGTCTGTGCTGATGCAATGATCAACGTTTTCTTTCTTAATTGATGCGTTGTTGTCAGGCTGGTAATATTTTTCCTTTTCTCCTGATAAAAACTTGTTGATGGAATAATTATTTTTCTCTTCCTTCACTGTTGTACCATCACAAGGCAGCACTGGTTGAAAAACGGATTCCCTTTCTCCTCCAGAACACTCGTGCTCTACACCGATGGCTGCATTACCATTATCAGACGATACTTTTTCATCTTCAAAGATAAAATATTCTTCTTTAACGGACATACTGAATCTTTGTGGGTGGTTTTAACTGATATTATTCCAGTCACCCTCGTTCCGTTCCATTCACAACAGCAGGGCTTAGCCTGGCACAGAGAACCTACAAAATATTGCTTAAAATTAAAAATTTAATCTTAGAATGTCCATAGTGTAGCACTTTTAGGTCAATATTTTTGCTTACTATAACCAGTATGGATTGGCCAGAAACAAGTGTGCTTTTCATTAAAATGTTAAAAGACGTTACCTGTTAGTTATTACCTTTGCATCGGTTAATTGAGCCCTTTAATTCATTAATGTTAATGCTATTTAATCAACCGTGTTGCATATGCTTAAATTCGATTTTCGGACTAAGTGCTGTCAGATGAATATTTGAGATTCTCAGCATCATTCTTTTCCAGCATCTTTGTTTTTGCATGTTAGATCCGAAATAAATGTTAAAATAAATGACAGCCTTTTTATTATATTTATTCGTTAGCACATGTCTATAAATGGCAAATTAAGATGTTTGCAAAATGCATTAGATGGCTGATCTGAAAGTAGATAAATCAAATGTGGTCAATACCAGTATATTACGATACATAACACTTCCTTTGTGTATAAACTGATACTTTGGTGCATATATATGATTCTGTACAGAGGAAGCAGGCAAAGGAGCTCGTGAAAAAATGGATCGATAATTTGGACACCAGAAAAAAATACATTTATTAGTTTTTCCTCTTCCAAATGAACCGTTTACTTTAATTTTTTTCTACAAAATGGCTACACTTACCTTATTATTTATATTTTAGGATAGTGTTGTTTAACCTGTGCATTTAATTGCTTTTCTCATTTCCCAGCCGTGGAGTGTTTGCTTGTTACTGGTGTCTAACGGTAACTAGGGTGGCTAAATTAGGACAATTATGAAAGAATTCATTATTGCAACTCATCTGCGTGTTTAAGTAATTTTGAATATGTTTTCCTACCATGCTCCCAAAAAAAAAACATAAAAGGCACAAACAAATACTCAATACCGCACAGCTCACTCTTCGAAAAGTGTTGAAAGTCAGATAAAAGGCAATATTATGACTTAGTCTCACAATGTCACCTTTATTTGTCTGTTGCAATAAAACACTTACCATTCTTTACAGTTGAACAGACGATTACAATTCAATAATTACTCCTGAAAAGTGAAAATCCCAGTGAAATGTACTTCATTTCAGCCAGTGCAGTTTGCAGCAGAAACATTATAATCTCACAATAGATTAATATTAATTGATTTCTCCTTTCCAATTTATGTATATATCAGCTTTACCAATGTGAATTTCCTTACTAACAAATGTTTTCAAACCAATGCTTTGCTAGTATCCCTCTGCCCATAGTGCATGAAGTACACAAAAGCATGTATTGAACAAAATACTTGTTGTGGAGGTCGCATGACGTCACGTTTCATGTAAAACACACTGATAGTGACAGGTCTTCCAAAAGGGGGCTGTAAAAGGCTGCTGGGCGTGAATTGATTTAAATAAGAGTGATTGAGATGGGTGCGGTAAAATGCCAGGGAAGTTAAACATTGCCAGGTAAGTTAAACATGGCATTGCGAATCTAGTGTTCATCTCTTGAAAAATTTCAATTAAAATGTTAAAAATTTATACTGGTATTGTTTAGCACACTTGGCACAAAGGAAACAAAAGCGAAAAGACAGGCGACGGACAAACAATCATGTAATTGGGAGTTTGCAGTTGAAAACGGATATGTTCACAAACTTTAGAAAGATATGACATTATAAATAAGGTATTATTATGAGTACTTTTTTTACTGTGATAACGAAATCCTGTATGTGATTCTAATACACAAATCAAATGTAATATATCGAGAAGCTTGACATGTACAAAGCAACATTTGAGATATTTCCTTTGAATTATCATATAAAGTTGAGATTTCGGCACCTTATCCGCTGATCTATGTTGCTTTAATACAGTGATGTCGCAATTCAAACTATGACCACTGACATTATCTTTTCCTTTCGGCTACAGAATAAGGTCATTATTTAACTTCAACAATATGGTTATAATAATTTTTTAATGATCATTTAAAGGTTATTTATTGTTTTAAAGGGTTTATTATTATTTTGATTTGAGTCGTAAAAATTCATGTATCCCTTAAGTTGTCTGTGCTAGCTTTTATTGAGCCTAATAAATGTATGTGTATGTATTTGATTAAGTTATCACATTAGCAACTATTAAACAACAATCAGGAAAGTTCAAGAATGATATTAATTTTCAGTTGTGGGAAAATTGGGCATTACTTTATAACTTTATGAACAAAGTATAAACAGGAAAATATAATCTAAAACCGAGGTGTGTTATCATTTGTGGCTTTCTTTTGAAACTGAATTATTTCATAACCTTCTAAATACTTTGTTTTGTATATCGGACACAACATTCTGTTCACATTAGAGTAAGGTAGTTAAACGGAAATTAAATGGAGGTTTTCAATTTTCGGACAGAAAGAGTGGTCAGTCATCCCTGGACGGGATTCCTACCCACGACTTTTGGTTTCTCAGTCCAGCGATTAACCCTTGAGCTATCACTTCCCTACCCCTTTGTAGGAAATATCCACGGTTGTTACAGCCACAACAGTAAGTACTTCTCCCATCACAGTGAAAGTAAATCTGTTAGAGCTTAGTAATAATACATATCTAGTATATCAAGTGAAATGAGTTTAACAGTGATAACACAATAAATTTACCGGAATTTAAGTTAAGTTAGGCATGGCGAGGAAGCATGTGTTAGGATAAGGTTCAATTTCACTGTAAAATATAAAACTTGGAATTAAACCTAGTAACGTCTAAAATTTAAGGACATATTTGAGGTAACGATGCACACTGATGCAAAGTATATCACCGGTCGAACATAAATTCTGACTGTATTTTATAAAATACATTGCAATTTTTATCTGGAGTCAAAATAAAATTAATAAAAATTTTAGGATCTCTCTGATTAAATTATAAAGGTAAATTAACTACTGATTGTGGTTTGTATTGCCATGAAAGCTATCTCCTGTGTGTTGCTGTTGATGATGTAGAAAGTTACTGTACATCGGTCTCTTTCTAGTTTGTCTCAAGTACAGTAATAGCAAGCGCAGAATGGGGTCACACAACGAATTGTGTTATAAAGACTCCACATATTCTCATTCAATTCGTTCAGGTTCTTAGATTCTCAGATTTGAAACTTATTTTCCAGTTTACCTAATATCTAATTTGACCTTGGCAATAAGTGTAAGGGTAAATGCATCAGCTTACTAACTATGCAAAGAGAGCGTTAAAATTTCGTAAAGTCAAAATCATTTTGGCTAACTCTTGTTCCAATACTTTCTCTACTCTCCTGAAATCCTAGTAACTTGTATAAAGCAGATAATTGCTCTAGGTATTTGACAAATAAATACAAAAGGCCAAAAAGAACTGGTTTTGCATTGCAAAGGGCACCTATGTGTACAGGAAAATAACCTTTGAAGAACCGCATTTCTTTGAAGACATTTAACGTGAGCAAACGCAAATGTTTTATAAACTGATTGTTCTGCAATTTCCAACTTAAAAGCCAATATTTTCTTGATTTCTTGCATTGGTTGATTTTACAAAACAACACCAATAAAACTATATTGTTCAACAAGAAGTGTTTATTTTTAGTTTAAGGACTAAGGATTAACGTAAGAGTTAAGGATCGATTTATGGGCTAGTATAAGGTTCTAAAAAAATTTTTGTTTCAAATCTTTATCCAAAAATAATTGAACATTATAAGAGGTTTTCCTAGTAGCCGAAACGTGAAATGCCGCCCCTATTAAACAGTCTTCCTAATTTTTTAAAGATAATCAAATTATGTGTGTACTAGTTAGAATCTTTTAAGTAAAAAGCAGAAAAATATATTGACGTGTTCATTCTTAAAGTTGATAATCCTCTATTTCACCATCTTCAGCTCCTTCCTCTGCCTCAGCAGCCTCTACAATCTCATTTGGATCCTCAGGGAGGATGTTTCCCTGCTCTCCCAGATCATACAGGTCATAAAACTGATCATTATTGACCGGTATTGTTTCTGCATCTGGCGGGTGCATGCCTTCGTCTCCAGGAAGACAGAACGGCTCGCTGCCTGATGTCTTCAGGTAGAACATGCCACGAGCTACTTTCGTCTCGGCTTCAAATCCCATGCTTTGACAGAAAGAACCGCAGTCGGTGCATGAATTCTACAATGTGTAGTAGCACAATCAAAATCACTACGAAAGAAAAATTAGTTTTCAACCGAAAGTGGCGGTGATATAGAACAGGTCTTCTTTAACGAAAGGTAACATTCAAGACATTACTAGTAACATTGTACTTTAAAAATGCATGCATTCCGTATAATTCTAAACAGCGATTAATTCTTTTATAAGGGTTTCCAATTGACAAGCAAAAGATGTGTTTTTGTCTGCATCAACCTTCAGCTTAGCTTATATACACACATACATACATACACACACACATACATACATATATATATATATATATATATATATATATATATATATATATATATATATATATATATATATATATATATATATATATATATATATATATATGGTGCAGAGTGATTACCGGTAGGTTATTGTGATTGTCACAGTGAAGACGGGTGTCGAAACAAGGGTTGTTGATGGACTCCTTGAAGTATTGGTGAGCTCTGCCATGCGCGCAGCCAAGTTGTCCTATAATGCACACCGATATGCATATAGTTATTTTTTTATTTCTGTATTATTATTATTATTATTATTATTATTTATTTATTTATTTATTTATTATTTTATTGATATTGATATCTGTGTACTTACCGAAACAGCCAGGTTGATTTACACCACCATTTGGATAAAAGTCGACATGTCCAACCGGGCGTTTCAATCCCCAGAGCTTGGTTGTGTGAATAATATCCACAAAGTAAGCGTCACATCTGTCAATACGTCTGGTCGGATCATTTGTTCGAAACCACGGCCCCGCTGGATCCAGTCCTGCAAGTGGTAATTAGAGATGCACATAGAGAGATCACAAAGCTGTGAGAGAAGTCGTTATCGGAACTGAATTGCTGGATTTCTCTTCTATGTCAAGAGAATATATTTGTTTATGTTCTTTGTGGAGAGCTTCAGTAACAATCTGAATTTTACATGCTGCATGATTTGCTGTTTTTTTTCATGTTTATTCTATCTACCTAATCGGACAGAATATTTAGTATTTAGTTCATAAGACATGTACCAATCGGTCTGATGTTTTAATTTGAAATTTCAATCTGTGCCTCAGTCTTTACCAAACTTTCAACATTCAGCAATACTTATTTTTATGCAACACTATTTCACCAGACATAAAATGTCTTCACGAAAGTGAGGGTGGCATAAAATGCACACATTCTCAGCTTTCAATTCATGAAAAGAGCTTAAAGTTATGAAAACCTGAAGACTTTCCAGATTGTCCTAAAATTTATCATCCTTACGTTAACACGTGTGGAGTTATCTAAGTGTTTGAATAAATATGTTAAGAGCTGGATTATTATCAAAATCAATAGTGCTTTATCACAGACAACATGACGACTAAGATTCACCTGTAATTCTTCCAAATTTATAATTCTTGCCGGCAAAGCCGCACGACTGCCCGCCCAAGCTGTGGCCTACACAATAGAGCTGTCGGCGAGGTAATCCCTTGCTGTTCACTAGCACCTGACTAAGTCTCGCGATCTCACGACCCACGATGCGGGTGTTGGCTGCTGCCCGTGGATACCACAATGGATTATTAGCAGACCAGTCTACTATGATCACGTTGTAGTCTCCCTGTATAACACAACCCACAGATTCTATATACAGAACAATGTCATTATTTTGCATTACGTAGTGAGATGCTATACAATTCAGAACAAAATAAACGTGTTTTGTGACAATTATCCCATAAGATGGTAAGAGGTGGGATTTCAGTTCCATAGGAGTATTCGATACTTGGTGTGCCTTTATTAAAGTAGCTGATAGGTTACAGATCTGTGTGATTTATACTGGGTATGAGCACTTGTCAAAGTCCAATGGATTTACCGTTGCTTGCAAGCCTTCCATGAGTGCTGGATTATAATATATAGAGCGTAGTAAAGGCATGACATAAAAGAAAAGTACAGATAACCTACATGTCTTAAAAATTCATCTTTGATAGCCAGTTGCCATCCAGAAGCGGGACTGTCCTCCCATCCGTGTACTATAAAAATTGTTCTTCTACTTGCGTCAAATCCATCTCTAAACACAACACATTTCATTTCATGCAATGCAATATTACTGTCTCTTTTATCACACCTTCGTATGTGAGCAGTAATAACAGCAAATAAAAAAAAAATAATCGCAAGCAATATTTAAAATAATTGATGAAACTGTTGATTTACATACTGCTTTTATGTCACAATTTGCATGCATGCAAAGTCTTTTGTGTGAATTTACAACATTGTTTTATGCTGTGACTTACGGGATGGTCTCTGTGGTTATGGGAACTCCACCATTGCTTCCACGGTAATATAAATCAAATTTTGGGACGAATCGGGAGCGTGGTCTAAATAATAAAATAAGTTTCTTTTTCAGTAACTTAGGAAAACATAATATATAATAAAAAATTTTTATTAGTAATTTTGACAAAGCTGTTTATAGTACGCCATAATATGCAGAAGAATGAAGGCTACTTTATAATTTTACGGTTGTTTTATAGACAGGTTCTCCAATAACATCTGCAGATTGAACTACCTCAAAGCACCTATTTTGTAATACAGTTCTAGGTGTCATCCATTTTGACAAACCCACAAATAGGTAAACCCGAAAACAGAACCACTTTAGTCCAGCCCTTCTGGTAATTAATTTTTCAAGATATTTAAAGTTCAATCAAATATTGCAGTGTTTGAATTTTAGATATATTTAGGACAACTGAATATAATATATGGTTACTTTTCTAAGTAATGTGATGTATGCCCTAGATGAGTCAAGTTTTGAGAATATAAACTTCAAAATTTAAAATTATTTTTTGAGATAGTAGTATATTCCGCTGCGCGATTAATAGAAAAAGTCCAAAAAATAAATCATGCATCAGTGAAGGTGCTCAATAACATTTGCTTTCAATTTTGGTACTCTGTTGTTAAAATTTCTAATTATGCAAACCTTTATAGATTAAGCATATGAATATCAAACCATGTTAACATTTCTTCATTAAGGATTGGACAGGGTTCCTCCCACTTGTCTTACTGAGGTATTTACATTATGCCAGAATCCGCAGCCAACATGGTATTCGCAAAATGCTTGATTACATTATGTGCACACTGTAAGGATAGAATGAGGACACTTTTAGGACACTGCGAAAAAATACCGTTTTCACTACAGTATAAACGCATTTACATGGGATCCTGGTCTTCATCCGGTTCTTCACAGTCATCCTCTTCACCTTCCTCTTCTTCCCTTTCAATCTCGCCCTCTAAATCATCAATGATGTGTGATCGAATCACAGATCTGGATATCTCCGGATCGGAAGGATCGAAGCCAATGCGTGCAATTCTGTCCTCAATATCTGTGTTATGGATCGGAGAAATCAGTATTTATATACTGGCGAGTGAGAAAGATAATGCATCGATATGAACATTTGCAACAAGTACATACTATCGCAGTGGGTGTGTCATTGATTTTTTGTTTTAACTTTCAAATTCCTACTTTCAGCCTAAACCATCATTCATAAATCTATTCCCCTATTCTGTGTGGTTGAAATGGTACACAAATGGCAAGGTGTGTCTCTGAATGAAAACCTTATACTTGCATAACATCAAAATTTAAGTACAGAAAGTACATGTGTACTTACCTTCATCTGGTTCTACTTGTCGTCGCACTAAGTGATGCGCAGTTTGTTCTCTCGGCAATGAATTGCCATAAACCTTTAAAAATAAACCGTGCTTATGTTATGCAATTCATGAACAGCCGACGCCATAACACTTCTGATTGTCACACCATACAGAACGCTACACGTAAAATCATTCTCACATCATTCCTGACTCTGCATGCGATCTCATAGGATTTCTCATTATTATATTCATGCCTTAAAGCTTTACATGGCCATAGCATTCAAGAAATATATGCGGCACCATGGCTATTCTGAATATAATGCGTCATAACACACCTCTCATTCATTACGCAACATTCATTACGCAACACGCCTCTCATTCCCACACCATTCATCACGCAACATAACTCTTATTCCCACACCAGTTTTGACACAAACACCTGACTCTCATTCTCACACTGTTCTTAACACAATACTCCTCTCATTCCCACACCATTCTTCACATGACACACCTCTCATTTGTAAACCGTTCATGGAATAACATGCGTCTCATTCTCACACCATTTATGACACAACACATTTCCTTAACATTTTTCACACAACACGCCTCTCATTCCCACACCATTCATGACACAACACACCTCTGCTTCCCACCTTATTCATGACACAACACCCATCTCATTCCTACATCATTCATGACACAAGCCCCATATTCCCACACCGTTCCTGACACAAAACACATCGAATTCCTACACCATTCATTTCACAATACAACACTCATTCTCACACGATTCATGACACAACGTGCATCTCATTCCCACACCATTCTCGACACAAAGGTCTCTCATTCCCACAGCATTATCACACAACACACATCTCATTCCCACACCATTCATAACACAGCACAGCTGTCATCCCCACACAATTCTTGACACAATCATCTCTCATTTTCACCCCATTCATGATACAATGTGCATCTCATTTTCAAATCATTTATGGCGCAACACATTCCCACACCATTCTTGATACAGCACACTTCCAATTTGCAGACTTCTCTTGACACAAACGTCTCTCATTCCCACACCATTCATGAAGCAACACATCTCATTCCCACACCATTCATCTCCCAACACTCGTCTTGTTCTCACACCATTTTTGACACAACAAATTCCCACAACAATTTTGAAACAACATAACTCTCATTCTCAAACCACTGATGACTCAACACACCTCTCATTCCCACACCATGCGCATCTCATGCTTAGATCATTTATGGCGCAAGACATTATGACACCATTCTCATTCGCACACCATTCTTGACACAAACACCTCTCATTCCCACAGCATTCATGACACATCACACCTCTCCTTCCAACACCATTCATGACATAACATAGCTCTCATTCTTAGACGATTCATGATACAATGCATTTATCAATTCGACACCATTCACGACCCAAACGCCTCTCATTCCTACACCATAATCACACAACACACCTCACATCTCCACACAATTCATGACACAACACACCTCTCATTTCCACATATTTATTAAGCATCAAGTGACATCCAGTCACCATACAGCCCGTTACACTATATCACTTCCATTAATCAAGGCCTTACCACATGCCATTGTGCTTCTCGTTTAGAAACATTTTTCTTTAATGTAAGTTATGAGTAAAATAGTTGAAAACTTCTTCCTTTGCCTTGCAACGTATTCTTTAAAAGTGACACGTTTTTGCGATGATACTTATTTTAAACAGCAAGCAGTGAAATAATAAAAAAAGTTTTGTAGTGGTTGAAGGAAAACACATTAGATTTGGTAGATAGCATGATGTGCAAAACTATATTTCAATGATTATTTTTAAATCTGGAATGATTTTTGTTCTTAAAATACCGCAATGATTAGATTTTACATACACGGAAATGAAGAAGAATGAAAACATACCTCTGAAGCTATGGAGAAAATGACTATCAGTAAACTAGAAAACTTCATTTTCACCAGACGACAAGCAGTCAGTTCTGCTAAAGAACGAGTAAATTCAGTATCGCCCAAATTAACTATTGATGCAATTTTGACGTCATACCTATAATACTCCATCAAATTTTAAAGATGGATTTTCTTAAATACTTTTTACTGGCATTTTATAGTCATATCTTATGTATTTTAGGAGGATCCAAAAACACGGTAATTGTTTGTAAGCTATTATAATGAAAAACCTTTGGTTATGATTAAAATGTAGGACACGTTGAAGTCCAAAAAGAGCTGTTCTTATTTAAGCAAGTTTTGATTTGTTATTGCAAATCTTTAAAACTACATTGAAGGACAGCACTGATAGTGTTCATATTAAATATAAGTGTTTTTAAAGAAATTCCTTTGAAAGCTAATATTTATATTTAGGCTAATATTTCTGAAGAATAGAGCCGAAATTATTCTGTTGCTAAAAGTTTGACGATAAGTTAAGGACTTAAGCCTTGAGAAATTAATAAAAAAATAAAATAAAAAAAAAACAAAAAGAATATTCTGGAAAAAAATATGCTTTCGTGTTTACAGTCTGCAACAAATCTTGAGGCGATTGGTTTTCAAGAACATTTCATTCAATTTATAAGTAAAAAACCACAATATAATTATAAAGCACTTATAAAATACGTTTAATACATTAAAGATAGTTTTCACAATATCCTATTCTCAGCAATTTGTGCACAACCAACTGAACCACGGTAATATTGAAAATGGTAGCATTTGCCATAAGATTTTTTTGTATTTTGTTATTGTTTACCAAAAACTATTATTATTTATAACTTTAAAATTGAAGACTCTATTTTAATGTTCAGCAGTTGAACATTTAAAACGTTGATGAGAAACTTTCTTTAATAAAATTGTCTGTTTTAAATGTTCTGTCTTATATGTTGCTTCCAAAAATAAAGCAAAAGACTAATGCATATTTTCCCCCTGGATTGTTCCTTCAACATACTCAAGGTAAGCAATAACATTTTCCTTACCTGTTTCTAGGCCCAGTCTGTTCACTCCGCGACTAGAGAGGAATTGACCATCGGCATAGCCGTTCTCACTTAAATACAGTCGAATGATTTCTAAACGATGATTAATGACAAAACCATTATGTAATCAATATCATTAATAATTGTTCTTTCTGTTCAGGTTCTTTTTAATTAGTTATGGATACATTGTACAATGGAACGTCATTGGCGTAACTTGAAATTGAAGTACATGTGCAAATATTCAGGACTTAAGAAAGCAATTAGAACTGACAGGTATTTTTGAGAGAACACATCAACTTCTTTTTAAGACAAAGTTGTCTATTATACTTCATTTAAAGAGTGTAATTATGCCCTGGCAATGAATCAATTCATTCGAATACATGCAGAAGTCTATAAGTCAAAACCTTTTGTTGACATATTGAACCTTTTTACAGCACTGCGCAATAGGTCGGTACATTTCGGTGACCTACTATTTTACTTCAAAATACAAAAATTTATCAAAAGCCAAAATCAAAGATATTACGTTTGCAAATGCAGGTTTATTACTAACCTTATCTCTGATATACCTACATATTGCCTTGTGCCTTGCGCATATATATATATATATATATGCGTGTACATGCTGCTACTTAATATTTCTTTAAAACACTGTACTTTTTCAGGTTTCGAAATAATGACTTTACGTCATAAGTGTAAATTTCTCTCAACGCTAACGAAATTGTTCTAATTCCTTTTTCTTTTTTTCTCGTCTTCCCTTTCTCAACCGCTGTAACAAAAACAAAACTTTATATGAATACAGTGGATAAACTAGACCGTTTGCTACCAAATACCAAAAATTACACTTGGATCCACAAAAAAATACGATTCTGAACGAGGAGGTGAAGGTTACCAAGATTTATCTTACCTTATCTTCTCTTTTACGGCCACATGGACGAAAATATCCTTAAAACCGCACAACCTCTAACCGTTATTTGGAACTAACGGTTTTTGACATTGACCATGAAGGAAATGGTTAACATCACTGAGGTGTCCCTAACATAACCCTTTTTAGGCTGAAAGGATCGAAATAACATCAAAATAGATGTATCTTTACCCGTTTTCAAGATACTGGTAAACTTCCGGTTTTTGACCTTGACTATCACCGAGGAGGTCAAGGTCAAAGAGTTACCTCATATATGTCGTCTTTTAGGCCAAAAAGGTCGAAAATAAGGTCAAAGTCTCTAACCGTTTTTGAGATAATGGTCAACTTCAGGTTTTTTGCTTTGATCATGGCCAAAGAGGTCACAGTCACCGAAGTACTTCTTACATATGGTCTTTTAAGCCCAATGTCAGAGGAGGTCAAAGTCACCAACGTACCTCTTACATGTCGTCTTTTAGGCCCATAGGGTAGTAAATAAGCTCAACATCGCTATATGACTAACCGTTATCGAGATAATGGTCAACTTCCAGTGTTTGATATTGACCATGTCTGAGGAGGTCAGGGTGACCAAGATACTTCTTACATGTAGTAATTTAGGCCCAAAGGGTTGAAACCTTTTATATGTCTTCGTTTAGACCCAAAATGGTTACAAATTAACTCTATCTCTAACCGTTTATATCT
Source organism: Protula sp. h YS-2021 (assembly GCA_949752745.1). Classification (NCBI taxonomy): domain Eukaryota; kingdom Metazoa; phylum Annelida; class Polychaeta; order Sabellida; family Serpulidae; genus Protula; species Protula sp. h YS-2021. The sequence goes on from OX457027.1 coordinate 5,192,944, forward strand.
AATATCGCTGTAACCGTTTTTGAAATAATAGTCAAATTCCGGTTTTATACCGAGGAGTTGTAAGTCATCGAGCTCAGCGGAGGTCAAGGTCACCGAATTACAATGGTTACATATTAACTCTATCTCTAACCACTTATTCTAATATCGCTCTATCTCTAACCGTTTTCGAGATAATGATCAAATTCCGGTTTTATACCGAATGAGGTCTAAGTCACCGAGATACCTCTTTCATACAGTCTTTAAGATCCAAGCTCAGCGGAGGTCAAGGTCACCGAATTATTCTTACATGTCGTCTTTTAGGCCCAAAGGGTCGACAATAAGCTCAAAAAGGTCTCTAACCGTTTTCGAGATAATGGTCAGCTTATAGTTTTTGATATTGGCCATGACCGAGGAGGTCAAAGTCACCGAGGTACCGCTTAAATAGTCTTTTACGCCCAAAGAGTCGAAAATATGTCAAGAATCTCTAACCGTTTTCGAGATAATGGTCAACTTCAGGTTTTTTATTCTGATCCTGACCGAGGAGGTCTAAGTCACCAATCTTTAAGGTGCAAGGTCAGCGGAGGTCAAGGTCACCGAATTACTCTTACAGTCTTTTAGGCCCGAAGAGTCGAAAATATGTCAAGAATCTCCAACCGTTTCCGAGATAATGGCCAATCTTTTTCTAAGCTCATTTCACGAAATGCTGATTTCACGACGTCTCATCACCCTCTATCAATGAGCCAAATTTAATCACTCTTTAGTAATTGAGAAAACCCAAACGCTGCAGTCAACTTCAGCTTCCACACATATACTGTAATCGCTCTCATTGTAGAGTCGGGTGGTAAAGCGTTTGCCTGGCTTTTAAATGGGTGTCAGTGGCAAAATTTCAATGTCCATTTTTACAAATTAAAAGTTACTGAATTTCTTAACTGGACAATTGTGCTGGACAAACTACACATTTTTCATTATATTTCTGCCAAATTTGGTTGTCCTTACTCTAGAAATCTTAGACTAGTTCACGTGACAATATTATTTGCTCGCATCAGCAATATACTGGATAATTGGCAACATAACACGGATTTTCTCAATGATTCACACACATTCTAAAGATGTCGGACGTTGAACGAAACCACACATTCTTAAGGTAAAATGAATGTTTATCAGTATATCTAGCAATATCTTACATTTTTCAAAACTTCTTTTTGACCTAACACGCCACTTCGAATGAAACTCACGCCGGTTTCATTTGATATACAACCAAAACAAGATGTTGGATTACGTGAGAAACCGTCGTTGATTTCATTTCCTTTACAACCAAAGCCGGTACGCTAATTAAAAACGCCGAACCAGAGGGCTCGTAACCGGGCGTAATTTGACGTAAAATGTTTGCTGTAAAATGATAAAACTATGTAGATAGATGGTTTATGCAGGCTCGGAGTGGGATGGTGAGTGATTTGCAAATCTCTGGTCAATCCAAAACCTCTTTTTTCAATATGCTGGCTCTTTCTCGAATTTATGAAATTTAGAAACGCGATAGCCAATGTGAGGGTAAAACTATGTTCCATATTTTTCAAGAAAATTTGTCAACTGAAATGGTGTCGATACAAACTAAATGATAAATCTAAATATGCATCCAACAAAGAAACTACATATAATTTCGAATGCAAGAAAAATTTCACAAAACTAGCTTTTTGCTTGGTTACTTATTTGTGAACGCCGTATGTTTCCCCCATTAAAGATGTGTGATTTTAACTCCATTTTAGTAAATAATTATTGATCTCTTGAAATGAATTGACTGGGCTTTAAAGGCAAAAAATCTTAAATAATTATATATTTTAGCACTGATAGAAAGGAAGGTTTCACGATACTACAAATTAAATATCAAACCATTAAAGGGCAATAAAAACATAAAATGAATGACAAAAGTGCAATATAAGAACATTTGAATAGGAATATAGCAAAGTGTACAGTGACATAAATTTTAGACTAAAGTAATTAAATTAATGATGACATCAACCTTGAATTTTTAGGTGTTCTGGTTACATAAGGGTTTGGTGCACTGAGACAATATATACAACTAACACGTGACTGACCCAATAAACATTTCATTAATAATATAAACTACTTTTCTCACTTATGGCCTTTTTACACTGAACGCAAAGTTACATAACCAAAAAAAAACTGGTCTGATTATTTTAGCTGCAACCGTAATCAGTCACATATTTTGACTGAGAGTTATTCCATAAATATGACAATTTAAATCGATTTCAAAGCTACTCTATTCAATGAATTTCTAAAATGCAATGATAATTATGTTAATTGTCAAGAATGAGACATATGTTGTACGAAAGAATAAGAGTCTAAAAAGAACAAGAAAAATCTTCTTCTCAGAACGTTAAAACATGAGTGCAATTTAAAATAAATTGCGCTAAAGAAGAATTATTTTCATTATTCAAAGTAAAACTCTCAATAGGTTTTCTGATATGCAGAACAAACGATATTCCAGCAGGTCTATCACAAAGCTCGCTTGAAGAGAAATTTAACTTTGAACAAAAGTGTGCCTTCTTTAAGCTCTGCTTCCATTTCCGAATTAGGACGCAGCTGAAATAACGGAAAGGGGATAGATTTGTTATTTAATGAAGTAATTAAAAATGAGGTATTTAGGATATCACGGTGTGTAGATAAATGTAGGTAGGATGGTATATATGGTGCGATAGGATGGTATATTGTGTTATGAAGCGAGATTATGTGGGTCATCATGGTGTAGGACAGTGAGGTGATTTGGTGTTTTTTTGTATGTGGGGATGGGGACGGTATGGTGTTATGATATACTTTAAGAAAGAAAGTGGTTCCTTTAGGTTGTTATTTTGCATGTAGAGGAAAATTTTTGTTTTTGGGATGCCGCGGTTTATTTCCCCTTGTAAGTGAGACCGGCATTTTTATTCTCCTCTCTCAATACTTCGCCAAAGAATAACATTACTTCGTATATATTCTTTTTCTCATAAGTGTTTCATATTTTAGATCATTTACTCATCAAATATATTTTAAATGTGTTTTTATTTCTACTCATGAATGTTTAATTGGTGAGAATTGGTAGAAAATGGTGATTTTCTATGAAGTGGAGGGTCTCCGTTTGTATGAGGAGGCAGATAAGTGAAATAGGGATTGTTCTACTAGCCCAGGTAGTCTGAGATTGGGGAGAGTCTGCGTATGTGGGAGGTGGTGGTGGGGATAGTGGAATGAGATGGCCATTGTATCCAGAAAAGGCGCCTAGGCAGCAGCAAAACATGTAACTTAGTTTTCGCAGTTGCAAGTAACTTACACTCGAAACATTTCTATATTTTATGCCTTTTTGAAAGAGTAATACATTTTTAATCCCGAATATTTATCAAAGCCTATCATAGCTTTTCCATGGGCATACTTTTCCATTAATTCTCAAATCGATGTTTTCTCTCCGTGAACTGAGCTGTAAAATGGTTTATGTATGTTAGAAAATACGAACATTCCTTATGCTTATTTCCTTTTATCTACCCAAATAACCCAAAACGTATTCAGTATGAGAGATGGTTAAGATGCCTATTAAAATGCCAATTAAATGTGGATGTCATTTGACTTTTTCTCATTTGAGCTTGTTGAGAGGTTACCATAATTTGTTTCTCTGCATTGTTAAAAATACACTTAAAATCTAAGGACTTAAGCTTGCCTAGTATCATAAATGTTTTACAAAAAGAAGCAAGCTATGACTTCATATAAATGATAAAATCGTGATTGTTCTATTCAATAATGGCATATAGCGTTACAGCTTATATGAAGAATTCGCAACCACTCCAGACAAAACGGAGCATGTTAAGGCATGTTAAACCGTACAAATAAAAGGCATAAGGTGGCATGTGAAGTCGTTTTATATCAAGGAAAGTTTGATTCCTTTTGCTATTACGCTAGCATTTAAAGTGAAGGTCGTTGAGGCTTCATGTTGTAAATGTCATCGTGCTATATTTGTCCCACATTTGTCTTTTTAACAAGCAAGAATTATTACATACCCTGTTTTAAAATTATAACCCGTACACATTGACAAATGGTTGACAAGTATGTGTTCATAGAGATTTTACTTACGTCAATGCAATGGCATATTAAGTTTTTACAATGCTGAAAAAAATAATGCAAATAAAAATTAAAGGTGTATGTAGAAAATTTACATACCCTTGTGCTGTAAGAGAAATGACGTATGTGTACCGTTTTAAGGTATTTGTCAGGGTCAATTATTCAATAAAATAATTCTATCAACTTTTATATTTTATTAAATTTATCTACAGTATTTTTTAACTTGTTCTTTAATAAATACATATTTTGTTGTTGCAATCACAATATAAGATCAATTAGAAGGTTACAAGAAATTAGTCAATCAAGTGATTACACTGAAGAACAGAAAGAAAGTAGATACATGGCAGCATATAAACTCTCCCGTTATAACCCGACTTTGCAACTTCATAAAATGATAATTTAGGCGCTCACAAAGAAAATCGCACAATATCACTGCACACTCAGATATTATAAAAACAACTGGCAAAGCTGTTAGCTGTTGTTTTTATTCTGCAATATATAGATAAATAAAAAATAAATGAATGAATGGGACAAAAGTTTCGTGTCTTTATTGGACTGAAATATCTCTAGTAATATTGTTATTTAATATAAAGATGAATGCTTTATTATTTACTTATCTCAAAAATATGAATTGTGATAAATTTTTATCATAGTCGCAATTTCAAACAAGAACTTTAAAAACAGTGAGCAAATATCGTTCTTCTTTTACGAAATCTATACATTATGATTTCATTAACATCCTTCAAATGAATTTCTACTTGTATTTGCTCAAAGTAATTAAATAAGATATGTATTTTAAATTCTCTTTGATGTTTTGTTCCCTTGGTCAGATTCACACGAATGTCATTGCGATAGTTCAACGCAGATAGGCTTTGTGTGTTACGTAATCGTTTCCGTGTATTTGCTCAAAATAATTAAATAAGATATATATTTCAAATTCTCTTTGATGTTTGGTTCCGTTGGTCAGATTCACAAAAATGCCATTGCGATAGGTCAACGCAGATTGGCTTTGCGTGTTACGTAATCATTTCCGTGTCATATATCCATATTCATGTCTGCTGCATGAACTTATGCTTCAGACTGTGACAGATCTATTTCCATATCGGCCGATGAGACTTTGATAAGCTGATACTTTATCAAATCCTTAGCTCTTTAGGCTTTTGATAGAACTGAACATTTTGTTAGTTTCAATTCAGTCTTTAAGGGAAACTATGAAGTCAATGAGAAATGTATGTTTACTGTTTAAATTATATTTATGAATAAAAATACTGGAACCAGATATCCAGTTCATCTTTTAAAACACATTAGCTAAGTTCCTAAATTGAAAACTTCTCATCTTACATTATTAAATTTACCTAAATCTCCTTACATTCCGATATCATTACGCCTGAGATGTTGGATTCTGCATAGTTTGCATTCTGAAAACTTGATTTAGACATCATTTAAAACAGCAGATTAAATCAACTTTACATCTACAGAACAAACAATTTTCATTTGTTCGCACCTACAATTTCAATTATTCTGTTTTATGTATTCTTTCTAGGTGTGTTATTTCCAAACCGGGAAAACTTTCCATCTAGTGGATACTAGAGTGCCAACTAAAATAAATTCTGGTCCACCTGGCCAAGCTGTTTCAAATATTCATGGTCTTTTGATGTCTTGTGATTTATGTCTCTTAAACAAAAGGTATCTGTGGATATAGCTCAAACGTGAACTGCATCGAATCACTGTGTGAGATTAAACATGTCCTGCTTTAGCAAAAGAAGAGAAAGAAGACGTAACAGAAAGAGTAAGTACGCCGGAGTCAAACAAATTTTATGCCTTTAGCTTTTTATTAAAGCGTTTATTATTAAGCTGTTCTTATACTTGCACATGTTTCCGACACGGATGACTCACAGCTAGAAAATGTCCCTCTATTCACAACGGTGGCTAGTGAACGTAAATTGGAGGGAAGGTGGCAACACACTGAACAAGGGTGGCTGTCGCTTTTAATCAGTACTGAGACTGACCGTGTTGAAAAGAATAAGATTTTCGACACTCTGAACATAGCTTGCTAAAGCAGTGGATTAACGGTGACGTGGTGGAGGGTGGGAATAGAGCTAGGTGGCAGGCAACCGCTTTTCGTCGGGGTTGAGACAAGACTCCAAATAAGCACATTTATAATTTACTTGCTATGATTGAAACTCTGAGAAGGAGTTTCATAGGTACATTAAACTTTCCACAACCCATTTTTCCTTAGTCTTTGTGCTAAATGAATCATAAGATATCAAAATAATTTGGATTAAATTCAAAGTAATGACGCGAGATCTTCATATGTCTCTAGTGAAGGCTTTCAATTAATTTTAAATCTGTAACTACTTCGACTTTTATTTATATATTTAGTTCGTGTTAAAAATATGTTAAAATAAGTATACTTCAAACCAAAGTCACATGTTATTTACTTTTCGTGCATCAGAAGTAAAAAACCACAATTGTTCACTCATTACGCTTCATTCAATCGCAGGAGATCAGAGGAATGCTCTAGGGAGACGTCGTAGCGCTTTTTCCAATACTGCCATGAAAACATTGAACAGAACATAGAATTATACAAGACAATCAATAGAAACATTTTACATTCTGTCACCCCTGGCTTGGTTCTTATATCATACTTATAAATCAATTGTTATAGTTTAATGGAGCACATGATAAAAAGTGCCCTGTTTTCCGTAGCAATACAATCAATACCAATATCTAAAATCATTGCAAATGATAGAGATCAATACAACCAATAGACTATAGTCAGAAAACATTCTTCTAATTTAATTTCAGGCATACTAGAATTTTTACATTTGGAAGAAATTCTAACAGCGTTTCATGGAGACTGCAAGTGAAAATACAGAAACATGCGCAATGTCTTCAGTCCATTTTAGGAGTTAATGAGTTCATAATATTGAGTTCCTCACCCAAATGATAACACAAAAAGTAGAGTTGTTTTTACAGGAGTTTCTGCGAAATATCAACCATTTTCAGACCATGTTTCATTGCAAACACATCACAACAATAGTGTGTCTTTTTTTACGAATTTCAGCTGTCACTATCTGCAAGTCTTTTGGTATATTAAAAATAGAAAGATTGTCAGAAATCATTATTTTCATTGCAGAATAATTATAGTCTTAAATGATAAGTTTTTGTTCAGTTTGCTCAGAAAAATATAAATAGCAATTTCTTGGTATTTTATAGATTAAACACTTGTCCAGATATCTAAAAGTACGACATTGTGGGACATTATGTTATTTGATGCTGTGTATTAAATAAACTTTCTTGCGTTTGTATTTATGACGTTTTGTCCATTTCGCTCTAAAATGCTGCGTAATTTTTAGCTGTAAGTGTAAAAAAATAAGCATTTCTTTTATTCTATGCTAGTCAAAGGCATAGATTTACTCAACACCATTATCAGGCAACTTTATTTCTATTGTGTATTTGCATTTTTCCACCATATACTTTGCGGTACTGTAAAACAAATGCCCTTGTTCAAAACTTGAAGGTGCAACATTTCCAAAGATAAAAAACGAGGTCGTTTGTCTGACATACTGTTTAGCAATTGATTTAGTCTCATAGAAAAACTTTGAATTTAATTACTGAGTTTGATCACGTTGCCAAGAAACGACTCGTGGAATCATACATTGACTAAAACATAAAAGTTTGTTACTGTTTTAAATGGTGAACAATTTCAGTTTCCCACTATTTTTGTCATCCAAAGCGGAATAAATTTCTAGTACGTCATTCAAGGCTAGGTAAATTTTTGACATGCAACACAAAGTTTGATCGTAGATATAAGTATAAGAGAAAAGCGCCTTGCTAGAATTAGAATTGTGCGTTTGACGTTTTTATTCATGTGAAGAAGTGGAAGATGCAACATGAGGCTTAATCCTACGTTAATCTTATTAACTCCAGCCCCTACTGTAGTCAATTAAGTCTTAAAGTCGTTTTTAATGTTTCAGTGAGCCTTGTTATTGCGCAAAACGGATACCCTTGTCACTAATTTCACAGAAATAAATATAATAACCTGAGCTGGGTTTCTAGGATTTTTTTTTTAGATTTTTGAAAATCCTTTTGAACATCTTAATTAAAAATAATTTGTATATTTCAGTTTAAATTTCATACAGAAAGCTTTAACGACCTGTTAACACATTTTTTCTGCAATTATTTCATGAGTGCATGAAATCTTTTTGGATGTATTTCACAATTCGGTAAAAAAAAATCCAAGCTGTTATGTCTTGTTTAAAGCTCATAGATCTACTTGGTAAGTTTTTCTCTTTAGCCATGAATAAGGTAATTGGTGACCTGTGCTTTATCCATCTTTGTATCATGGCATATTTCACATTACGTTATTTAAAAATCGTTGCTGCAAATGTATCATGGACGCATTAGTGCTATTTCAATGTATTTTACAAAGCTGCTTGGTAAGCTGGACCCTTGAGCTACATATAACCTAACAAATGGCCTGTATTTGTATTCCTCTTTGCATCTTCGTTGCTACTATATTTCTAAATATTTTCAATTTTAAATAATTTGTTTTGTTAAATACAGCTTTACTGCTGCCAAAAGTGTTAAATACAGCTTTACTTCTTGTATCACTGTAGAAAGAAATTTTGTGCATTTAAGGCATCATGCAAGTATCACGTATATTAAGTTGCAAATACAATAAAATCATCAAAATCCTATATTTGTTCTGTTACTCAGTATCTTTTCCTTTCACTAGCTGGCTTGAAGAAACAATACTATGTGCATTAAGAAATAGATCGTTGGGTGAAACTCATATATTAATTATACCAATGATTTATTAATGTGTTTCATGGAAGCTAAACATTATTCTATTCTGGTATCTATTTCGTAAAAAGCAAACATATTAAATGAAGTAAATGATATCATTTGTACAGACAATGTTTTGCGAAGCAATATTTTTAATGAACCAGATCCTTCGCTGAAAATCTCATTGGAAAGCTATCAGCCAAACAAAGTTTTAGTAATATTGAATAATATCATTTATTAATTGATTATTTTACAACAATCATTGACCCAAATATTTACCAAGTGAATATAGTGTTACACCCATAAACGAACCAATATCAGTTGCTCATTGTGATATACCTAATATTTGCCATCCTCATGTTTGTTGATAGATTTTGGACAAGGAAGTTGCACAAATGATATCATTTGTTCAATGTTGTGATTGAATGCTCTTGACAAATTACTACACAAATCTACTTTTCATTTTCGCTTTGGTTATGTTGATAAATGTAAGATCGATAAGTTTCGAATCTTGTTCGGGTAGTACATGCTTTGGTAAATGATTATATTAGAATGTGGTAACATTCGTACAGGACCGAAATTGACCGAATGATATCATTGAGTCAATGATAGTAAATGGTTGCAACAGATGGTGTATTGTCTATTTCGAAAATGTACATAGGATATTGCAGTGAAAAAAATTGATGGTTGCAGAAGCATTTATTTAGTAATATTTTATTTATTTATTTACTAAACTAAGGTGAACATAAAAGTACAGTAAAATGTTAGTGTACACAACATTAAATGGTAAAAAGTCCACTGTGATAATTATCGCATTAACACAAATCACAATCCAGTTAAAATGACTTTAATAGCAGATTTAAAACGTTATGTTCAACGCACCACGGTTTAACATAGTGTTCAGACATCGCAATGTTCCTGATGCTATCTATATAACCGTCGTTGTGAGCATATGTCTGGTTGCACTTTACTTAACCAAAAGCAGCTTTTGATGGAGACACGCTTAACGCAGCTATTCTTGCAATAAGAGTTCCGCGTATTAATACACTATGCAAACTAAAGTTAGTCAGCAGATAGCAGTTCAGATTACACACTGGGGAATCAGTAATTAAAATTTGGCCATATAAATTTATGCAACACTTATCAATGAGAGTTTGTACTCTCGGTATATTTAAAGCTTGCAACAGAGGGCTATAGTGACACGATTTTCTCAGACCCATACATTGTTTAATTACAGAACCTTGGCATGATTCTACACCAGAGATTACTCTTTGAGGAGCATTTATAGCTTCAAACCCATAGAGTAGGCTAGGAGAACATACCGTATTCCACAGATGGGCTTTAATATCTGCTGGGAATCCAGGGTAGCACATTCCAATTTCACATAGATTATAATACAAACACCGGCAGGAGGAAGTTCATTTATTAAAGTGGGCGGCGTAGCTAAGGTATAAATCATATTTAACACCAAGTATATCTATCGAACTTAATGTTTCAAGCGCAGCTTGTTTCAGGTGCCATGCTACAGATAATCTAAATGGATTTTTTCCAGCTACATTCACTTAGTCTTTTTAATGCCAAAGATAAATTTCCATGTTCTAGATTACAGCTCAGACATGTCAATCTGATTTTGTAAATCCGAGATAGTTGTGTTGACCAAAGTAATATCATCAGCATATGCGAATGAATTGTACAACTTCTGACCAATGTGAAAACCAGTATTGCTCTCTTTCAGAATACGTCATAGATATATTGTATAAGAGAGGAGAGGGAATACTTCTCTGCTTTGTACCTCTGGTAATATAAAAAGCAGAAGTGTTACTATTATTCCAGTTCACTACTGAACAAGAAGATGTATACCATTTAAGTAAAAATATTCAGTGCGCTGGTGGGAGTCTACTAAGCAATTTAGAAAATAGACCGTTATGCCAGATTATATCAAATGTTGACATTGGCTGATCGGACGATACCTATCCACTACATTTGGATTCAAACAGGATTCTTTTTTTCAGAATTGGAACGATAAGGCCAATCTTGAAGGCACTTGGTACAGTTTGAAAGTTGATCATGGTAGTAAATAAATTTGATAAGGTTTTGCACATTGCTAAAGAGTTGCCAAACAAGAGCTGTTCTGTGGTGACGCGTAACTTTCGAGATATCCTGCACTTATATATATATATATATATATATATATATATATATATATATATATATATATATATATATATATATATATATATATATATATATATATCATGCACATTGCCCACACAAAGTAATGTGAAAAATTTAAGCTTCCATTAATCCTTACATCTTTGAATCTTGACTTTGTCTAGCCAACGGAAAGAAAAATCTTGTTAGCAAAAGCATTCATTTATATAAACTGACGATTGACGAAGCAGCAATATTTATATTTTGTAATGGCTTGACCTAAGGCTCAAATACAATGCGATTTACTAGAAAAAGACCTTAAATTATCAGATACACATTACTAATTTAATTAATTATTCCAATATAAATAGTAGTTAAAAATATAGCCACAGTTAAATGCCACTGTAACAGAAAGAATTCCATACGCACAAACAGATCATTCATTTCAAAAACATGTGTTTACTGAACATAATTTGTGGTAGTTATTTTGATAGCATGGAAGACAATAAACTAAAATAAAATAAACAGGTTGCATCAGCTAAACAGTAACTCTGTTCCAAATTCTAAAATAGTTTTTACCATGGAAGAACTTATACATACATGTGGCGTCTTAAACAATTTAAACGAAGAAGATCGACTAATGATGCACTTTGTACGAATACAAAAAGAGGTCATTACTATGGATTTTCATACCCGAAGTTAAAACATAGATTAATAGTTTGTATTATGTGCCAAATGTCATCCCTTTATTGCGATTTTTATTGGCTTCAATGTACACATTAAATAAGAGATTAGGAACAACACGTCCATGTCATCAAATTTTAAATTCAATGCAATAATTAAAGGCTGGATCTTAACTAAAATAAGGCTGCTGTATACAAAACGGACACATCCTTTAACAATTTCACTTATTTCGTAATTAGAAATTTTTTCTAGCTTTCGTGTTTCTGTGTATTTCTTATCAGAAGGTCGCAAATATTTATACCAATTAGATAAAATTACAATTTGGGGAACACACAAAACCGTTACAAGTTCTTAATAACCTCAACTTCTGATAACCAACTACTATATGCATGTCCTGGACGTGGCAATACTTAACATAGCTAAATGGACTTTTAGTAGGAAACTCAAACAATATCCTATCACAAAGTAATGAAACGTTTGTAGGTTAAACCATTGCAGTTGTACATCGTCTTTAACTTTGGTGCGTTTTTTTTTTTTTGATATTTTAAACAGATAATAATGCAAAACGTTGACTTATAAAACTAATTTGATTATTTAGTATTAAGACCCTTACAATCATCTTAATCCTAGTAAGCTGATTAATTCGTCACTGTTATAACATGAGCCAATGCAGCCAATGAAGTTGCTGAAAAAATCAGTTGGTTAGCAAAATTAACACAGATAGGGGGGTAATTTCTGATAATTATGAGATTTCTTATCCTTATTTGAACACGATTATCGTGTTTTAAGCAATTATTTTCAGTTCATTTAACACTCCAAATATTATTTAAGTTATAAGTGGCTTGATGTTTTTCTCGTTGTTGTTTAAATTAATATTATGTGATATGATATAGTGATCTATGTTATCATACACAGCCGGCAAAAGAAGCACGAATTTTTTTGGCTGTTTAATCAATATATAATGTGCAATGTATACATTCTTGACTCTCTTTTTCATATCCAGGGTGTCTGCAGTTCAACAAATTGTTCACATTTGAGAATATGTTAACAAAGCTTAAAAACTGCATAAAGATGAACTACATACCAGTTTTAGAATATTAGAACAGATTTTTGCACACTATAATGTTTGAATATACCAGGATGCTAGTCATGTCAGGTTGGCAGGTAACATAATGTTGCAATTGTAGCCTAACTTCTCAAATAATTTTGTTGTATTTATATTTTATTTATACTCTATAACGAGCAACGATCGATTTAAGAAACCAGTTATGAAAATGTTGTCGTTATTCCTGATGAGGCCTATGAAATGATACTCAAAGATTTGGAAGTGCTCAATGATGTCAATAATTAAAAGCTGTTGCTCAATGCCACCAACTGACTCGCTGGATGGAAATTATGGCAAATATTTCCCCATGCTACATACCTGTCATTGTTTTTTTTGTGACATATATAATTTCTTATATGCAGTAGCAAATTTCAAAATGTCTAATATAAATATGCAATAAAAATATAATGATTTCATAGACTGGACTAGAACTGTAAACTTCGAAAGCCGTACATCAATTTCGGATTGCCTACATATTCTCAGCAGATAAGTAAAATACTGCTTTTTCCAGGCCAATTGCTCTACACCCCGAGCTCTCAAATGATACAACACGTCAAAGAAAGCAATCGACATTTATGACATCAACAATACAAACAAATAAAAAACAACAATATACCAATAGTAGTAACATATTCTCAGGCTACAGGTTTTGGGATATATTATCACTTAAGCTTGGATTAGGGAAAAGTATATTATTAGGTTTTTATGCTTTAGAAAGAAAAATACTAAATCAGCTAATACAATCTGATAGCTTATATCTTTTAATAGTTGATTGATGTTTATGATATCATTTGGAACTTAATAGTCATTAAAAATGAAAGTTACAGTTTGCTCACAAAATGATATAAATTTAAAACTGACGCTTTTACTTAATTACAATCCAATTCTTTAATTATTTTGAAGTAGTGCTGCAACAAGTAGGTGAAAAATAACATTCACGTGACATCTTAAATTTTTCGTCTCCCTAATACTGTGGTTTCAGCAAAAATGGTCCCCGTATTGCTGGACACTTATATATATATATATATAAATATATATATATATATATATATATATATATATATATATATATATATATATATATATATATATATATATATATATATATATATATATGTGTGTGTGTGTGTGTGTGAGTGAGTGAGTGTGCATGTGCGTATCTCCTTCTCTCTCTCTTTCTCTCTCTCTCTTTCTCTCTCTCTCTCTCTCTGTGGGATCCTTTAGTCATCTCTTCTTAATTTTAGTACTATAGAACCAAAGCTGGGGATTCCTAGGAGCATCAGCACCATCAGTTTTAAATTCTTTGCTATTTTTTGTAAGCATCAAGGTAGAGAAATACTTCCGTACTGCAGTGGTGTACCATTGTGACGACGCTGCCATAATTTTACTCATTTATATGCTGGATGCAGAACACGTACTCTAGACGTTTAATGTTTGAGTGTATTGAGCATAGTAAAGACGAAAATTTTATTTTTGCCCATTTTGTTCAACCTGAACTGCTCTACTTGATGCAAGGCAAATAAATTAATATCATTTTTATTTGTAACTTTGTACTCGTAAATTAAAAAAGTGTGCTTCTTAAAATTTGTCACGAATCATAATCTTCATGACTACAACTTAAGATATCGAATGGAGTGTATGATCAAGAATATGCACGTTTTATCTGACCGCCTGAATAATGTACTGCAAATACAGAAAATCCGGTTGAAAGAGATAAATGAATAAAAGATGACACAAATATAACGCTGCTGAATCGGCAGGGAATAAAGTGGTCTTCAAGAAACATCAACACCTACGCAGATTTTGCAGTGCTTCTTAAATTAGTTTCAAAGATCTCTCTAGGAGACTGCAAAATGCTATATTTGCAGTAGATTTGACTCACTTACTGGCAAAAGTACCTAAATTAAATGCAGTTGTTCTTATAATGAACCTTGAAATACTAGCACCGAATATATAAATCCGCAACCGAAGATATGTTTGAAAAGAAAACCTTCAAGTGTACCAAATTATATTCAACTCTTTTTGGCTAAAATGAAGCCTTACGGCATGTGAATTTTATTGACTGCATGCACATTATCTACTGAAAATGACCAAAGTATTCTAATTATTTTAATGACGTTTATTTACTTTTAGTCATAGCTAAAAAATAAAATTCATTTTGCACTGGAAATCGTGGTGTTCAAACCAGACAGATGGGAATACATGAAATATAAACAATCTACTAATTTCAAATTATTCACTCATGGATACAGATTTTCTATAGATAAAAAATTAAAAACAACAACAACAACAGCAACAACACAACAACAACAACAACAACAAACAAACAAACAAACAAATACAAAAAAAAACAACAATCTTTTCAACAGCAGTTAAAAACACAGTATTTCAGTAACATCCTGTGAATTTTTATATTTCCATGAAATTTAATGAGTGGCGATACAAATATTGTAAATTTGAGTTTTGTTTGTTTAATCAAGAAAAATGCAAAATACAAATAATTTGCAGTACTTATTGGGCATACTGGAACTTAATAAGGATTCTGCCTGAATTGATTTTGCCGTAGTTAGCTCGCAATACAAACATTAACTAATGTCTGTAAAACTACAGCCCTTTTGCCCACAACTGAGCACATTTTACAGTGTAGTGTATTTCTAATTGTTATTGTCGATGTCATTAATGTAGACTGTTTCCTTCTGCGAGGCATGTCTATAAACATGTTTGAGATCTAAACTCAGAGTGTAGACAAATTGCCCTAAAAGAAAAGAAACATTCTATTCACACCAGAACCTTTCTTGTATCTATACATTTCATTGTTAAAAAACGTTTAAACTTTGGCTATATTTGTATGAAGTTTTAAGTGGCATGGATCAGCTTAATGTTACCAAAAACACCTTAAACAAGTGTAACACAGGAAAACTTTACCATAATTTGTTGCCAGGTAGTTAAGTGTGACAATTTGGCAATCACTTTCATTTTTGACATCTTTAAATATTTTCAAAGTGCTCATTTTCTCTATGAGAATTGTTTCGTAGAACGCCTCAAGAATTACGTCAGCAGTTTTGTTCAGAGTTGCATTGGAAATATGAGAAAAACTTGACGACAAAATCGTCATAACTGATTCCTTAAAACGGCACTTCTTTGTTGTCTGTCCAATGCTTAAAAGAAAACATAGAGAACATCTATAGTATATAAATAATCGAACATAAAATAAGCAAAAAAGTTTTTTTTGCATGCTGATTGTGCAATATTTTTAATTAACATTACTTTCTTACAAAAGAAAATTAGTTGTCAATAGAATTTTATGTAAAGTTTCCATATATTATTAAAATGCATAAAAGTGTTTTAAAACAAAGATGAAAAAAACTAATCTTTGTACGTTTTGAAAATCATTTTCTCAATAAATAAGTAAATTGTTATATACACCTAAGGTATATTTCGTAGACATCTTGGGTAATTTTTATGTAATCCTTCTCAGTGACTTCACATGTAAACGTCGAATTTCTGTCAGGATTTTGCTGTAATAATTGTACAATGGTTGCCACAAACATATCAATCATGTGGTACACCATTGTAAAACCGCTGCTTGTTGAAAAAATACTCTTTCAAGTTCGATCAACGACGTTTCGGTCAGCTGATAGCCTGAAATGTAACTTACACTATAATACGCTAATACCATAAAATCGGAACACTGTCTTTTAATTCTGATACTGCTTAAACAAAAAAGCAAAAAAAAATAAGAAAGTTCATCAGAGTGGCAAATCTCTGCAATAGTCAAACTGGAATAATGATTCATATTTGATATAAATTGAAAAATGTGATATATATCTTTTCTTCTTACATTATCAATAATGTATATTTATTTCATTTTGTTTGGTTTACTTCTGTTGTAGTTTATATCGTAAAACATTGAAATACATAATGGTGACTTATTGAGAAAAATATATACCAGTTTCAAGCTAGATAAAACAACATGCAATATTTTGTGCAAGTAAAAGCATTCAAGTAAGGGATTATAATAGTAATCGAAAATACTAGTATAGTATTAACTAGAATTACCTTAACTAGACTTAACTAGACTTAATGCATTAGCTGATTTGAGTAAACTAATATCTAATTTGATTCTGTGCGAAATAATCATAATTCGACAAAAAGTGTCGATTTATTATTTCGTATGGTTAAAAACGCCTAAATGTCACAATGATGTCTTACTGATGCCTATATGAATATATGAATCTATATATATGTTCATTTATTTGTATAGCACAGTGATGAATGCGACCAGCTTGAACACAAAATGCTATTTTCGAAGCATTTGCATCTGTTATTCTATATTACTCTACTTGAGATATTTTTACCAGAAACTTTATTTATTTTTACAACACTGGGAGCTAGGGCATCGACTTGAGCACTTAATTATATTTTTGAAGCATTTCCATCTGTTGCTGTCACAGTGTTTGTTACTTTAACCACAGTTACACTTTGCACAACCTTGTCTTCCTGAGTTAGACTCCTGTGTAGCAGCTTGACGCAAAGAAATTTCCTGAGTTTGATTGACATCGGAGGTGTTCAGTAAGCGCCGGGGACAAATGTTAAACTGATTAAGTTAAAATGTTTTCTTCAGAATACTTGCTTTAATACTGTTACAGATCATTTTTATCCCTATCAAGAGTAACACCTAAAGTCTAGTCGTCAAATCGGTCGCGGTTAGCGGTTACCCGGCTCGGTCTCAACCGCAGATCCCATCACCGTCGTCGTTTTGTTCACCAGCTTCGGTTCGGTCATCATCGCCGTTTCGGTCATTGTCGGCGCTTTAGTCACCATCGTCGCTTCGGTCAGCAATGTCACTTTGGTTAATTGTAGATGCTTAGGTCAGCATCGTCGCTTCGGTCATTGCCTGTGCTTCGGTCATCATTGTCGCTTGGGTAACTAATATCAATTTGATCACTGGCTGAGCATCAGTCGCTTGAGCCACCACCATCGCTTTCGTCACCGCTGCCGATTTGGTAACAGTCGTTGCTATTGGCCCAATCACATGATGATGTAAGTCATCTTCACTTTGCAAATGAGTTACCCTAACTGCTCACGAGCACGCTGAATCACTGTCCATTGGCTACCCAAGTGCTCTTGTTAAAATTGCAATTAAAGAGAAGCGGGGGCTTCTGGAGTATATGCTAATTACATTTAAGGCAGAGTTGTCGACAAGCCATTTAGAGCGCATGGCTTGTTAATTATATTCCGCAGCTGGTATAATATCAGATTAATTGCAATTTAGTCCTGCGTCCACGTAGCATGTGTTGATGTTTTTGCAATCATTACATTTAAATGTTTCACAGATTGCATTAAATATATCGAGGCAATATGTGTAATGGAGTAATTCAGTCATTTCGTGAAATGATTGAAAATTTTAGGTATTTCACGAAATACTGGACCCAGTCATTTCACGAAATGACTGAAGATTTTAGGCAGTTCACGACATGACTGATTACACAGACTGATTTAACACACATATATATTCTTTGTGTTTAAAAGATTTAATTATAGAATTTTAAACTTAACCTTTACTCTCTCTCTCTCTTATTAATAATGATATGTACTTCCATGTGCTAACATACCTGTTATTTCATGAATGGTTTTTGTTACGTTGCTAAGTACACCTCTAATAATCATGCCGAATATGTCTTCCATAGCACTTGTAAATGTGGTGTTATGAGAGCTGACATTGAGTCTCAAACTGACTTCTTCTAGTAAAGCTTTCCAGTGAATGCGTTCTTCCTCAGCCTCAAGCTGCGACGCCATTACACCTAAATATAAACATTTACTTAAAGCGTGATAAATTTATCGAAAACTAAAGTTCAATTTTTATTATTATGACGAATAGTCAATAAGTATGTAAGTTCTTGTAGTGACATACATTTCTGTTCACCAAACTTAAACCAAACGCGGTTTAATCCTTGATTTCAAATAATTTTATTAGCAATATATTGTAATAGAAACATTAAAAATTAATAAATGACACCTACTCTTGTTATTCACAGAAAGAATTTTAAAAGTGAAATTTGATAAATATTTTGATTTTTAAAATGGAAAAGATATTAATAACAAGTTTTGTTAAATCTGTAAACTAAAGCAAGGCAACATAAACACATCACCCAATAGTTGCTTGTAAAAGTCGTTTGTTTCTTCTTGTTTAAGTATGTGTGATTTACAGGTTATCTTACCTGCCAACATTCCTATCATCCGGGCATTCAAACATGCCTTGTTGCAGTGCCCAAAAATCTTTACTAATATTCTTAAACTATAAAATGTTAGTTCCTCGTTATTCAGTTCATCAAGCCTTGCCACCAATTCCTCAAATCTGAACGATTGTCGAACTGTTTGCAAAAAAAGTGACAAAGATACACTCCAGTACATTTTCATCCATTAAGTCGTCTATAAGTCATATCGGTATATGTACAACACAAATACTTCTCTTAAGCATCAGCTTATCTGCTCATCATACTAAGTTTAAGAATTTAAGAAATCGAGCTTTATTTGTTCAGACAATTACAAGAACTGAGTTTGGAAGTTTCATCCTGAACATTACAGGACATTACCCACCGCCTGTGCTAATTTTCCTTGCAAGACTCTTTACAGCGCCTTCTTCAATGACTCGTGCTGCAACAGTACCACGTCATTAGCTCACTACTTATTTGTATGGTTTTGAGAACCTCAATACCTAAATTATAAGGTTTATATTTATCTTTAAAATTGAGACATTGTTGCTATTATTTACGTGAAATACCTAAATAAGCAGCCACATTATGCACTGATATGAATATGATATTAATTTGCACTTGTAGAGTTTGTTGTAGAAGTGTTTGATTGTTGTACCATAAGGCCACTTAACAAAGCTATGTAATGCGGCGTTCAGTCCATCTCTTTTATAGACCCTTATCACACGTTTCAGCCGTTGTATCGACTGGTAACGATTCTGTACATGTTCCTGCAATATGAATTCATAAGAACAATATGTAGTTTAATAGATGTAATTGTAAAACTTTAGACAGTTGATGGCATTCGTGTTCTATAAATGGCCTGCAAGATAGAAAAATTTGGCATACTATTATAAAAGATGCAATTCTAAATGAATTATAACAGTTGAAAGGTTCTTGATTGAATTTAATTCTGTCTTTGTGTATGCATGTGCCAAAATGAAACTTTCCAGTCGCAGAGATTCTACCCGTGTTTGATTTTCAGTGAAATTGTCTTGCAAAGTCTGATAATTTCTCTTAAATTTCACGGAAAGTTTCAATGTGATTAGATTATAATCCCACTGATTTTGATGGAACGTATGTACTGATAAAATCTGTATTAAACATTGACTGCTAAAGGGCTGACTAGTCGCTACGTGTAAGGTATGTCTAAAGCATTTTACTAAAAGTACACTATTGAAGTAATTCTGTAGCTTCTCAAAATATAAAACGGTTTTCTTTTGTAATTTCTAGCTTTCGAATATCCTACATAGAGTAGACCTTGCTGGCAAAATGTTACTATTGTTTGCAGTGAAACTACTAAAGATTTATCAAAAATGACGACATTGCACATAACGAAACAAATCATACGCAAATGTGAGCACCTATTTTTATGCTTTCTATATGAATACATTGTAATTACCTCTTTTAGGATCTGCACAAACTGTGCTTCTAGTCGCTTTTCTTTGTGTGAATCGTTTCTGCCACCACATGCATCTGAAAGCTCCTCCAGTGAATAGTTTGATAGCAGATTTCTTTCAACCCTGTATTATAAATATGTAAGTACTATATCATGAATACTGTCATGATTAAACCAAAAGAAAACGTAGTGTTACAAAGAATATAAAGCTGCAGATTGGTTTTCACATTTCTATTTAAGGACAGTAAACTGACATGTTAACTGCCCAATAAGTTAATTTTAGTATTATAAGACAAAAAAGATAGTAAAAAATGTTTCACTAACAATTCAATATATATTAGAAGTACTCTGTCTACGCTGTCGAACAAAATAGCAAGCCTGGCAAATATGGCTCTTACCTATTGATTGCAGCATGTAGGATATCTGGAACCTCACCAACGATAGTTGCATTGCACGTAGTAAAATTTTGTCTCTGCAGAAAATCTTTCCACCGATTCGCAAAGCCAGAGATAACATCTGCCACCGTTGTGACGTCCGGGTCACAGGCCATGATAAAATTGTAACCAGATTTGAAGAGTGTGCTTGATGGCAACATTTCATTGCTAACATTATCATCACAACTTGTGTGCCCTTAAAGTAGCACGAAAAACATGTATACACTATGCCATGTATATATATATTCTAAATATTGACTTAAATAAAATTACCAGCACAAACTTTTGCCCTGTTTTATTCAGCAAAATATATAGCAGTTTCAAATTAGTATAAAACAATGAGCAAAATGTTGTCCCAGTAATTTTATTCTTGTCAGAAATTAAACCAATTACAGAATATGCTAAAACAAATGTACATATTCATGTGATAAAGGAATATGTGTATTCTCTGCAAATGTGCAGTAAATAGGTATATTTTGCTGTCAACGTTCAGGTAATTCCAGAATTCCCTATAATTTCTGGGAAAACAACTATTCACTGAAATTTCGAGTGCTTCACTACTATTGATCAGCACTGAAACGTTCCATGAAATGATTAAAATTATAATCTATTTTGCGATGTTGCAAATCTTTCTTACAGAATATGGCATATGCAATCAAGTAACATGTGAAACATTTTGTGGTGCTTATTTATTGCATTCAAGGATCTCCTTTTAACCACATATTACCAATATTTCACAAAAAACGTCTTAATCATAATTGTTTATTCAAAAGGGCTAAAACTTTTCTAATCTGTTCTAATTATATTCTTCAATAAAAATCCGTTATATCGTTCTTAACTAGTTATTTTTGAATTGCAATTGCTCTAATGACTCGACCGTGGACCTGCAATTTACAGCAGGCAAAACGAAGTACTCAGGAAGCAATTCGAATTTGCAGTGGTTAATTTTGCGTGGCTGCAAAACCCATCTGAAATTCTTCTTCAACAAATCACATAATTCACTCAAAACAGATGCTCATACAAAACAAATGTAAACCGAAAAAAATTTTAACAGCCTTTATCACAACGAGTGAGTATTTTCGAATCGTGGACGAGCTATAAAATAAAAACAGCTGCTGAGAGTACTGCCTCAAAAAGCGGACGCGCATTTTACTGTTTTAACCAAGTGGGGGGCAATATTCAGTTATAAGTATAAAAAATCTCGTCTTGAATAAAAACGGTGCAAACTCAAAATGTAATATAAAGGCAAAATATTTGAAACAGATATAAATTATTTCAGGCGTTTCACGAAAAGGCAAATTTAATTTGCCATTTCCTGAAATGGTGGGCTTCACTCACTGACTTTGACATTATCGATATTACTTTACATTAAGATTAATATTAGACATTTTCGAGAAGAAATTAATATGGCGTGGCATTAATGACCTTAACTCAACGACTTATAGCACGAATAGCACAACAGAACAGCTACGTTACGCACCCACCAAATTAAATAAGTCTGTTCTATATATATATATATATATATATATATATATATATATATATATATATATATATATATATATATATTATTGAAAAGGAAGACATTGTACGTCACATCAATTACTCACACATTTACACAAAAAACCTTTCAGCAACCTTTTGCAGACACACAGTTTACACATCGCTAGGTGTCGCAGCACCCAGACAATACTACAATTATTTTAACAATTGTCAAAAGATTCACTCGCATCTATGATGTAGTAAACATTTGTATGAAAAAGCAGACATGAAACACAAGGAGTGTGCAGAAGTGTCATAGGGTTCATAGGGTCTGTTCTATATATGGCCAGGTGTCACCTGTTCATTTTTAATGAAGTGAATTTCTTTCTTAATAATAATTATAATAATACAATAATGCTAATAATAATAATACTTTTAGCTTGGATATTTTTAAACTTGCTTCATTTATTCATGGTGCACTAGAATGACCTATGCATAATTTGCTGTCGAAATAAACAATACACCACAAAACCGGCTCACCTATGTTGCATTCGATGTGTAAGAGTGCTTGGTGCAAGGGTCTGTAGATCTTGTGTTGCATTTTCATGATCCAGTCATTGTTTATGCGAACGTTGTGGCCTGATTCCAAAATAGCTTCATTTATTAGTTGACGTAGTGACTCATAATTCCCTGCTATTAAATCTGACGTTAAAAATTGTTTCATCGTTCCTGTTAAGGAGTAATTAAGTTGCATCTACCAGATGATTTTATATGTGTGACTCTTACATACTGTGTTTTCATGCACATACAAAACATGTCTTTGCAATTATATGAACTGTTACATAAATAAATGAATGGAATACTACAGGTAAAACGTGACAACTATGGCGCAAATAAAACTGTAATTCATGAAACAAATTCACGAGAACTGGAAATAAAAAGTAATATGAAAGACACCATAATGCAAAAATGAACATAGAACAGGTAACCAATTATCTTATCAGTGGCTAAAGGGAATAACTTACCAAGCAGGCGTATGAGCTGTATACAAGGCATAACAGCTTGCATTTCTTTTCCTAACGCATTGTAAAATACATCCAAATAGATTTCATATACCCATGTCATATTTGCATCAACTGAGCGTGTTTTGTATACCTCAGGATAATGATGTGTTAGCAGTTCGTTGAAAGTTTCTATAAAGAAAACATTATTGCAAAAAAGATTAAAAAGGTTACCGGGCACTTTGCCTCCTTTGCATAAACCGTCCGATTATTTATTTCTTATTTCAATAAAATTAGTGGAAACACCGTAGCAGAACAGCAGGTAGCTCTGAAAATGTTAAAACATACTTAAGTACCAATTTGCTCATACATCGATTGGTTAAACATACTTATCGAAAACAGAGCCGAAGCATGCATAAAAGAAGACATTATTGTGTCAAAACACACCTAGGGATAATCCACGATTTGTATCATCTTCCACTTCTTCAGCTAAATTAAAATTCAAAAGTAGCAATTTTAGTTCTAATTCTTTTCTGTTTTATTTCACATGAAGTGAAAGATATAATTTTCATAAATGTGTGAGGCACATCAATATATTAACAACATGTGTATGCATACCTTTACTGCCTTTTTCGTTTCAAATGGGTAAACCGGTCTTCAAGCACAAAAAGGTGGGTCTGGTATGTTTATTTTCAAATGAGATAAAATTGAGCAGTCAGACAACAATTCATTCGAGATAAGGCTTCGAGCGAATCGCTTAGTTTTGTAAATCATTGCAGTACTTCACCATAGCTGTGTGCGCTGCGTGAAATGTATGCGTAGCAGTCTTCCATGCACAAATGTTGCTGGAATTGCTTCCAGTGCGCAATGTGTTGTGACAATTATTCAATGTATTACGAAATTGAGGGTGAAACTGTAAAAGAACTTTGGAATTCTTAACAATGAACAAATGTTCTAAAGATTACATATGTTTGCAAAACCATGCATTTCCCAGATAAAGCAGATGAACCATTATCAAAAAATGAAAACAAAAAAGCGAAGAAAGAGGATAATTTAGAGGTCAAACCCGCTCTACGCGGAATGCCAATTTTGTTGAAAAGGGGTTAAGTTTCATTCAGGGTAATTTCGAAATTAGAACTCCGTGCTTACGGGATGTTTCAAATAGTCCAAGACACCCATGCTAAGCAGCTGGTATACGATTGGTCCCCCGGAATCTTTCAGATGACTGCTACATTATTCGATACATGTACTGATAACAACAGGAATCACATCCTTTTGCTTGGGCATTAGTGTAATACGAGTGTGCTCTTTCTCATTTGAAGCACGACAAAATGTCACTTTAGTCCCAAGTTTTCGAGGTACATACTCTAATAATGCAATATATACTGTGAGTTATTTTTTATCAAATTCATTTGCACATTTTTCATTTGCAAGCTCGTTTCTAATCATTTCCCCCTTCTTCCTTAATTACACTTACCCTTAACGACCAGGCCAACTGCAAGAAAAAATAACAAAATCCACATATTTTACCGCTTTTGCCTTCTGCCTATAATAAAACAGCATAAAGGTTGCACATCCAGAGAGGTCTATCAATTATAATGTGAGTTCTGCATTCATGCAGCCCAAAGTAAGAGATTGAATGACAACTGCGCAGTCACAAGACATTAAAACCCAACAGACAATAATAAAGAGTTCTGTATTGAATTTTCAGCCACCGCTGCTGCCAGATAATTAACTAAATGCAAAATCTACAGTTTACTTTAAGTATTTTCCAGTTTACATTATAAGTAATAACAATTTAGAAAATGATGTTATAATGTGTGGAGAAAATCAATGAGTCTGAAGGATAGAATGTAATCAGAATATTCGATTATCTTCAAAAGTACACATTATCAAGTGTCTGGCTTTGTTTGGCATTATACTTGATTCTGTCCTCTGGTAAATGTAATTGAAAGTATATAAACAGAAGTCTTGATTGAATTTTAGAATATTGCTGTGAATTAGCTCAGCCACAAAAACGCATAAATACAAAAAATACTTAATATAAAATAAAATAATATATTTAACGTAAATACATAATATAAGGTACAGATTATAAAATCCAGCTGTTTTTCCCTATTACTGTTTTTTTCTTTTTGACCTGTTATGCTAAAATTGAACAAAGAAGTCTTATCTAACATATGGCTTTTTTGACTGTTACAATTGAAATTAAAATAAAGACACAGTTGCATTATTAAAAGAGCACAAGATTAAAACTTAATGGCAGATGTTTCTCAGACACTGCAGTAAAAGCAGCTGCACACCATTTATTACGTCTTGTTAATGCGAAGACCAGAGTTATATACGCTTTATATGTTAAAATGCTCTAATTGCATTGCAGATATTTCTGAATGGTCATTTGTAATCTTAAGGTACGTCTTAGCAACGAATCGAGCTATATCAAACTTATAATATTCAAAATTAAATCAGTACTATGTTTTTAATCTGTAGTTATAGTTTTCTGCTGCATATCGTCGTATTTTATAGAACGATTCATTGAAATTATATTTTTATTGTTAATTCATATCTAAATAAAGTTGTTATTGTATAGGGCTAAAGCATTTGAGCGAATTGTTGGTGAAGGGCTATGTAAGCTGGTATTATTATTATTATTATTATTATTATTATTATTATTATTATTATTATTATTATTATTATTATTATTATTATTATTATTATTATTATTATTATTATTATTATTATTATTATTATTTACATTATTATTATTATTATTATTATTATTATTATTATTATTATTATTATTATTATTATTATTATTATTATTATTATTATTATTATTATTATTATTATTATTATTATTATTATTATTATTATTATTATTTACATTATCATTATTATTATTATTTTTATTATTTTTGTTATTATTACTGTTATTACTTTTGCTATGAGTTTTACCATACCAACTTAGTATGTTGTGAATAACACTAAACACTAAATAGTGTCAACATTTTTGCTATATTTTATTTCCTATTATTTTCCAGCGAATTTCTTTTACACCTTGTAAAACCAGGTTAAGTAAATTGAAATATTACACATTCATTATTCATTCCTCAAAAGTTAGTTATAAAATCAATAACATATTTAGAGGTTTGAATATTTGAATATTTGAATAACTATAACAATCCAGCTAATATAAAGAACTATACAAACTGCACTGGCAGATAACATAGCCTTGTTACCTGCCATATTTTTTCTACCACACCGACAATACAAGGATGTTTGTATCTATTTTAGGACGATAAATGGAAGGATATATAGGGCTGTGTTTTTATTTAGCGGCTTCAGATATTTCGTCATACATATTGTAGCACCATGTCCTTAGTATGTAACTCGTTTAATCAGTTGCGTCAGTTGGCATTGGCCCTGGAAGATACATATACAAGATATTATACAGTGTGCTAGCTTCATTAGTTTAGTTGATAAATGAATGGATATAGTGTGAAAGCGCAGAGGCATACACTACACAATATAGCAGGCTAATGATTGAAATCATACAAAATAACACAATTTCAACATAAAAAGGAACAGTTGTATCACAGGGAATTAAACTCTGAGTATTTCTAGTTACCGAACGTTGTTTGGCTTTGTACCATATAACTATTATCTAACAACTTTGAGCAAATTTACCAACGCCAGATTGAGATACGGGAGAAAAATGTTTGATATTACAACTGTAGTTCGTTTTGCAGTCGTTTTCGTGTTATCCTATCTTTACTGGAAAGGCCGGGCGCCAAGTTGTCTTCCGCCAGGGCCTAAAGGATGGCATTCATAGGACATTTAGATCTTATATACTATGGAAAAGAAAAAAAGTTCCATGTGATTACAGATAAATGGAGAAAACAATATGGAGGCTTATGCAGTAAGTTATTGAACGATATTGTTTTGTTAGCTCGATTTTATAAATCCTTCAAAGGCAATTATATATTTCTTAAAAGTTTGTGTCTGAGTTCTGTTAGGCTAGATTGTATACACAACACAAAACATTTTAAAAAAATCAATATTACGTGTGTTGCCTTACAGTATATTAAAATACATCTGATTGAATTTGTATTGATATATTTATCAAACTAAAAAAAGATAGCTAGTTGAAATAGTTGTGTTTATTTACTGTTTGCTCCTTTGTGTACATTGTATTACACTGTGTTTGTGGTTTTAGCCATTCAGCTAGGCCACATCCCTAGGAGAGGGTAAGTGAATACAGGAATAAAGTAATTAAATTTGTGTTGTATTATAAATAGCATCAATTCATTTGCAAAAATTGTAATGGTTAGACCTTATAAAAAACCTGCTTGAACAATGGATCGCGACATTTCGTTTTTCAGGCGGCGTAATTCTACAAAATGGTGAAACATGGAAAGAAGTAAGGCGATTGACAGTCAAATCAATGAGAGATTTTGGTGTTGGTAAAAAGTCAATTGAAGAAAAGATTCAAGAAGTACTTAAAGAAGTACTAAAGGGAATTAATGCGACTGGAGGACAGTCCTTTCAGTTTGACTTCCTGTTCCACAAAGCTGTAACTAACGTCATTTGTAGTATCCTCTTTGGGAATCGGTAAGCCACTTGCTTACAATGTAATTGAAACCTGTCATAAGTTATCCTTTTAGCAGTGACAAAAATGCAGAATTTTTCACACAGAACAAATATACCATAATTTTACACCATGTGCAATAAACCGGCTCTTTTTGGAATTCAGTTTTAATTTCTGGGTAAAAGATTAAGTATTGATAGATATATATCCCACATAGACAATACCACAAATGTTCATATTTCTGTGTTGCCTTGAATGGCAACACGTGGGGGGAAAGGAGGAGGGGCTTGATTTTTTGCTGAAAAAAGAGTATTTCTGTGGACCAGACGGAATCCGGCTGAGTGTCATTTTCATTAGAAAAGGTTATTTTCATCTAAGACTCCGGGTTTTACCCGACAATAGACCCTGTGACAATTGTCCACGCGGCAACTGGCCTGCTTCATATATGTATAAAACCGATTTCTCCTGAATATTTTCAGGAAACGAATGGTGATTGTGGTTTTACCCCAGTAAAAAAATACAAGAAAACATGTATTGCCATACAATTTGCTTACTTAGAATTCCCTCCACTTTTCCTGATATCAAAGTCTTTAATAGTATATGCACTACAACACTCATAGCAAACGTCACTTGAGAAATCACAAGCGTGATAACACGTGAACTCAGTGACTTTTTGTAATTTTGACATTCCCACTGATAAAAATTTAAATTTAAATTTACACATGTGCTTTTAGGGCTTTTGATGAGAATGTTTACCTTGTTTGATGTGAAGTGAATATGTACTTCTATATTGAGTCACATAAATTACTTCCTCTTGAACATCTGACAAAAATGTTAATACTTAGCACTGAAATTACGTTCATTTTGATAACTAACTTCAGTAAATCCATCTGGTTTTATGCAGGTACTCGTATGACGACCCTTTGTACAAGAAACTCACAGCAGGTTTGAACGAAATGTTGAAAGGAAGCGGATTCCAGAACATATTTTTATTCCTGCCTTGGTACACATTTTGGCTCATGCCGTTTCTGCAGGTGTTTATTAAAAAGTACATTTTTCTGATGACTAAAAACCTCTAATGCAAAATTTCAAGTCGATTCGTTAATCTGGAGAGCAAGGGCGAATATCCAAAAATATAAAAAAAAAACAACCCCACGCCCGACTGAGACTTAGAAGTTGCGTTTGATCAAAGCTGACAGAAAGCGATATTGTCATACCAACAGCTAGAATATCTATAAATTTTATGTACCACCTGTGCTAAAACCTAATATAAATACTAGCATGAATTCTTGTTTTCAGCGAAACATCAAAAGACTTTTTGACACAAACCAGTTTTTGCAATCTTTTATTGAACAAGTAATCAAAGAGCACCGCTAGACCTTTGACAAGGAGAACTTACGAGATTTTGTAGATATATACCTTGACGAAGAAGAGACAGATTCCTGTAAAATCTTTACAGGTAGGTTATCCCTCTTAATTTCTCATTTCATTATAGCTTTTTCAAATTTTATAAATTTTTTTACATGTTTATATAAGCAAAAGCTTTATTTAAATCTATTGATAAACATTTTTTGCTGTTTCTTGTAGAAAGTTTCAAATGATCATGGATCTTTTCTTGGCTGGAGCAGAAACGACAAGTACAACACTTCTTTTCCGCATTTCTCTTCTTAATTAAATATCCCGATGTACAAAAAAAATGCAGACTGGAAATTAAAGAGGTAAGCAAGACTCGTGAAAGATTTCATACCTGTTATTGTTATATAAACAACAAAATGGCAGATATGTTCTTGTATTCAGATCACAAAAATGCACAATAAGTAGTACGTTCAAATTTTGTTGCCAATTTGCAGAAATTTGGGTTAGACCGACCCATAACGTACGCAGAAAAAGTGGAATTACCGTACTTAGAAGCCACTTTGTGTGAGGTGCTGAGACTAAGAAACCCAGGCAAGATAATTTGACTGAAAATGTTTGCTTCTGCTCAATAGTATTTGTCAAATATATCACAATTCTTTCTCAGATTATGATAGTTCTTCTTTTAAAACCCATTTCATGTGAATCTTCCTTGTTGCATGGACAATTAAACAGGCACAAAAAAACAAAAATAACGTTCTCAAAATACAGATAAACTGACAAAATGATTATATATCTTAACTATATATTGAATTGAATTTCGAGGATAAAGAGTCATCTGGGGTTTTTTGGTATATGAAACAGGCCCTGTATTGTCTTTCCACAACACCGCTTTTACATCTATATTACGAGGATATACAATATTCCATTCACATGAATCCAAAACACTGGGATGAACCAAAAGAGTTCAGACCAGAGCGTTTCCTTGGCGACGATGGAAAAGTGAAACGCTCCGAAGCATTTTTGGCCTTTGGACTTGGTAAGCAATATGCTAACTATAATAAGTGAAATACTACAGTAAACTATCGTATCCAATATATTATAGAGCATTTGATGTATACGTTCGCAGTTATGCTATAATGTCTGTAGCAGGGTCGAATTATTCTCATTGTTTAATAAGTAATAAGTTATTTATTCTTGGTAGGAAGCTTAGAAATTAAGTGAATGAATTCTTGTTTTATTGAACAAGTAATTATTTTAAAAAGTACAGAAAAATTACAGTACATTAACTTTAGGCATTGGTTAGGTCAGTTCTTGGAATTCGCGTGTGCGGTGTCTTCGCTGTTACTAAATGTAATGATAAAACACAGTCATAGACCCTTAAAATGAAAGGCTCTTCCGAACAAAGCAATTTCAAATATAATCATGTTTTTAGTTTCTAATAGCACCCCTCCTCTTAGCGTCACTCTGCTCTTGTTACACATCTCCTCGACCCTCCTCAAGGAAATTCAAAACAATAGATTTATTCCTCATTGAACAAAGAAACTGCTTTTCACTTTTTGCACACACTGCACAACGGTTTGACTAAAGTATAGACTAAAATTAAGAGAAAAAATTCAATTTAATCTGAACGATGCGGTATGAAAGGTTGTCGGAACTAAAATTTTTACTCCGATACAAAACGCTGCATACACAGGTTTTTCGAGGAAAATGTAACCGTTTCTTACCCCCTTCCCGGGTCACTAAAATCATAATAAAAACGTAAAGTGTTCTGGAAATATAGAGTAGAAAGAGCAGTCTGCTGGCACACGTGAAATTTTCAAGAAAAACGCCAGAAAAATAAGAAGAAAATGATCGCTAGATTGTTGACACACTTGGCATGAACGCGCGATCTTTTTTTCTTTCTGAGCTTAAATACTCACTTTAAGTTCTACTTTGTGTACTTGTGGTGTTTATGTTTACCCAATAAAAATAAAAATGCTATATATTCATTGGCAGGAAAAAGAGCATGTCTTGGTGAAAATCTGGCCAGAATGGAGTTGTTTATCTTTCTAATTGGACTACTGCAGAACTTTGAATTCAAGGCAGAAGACGTGTCAAAACTACCTTCTGTGGAAAACACCAGCCTCGGCCTTACCCTTATACCTGCGCAATATTCTGTCAAAGCTAGTCGAATTGCTTAAATTGAAATCCGACTCTCAGTTGCTTGTGCTAAGCCAAGTTTCCATCGGCTTATATACAGGAATAACACTCTTCATAGCTGTATTTGTGCTACAGAGTACTCAATTTCACTATCGCTTGTTGTATGTAATGTTTAGATCGTCCTTATTATGAATTTGTTAAATGCATTGCTTCAAAATTTCATTATGTATAGGCATTATAGGGACCAAGTATATATATATATCTAAGGATATTTTAGGCATTATCGGATCCAAGCATATATATATATATATATATATATATATATATATATATATATATATATATATATATATATATATATATATATATATATATAGAAGTGTACCTCCAGCAATACGGGGACCATTTTTGCTAAAAACCAGTATTAGGGAGACCAAAAATTAAGGGAGACCAAAAGTAGGTCTCCTTAATTCTTAGCGTGTTTAAACGTTACGAAACTACTCAGCAAACAAAAAACGAATGATTTTATGGCATAGCGAATATAACATACTTTGGTTTAAAATTAAATTTGTGCGTTGAAACTTCATAACAAGCTTTCAATTTGATCCTAAACTTTATACCTTGTATAAACATTAGTGCCAAAAAATCAGCTTTAAGGAGACCGGGGAAAACTGCCATTTTTATTTAAGATCCGCTATATATTATGTATTTAAAAATATTATAGCAAACAGTATTTTTTTCCTTAATTGCTCAACATGCTTATACATGGATTAGCACAAAATTGAAGAAAAGGATAATTTAGCACTGTAAACAGGCATTTTTTCAAAGAAACGAACACTTGAGAGCAAGATGCATTATGACGTAATAAACATTATGACGTAATGAAACGTATCCCTACTTTATATATATATATAGTGTGTAAACCGACTTAAGGGGACTATACTTCACACTTATACAAAACACTTCAAAGGCCATTTTTTATATTCATTACTCTTTATTTTCCTATCAAAATGATTTCTAAGGAATTTAAAATAACATTTAGCACTTTTTTGTCTAAATAATATAAAAATCTTGCACATATTCATGAAAAATATATGGTCTCCTTATTGCTGGTTTTGTATTTCTGGGTGTATAAACCGACTTAAGGCGACCATATATACCACTTGAAGAGACATTTTGTTTATCATTAATTACTACTTCAATTCTTTTCTTTCCCAAGTAATGTTACAGAGTTCAAATGTCACGTAACAATATTTTAACCAGAAACATGAAGCATCTTGCACATATTTGCATGCTAAGTAGAACTAAATGGCACAGTCATTGGTAGTATGTGCAGAGTGTCATCTATCCAGGCTGTCGTACATTCGTATAACTTATACACAATGCATATACATAACAAATAACAATAATAATAAACATAGGTTTAAAATAAATCTTCAAAAACACCGAACTAGTAGCAAAATATGCTACTTTGGGAGACCAAATATACAGAGCATTAAACCACACACTTACGGAGACCCGGGAAATTCCGTGGTTTTAGCCAGGTCGCCTAAAATGCCAAGGGAAATTTAGAAAAAATACGTAGACCAACTTTTTGGTTTATTTTTTGCTACTTAATATGACAAGAAGAAAAAATCACACCCATTATCTACAACGTAGAGGAACATTTTTTGGTAATTTTTGTCTTTCAAAACTCAAAGGTACAAAATATACAAATGGTCTCCCTAAGTGCTATATTAAAGGCATGGTCTCCCTATGACTGGTTTTATATATATATATATATATATATATATATATATATATATATATATATATATATATATATATATATATATATATATATATATATATATATATATATATATATATATATATATATATATATATATGGCAATAGCGGGACCACATATATTTGTATATTGTTTTGATTTTGTTGTGAATGCATTTTTGGGAAATTTTGATTCAAAGTCAATATCTAGGATTTAAAATCACTCATAAAATAAAAAATAAAAATCTTTGGTTATATAATATTAGTTGCAAAGTTGAATTTTTTAAGTCGGTCTCGATAATGCCTATTTTATGCGATATATAATATTTACAATAGAAAATAATAAAACTAAAATTTTTTTTTTGTGTTTGTACTGAATATTCAACTGTTTTGAGCCAAACTGTAGTCCTACGACAGCTGAAAGTTATTGACTGCATGCCAAAAACGTATGTACCGAAAACGACCAAGGTGTTCTAAGTTAGTTTAATGGTGCGTTTTTACATTTAATGAAAACTAAATGCATTTTGCAAACATGAAATATAGAAAATCTAGTAATCTATAGTTACCTACTCGATTACACAGATCTTTAATGATAAAAAAGACAAAAAAAAACAAAAAACAAAAAAAACAAACAAAAAAAAACAAAAAAAAAGACAAAAAAAAAACAAACAAAAACACTTTTTAACAACAATTCAAGACACAGTATTTCAGTTACATATTGACCTTTGAGGGAAGATAACTGTTAAATTTTATATTGCGGCAAATTTCATTATAGCTGATAAAATGTAAATTTGACTTTTGCTTATTAAACCAAGAAAAATAGTGTCTCCCTAGGCTATAATAGCAGCAAATGCAATGAAATAAATATTGATGACAAAAATAGAAAAAATGGCAAAATTCTTATTAGTAAATCTTTGGGAATATCAAACTTGATTTATTCACTCTCAAATGTCATGTGCTCCAACTCTGATTTAGAACGAGCTCAGTATGAAACGAACATGTTTCTATGGAATTACACGAAAGCTTAAGTGAAGCATAGCACTCTTATTAGTGAGTACTCCAAAGGAGGCTTAAAGGCAATCGACTTTAAGTCGCCAGATAAAGCACCAAAATTGGCATGGATTCCACGAATCTTAAAATAAATAATAAATGGTGTGAAATACTGCGCTTCTATGTAGCCAGACTTGGTGGGTTTAGTTATCTGCTAAGGTGTAATTTTGATGTCAGCGAGTTGGCAAATATACTGCCCTTCTATAAAGAAATTTTGAAAAATTTTCTAGAAGTGTTTCAAACAAACAAAGATTCAGCACAAATTCTGTGGCCGTGGAACAATAAAAATATATTAATAAACAACAATTTTATAAAAGCTGATTTGATAAAGGCATCCATCTTGCAAAGAACTTACAGGATGCAAACGGTAACTGGTTAACTGTGAAACATTTTCATGAAATATAAAACTCAAAGGTGGCATAACATGCGTGTAATTCTCACACCATTTTTGATACAACACGCCTCTCATTTTCACACCAATCATGACGCAACACACCTCTTATTCCACCTTATCCCCCCTCACAATTCTTGACGCAAACACCTCTCTTTGGCACTCTATTCTTTGCACAACACGACTCTCATTCCGACGCCATTAGTGACACAGCACACCTCTTATTCTAACATAATTCATGACATAGCACACCATTCTTGACACAAACGTCTCTCATTCCTAAACAATTATCGCACAACACACATCTCATTCCCACACCATTCATAACACAGCACAGCTCTCATCTCCACACAATTCTTGACACCATCATCTCTCAGTTCCACACCATTCATGATACAATGCGCGTCTCATTTTCATATCATTCATTGCGTAAACATTCCCACACCAATCTTAATACAACACACTTCTCATTCACACATCACTCTTGACACAAACGTCTCTAATTCCTACACCATTCACGAAAGAAGACACCTCTCATTTCCACACCATTCATGGCACAACACTCATCTTGTTCTCACACCATTTCTGACGCCACACATTCCCAGAACAATTTTGATACAACGTAACTCTCATTCTCAAACCATTGATGACTCAACACACCTCTCATTCCCACACCATGCGCATCTCATTCTAAGACAATTTATGGCGCAACACATTAGCACACCATTCTTGACGCTTTAGTAAATCTTTGGGAATATCAAACTTGATTTATTCACTCTCAAATGTCATGTGCTCCAACTCTGATTTAGAACGAGCTCAGTATGAAACGAACATGTTTCTATGGAATTACACGAAAGCTTAAGTGAAGCATAGCACTCTTATTAGTGAGTACTCCAAAGGAGGCTTAAAGGCAATCGACTTTAAGTCGCCAGATAAAGCACCAAAATTGGCATGGATTCCACGAATCTTAAAATAAATAATAAATGGTGTGAAATACTGCGCTTCTATGTAGCCAGACTTGGTGGGTTTAGTTATCTGCTAAGGTGTAATTTTGATGTCAGCGAGTTGGCAAATATACTGCCCTTCTATAAAGAAATTTTGAAAAATTTTCTAGAAGTGTTTCAAACAAACAAAGATTCAGCACAAATTCTGTGGCCGTGGAACAATAAAAATATATTAATAAACAACAATTTTATAAAAGCTGATTTGATAAAGGCATCCATCTTGCAAAGAACTTACAGGATGCAAACGGTAACTGGTTAACTGTGAAACATTTTCATGAAATATAAAACTCAAAGGTGGCATAACATGCGTGTAATTCTCACACCATTTTTGATACAACACGCCTCTCATTTTCACACCAATCATGACGCAACACACCTCTTATTCCACCTTATTCATGATACAACACCCATCTCATTCCCACACCATTCATGACTCATAAGCAACATATTCCCACACCGTTCCTGACACAACACTCATCTCATTCCCACAGCATTCAAGACACAACACACATCTAATTCCTACACTATTGATTTCACAATACAGCTCTAATTCTCACACGATTCATGGCACAACATACGTCTGATTCCGACACCATTCGTGACACAACATGCATTTCATTTCAACATCATTCACGACACAACACACATCTCATTCCAGCACTATTCATGACATAACACAGCTCTTATCCCCCCTCACAATTCTTGACGCAAACACCTCTCTTTGGCACTCTATTCTTTGCACAACACGACTCTCATTCCGACGCCATTAGTGACACAGCACACCTCTTATTCTAACATAATTCATGACATAGCACACCATTCTTGACACAAACGTCTCTCATTCCTAAACAATTATCGCACAACACACATCTCATTCCCACACCATTCATAACACAGCACAGCTCTCATCTCCACACAATTCTTGACACCATCATCTCTCAGTTCCACACCATTCATGATACAATGCGCGTCTCATTTTCATATCATTCATTGCGTAAACATTCCCACACCAATCTTAATACAACACACTTCTCATTCACACATCACTCTTGACACAAACGTCTCTAATTCCTACACCATTCACGAAAGAACACACCTCTCATTTCCACACCATTCATGGCACAACACTCATCTTGTTCTCACACCATTTCTGACGCCACACATTCCCAGAACAATTTTGATACAACGTAACTCTCATTCTCAAACCATTGATGACTCAACACACCTCTCATTCCCACACCATGCGCATCTCATTCTAAGACAATTTATGGCGCAACACATTAGCACACCATTCTTGACGCTTCACACCTTTCATTCCCACACCATTCTTGACACAAACGCTTCTCATTCCTACACCATAATCACACAACACATATCTCATTCCCACACCACTAATGACACAGCACAGCTCTCATCTCCACACAATTCCTGACACAATCATCTTTCATTTCCAAACTTCTTTACACAACATGACTCTCATTCCCACACCATTCATGACACAACACATCTCACATCGCCACACAATTCATGACACAATACGCCTCTCATTTCCACATCATTTATTACGCATGAAATGACATCTAGTCACCATACAGCCCGTTACACTATATCATTCTCATTAATCAAGGCCTTACCACATGCCATTGTGCTTCTCGTTTAGAGACATTTTTCTTTAATGTAAGTTATGAGTAAAATAGTTGACAACTTCTTCCTTTGCCTTGCAACGTATTCTTTATAAGTGACACGTTTTTGCGATGATACTTATTTTAAACAGCAAGCAGTGAAATAATAAATAAAGTTTTGTAGTGGTTGAAGGAAAACACATTAGATTTGGTAGATAGCATGATGTGCAAAACTATATTTCAATGATTACTTTTAAATCTGGAATGATTTTTGTTCTTAAAATACCGCAATGATTAGTTTTTACATACATAGAAATGAAGAAGAATGAAAACATACCTCTGAAGCTATGGAGAAAATGACTATCAGTAAACTAGAAAACTTCATTTTCATCAGACGACAAGCAGTCAGTTCTGCTAAAGAACGAGTAAATTCAGTGTCGCGCAAATTAACTATTGCTACAATTTTGACGTCATACCTATAATACTCCATCAAATTTTAAAGATGGATTTTCTTAAATACTTTTTACTGGCATTTTATAGTCATATCTTATGTATTTTAGGAGGATCCAAAACACAGTAATTGTTTGTAAGCTATTATAATGAAAAACCTTTGGTTATGATTAAAATGTAGGACACGTTAAAGTCCAAAAAGAGCTGTTCTTATTTAAGCAAGTTTTGATTTGTTATTGCAAATCCTTAAAACTACATTGAAGGACAGCACTGATAGTGTTCATATTAAATATAAGTGTTTCTAAAGAAATTCCTTTGAAAGCTAATATTTATATTTAGGCTAATATTTCTGAAGAATATAGCCGAAATTATTCTGTTGCTAAAAGTTTGACGATAAGTTAAGGACTTAAGCCTTGAGAAATTAATAAAAAAATAAAATAAAAAACAAAAATAAAATTAAATGTAAAAGAATATTCTGGGAAAAAATATGCTTTCGTGTTTGCAGTTTGCAACAAATCTTGAGGCGATTGGTTTTCAAGAACATTTCATTCAATT
The DNA here is from genome assembly GCA_949752745.1 of Protula sp. h YS-2021. Classification (NCBI taxonomy): domain Eukaryota; kingdom Metazoa; phylum Annelida; class Polychaeta; order Sabellida; family Serpulidae; genus Protula; species Protula sp. h YS-2021. The sequence goes on from OX457027.1 coordinate 5,231,248, forward strand.
TATAAGTAAAAAAAACCACAATATAATTATAACGCACTTATAAAATACGTTTAATACATTAAAGGTAGTTTTCACAATATCCTATTCTCAGCAATTTGTGCACAACCAACTGAACCACGGTAATATTGAAAATGGTAGCATTTGCCATAAGATTTTTTGTATTTTGTTATTGTTTACCAAAAACTATTATTATTTATAACTTTAAAATTGAAGACTCTATTTTAATATTCAGCAGTTGAACATTTAAAACGTTGATGAGAAACTTTCTTTAATAAAATTGTCTGTTTTAAATATTCTGTCTTGTATGTTGCTTCCAAAAATAAAGCAAAAGACTAATGCATATTTTTCCTCGGGATTGTTTCTTCAACATACTCAAGGTTAGCAATAAAATTTTCCTTACCTGTTTCTAGGCCCAGTCTGTTCACTCCGCGATTAGAGAGGAATTGACCATCGGCATAGCCGTTCTCACTTAAATACAGTCGAATGATTTCTAAACGATGATTAATGACAAAACCATTATGTAATCAATATCATTAATAATTGTTCTTTCTGTTCAGGTTCTTTTTAATTAGTTATGGATACATTGTACAATGGAACGTCATTGGCGTAACTTGAAATTGAAGTACATGTGCAAATATTCAGGACTTAAGAAAGCAATTAAAATTGACAGGTATTTTTGAGAGAACACATCAACTTCTTTTTAAGACAAAGTTGTCTATTATACTTCATTTAAAGAGTGTAATTATGCTCTGGCAATGAATCAATTCATTCGAATACATGCAGAAGTCTATAAGTCAAAAGCTTTTGTTGACATATTGAACCTTTTTACAGCACTGCGCAATAGGTCGGTACATTTCGGTGACCTAGTATTTTACTTCAAAATACAAAAATTTATCAAAAGCCAAAATCAAAGATATTACGTTTGCAAATGTAGGTTTATTACTAACCTTATCTCTGATATACCTACATATTGCCTTGTGCCTTGCGCATTATATATATTTATATATATATGTATTTATATATATATATATATATATATATATATATATATATATATATATATATATATATATATATATATATATATATATATATATATATATATATATATATATATATGTATGCGTGTACATGCTGCTACATAATATTTCTTTAAAACACTGTACTTTTTCAGGTTTCGAAATAATGACTTTACGTCATAAGTGTAAATTTCTCTAATCGCTAACGAAATTGTTCTAATTCCTTTTTCTTTTTTTCTCTTCTTCCCTTTCTCAACCGCTGTAACAAAAACAAAACTTTATATGAATACAGTGGATAAACTAGACCGTTTGCTACCAAATACCGAAAATTACACTTGGATCCACAAAAAAATACGATTCTGAACGACGAGGTGAAGGTTACCAAGATTCATCTTACCTTATCTTCTCTTTTATCTCCAAATGGACGAAAATATCCTTAAAACCGCACAACCTCTAACCGTTTTTTGGAACTAACGGTTTTTGATATTGACCATGAAGGAAATGGTTAACATCACTGAGGTGTCCCTTACATAACGCTTTTTAGGCTGAAAGGATCGAAATAACATCAAAATAGATGTATCTTTACCCGTTTTCAAGATACTGGTCAACTTCCGGTTTTTGACCTTGACTATCACCGAGGAGGTCAAGGTCAAAGAGTTACCTCATATATGTCGTCTTTTAGGCCCAAAAGGTCGAAAATAAGGTCAAAGTCTCTAACCGTTTTTGAGATAATGGTCAACTTCAGGTTTTTTGCTTTGATCATGGCCAAAGAGGTCACAGTCACCGAAGTACCTCTTACATATGGTCTTTTAAGCCCAATGTCAGAGGAGGTCAAAGTCACCAACGTACCTCTTACATGTCGTCTTTTAGGCCCATAGGGTAGTAAATAAGCTCAACATCCCTATATGACTAACCGTTATCGAGATAATGGTCAACTTCCAGTGTTTGATATTGACCATGTCTGAGGAGGTCAGGGTTACCAAGATACTTCTTACATGTAGAAATTCAGGCCCAAAGGGTTGAAACCTTTTACATGTCTTCGTTTAGACCCAAAATGGTTACAAGTTAACTCTATCTATAACCGTTTATATCTAATATCGCTCTAACCGTTTTCGAGATAATGATCAAATTCCAGTTTTATACCGAATGAGGTCTAAGTCACCGAGATACCTCTTTCATACAGTCTTTAAGGTCCAAGCTCAGCGGAGGTCAAGGTCACCGAATTATTCTTACATGTCGTCTTTTAGGCCAAAAGGGTCGACAATAAGCTCAAAAAAGGTCTCTAACCGTTTTCGAGATAATGGTCAGCTTATAGGTTTTGATATTGACCATGACCGAGGAGGTCAAAGTCACCGAGGTACCGCTTAAATAGTCTTTTACGCCCAAAGAGTCGAAAATATGTCAAGAATCTCTAACCGTTTTCGAGATACTGCTCAACTTCAGGTTTTTTATTCTGATACTGACCGAGGAGGTCTAAGTCACCGAGATACCTCTTTCATACAATCTTTAAGGTGCAAGGTCAGCGGAGGTCAAGGTCACCGAATTACTCTTACAGTCTTTTAGGCCCGAAGAGTCGAAAATATTTCAAGAATCTCCAACCGTTTCCGAGATAATGGCTAATCTTTTTCTAAGCTCATTTCACGAAATGCTGATTTCACGACGTCTCATCACCCTCTATCAATGAGCCAAATTTAATCACTCTTTAGTAATTGAGAAAACCCAAACGCTGCAGTCAACTTCAGCTTGCACACATATACTGTAATCGCTCGCATTGTAGAGTCGGGTGATAAATACGCCTATTCCGATAGCATAACAGTTCCTTTAACTGAGAAAGGAAAGCGTTTGCCTGGCTTTTAAATGGGTGTCAGTGGCAAAATTTCAATGTCCATTTTTACAAATTAAAAGTTACTGAATTTCTTAACTGGACAATTGTGCTGGACAAACTACACATCCTTCATTATATTTCTGCCAAATTTGGTTGTCCTTACTCTAGAAATCTTAGACTAGTTCACGTGACAATGTTATTTGCTCGCATCAGCAATATACTGGATAATTGGCAACATAACACGGATTTTCTCAATGATTCCCACACATTCGAAAGATGTCGGACGTTGAACGAAACCACACATTCTTAAGGTAAAATGAATGTTTATCAGTTTATCTAGCAATATCTTACATTTTTCAAAATCTTCTTTTTGACCTAACACGCCACTTCGAAAGAAACTCACGCCGGTTTCATTTGATATACAACCAAAACAAGACGTCGGATTACGTGAGAAACCGTCGTTGATTTCATTTCCTTTACAACCAAAGCCGTTACGCTAATTAAAAACGCCGAACCAGAGGACTCGTAACCGGGCGTAATTTGACGTAAAATGTTTGCTGTAAAATGATAAAACTATGTAGATAGATGGTTTATGCAGGCTCGGAGTGGGATGGTGAGTGATTTGCAAATCTCTGGTCAATCCAAAACCTCTTTTATTTCAATATGCTGGCTCTTTCTCGAATTTATGAAATTTAGAAACGCGATAGCCAATGTGAGAGGTAAAACTATGTTCCATATTTTTCAAGAAAATTTGTCCAACTGAAATGGTGTCGCTACAAACTACAAAATATGCATCCAACAAAGAAACTACATATAATTTCGAATGCAAGAAAAATTTCACAAAACTAGCTTTTTGCTTGGTTATTTATTTGTGAACGCCGTATGTTTCCTCCATTAAAGATGTGTGATTTTAACTCCATTTTAGTAAATAATTATTGATCTCTTGAAATGAATTGACTGGGCTTTAAAGGCAAAAAATCTTAAATAATTATATATTTTAGCACTGATAGAAAGGAAGGGCAATAAAAACATAAAATGAATGACAAAAGTGCAATATAAGAACATTTGAATAGGAATATAGCAAAGTGTACAGTGACATAAATTTTAGACTAAAGTAATTAAATTATGATGACATCAACCTTGAATTTTTAGGTGTTCTGGTTACATAAGGGTTTGGTGCACTGAGACAATATATACAACTAACACGTGACTGACCCAATAAACATTTCATTAATAATATAAACTACTTTTCTCACTTATGGCCTTTTTACACTGAACGCAAAGTTACATAACCAAAAAAACTGGCCTGATTATTTTAGCTGCAACCGTAATCAGTCACATATTTTGACTGAGAGTGATTCCATAAATATGGCAATTTAAATCGATTTCAAAGCTACTCTATTCAATGAATTTCTAAAATGCAATGATAATTATGTTAATTGTCAAGAATGAGACATATGTTGTACGAAAGAATAAGAGTCTAAAAAGAACAAGAAAAATCTTCTTCTCAGAACGTTAAAACATGAGTGCAATTTAAAATAAATTGCGCTAAAGAAGAATTATTTTCATTATTCAAAGTAAAACTCTCAATAGGTTTTCTGATATGCAGAACAAACGATATTCCAGCAGGTCTATCACAAAGCCGGTTGAAGAGAAATTTAACTTTGAACAAAAGTGTGCCTTCTTTAAGCTCTGCTTCCATTTCCGAATTAGGACGCAGCTGAAATAACGGAAAGGGTATAGATTTGTTATTTAATGAAGTAATTAAAAATGAGGTATTTAGGATATCACGGTGTGTAGATAAATGTAGGTAGGATGGTATATATGGTGCGATAGGATGGTATATTGTGTTATGAAGCGAGATTGTGTGGGTCATCATGGTGTAGGACAGTGAGGTGATTTGGTGTTTTTTTGTATGTGGGGATGGGGACGGTATGGTGCTATGATATACTTTAAGAAAGAAAGTGGTTCCTTGAGTTTTTATTTTGCATGTAGAGGAAAATTTTTGTTTTTGGGATGCCGCGGTTTATTTCCCCTTGTAAGTGAGACCGGCATTTTTATTCTCCTCTCTCAATACTTCGCCAAAGAATAACATTACATCGTATATATTCTTTTTCTCATAAGTGTTTCATATTTTAGATCATTTACTCATCAAATATATTTTAAATGTGTTTTTATTTCTTTGCATGATAGCACTTACACGTGTTCTACTCATGAATGTTTAATTGGTGAGAATTGGTAGAAAATGGTGATTTTCTATGAAGTGGAGGGTCTCCGTTTGTATGAGGAGGCAGATAAGTGAAATAGGGATTGTTCTACTAGCCCAGGTAGTCTGAGATTGGGGAGAGTCTGCGTATGTGGGAGGTGGTGGTGGGGATAGTGGAATGAGATGGCCATTGTATCCAGAAAAGGCGCCTAGGCAGCAGCAAAACATGTAACTTAGTTTTCGCAGTTGCAAGTAACTTACACTCGAAACATTTCTATATTTTACGCCTTTTTGAAAGAGTAATACATTTTTAATCCCGAATATTTATCAAAGCCTATCATAGCTTTTCCATGGGCATAATTTTCCATTAATTCTCAAATCGATCTTTTCTCTCCGTGAACTGAGCTGTAAAATGGTTTATGTATGTTAGAAAATACGAACATTCCTTATGCTTATTTCTTTTTATCTACCCAAATAACCCAAAACGTATTCAGTATGAGAGATGGTTAAAATGCCTATTAAAATGCCAATTAAATGTGGATGTCATTTGACTTTTTCTCATTTGAGCTTGTTGAGAGGTTACCATAATTTGTTTCTCTGCATTGTTAAAAATACGCTTAAAATATAAGGACTTAAGCTTGCCTAGTATCATAAATGTTTTTCAAAAAGAAGCAAGCTATGACTTCATATAAATGATAAAATCGTGATTGTTCTATTCAATAATGGCATATAGCGTTACAGCTTATATGAAGAATTCGCAACCACTCCAGACAAAACGGAGCATGTTAAGGCATGTTAAACCATACAAATAAAAGGCATAAGGTGGCATGTGAAGTCGTTTTATATCAAGGAAAGTTTGATTCCTTTTGCTATTACGCAAGCATTTAAAGTGAAGGTCGTTGAGGCTTCATGTTGTAAATGTCATCGTGCTATATTTGTCTCACATTTGTCTTTTTAACAAGCAAGAATTATTACATACCCTCTTTTAAAATTATAACCCGTACACATTGACAAATGGTTGACAAGTATGTGTTCATAGAGATTTTACTTACGTCAATGCAATGGCATATTAAGTTTTTACAATGCTGAAAAAAATAATGCAAATATAAATTAAAGGTGTATGTAGAAAATTTACATACCCTTGTGCTGTAAGAGAAATGACGTATGTGTACCGTTTTAAGGTATTTGTCAGGGTCAATTATTCAATAAAATAATTCTATCAACTTTTATATTTTATTAAATTTATCTACAGTATTTTTTAACTTGTTCTTTAATAAATACATATTTTGTTGTTGCAATCACAATATAAGATCAATTAGAAGGTTACAAGAAATTAGTCAATCAAGTGATTACACTGGAGAACAGAAAGAAAGTAGATACATGGCAGCATATAAACTCTCCCGTTATAACCCGACTTTGCAACTTCATAAAATGATAATTTAGGCTCGCGCAAAGGAAATCGCACAATATCACTGCACACTCAGATATTATAAAAACAACTGGCAAAGCTGTTAGCTGTTGGTTTCATTCTGCAATGTATAGATAAATAAAAAATAAATGAATGAATGGGACAAAAGTTTCGTGTCTTTATTGGACTGAAATATCTCTAGTAATATTGTTATTTAATATAAAGATGAATGCATTATTATTTATTCATCTCAAAAATATGAATTGTGATAAATTTTTATCATAGTCGCAATTTCAAACAAGAACTTTAAAAACAGTGTATTTGCTCAAAGTAATTAAATAAGATATGTATTTTAAATTCTCTTTGATGTTTTGTTCCCTTGGTCAGATTCACACGAATGTCATTGCGATAGTTCAACGCAGATAGGCTTTGTGTGTTACGTAATCGTTTCCGTGTATTTGCTCAAAATAATTAAATAAGATATATATTTCAAATTCTCTTTGATGTTTGGTTCCGTTGGTCAGATTCACACAAAAGCCATTGCGATAGGTCAACGCAGATTGGCTTTGCGTGTTACGTAATCATTTCCGTGTCATATATTCATATTCATGTCTGCTGCATGAATCTATGCTTCAGACTGTGACAGATCTATTTCCATATAGGCCGATGAGACTTTGATAAGCTGATACTTTATCAAATCCTTAGCTCTTTAGGCTTTTGAGAGAACTGAACATTTTGTTAGTTTCAATTGAGTCTTTAAGGGAAACTATGAAGTCAGTGAGAAATGTATGTTTACTGTTTAAATTATATTTATGAATCAAAATTCTGGAACCAGATATCCAGTTCATCTTTTAAAACACATTAGCTAAGTTCCTAAATTGAAAACTTCTCATCTTACATTATTAAATTTACCTAAATCTCCTTACATTCCGATATAATTGCGCCTGAGATGTTGGATTCTGCATAGTTTGCATCCTGAAAACTTGATCTAGACATCATTTAAAACAGCAGATTAAATAAACTTTACATCTACAGAACAAACAATTTTCATTTGTAAGCACCTACAATTTCAATTATTCTGTTTTATGTATTCTTTCTGTGTGTATTATTTCCAAACCGGGAAAGCTTTCCATCTAGTGGATACGAGAGTGCCATCTAAAATTAATTCTGGTCCACCTGGCCAAGCTGTTTCAAATATTCATGGTCTTTTGATGTCTTGTGATTTATGTCTCTTAAACAAAAGGTATCTGTGGATATAGCTCAAACGTGAACTGCATCGAATCACTGTGTGAGATTAAACATGTCCTGCTTTAGCAAAAGAAGAGAAAGAAGACCTAACATAAAGAGTAAGTACGCCGGAGTCAATCAAATTTTATGCCTTTAGCTTTTTATTAAAGCGTTTATAATTAAGCTATTCTTATACTTGCACATGTTTCCGACACGGATGACTCACAGCTAGAAAATGTCCCTCTATTGACAACGGTGGCTAGTGAGCGTAAATTGGAGGGAAGGTGGCAACACACTGAACAAGGGTGGCTGTCGCTTTTAATCAGTACTGAGACTGACCGTGTTGAAAAGAATAAGATTTTCGACACTCTGAACATAGCTTGCTAAAGCAGTGGATTAACGGTGACGTGGTGGAGGGTGGGAATAGAGCTAGGTGGCAGGCAACCGCTTTTCGGCGGGGTTGAGACAAGACTCCAAATAAGCACATTTATAATTTACTTGCTGTGATTGAAACTCTGAGAAGGATGGAATTATCATTTCATAGGTACATTAAACTTTCCACAACCCATTTTTCCTTAATTTTTGTGCTAAATGAATCATAAGATATCAAAATAATTTGGATTAAATTCAAAGTAATGACGCGAGATTTTCGTATGTCTCTAGTGAAGGATTTCAATTAATTTTAAATCTATAACTACTTCGACTTTTATTTATATATTTAGTTCGTGTTAAAAATATGTTAAAATAAGTATACTTCAAACCAAAGTCACATGTTATTTACTTTTCGTGCATCAGAAGGAAAAAAAACACAATTGTTCACTCATTACGCTTCATTCAATCGCAGTAGATCAGACGAATGCTCTAGGGAGACGTCGTAGCGCTTTTTCCAATACTGCCATGAAAACATTGAACAGAACATAGAATTATACAAGACAATCAATAGAAACATTGTACATTCTGTCACCACTGGCTTGGTTCTATATCATAATTATTAATCAATTGTTATAGTTTAATGGAGCACATGATAAAAAGTGCCCTGTTTTCCGTAGCAATAAAATCAATACCAATATCTAAAATCATTGCAAATGATAGAGATCAATACAACCAATAGACTATAGTCAGAAAACATTCTTCTAATTTAATTTCAGGCATACTAGAATTTTTACATCTGGAAGAAATTCTAACAGTGTTTCATGGAGACTGCAAGTGAAGATACAGAAACATGCGCAATGTCTTCAGTCTATTTTAGGAGTTAATGAGTTCATAATATTGAGTTCCTCACCCAATTGATAACACAAAAAGTAGAGTTGTTTTTACAGGAGTGTCTGCGAAATATCAACCATTTTCAGACCATGTTTCATTGCAAACACATCACAACAATAGTGTGTCTTTTTTTCCGAATTTCAGCTGTCACTATCTGCATGTCTTTTGGTATATTAAAAATAGAAAGATTGTCAGAAATCATTATTTTCATTGCAGAATAATTATAGTCTTAAATGATAAGTTTTTGTTCAGTTTGCTCAGAAAAAAATAAATAGCAATTTCTAGGTATTTTATAGATTAAACACTTGTCCAGATATCTAAAAGTACGACACTGTGGGACCTTATGTTATTTGATGCTGGGTATTAAATAAACTTTCTTGCGTTTGTATTTGTGCCGTTTTGTCCATTTCGCTCTAAAATGCTGCGTAATTTTTAGCTGTAAGTGTAAAAAAAAAGCATTTCTTTTATTCTATACTAGTCAAAGGCATAGATTTACTCAACACCATTATCAGGCAACTTTATTTATATTGTGTATTTGCATTTTTCCATCATGTACTTTGCGGTACTGCAAAACAAATGCCCTTGTTCAAAACTTGAAGGTGCAACATTTCCAAAGATAAAAAACGAGGTCGTTTGTCTGACATACTGTTTAGCAATTGATTTAGTCTCATAGAAAAACTTTGAATTTAATTACTGAGTTTGATCACGTTGCCAAGAAACGACTCGTGGAATCATACATTGACTAAAACATAAAAGTTTGTTACTGTTTTAAATGGTGAACAATTTCAGTTTCCCACTATTTTTGTCATCCAAAGCGGAATAAATTTCTAGTACGTCATTCAAGGCTAGGTAAATTTTTGACATTGAACAAAAAGTTTGATCGTAGATATAAGTATAAGAGAAAAGCGCCTTGCTAGAATTAGAATTGTGCGTTTGACGTTTTTATTCATGTGAAGAAGTGGAAGATGCAACATGAGGCTTAATCCTACGTATGTTTTAGTGAAATAATAATTATTTTGTATTTTTCGACATGCATGTACTGTAGTCAATTAAGTCTTAAAGTCGTTTTTAATGTTTCAGTGAGCCTTGTTATTGCGCAAAACGGATACCCTTGTCACTAATTTCACAGACATAAATATAATAACCTGAGCTGGGTTTCTAGGAACTTTTTTATATTTTTGAAAATCCTTTTGAACATCTTAATTAAAAATAATTTGTATATTTCAGTTTAAAGTTCATACAGAAAGCTTCAACGACCTGTTAACACATTTTTTTTCTGCAATTATTTCATGAGTGCATGAAATCTTTTTGGATGTATTTCACAATTCGGTACAAAAGAGATGCAAGCTGATATGTCTTGTTTAAAGCTCATAGAACTGCTCTGCTTGATACAATGCAAAAAATGGACATAAAATGTTGTGAATTATTTTAGTTGACCTGAGAGTAATATCATTTATTACTTGTAATTTTGTACTCCAAAATTAAAAAAGTGTGTTTTTTTTAAATTTGTCAGGAACATGACGACAATTTAAGATATCGAGTGTATGATGAAGAATATACACGTTTTATTTGACGAAATGAATTATATACTGCAAATACAGAAAATCCGGTTGAAAGAGATACATAAATAAAAGATGACACAAATATAACGCTGCTGAATCGGCAGGGAATAAAGTGGACTTCAAGAAACATCAACACCACCGCAGATTTTGCAGTACTTCTTAAATTTGTTTAAAAATCTCTGTATGAGATTGCAAAATGCCATATTTGCAGTACATTTGACCCACTTACTGCATGTACAACATCTACGCACTATAAATGACCAAAGTATTCCAATTAATTTAATGACGTTTATTTAGTATTATTGACAGTTAAAAATGCATTTTGCACTGGAAATCGTTGTGTTAAAAGAAGACCGATGGGAATACATGAAATATAAACAATCTACTAATTTGAAATTATTCACTCATGGATACAGATCTTCCAAAGATAAAAACAAGAAAAAAAAACAACAACAATAACAAACAAATACAAAAACAAAATTTTCAACAGCAGCTACAGAAATAGTATTTCAGTTACATCTTGTAAATTACTCTTAAGCTTTTATATTTCCACGAAAGTTCGAAAAAATAATAAATAAATAAAAGAGATTTTGCATATAAGTAGACATTTTGTATATTTAGAATATTAGTACATATAAAAAATGAATATGTCCACAAAAAACGATATTTTGTGACTACGAAAAAGCTTTCCAGGAATGCAAATTTCTTTCAGTGCGTCACAAGTTGTTACTGGGTACTTTTTTGTTAGTTTTTAAATCGGTCATATCTGGAATACACAAAAACCGAAATGCGTATTTAATACTCCCGGTTTAAACCTGCAAACAAGCCCCCTTCAATTTAAAGCCCCACTTCTCTATTTAAAGCCCCCTTCTCTTTGAAAATCGGTTTGAGCAGGTTGTATAAAAACTCACTATTATAAGTCTTATGCGGTGTTGTAATCCCCAAAGGGGTAAGTCGGGCTTTTTTGTACGGACTTGTGTAAACAAATATTTGGCAGAATATAGAATAGAGAGTATAAGAACAGAAAGTTATACCCTACATTTCTGCTGAAGTTTGACCCATGTAAGTTGAAGTTTGACCCATATGAGTTAAAAATTACTGGAGATGAATCTTATCCCATTACTCTATTTCACTGCTCGTACGGGAAACCTGAGAAAAGGTCCTCAGGTTCAAGGTTCAAGGTTAGTTATTTAATCTTAATTCCTGCTAATCCGAAGAATTGGCATCTTCGAAGGAAAATGGGATTGCAAAACCAGAGAAGTATTGCAATAAATCGACATCCAAGATTTAAAAATTGAGTAAATGATTCATTTCTAAAGTGTGAATTTTCAAATGAATATTAGCAAAGTAATGACATCGCTGGAATTGGTTAATAGTGATTCTAAAATTGGTAAATAGTGGTTGAAAAAGTAAAAGAAAAAGCAGGAGAGATGTAAGCATAGACCCCTGAAGTGTTACAAGCAACTTGACCAGAGAATTTTAAATAACAAAATAAAAGCAGTTTTTCAGATAAATGTTCTTTTTGTTTCTTATCTTTAACCAAATGCAGATTAAAAACACACGCGCAGAAAAAATCAACCCATATTTATTTCTAGCAGGCTGACTGAGAACGAAAAATGGTGTGTAAAGTAGGGGAAACTGAAAGAACAGGAGGGCTTATTTGAACACACTATATGCGTGTAAATAAGCCCGGTGGACCTTTTTTGTAAAGGGCGGCTTTCTTGCACCCAACAACGGCTTATTTGCGGTATTTGTCCAAATAGATTAGGATTTAGTATACCGAATTGCAGTGTGCCGATTCAATGCCGGTATGTCGGTATCTTATGTCAGTTCCCAATTCATGTGAAGTTGGCATGTGAAAAGCAACACTCCATTCACAACAGAACCTTTCATGTGTCTATACATTTCATCAAAACTTTTACAACTTTGGCTATATTTGTAAGAACAGTCATAATAAACAATTAATTGGGGGCAGTTTTCCTTATCTCTCTTTGGCGTTCCTGCAGTTTCTATTTGACAGTTGTGTGACAAATTGTCAAAGTCTTAAGTGGCATGGAACAGGTTATTTTTACAAAAAAGCAGCTTAAACAAGTGTACCACAAGAAAACTTTACCATAGTTTGTTGCCAGGTAGTTAAGTATTGAAATTCGGCAATCACTTTCATTTTTGACATCTTTAAATATTTCCAAAGTGCTCATTTTCTCTATGAGAATTGCTTCGTAGAGCGTGTCAAGAATGACGTCAGCAGTTTCATTCAGAGTTGCATTAGAAATATGAGAAAAACTTGACAACAATATCGTCATAACTGATTCCTTAAATCGGCCCTTGTTTGTTGTCTGTTCAATGCTTAAAAGAAAACATACAAAACACCTATAAAATATAAATAATTAAACATAAAAAAAAAAAAAGTTTTTTTGCATGCTGATTGTGCAATAGTTTTAATTGACATTACTTTATTATAAAAGAAAATAAGTTATCAATAGATTTTTATGTAAAGTTCCTATATAGTATTAAAATGCATAAAAGTGTTTCAAAACAAAGATGGAAAGACCTGAGCTTTGTACGTTTTGAAAATCTTTTTTCTCAGTATTATTATTAAGAAATTATCCAATAAATAAGTAAATTATTATATACACCTAAGGTATATTTCGTAGACATCTTGAGTAATTTTTATGTAATCCTTCTCAGTGACGTCACATGTAAACGTCGAATTTCTGTCAGGATTTTGCCCTAATAATTGTACAATGGTTTCCACAAACATATCAATCATATGGTACACCACTGTAAAACCGCTGTTTGTTGAAAAAATTACTCTTTCAAGTTCGATCAACGACGTTTCGGTCAGCTGATAGCCTGCAATGTAAATTACAATATAATACGACACCACAAAACCTGAACACTGTCGTTTAATTTTGATACTGTATAAACAAAACGCAAAAAACGCAAAAGGTCATCAGAGTGGCAAACCGCTGAAATAGTCAAACTGAAATAATGCTTTATATTTGATAAAAATTGAAAATTGTGACATATATATCTTTTCTGCCTATATTATCAATAATGTATATTTATTTCATTTTGTTTGGTTTATTTCTGTTGTAGTTTATATCGTAAAACATTTAAATACATAATGGTGACTTATTGAGAAAAAATGTATACCACTTTCAAGCTGGTATAAAACAACATGCAATACTTTGTGCAAGTAAAAAGCATTCAAGTAAGGGATTATAATAGCAATCGAAAAATACTAGTATGGTATTAACCAGAATGACCTTAACTAGACTTAACTAGACTCAATGCATTAGCTGATTTAAGTAAGCTAATATCTATTTTGATTCTATGCGAAATAATAATAAGTCGACAAAATGTGTCGACATATTATTTCGCATAGTGAGAAAACGCCTAAATGACACATAAATGTCTTATTGATGTGTACATGAACATATGAATATATATATATAATCAGCGATTTCGTGAAATGTCTAAAATTTTCAGTCATTTCGTGAAAAAATGCCTAAAATTTTCAATCATTTCACGAAACGCCTAAAATGATTTGCTAAGTGAAATAAAATACTCGATCTTCCTCATTTATTATATTTGTCAGATACATCATTTATTTGTACAGCACAGTCTGGAATACGACCAACTTGAACACAAAATGTTATTTTCGAAGCATTTGCAACTGTTATTCTATAGTACTCTACTTGAGATATTTTTACCAGCAACTTCATTTATTTTTACAACACGGGGAGCTATGGCATCGACTTGGACCCTTAATTATATTTTTGAAGCACTTTTATCTCTTGCTGTCACAGTGTTTGTTACTTGAACCACAGTTACACTTTGCAAAAACCTTGTCCTCCTGAGTTAGACTCCTGTGTAACAGCTTGACGCAAAAAATCTCCTGAGTTTGATTGACATCGGAGTTGTTCAGTAAGCGTTGTTGACAAGTGTCAAACTGACTACGTAGAAATGTTCTCTTCAGAATACTTTCTTTAATACTTTTACAGATCATTTTTATCCCTAGCAAGAGTAACCCTAAAGTCTATGTTGTCAAAAATCGGTCGCGGTTAGCGGTCTTGCCGCGGTCGCCGGCTTTGTCGCAGCCGCAGATCCCATCACCGTCGTCGCTTCGGTCACCACCTTCGCTTCGGTCATCATCGTCGTTTCGATAATTGTAGGCGCTTTGGTCACGATCGTCGCTTCGGTCACCATCGTCACTTTGGTCATTGTTGATGCTTAGGTCAGCACCGCCGCTTCGGTAATTGCCGGTGCTTCGGTCATCATTGCCGCTTGGGTCACAATTGTCAATTTCATCACTGGTTGAGCTTCAGTCGTCTCAGCCACCACAGTCGCTTTGGTCACCGCTGCCGATTCGGTCACCGTCGTTGCTATTGGCCCGATCATGTGCTGATGTAAGTCATCTTCACTTTGCAAATAAGTTACCCTAACTGCTCAGCAGCTGTCCATTGGCTACTTAAGTGCTCTGGTTAAAATTGCAATTAAAGAGAAGCGGGGGCTTCTGGAGTATATGCTAATTACATTTAAGGCAGAGTTGTTGACAAGCCAATTAGAGCGCATGGCCTGTTAATCGCAATTTAGTCCTTCGCCCACGTAGCATGTGTTTATTTCTTGGCAATCATCACATTTAAATGTTTCACACATTGCCTTAAATGTATCTAGGCAATATGTGTAATGGAGTAATCTTTCAGTCATTTCGTGAAATGACTGAAGATTTTAGGCATTTCACAACATGACTGATTACATAGAATGACTGTAACACGCACATATATTCTTTGAATAGTGATTATAAGATTTTAATATAGTATTTCTTAACTTTAACCTTTACTCTCCCTCTTATTAAAAATGATATGTACTTCCATGTGCTAACATACCTGTGATTTCATGAATGGTTTTTGTTACGTTGCTAAGTATACCTCTGATAATCATGCCGAATATCTTTTCCATAGCGCTTGTAAATGTGGTGTTATGGGAGCTGACATTGAGTCTCAAACTGACTTCTTGTAGTTAAGCTTTCCAGTGTATGTGTTCTTCCTCAGCCTCAAGCTGCGATGCCATTACACCTAAATGCAAACATTTACTAAAAGCGTGATAAATGTATCGAAAACTTAAGTCCATTTTTTATATTTATGACGAATAGTCAATAAGTATGTAAGTTCTTGTAGTGAGATACATTTTTGTTCACAAAACTTAAACCGAACGCGGTTTAATCCTTGATTTCCCGTAATTTTATCAGCAATATATTGTAATAGTAACATTAAAAATTAATAAATGAGACTTACTCTTGTTATTCACAGAAAGAATTTTAAAAGTGGAATTTGATAAATATTTTGATTTATAAATTGGAAAAGATATTAATAACAAGTTTTGTTAAATCTATAAACTAAAGCAAGGTAACATAAACACATCACCCAATAGTTGCTTGTAAAAGTCGTTTTTTTTTTTTTTAAATAAGTGTGATTTACATGTTATCTTACCTGCCAACATTCCTATCATCCGGGCATTCAAACATGCCTTACTGTAGTGCACAAAAATCTTTTCTCATATTCTTAAACTGTAATATGTTAGTTCCTCGTTATTCAGTTCATCAAGCCTTGTCACCAATTCCTCAAATCTGAACGATTGTCGAACTGTTTGCAAAAAAGTGACAAACATACACTCCAGTACATTTTCGTCCAAATATGTATATATTTGGTCGTCTATTAGTCATATCGGTATATGTGCAACATAAATACTTCTCTTAAGCATCAGCTTATCTGCTCATCATACTAAGTTTAAGAATTTAAGAAATCTAGCGTTATTTGTTCATACAATTACAAGAACTGAGTTTGGAAGTTTCATCCTGAACATTACAGGACACTACCCACCGCCTGTTCTAATTTTCCTTGCAAGACTTTTTACAGCGCTTTCTTCATTGCTTCGTGCTGCAACAGAAATGCGTCACTAGCTCACTACTTATTTGGACGGTTTTGAGATTCACAATACCTAAATTATAAGGTGTATATTTAAATTTAAAATTGAGACATTGTTGCTATTATTTGAGTAAAATACCTAAAACAGCAGCCACATTATGCACTGATATGAATATGATATTAATCTGCACTTGTACAGTTTGTTGTAGAAGTGTTTGATTGTTGTACCATAAGGCCACTTAACAAAGCTATGTAATGCGGCGTTCAGTCCATCTCTTTTATAGACCGTTATCACACGTTTCAGCCGTTGTATCGACTGGTAGCGATTCTGTACATGTTCCTGTAATATGAATTCATAAGAACAATATATAGTTTAATAGGTGTAATTGTAAAACTTTAGAAAGTTGATGGCATTCGAGTTCTATAGATGACCTGCGAGATACAAAAATTTGGCATATTATTATAGCAAACTGCAACTCTAAATGAATTATAACAGTTGAAAGGTTCTTGATTGAATTTAATCCTGTACTTGTGTATGCATGCGCCAAAGTGAAACTTTCCAGTCACAGAGATTCTACCCGTGTTTGATTTTCAGTGAAATTGTCATGCAAAGTCTGATAATTTCTCTTAAATTTCACGGAAAGTTTCAATGTGATTAGATTATAATCCCACTGATTTTGATGGAACATATGTACTGATACAATCCATATCAAAAATTGACTGCTAAAGGGCTGACTAGTGTCTTAGTCTCGGTTAAAGACATCTAGTCGCTATGTGTAAGGTATGTCTAAAGCATTTTACTAAAGGTACACTGTCGAAGTAATTCTTTAGCTCACTACTTATTTGGACGGTTTTCTTTTGTTATTTCTAGCTTTGAAATATACTAAATAGAGTAGGCCTTGCTGGTAAAAGTTATTATTGTTTGCAGTGAAACTACTAAAGAGTTATCAAAAAATGACGACATTGCACATAACGAAACAAAACATACGCAAACGTGAGCACCTACTTTTTATGCTTTCGATATGAATACATTGTAATTACCTCTTTTAGGATCTGTACAAACTGTGCTTCTAGTCTTTTTTCTTTGTGTGAATCGTTTCTGCCACCACATGTATCTGAAAGCTCCTCCAGTGTATAGTTTGATAGCAGGTTTCTTTCAACCCTATATTATAAATACGCAAGTACTATATCATGAATACTTTCATGATTAAACCAAAAGGAAACGTAGTGTTACAAGGAAGATAAAGCTCCAGATTGATTTTCACATTTCTATTTAAGCACAGTGAACTGACATGTTCAATGCCCAATAAGTTGATTTTAGTATTTAATAAAAGACAAAAAATAAGAAAGTGACAAACGTTTTACTAACAATTCAATATATATTAGAAGTACTCTGTCTACGCTGTCGAGCCTCAATGTTAGGAAAATAGCAAGCCAGGCAAATATGGCTCTTACGTATTGATTGCAGCATGTAGGATATCTGGAACCTCACCAACGATAGTTGCATTGCACGAAGTGAAATTTTGTCTATGCAGAAAATCTTTCCACAGATTCGCAAGGCCAGAGATAACATATGCCACCGTTGTGACGTCCGGGTCACAGGCCATGATAAAATTGTAACCAGAATTGAAGAGTGTGTTTGATGGCAACATTTCATTGCTGACATTATCATCACAACTTGTGTGCCCTTAAAGCAGTACGAAAAACATGTATACACTATTCCATGTATATATATTCTAAATATTGACCTAAATAAAATTACCAGCACAACTTTTTGCCCTGTTTTATTCAGCAAAATATATAGCAGTTTCAAATTAGTATAAAACAATGACCAAAATGTTATGCCAGTGATTTTATTCTAGTCAGAAATTAAACCAATTATAGAATATGCTAAAACAAATGTACATATTCATGTGATAGAGGAATACGTGTATTCTCTGCAATTGTGCAGTAAATAGGCATATTTTGCTGTCATCGTTCGGTAATTTGAGAATTCCCTATAATTTCTGGGAATACAAGTATTCACTGAAATTCCGAGTGCTTCACCACTATTGATCAGCACCGAAACGTTCCATGTAATGATTAAAATTATAATCTTTTTTGTGATATTGCAAATCTTTATTACAGAATATGGCATATACAATCAAGTAACATGTGAAACATCTTGTGGTGCTTATTTATTGCATTCAAGGATCTCCTTTTAACCACCAATTATCAATATTTCACAAAAAAA
The DNA here is from genome assembly GCA_949752745.1 of Protula sp. h YS-2021. Classification (NCBI taxonomy): domain Eukaryota; kingdom Metazoa; phylum Annelida; class Polychaeta; order Sabellida; family Serpulidae; genus Protula; species Protula sp. h YS-2021. The sequence goes on from OX457027.1 coordinate 5,249,921, forward strand.
CTTCTTAATCATAATTATTTATTCAAAGGGGCTAAAACGCTTCTAATCTGTTTTAATTATATTCTTCAATAAAAATCCGTTATACAGTTCTTAACTAGTTCATTTTTGAATTGCAATTGCTCTAATGACTCGACCGCGGAAGTGCAATTTACCGCAGGCAAAACGAAGTACTCAGGAAGCAATTCAAAATTGCAGTGGTTAATTTTGCGTGGCTGCAAAACCCATCTGAAATTCATCTTCAATAAATCACATAATTTACTCAAAACAGATGCTCATACAAAACAAATTTAAACCGAAAAAAAATTTTAACAGCCTTTATCACAACGAGTGAGTATTTTCGAATCATGGACGAGCTATAAAATATAAACAGCTGCTGAGAGTACTGCCTCAAAAAGCGGACGCGCATTTTACTGTTTTAACCAAGTCGGTGGCAATATTCAGTTATAAGTAAAAAAAATCTAATTTGGAATAAAAGCGGTGCAAACTCAAAATACAAAGTAATATAAAGGCAAAGCAAAATATTTGAAAGAGGTGTAAATTATTTCAGGCATTTCACGAAAAGGCACATTTATTTTGCCATTTTCTGAAATGGCGGGTTTCACTCATTGACTTTAATATTATAGATATTACTTTATATTAAGATTAATATTAGGCATTCGACTATTTACGAGAAGAAATGAATATGGCGTAACATTTATGACGTTAGCTCCACGACTTATAGCACAAAAAGCACAACAGGACAGCTACGTTACTAGAGCACAAATGAGTAACAAATTTAGAAAAAATAACGTGTTTCGTATAAAACACATTGCTCACGCCCCCACCAAATTAAATAAGTCTGTTCTATATATGGTCAGGTGTCACCTGTTCATTTTAATGAAGTGAATTTCTTTCTTAATAATAATTATAATAATATCATCATGCTTATAATAATACTTTTAGCTTGCATATTATTAAACTTACTTCATTTATTCATTGTGCTCTGGAATGACCTATGTCGAAATAAACAATACACCATAAAACCGGCTCACCAATGTTGCATTCTATGTGTAAGAGTGCTTGGTGCAAGGGTCTGTAGACCTTGTGTTGTATTTTCATCATCCAGTCATTGTTTATGCGAACCTTGTGGCCTGATTCCAAAATAGCTTCATTTATTAGTTGACGTAGTGACTCATAATTCCCAGCTATTAAATCTGACGTTAAAAATTGATTCATCGTTCCTGTTAAGCAGTAATTAAGTTGCATCTACCAGATGATTTTATGTGGGTGACTCTTACATACTGTGTTTTCATGCACATACAAAACATGTCTTTGCAATTATATGAACTGCTACATAAATAAATGAATGAAATGCTACAGGTAAAACGTGACAACTATGGCGCAAATAAAACTTTAATTTATGAAATAAATTGAGAACGGGAAATAAAAAGTAATATGAAAGACACCATAATACAAAAATGAACATAGAACAGGTAACCAATTACCTTATTAGCGACTAAAGACAATAACTTACCAAGCAGGCGTATGAGCTGTATGCAAGGCATAACAGCTTGCAATTCTTTTTCTAACGCATTGTAAAATACATCCAAATAGATTTCATATACCCATGTCACATTTGCATCAACTGAGCGTATTTTGTATACCTCAGGATAATGATGTGTTAGCAGTTCGTTGAAAGTTTCTATAAAGAGAAATCAAGTACCAAACTTTAGAATAGATGTCACTTTTTTACATTGCACGTAGAAAACATTATTGCAATAAAAATAAAAAAGGTCACCGGGCACTTTGCTCCCTTTGTATAAACCGTCCGATTATTTATTTCTTATTTCAATAAAATTATTGAAAATACCGTAGCAGAACAGTACACATCTCTGAAAATGTTAAAACATACTTAAGTACTTATTTGCTCATACATCGATTGGTTGAACATACTTAACGAAAACAGAGCCGAGGCATGCATAATAGAAGATATTATTGTGTCAAAACAAACCTAGCGATAATCCACGATTTGTATCATCTTCCACTTCTTCAGCTAAATTAAAATTTAAAAGTAGCAGTTTTAGTTATAATTCTTTCCCGTTTTATTTCACATGAAGTGAAAGATACAATTTTCATAAATGTGTGAGGCACAGCAATATATTAACAACAATGTGTATGCGTACTTTTACTGCCTTTTACGTTTCAATGGGTAAATATGGGATTCAAGCAGAAAAAGGCGGGTCTGGTATATTTATTTACCATTGAGACAAAAATTGAGCAGTCAGACAACAATTGAACAAGATCAAATTTTGATACATATACAGGATAGTATTTAGTTTTATTCATGCGAGATAAGGCTTCTAGCAAATCGACCTGTTTAGCTTTGTAAATCATTGCAGTACTTCGAAATAGCTGTGTGCGCTGCGTAATTTGTTTTTGTAGCAGTCTTCCAATGCACAAATGTTGCTGGAAATGCTTCCAGTACGCAATGTGTTTTGACAATTATTCAATGTATTGCGAAATTGTAAGTAAAACTGTAAAAGAACTTTGGAATTCTTTACAATGAACAAACGTTCTAAAGATGACCTATATTTGCAAAACATTAAATTTCTCAGATAAAGCAGATGAACCATTATCAAAAAATGAAAACAAAAACGTATAACGCTGTCAAAGGTGGACAGGCCTTTTTTCTGCAGCAAAGGATGCTCTTGGTATCATATGTGTTACTATGCGTGTTCAAAAAAGCGAAGAAAGAGAATAATTTAGAGGCCAGACCAGCTCTAAGCGGAATGCCAATTTTGTTGAAAAGGGGTTAATTTTCATTCAGTGTAATTTCGAAATTAGAACTCCGCGTTTACGGGTTGTTTCAAAAAGTCCAGGACACCCATGGCAAGCAGTTGGTATACGAGTGGTTCGCAGGAATCTTTCAGATGACTGCTACATTATTCGATAAATGTAATTATAATAACAGGAATCACATCCTTTTGCTTGTGAATTAGTGTAATACGAGTGTGCTCTTTCCCATTTGAAGCACAACAAAATGTCACTTTAGTCCCGAGTTTTCGAGGTACAAATTCTAATAGTGCAATATATACTGAGAGTTATTTTTGATCCAATTCATTTGCACATTTTTCATTTGCAAGCTCTTTTCTAATCATTCCCCACTTCTGCCTTAATTACACTTACCCTTAACGACAAGGCCAACTGCAAGAAAAAATAACAAAATCCACATATTTTACCGCTTTTGCCTTCTACCTATAATAAAACAGCATAAAGCTTGCACATCCAGAGAGGTCTATCAATTATAATGTGAACTCTGTATCCCTGTATTAGTAATAAAGCAGCACAAAGTAAGAGATTGAATGACAACTGCGCAGTCACAAGACATTAAAACGCAACAGACAATAATAAAGAGTCTTGTATTGAATTTCCAGCCACTACGGCTGCCAGCTAATTAACTAAATGCAAAATCTACAGTTTATTTTAACTATTTTACATTATAAGTAATAACAATTTAGAAAATGATGTTATAATGTTGTGGAGAAAATCAATAGGTCTGAAGGATAGAATGTGATCAGAATATTCGATTATTTTCAAAATTACACATTATCAAGTGTCTGGCTTTGTTTTGGCATTACACTTGATTCTGTAATCTGGTAAATGTAATTGAAAGTATATAAACAGAAGTCTTGTTTGAATTTTAGAAATAATTATGCATACCTACTTAATACTACAAGCATAGCTCAGAGTAACGAAAGTTATGTGGTGGTTTGAAAAATATTGCTGTAAATTAGCACAGCCACAAACACGCATAAAATACTTAATATAAAATAAAATAATATATTTAACGTAAATACATAATATAAGGAACAGATTATAAAATCCAGCTATTTTTCCCTGATTACTGTTTTTTCTTTTTTGTCTGTTATGCTAAAATTGAACAAAGACAGTCGCATCTAACATATGACTTTTCTGACTGTTACAATTGAAATTAAAATAAAGACACAGTTGCGTTATGAAAAGAGCACAAGATTGAAACTTTATGGCAGATGTTTCTCAGGCACTGCAGTAAAAGCAGCTGCACACTTTTTATTACGTCTTGTTAATGTGACGACCAGAATTATATACGCTTTATCTGTTAAAATTCTCTAATTGCATTGCAGATGTTTCTGCATGATCATTTGCAATCTTAATGTACGTCTTAGCAACGAATCGAGCTATATCAAACTTCTAATATTCAAAATTAAATCAGGACTATGATTTTAATCTGTAGTTATATGTTGCATATGGTCATATTTTATAGAACGATTTGTTGAAATTATATTTTTATTGTTAATTCATGTTTTAATAAAGTTGTTATTGTAAAGGGCTAAAGCATTTTTTCTATTAAGTTTAAATTAATTGCAAAGCGATTTGAGCAAATTGTTGGTGAAGGGCTATGTAAGCTGGCATTATTTTTTTTATTATTATTATTATTATTATTATTATTATTATTATTATTATTATTATTATTATTATTATTATTATTATTATTATTATTATTATTATTATTATTATTATTATTAGTAGTAGTATTAATTTTATTATTATTATTATTAATTTTATTATTATTATTATAACTATTATTATTATTACTATTTTTACCGTTATTATTTTTGTTATTATTACTGTTATTACTTTTGTTACTATTTTTACCATAACAACTTAATATGTTGTGAATAACACTATACTCTAAATTGTGTCAACGTTTTCGCTATATTTTATTTCCTATTATTTTCCAGCGAATTTCTTTCACACTTTGAGAAACCAAGGTTAAGTAAATTGAATTATTACACATTCATTATTAATTCCTCCAAAGTTAGTTATAAAATCAACAACATATTTAGAGGTTTGAATATTTGCCAACCATAACTATAACAAAAACTATCCAGCTAATATGAAGAACTCTACAAACTGCATTGGCAGATAACATAGCCTTGTTACCTGCCACATTTTTTCTACCACACCGACAATACAAGGCTGTTTGTATCTATTTTAGGACGATAAGTGGAAGGCCATATATGGCTGTGTTTTTATTTAGCGGCCTCAGATATTTCGTCATACATATTGCAGTACCATGTCCTTAGTGTGTAACTTGTTTAATCAGTTGCGTCAGTTGACATTGGCCCTGGAAGCTACATATACAAGATATTAAACAGTGTGCTAGCTTCATATGTTTAGTTGATACATGAATGGATAGAGTGTGAAAGCGCAGAGGCATACACTACACAATTTAGCAGGCCAATGATTGAAACCATACAAAATATCACAATTTCAACATAAAAAGGAATAATTGCATGACAGGGAATTAAACTGTGTGTATTTCTTTAATTACCGAACGTTGTTTGGCTTTGTGCCATATAACTATTATCTAACAACTTTGAGCAAATTTACCAACGCCAGATTGAGATACGGGGGAAAAATGTTTGATATCACAACTGTAGTTCTTTTTGTAGTCGTTTTTGTGTTATCCTATCTTTACTGGAAAGGCCGGGCGCCAAGTTGTCTTCCGCCAGGGCCTAAAGGCTGGCCATTCATAGGACATTTAGATCTTATATACTATGGAAAAGAAAAAAAGTTCCATGTGATTGCAGATAAATGGGGAAAACAATATGGAGGCTTATACAGTAAGTTATTGAACGATATTGTTGTATTAGCTCGATTTTCTAAATCCTTCAAAGGCAATTATACATTACTTAAAAGTTTGTGTCTAAATTCTGTTACGCTCGATTGTATACACAACACGAAAAAGTTTTAAAAATCAATATTACCTGTATCGTCTTACAGTATCTTAAAATACATCTGATTGATTTTGTATTTATATATTTTAAGAAACAATAATTTAATTCTTGTTTTTATAAAAATATTAACTTTATCAAACTAAAAGTAGATAGCTAGTTGAAATAGCTGTGTTTATTTACTGTTTGCTGCTTTGTGTACATTGTATTACACTGTGTCTGTGTTTTTAGCCATTCAGCTAGGCCACATACCTAGTGTGATGGTGACAGATTTAGATATCCTGAAGGAAGCGCTGGTTGACAAATCAGATGTGTGGTCAGATCGTCCTCTCAACAATTCCTTCATTAAACTGATAACAGGGGGAGAGGGTAAGTGAATACAAGGACAAAGTAATTAAATTTGTTTTGTATTATAAATAGCATCAATTCATTTGTTCTCTCGCATAAATTTCTCGCATAATTGTAATGGTTAGACCTTATAAAAAACCTGCTTGAACAATGGATCGCGACATTTCGTTTTTCAGGCGGCGTAATTCTACAAAATGGTGAAACATGGAAAGAAGTAAGGCGATTGACAGTCAAATCAATGAGAGATTTTGGTGTTGGTAAAAAATCAATTGAAGAAAAGATTCAAGAAGAACTTAAAGAAGTACTGAAAGAAATTGATGCAACTGGAGGAAAGTCCTTTCAGTTTGACTTCCTGTTCCACAAAGCTGTAACTAACGTCATTTGTAGTATCCTCTTTGGGAACCGGTAAGCAGCATGCTTGCAATCTAATTGAAACCTGTCATAAGTTATCCTTTTAACAGTGACAAAAATGCAGAACTTTTCACACAGAACAAATATACCATGATTTTACACCATTTGCAATTAACCGGCTCTTTTTGGAATTCAATTTTAATTTCTGGGGAAAACATTAGGTATTGATAGATAAATATTCCCCATGGACAATATACCACACATGTTCATATTTCTGTGTTGCCTTGAATGGGGGAGGGGAGGAGGAGCTTGAATTTTTCTGTTGAAAACAAGCGCAGGAAAAGAGTATTTCTGTGGACCAAACGCGGTCCGGCTGAGTGTCATTTTCATTAGAAAAGGTTATTTTAATCCAAGACTCAGCGTTTTAACCGACAGTAAACCCTGTGACAATTGTCCGTGCGGCAACTGACATGTTTCCTATATGTATAAAACCGATTTCTCGGAATATTTTCAGAAAACAAATGATGATTTTGCTTTTACCCCAGTAAAAATACAAGAAAACATATATTGGTAAGAAAGACGACTTGTCATGCAATTTGCTTACTTAGAATTCCCCCCGTTCTTCCTGATTTCAAAGTCTTTAATAGTATATGCAGCACTACAGTCATAGCAAAGGTCACTCTAGAAATCATAAGCGTGATAACAAGTGAACTCAATAAATTATTTTAATTTTGACATTCCCACTGATAGGCCTGTCAGTCATGTACAATTAATGTAAATTTAAATTAAAAAATTTTCTGCTAATATTTATCTGGTTTGATGTGAAGTGACCATGTACTTTTGTGAAAACTTCTCTATTGAGTCACATGAATTACTTCCTCTTGAATATCTGACAAAAATGTTAATACTTAGCCACTGAAATTATGTTCGGTTTAATAACTAAGTGCAGTAAATTTATATGGTCTTATGCAGGTACTTGTATGACGACCCGTTGTACAAGAAACTCACAGCAGGTTTGAACGAAATGTTTAAAGGAAGCGGATTCCAGAACATATTTTTATTCCTGCCATGGTACACGTTTTGGCTTATGCCGCTTCTGCAGGTGTTTATTCAATCTCTATGTCTGTAACAAAAATTCAACAGTAAAATTTAGCTCTTTGATGAACCAGCAAAAAGGGCAGTTTAAATGACACAGAATTATTCGCAATTCTAAAGCACACAATCGCAATTCTAAAGGCTTAAATATAAAAGGAAAATTCCCATTAAACTTTGCTGAAGATAATAATGAGTTACCAGTTACATGAGAAATATAAGTTAGAAAATAGCAAATACTTTAATAGATAGATTTAATTCCACGCAAATTAGCTAAATTTTTTATTGTCAAAATATTGTAAAAGTACATTTTTCATGTGACTAAAAACGTCTAATGCCAAATTGCAAGTCGAGGCGTTAATCTGGAGAGCATGGGCGAATAACCAAAATTATAAAAAACAACCCCACGCCCGACTGAGAGTTAGGAGTTGTGTTTGATCAAAGCTGACAGAAGGCGATATTGTCATACCGATGGCTAGAATATCTATATATTTTATGTACCACCTGGGCTAAAACCTAATATGAATACTAGCATGAATTCTTGTTTTCAGCGAAACATAAAAAAGCTTTTTGACACAAACCAGTTTTTGCAATCTTTTATTGAGCAAGTAATCAAAGAGCATCGCCAGACCTTTGACAAGGAGAACTTACGAGATTTTGTAGATATATACCTTGATGAAGAAGAGACAGATTTCTCTAAAATTTATACAGGTAGATTATCCCCCTTAATTTCTCATTTTATTAGCTCTTTATTTCAAATTTTATAAAAGTTTGTCACAGGTTTATCTAAGGAAAAGTTGTATTTAAATCGATTGATATACATTTTTTGCTGTTTCTTGTAGAAAGGAGGATGTTTCAAGTCATCATGGATCTTTTTTTGGCTGGAGCAGAAACGACAAGTACAACACTTCTTTGGGCATTTCTCTTCTTAATTAAATATCCCGATGTACAAGAAAAATGCAGACTGGAAATCAAAGAGGTAAGCAAGACCCGTGAAAGATTGCATGCCTGTTATTGTTATAAATGCACCAACAAGGCAGAAATGTTCTTGTGTTCAGATCACAAAAATGCACAGTAAGTAGTACATTCAAATTTTCTTGCCAATTTGCAGAAATTCGGGTTAGCCCGACCCATAACTTACGCAGAAAAAGTCGAATTACCGTACGTAGAAGCCACTTTGTGTGAGGTGCTGAGACTAGGAAACACAGGCAAGATAATTAGACTAAAAATGTTTGCTTCTGTTCAATAGTATTTTTCAAATATATCACAATTCTATCTCAGGTAATAACTCAGTTGTTCTTTTTTTACACATTTATTGTGAATCTTCCTTGTTGCATGGACAACTGAACAAGCGCAAGGTAACAAAAATGACTTTCTAAAAATACAGATAAACAGACAATACAGATTAAATTTCGTGGGTAAAGAATCATCTGGGTTTTTTGGTATATGAAACAGGTCCTATATTGTCTTTCCACAACACCGCCCACACATCTACATTACGTGGATATACAATCCCTAAGGACACGGCTTTTATGGGAAATCTTTACTCCATTCACATGGATCCAAAACACTGGGATGAGCCAAAAGAGTTCAGACCAGAGCGTTTCCTTGGCGACGATGGAAAAGTAAAACGCCCCGAAGCATTTTTGGCCTTTGGTCTTGGTAAGCAATATGTTAACTATAATAAGTGAAATGCTACAGTAAACTATAGTATCCAGTATATTATAGAGCGTTTGATATATACTTTCGCAGTTATACTATAATCTGTAGCAAGTTAGAAGTTAGAAACTTATAGAAGTTAGAAACTTATAAATTAAGTGAATGAATTCTTGTTTTATTGAGCAAGAAATTATTAAACAAAGTACCGAAAATTGACATTACATTAGCATTTGCATTGGTTGGGCAGTTCTTGGATTCGCGGGTGCGGTGTCTTCGCTGTTACTAAATGTAATGATAAAACACAGTCATAAACCCGTAAAATTAAAGACTCTTCCGAACAGAGCAATTTTACATATAATCATGTTTTGAGTTTCTAATAGCACCGCTCTTCTTAGTGTCACTCTGCTCTTCTTATACATCTCCTCGACCCTCCGCAATTCAAAACAATAGAGTTATTCCTCATTGAACAAAGAAACTGCTTTTCATTTTTTGCACACACTGAGCAACGGTTTTTCTAAATGTATACACTAAAATTAAGAGAAAAAAATATATTTTAATCTGAACTATGCGGAATGAAAAGTTATCTGAATTAAAATTGTTACTCCAATACAAAAGGCTGCTAAACAGATTTTTCGAGGAAAATGTAACCGTTTCTTACCCCTTTCCCGGGTCACTAAAATCATGATAAAAACGTAAAGTGTTCTAGAAATATTGAGCAGAAAGATCAGTCTGCTGGCATATGTAAAAATTAAAAATAAAAACAAACAAAAAAAAAACGCCAGACTATATACTGAGCACTGGCCTTTCAGATGAGAAATTTTATCTGAAAAATTTCCAATAAACCTTTTTTGCCGTCTGCTAAAACCATTTTCAATGAAAAATAAGAAAAAAATTATCGATAGAGTGTTGACACACTTGGCATGAACGCACGACCTTTTTTCTTTCTGAGCTTAAATACTCACTTTAAGTTCTACTTTGTGTACTTGTGGTGTTTATGTTTACGCAATAGAAATGAAAATGTTATATATTCATTGGCAGGAAAAAGAGCATGCCTTGGTGAAAATCTGGCCAGAATGGAGTTGTTTATTTTTCTAACTGGACTACTGCAGAACTTTGAATTCAAGGCAGAAGACGTGTCAAAACTACCTTCTGTGGAAAACACCAGCCTCGGCCTTACCCTTATACCTGCGCAATATTCTGTTAAAGCTAGCCGAATTGCTTAAGTTGAAATCAGGCTCTTGTGTTATTAAGTCAAGTTTCGATTGGGTTATATTCAGGAATAACACTCTTTACAGCTGTAGTTGTGTTAAAGTGTTGCAAGAAAATACTCAAGTTTATTATCGCTTGTTGTATATAAGTTTTGCTTACAATGTTACATATATTTAATGTGAGATGTGTTAAATAAGTCCTTTATTCACCCTGAGGTATCGTCTGACTCAAAGAATGTTTTTAATTGTTCTCAATTGTTCTTAATTTTAAATTCAATAGTACAACTATAAAATTAAAGTAATAATATTTGCTTTGATTCATTGAACGAAAAGCGTTAAAAACTAGACCAAATTTCGCTACACGTAGCGAAATAGTACCCATTTGCAAGGGCAGAGACACAACATATTTGGTCAAAGACACATTTTTCAGTGTTTCAACATAATTGTCAACTTCCGGATTATTGTCTTGAACGAGGCCATCGAAGTGAATATAATGTAACCTCATTTGGCCACAAAAAATCAAATTCAGTTTTCTAACGGTTTTTGAGATACTGGTCAACTTGCAGTGTTTGACCTTGACCGTGATGGAGGAGGTCAAGATCACCAAGGTACCTCTTATGTAACGTTATTTAGGACCAAAGGGTAGAAAATGAGCTCAAAATCGCTCTATCTCTAACCGTTTTCGAGATAATAGTCAACTTCCGGTTTTTGACCTTGACCGTGACCCAGAAGGTCAAGGTCACCGAGGTACTTCTTAGGTAACGTTGTTCAGGCCCAAAGGGTCGAAAATGAGCTCAAAATCGCTCTATCTCTAACCGTTTTCGAGATAATAGTCAACTTCCGGTTTTTGACCTTGACCGTGACCTTGAAGGTCAAGGTCACCGAGGTACCTCTTATGTAACGTTGTTTAGGCCCAAAGGGTCGAAAATGAGCTCAAAGTCGCTCTATCTCTAACCGTTTTCGAGATAATAGTCAACTTCCTGTTTTTGACCTTGACCGTGACCCAGAAGGTCAAGGTCACATATGTACCTCTTATGTAACGTTTTTTAGGCCCAAAGGGTCGAAAATGAGCTCAAAATCGCTCTATCTCTAACCGTTTTCGAGATAATAGTCAACTTCAGGATTATTATCTTGAACGAGGCCATCGAAGTGAATATAATGTAACCTCATTTGGGCACAAAAAATCAAATTCAATTTTCTAACCGTTTTTGAGATACTGGTAAACTTGCAGTTTTTGACCTTGACCATGATGGAGGAGGTCAAGATCACCGAGGTACCTCTTATGTAACGTTGTTTAGGCCCAAAGGGTCGAAAATGAGCTCAAAATCGCTCTATCTCTAACCGTTTTCGAGATAATAGTCAACTTCCGGTTTTTGACCTTGACCGTGACCCAGAAGGTCAAGGTCACCGAGGTACTTCTTATGTAACGTTGTTCAGGCCCAAAGGGTCGAAAATGAGCTCAAAATCGCTCTATCTCTAACCGTTTTCGAGATAATAGTCAACTTCCGGTTTTTGACCTTGACCGTGACCCAGAAGGTCAAGGTCACATAGGTACCTCTTATGTAACGTTGTTCAGGCCCAAAGGGTCGAAAATGAGCTCAAAATCGCTCTATCTCTAACCGTTTTCGAGATAATAGTCAACTTCCGGATTATTATCTTGAACGAGGCCATCGAAGTGAATATAATGTAACCTCATTTGGGCACAAAAAAATCAAATTCAGTTTTCTAACCGTTTTTGAGATACTGGAAAACTTGCAGTTTTTGACCTTGACCATGATGGAGGAGGTCAAGATCACCGAGGTACCTCTTATGTAACGTTTTTTAGGCCCAAAGGGTCGAAAATGAGCTCAAAATCGCTCTATCTCTAACCGTTTTCGAGATAATAGTCAACTTCAGGATTATTATCTTGAACGAGGCCATCGAAGTGAATATAATGTAACCTCATTTGGGCACAAAAAATCAAATTCAGTTTTCTAACCGTTTTTGAGATACTGGTAAACTTGCAGTTTTTGACCTTGACCATGATGGAGGAGGTCAAGATCACCGAGGTACCTCTTATGTAACGTTGTTTAGGCCCAAAGGGTCGAAAATGAGCTCAAAATCGCTCTATCTCTAACCGTTTTCGAGATAATAGTCAACTTCCGGTTTTTGACCTTGACCGTGACCCAGAAGGTCAAGGTCACCGAGGTACTTCTTATGTAACGTTGTTCAGGCCCAAAGGGTCGAAAATGAGCTCAAAATCGCTCTATCTCTAACCGTTTTCGAGATAATAGTCAACTTCCGGTTTTTGACCTTGACCGTGACCCAGAAGGTCAAGGTCACATAGGTACCTCTTATGTAACGTTGTTCAGGCCCAAAGGGTCGAAAATGAGCTCAAAATCGCTCTATCTCTAACCGTTTTCGAGATAATAGTCAACTTCCGGATTATTATCTTGAACGAGGCCATCGAAGTGAATATAATGTAACCTCATTTGGGCACAAAAAAATCAAATTCAGTTTTCTAACCGTTTTTGAGATACTGGAAAACTTGCAGTTTTTGACCTTGACCATGATGGAGGAGGTCAAGATCACCGAGGTACCTCTTATGTAACGATTTTTAGGCCCAAAGGGTCGAAAATGAGCTCAAAATCGCTCTATCTATAACCGTTTTCGAGATAATAGTCAACTTCAGGATTATTATCTTGAACGAGGCCATCGAAGTGAATATAATGTAACCTCATTTGGGCACAAAAAATCAAATTCAGTTTTCTAACCGTTTTTGAGATACTGGTAAACTTGCAGTTTTTGACCTTGACCATGATGGAGGAGGTCAAGATCACCGAGGTACCTCTTATGTAACGTTGTTTAGGCCCAAAGGGTCGAAAATGAGCTCAAAATCGCTCTATCTCTAACCGTTTTCGAGATAATAGTCAACTTCCGGTTTTTGACCTTGACCGTGACCCAGAAGGTCAAGGTCACCGAGGTACTTCTTATGTAACGTTGTTCAGGCCCAAAGGGTCGAAAATGAGCTCAAAATCGCTCTATCTCTAACCGTTTTCGAGATAATAGTCAACTTCCGGTTTTTGACCTTGACCGTGACCCAGAAGGTCAAGGTCACATAGGTACCTCTTATGTAACGTTGTTCAGGCCCAAAGGGTCGAAAATGAGCTCAAAATCGCTCTATCTCTAACCGTTTTCGAGATAATAGTCAACTTCAGGATTATTATCTTGAACGAGGCCATCGAAGTGAATATAATGTAACCTCATTTGGGCACAAAAAAATCAAATTCAGTTTTCTAACCGTTTTTGAGATACTGGAAAACTTGCAGTTTTTGACCTTGACCATGATGGAGGAGGTCAAGATCACCGAGGTACCTCTTATGTAACGTTTTTTAGGCCCAAAGGGTCGAAAATGAGCTCAAAATCGCTCTATCTCTAACCGTTTTCGAGATAATAGTCAACTTCAGGATTATTATCTTGAACGAGGCCATCGAAGTGAATATAATGTAACCTCATTTGGGCACAAAAAATCAAATTCAGTTTTCTAACCGTTTTTGAGATACTGGTAAACTTGCAGTTTTTGACCTTGACCATGATGGAGGAGGTCAAGATCACCGAGGTACCTCTTATGTAACGTTGTTTAGGCCCAAAGGGTCGAAAATGAGCTCAAAATCGCTCTATCTCTAACCGTTTTCGAGATAATAGTCAACTTCCGGTTTTTGACCTTGACCGTGACCCAGAAGGTCAAGGTCACCGAGGTACTTCTTATGTAACGTTGTTCAGGCCCAAAGGGTCGAAAATGAGCTCAAAATCGCTCTATCTCTAACCGTTTTCGAGATAATAGTCAACTTCCGGTTTTTGACCTTGACCGTGACCCAGAAGGTCAAGGTCACATAGGTACCTCTTATGTAACGTTGTTCAGGCCCAAAGGGTCGAAAATGAGCTCAAAATCGCTCTATCTCTAACCGTTTTCGAGATAATAGTCAACTTCCGGATTATTATCTTGAACGAGGCCATCGAAGTGAATATAATGTAACCTCATTTGGGCACAAAAAAATCAAATTCAGTTTTCTAACCGTTTTTGAGATACTGGAAAACTTGCAGTTTTTGACCTTGACCATGATGGAGGAGGTCAAGATCACCGAGGTACCTCTTATGTAACGTTTTTTAGGCCCAAAGGGTCGAAAATGAGCTCAAAATCGCTCTATCTATAACCGTTTTCGAGATAATAGTCAACTTCAGGATTATTATCTTGAACGAGGCCATCGAAGTGAATATAATGTAACCTCATTTGGGCACAAAAAATCAAATTCAGTTTTCTAACCGTTTTTGAGATACTGGTAAACTTGCAGTTTTTGACCTTGACCATGATGGAGGAGGTCAAGATCACCGAGGTACCTCTTATGTAACGTTGTTTAGGCCCAAAGGGTCGAAAATGAGCTCAAAATCGCTCTATCTCTAACCGTTTTCGAGATAATAGTCAACTTCCGGTTTTTGACCTTGACCGTGACCCAGAAGGTCAAGGTCACCGAGGTACTTCTTATGTAACGTTGTTCAGGCCCAAAGGGTCGAAAATGAGCTCAAAATCGCTCTATCTCTAACCGTTTTCGAGATAATAGTCAACTTCCGGTTTTTGACCTTGACCGTGACCCAGAAGGTCAAGGTCACATAGGTACCTCTTATGTAACGTTGTTCAGGCCCAAAGGGTCGAAAATGAGCTCAAAATCGCTCTATCTCTAACCGTTTTCGAGATAATAGTCAACTTCCGGATTATTATCTTGAACGAGGCCATCGAAGTGAATATAATGTAACCTCATTTGGGCACAAAAAAATCAAATTCAGTTTTCTAACCGTTTTTGAGATACTGGAAAACTTGCAGTTTTTGACCTTGACCATGATGGAGGAGGTCAAGATCACCGAGGTACCTCTTATGTAACGTTTTTTAGGCCCAAAGGGTCGAAAATGAGCTCAAAATCGCTCTATCTATAACCGTTTTCGAGATAATAGTCAACTTCAGGATTATTATCTTGAACGAGGCCATCGAAGTGAATATAATGTAACCTCATTTGGGCACAAAAAATCAAATTCAGTTTTCTAACCGTTTTTGAGATACTGGTAAACTTGCAGTTTTTGACCTTGACCATGATGGAGGAGGTCAAGATCAACGAGGTACCTCTTATGTAACGTTGTTTAGGCCCAAAGGGTCGAAAATGAGCTCAAAATCGCTCTATCTCTAACCGTTTTCGAGATAATAGTCAACTTCCGGTTTTTGACCTTGACCGTGACCCAGAAGGTCAAGGTCACCGAGGTACTTCTTATGTAACGTTGTTCAGGCCCAAAGGGTCGAAAATGAGCTCAAAATCGCTCTATCTCTAACCGTTTTCGAGATAATAGTCAACTTCCGGTTTTTGACCTTGACCGTGACCCAGAAGGTCAAGGTCACATAGGTACCTCTTATGTAACGTTGTTCAGGCCCAAAGGGTCGAAAATGAGCTCAAAATCGCTCTATCTCTAACCGTTTTCGAGATAATAGTCAACTTCCGGATTATTATCTTGAACGAGGCCATCGAAGTGAATATAATGTAACCTCATTTGGGCACAAAAAATCAAATTCAATTTTCTAACCGTTTTTGAGATACTGGAAAACTTGCAGTTTTTGACCTTGACCATGATGGAGGAGGTCAAGGTCACCGAGGTACCTCTTATGTATCGTTGTTTTGGCCCAAAGGGTCGAAAATGAGCTCAAAATCGCTCTATCTCTAACCGTTTTCGAGATAATAGTCAACTTCCTGTTTTTGACCTTGACCGTGACCCACAAGGTCAAGGTCACATAGGTACCTCTTATGTAACGTTGTTTAGGCCCAAAGGGTCGAAAATGAGCTCAAAATCGCTCTATCTCTAACCGTTTTCGAGATAATAGTCAACTTCCAGTTTTTGACCATGACCGTGACCCAGAAGGTCAAGGTGACCGAGGTACTGCTTATGTAACGTTGTTTAGGCCCAAAGGGTCGAAAATGAGCTTAAAATCGCTCTATCTCTAACCGTTTTCGAGATAATAGTCAACTTCCTGTTTTTGACCTTGACCGTGACCCAGAAGGTCAAGGTCACATAGGTACCTCTTATGTAACGTTGTTCAGGCCCAAAAGGTCGAAAATGAGCTCAAAATCGCTCTATCTCTAACCGTTTTCGAGATAATAGTCAACTTCCGGATTATTATCTTGAACGAGGCCATCGAAGTGAATATAATGTAACCTCATTTGGGCACAAAAAATCAAATTCAGTTTTCTAACCGTTTTTGAGATACTGGTAAACTTGCAGTTTTTGACCTTGACCATGATGGAGGAGGTCAAGATCAACGAGGTACCTCTTATGTAACGTTGTTTAGGCCCAAAGGGTCGAAAATGAGCTCAAAATCGCTCTATCTCTAACCGTTTTCGAGATAATAGTCAACTTCCGGGTTTTGACCTTGACCGTGACCCAGAAGGTCAAGGTCACCCAGGTACCTCTTATGTAACGTTATTTAGGCCCAAAGGGTCGAAAATGAGCTCAAAATCGCTCTATCTCTAACCGTTTTCGAGATAATAGTCAACTTCCGGTTTTTGACCTTGACCGTGACCCAGAAGGTCAAGGTCACCGAGGTACCTCTTATGTAACGTTGTTTAGGCCCAAAGGGTCGAAAATGAGCTCAAAATCGCTCTATCTCTAACCGTTTTCGAGATAATAGTCAATTTCCTGTTTTTGACCTTGACCGTGACCCAGAAGGTCAAGGTCACATAGGTACCTCTTATGTAACGTTGTTAAGGCCCAAAGGGTCGAAAATGAGCTCAAAATCGCTCTATCTCTAACCGTTTTCGAGATAATAGTCAACTTCCGGGTTTTGACCTTGACCGTGACCCAGAAGGTCAAGGTCACCGAGGTACCTCTTATGTAACGTTATTTAGGCCCAAAGGGTCGAAAATGAGCTCAAAATCGCTCTATCTCTAACCGTTTTCGAGATAATAGTCAACTTCCGGTTTTTGACCTTGACCGTAACCCAGAAGGTCAAGGTCACCGAGGTACCTCTTATGTAACGTTGTTTAGGCCCAAAGGGTCGAAAATGAGCTCAAAATCGCTCTATCTCTAACCGTTTTCGAGATAATAGTCAACTTCCGGTTTTTGACCTTGACCGTGACCCAGAAGGTCAAGGTCACATAGGTACCTCTTATGTAACGTTGTTAAGGCCCAAAGGATCGAAAATGAGCTCAAAATCGCTCTATCTCTAACCGTTTTCGAGATAATAGTCAACTTCCGGGTTTTGACCTTGACCGTGACCCAGAAGGTCAAGGTCACCGAGGTACCTCTTATGTAACGTTATTTAGGCCCAAAGGGTCGAAAATGAGCTCAAAATCGCTCTATCTCTAACCGTTTTCGAGATAATAGTCAACTTCCTGTTTTTGACCTTGACCGTGACCCAGAAGGTCAAGGTCACCGAGGTACCTCTTATGTAACGTTGTTTAGGCCCAAAGGGTCGAAAATGAGCTCAAAATCGCTCTATCTCTAACCGTTTTCGAGATAATAGTCAACTTCCGGTTTTTGACCTTGACCGTGACCCAGAAGGTCAAGGTCACATAGGTACCTCTTATGTAACGTTGTTCAGGCCCTAACCGTTTTCGAGATGATTCGGTCTGTCGTTAAGGACGCGTGAAATCACGTGACCTTTGACCTTAGCCCTCAAAGTCAAGGTTAGTGATGAAAGTTTACCCTTTACTGGGTACGTTTTATGCATTCACGGTGAGATTTGAGCACCTTTATGGCTACTTTTCGTGATTAATAGGTGTATCCAAAAATATTTTGACCTCAATTTGATCTTGACCTCTGAGATGCAAGGTCAAAAAATTTTATGGATTTGACGACAACTCATTACCGTCTATGTCTCTGGCACATGCTGTGTTTTTACGACAAACCCTGTAGGAGGAGTTTTCTGGAAACCACTTTGAGGTCAGAAAAACTTTGACCTCAATTTGACCTTGACCTTCAAAGTCAAGGTAAAAAAAATCACGGATTTGACGACATCTCGTCACTCTCTATCACTGTGCCAAATTTCATCGTCCTACGTCAAATAGCGTAGGAGGAGTTTTCTGGAAACCTCCGTGACGGAAAAAAAAGAGAAGAAAAAAAGGAAAAAAAAGGGCAAAAACGAAGTTTGCAAGTGGGAATAAAACCTAGCCATTTTCTTGTTTATATCATTTTGATTTTTCTCTGTGCAATGTCGCTGAAAATTAAATAAACTATATAAAATAAATGATGTAGAATGTTTTGCTGCAGCATGTCCAGTGTTTAGGCCGTCGATTTGCTGGTATGTATGATCTTCATGCATATTATTTTAACAGCGCAGTCATCTGATTGGTCCCACAATCGTTAAACATAATGTAATATTGAGTAGAGGCACAAGAGAATATACATAGATTTCGCTTTCAATGAAATACAATGCATAATTTGTACAAAGGTGTGCTGTTCAAATTCCTTACAGCTAGGCCTTGTATGCCTGTATGCATAAAGATTTTAAAAATTTTAACAGTTCTGTTGTTCTAGAATTTAATTTTAGAGCAATATGTTGTTGTTAACACAAACAAGTATACAGAAAGCTAATTCGGTATTTTGCTTGTATCTTATATTTCCCACTGACTCTTAGCATAAATATTTTAGTTTAAAAGTGTGGTTTTACTGTTTAAAACAAACATGTGATACGTTTTATCTTTTGTACACTCAGATATTAACACCAGTATAACAAGTAAGGAAATGAAATAAAATAGACGATAAATAATAACCACAAACATTTGATAAAAACATTGGTTAAATTTTTAATTTACATCTTATTCCTTAGTCACTGAGCTAAGTATAAACAGAAAATAGACAGAAGTGACAATATGTTAAATGTTGTTATTGTATAATTAATTTTTATGCTTCTGGCTGCAAACTTTGCAAAATATGCTGAAACTCTAAATCAAGAACGGTTCTGGTTAGGTTCTGACGTTTCAAAAAATAGAACAATAGAGCAATAAAACAGGCTTAACTTTCTCTTATCATATTTTTAGCTTTTGAAAGTAAATTCAAAATATATGATCGGTCTATTGACATATTTCTTTTCAAACATTAGAAAGTTAGAAAACAGCTAGTTTGATTCCGCGACATGCCATCACTTTCCACGATACCAGAATCTGGTTATTAGAGTAATGGAACAAGAGGTGTCTGTGTGAATACAGCTCAAATGTGAGCTGCATCAACTCCCTGTGAGAAATCACTGATGTCAGGTTATAGCAGAAAAGGAGAGGGAAAGGTGAGAGAAAGAGTAAGTACGCCGACTTCAGTCAAATGCTATGCTTTTGGCACATCTTGAAAGCTTTCATTAGTAAGCTATGCTTTACGTGATCGCACACGTTCTGACACGAAAGACTCACAGCCAGAGAAATGCCTGGTATATTGACAACGCTGAGTAGTGAACGCATATTCCAGCGAGTGCGGCAACACAATGAACACGGCTTCTTGCCGGTTTGTTAGGGATTGCGATTGGAGTTGAATAGAATAAACTTTCTGAAACTCTTAACATGACTAAAGCAGTGGATAAACGGCGACGTGGCAGAGGGTAGGAAGTGCGGCTAGGTGGCAGGCAACTACTATAAATGTTATATTTTGTTTTAATATAAACTGGTGCTATATAATCAGCTCAAACCCGCTGCTGTCCAAGGCAATGCATAGCACTGTAAAAATATGTTTAAATGTTTTGGCTGAAGTTCTTTTGATCTTTCGTTCTCAAAAACCATTTTGAATAAACTGTGGCTTATGAAAATGTATCCGCCTCCAAAAAATCATGCCAATCTGCACCAGCCATTGATTCAAGAGTGGCACCGCTACCCTCAATAGAGAATTAACCGCCTCTGCTCGATGTCAAGAAGGATTGGTGCTCTGAGGTTGCCACAAACGTTATTGAAGTGCTTTTTTACTGAAACTGTGAACGGTTAAAATTGGACCTACCTTGTTTCAAATTGGGCTGTCTTAAAATATTTTAACTCTTCGAACTTGTTGCTTTGTCAGTGTGCGAACATTTGTGTGATATTATTTCAGCGACAATGGCATTGTTTCATGTTAAATAGTTTTAAAGATACAAAAACTTAAAAATTGTGTATACTTTTTAATGTGCAAGAGTATATATTTGACACAATATTCTGTTTAAGGGAAAGATAAATCATTGAGCTATCAGTTCCCAAACCTTTTGTAGGAAATACTCACATTTGTTACAGCCACCACAGTAAGTACTTCTAACTTCAAACTGAAATCAAATACGTTATAGCTAATGATATTGCATATGTATTGTAGCAATGAACTGATTAAAAAAGAGGACAAGCTACATTTGTCGGAATTTAAGTAAGAAATTAGCCATAGAAAGAGAACTAAAATAAGGTAAAGTAAAGTAAGCAAGGATTAGTGTAAGTATGATTTTTACAGCGCAATGTAAAGATTGGAATTAACCCCAGTTAGTTTGACCATAGAAATTAATAAACTAAAATCTAAGGTCACACCATTCGGGGTCACGATGATAAATGCGATGTCCTAATTATGTGAAGTATGCTGTACGTTGATGATAAATTCTGACTCACAGTATTTTATAAATAAGTTGCAAATTTTATCTCGAATCCAAAGAAAAGTATTAAAAGTTGTTGGGATCTATCAGATCAAACCCTAAAGGTGAAGCGATAATCTACTGATTCTAATGTACTTTGTCATGACAGCTATCGCGTCATCAGAATGTGCTTGACATTTTCCCAAAAGTATCCAACTGTATATTGCCGTCGAAGATTTAGAAAGGACTTGCACATTGGTCTGTGTTTGTTGCAAAGTTCATACAGACATATAATATATAATACCTTAACATAATTTATAATAGCGGTTTATATAATATAGCGTGAAAAACATGTAAACAAATATGTTTTAAATCGATCTGTTAAAGAAATTAAGTCATCAATGTACGTTCCAAAATTTACTCTCAGAATTGAAGAATGCTCGTCTCTGTGAACCTGTAATAGAGAGCCATAGTTGGATCTTACGGCTCTACAATTTGGTATGAGATCAAATTCTGAACCGGTAATTAGGTGCAAGACTGAGTTTTGTATATGCTGGAAGAGTTCAGGGTGTCACTCGTTCATACCATACCATAAGCTGTTTGCGAAATGCATTCTTGATCTTACAAAAGCTTGTAAAAGAGGTCTATTCGTAGTCGTATCCACGATAGAACGATGCATGGACGATTATTACTTTGCAGCTACAAATTTATCCATAGAAAGAATGAAGCGATTTCTAACACTGGTGCCACTTGATACAACAGGAAGGGAACCAGCCGTGATTGTAATAAAGATAAAATTCTTTAGGCTGTTATTGGATCCCATTGACAAGTTTCAATTCTGTCTTCGTTCAGTTTCAGAAAATTCTTGGTTATCCAACACTTTAATTGCATGATAAAGACTGTGGTCAAATGAAATGTACATTTGGGTATCATCCGCTTAAAAAAATGGCTATTCGTTACATGGTGGCGGCTTTCATATGCAATCGGACGCACGTACAAAATAAACAACAATGATCACAGAACGGATTCTTGGGGTACTTCTGTCACTAGGGTTTGGATGCGCATCCGTTCACGGTCACATACTGTTGGCCCATTGTGAGATACGACTCTATCCACCGTATGGCAATTCTATCCGTAATTCTATAGAGTTGCGATCTAATAAGATGTCATGGTTGATTGTGTCGAACGGAGCACTAAGGTTATCAATATGTCTGCCAATGTCTTTGTAAGCCCTTAATAGTGCAATTTCGCACGAGTGGACAGTCCGCAAGGAGATTGTATGTTCTAATAAATTATTGTCATTTAGATATTTGTTCAAGAGAGTCGTAACGATTTTTAGCGATTACAGTCAAATAGACCTGTAATTCTGGAACTCATCGGGATTAAGACTGGCTTTTTTATGAGAAGTCTAACTACAACTTTCTTTATCTTGGGTGACACATCACCAGCTATTTGGTAGCCGGTGTAATTTCTGGTGCTCATGCCCTTAAAAGGCCAGTTAGAATCAGGTTTAGTTGATAGCGCCGGCTCGGAGCGGTTCTTATTAACTGTAGAATTTCACATTCAGAGGCTAGACTAAAATCACCGTTACTAGAGATTGGTGGTTGATCAGACATATATACCAAATGGGACATTAAATTGTCAAAGTTTGCACTGCTTTTGTCTGAGTTATTTTTTTTTTGCAATTTTATCAACAAAGAAGTGTTAAAAGTCTGGTGGGAGCTTTTGAAAAATGTTTCACCAGACAGTTAAGGTTCTAATTTCCAATTTAAAATTTCTTTGTTAGTATAGAATAAGATATTTTAATCATTTTTTGTTTCTCAATTTTTTAGCATAAAATTTAACTTTGTCATCGTTAGCAGAAAATGAATGTACTTGCGATAACCTAGATTTTGTCAGATTCTTTACAATATTTTCTTTCCAGATGCTCTTTCACGTCTTTGTATTGATGTATTTTTTCACGAAACCATGCAATATTTGGTAGAATAGTGATTGTACTAGATCTGACAGGGGAGTGCTGATTAAGAATCGATAAAGTCGTTGATTTATAGCTATCACCGCTAGAAATAACAGAGGTGTTATATACTTTAAAGTTGTTTATGTCTACGCCGCGAGGTCAATAGAATCAAGTTTTCCTGTTGTAACAGTCTGTTAAATAGCACGTGAGAGTTTCTGAGCTGTTTTAGAACGAGATCACACAGTGGCCCGACAAATCAATATCGTTGACTTGAAGGCTATGGACGACCGAGTCAAATACAAACTATCGTTTGTATGATAATAACAACGTCTGGCTCTGTGGCTTCATAATCAATTTGCTCAGATCCCAGAGATGACATAAGATTTGTAAATTCACTGACAAGAGGACCATTTTAGTTGTCCAGATGATTATTAAATCACCAGATATTAGAATACCACGATGACAAGATGCGATATCAGATATAAAGTCACTCAGTTCAATCAAAAACAACTGGTTAGTGAAGCCGTTTTATTGCTTTGATGGAGGTCGATAGACTGTAACAAACTGCTGTGAGATTACAAATGCGGAGACTCGCCGTACAGTTCATGTATTCAAACGAGTCAAATTTATGTTTACCTTAAATTTGGTTTTTGACGCACTCCACCACCTGGTCCATTTTTTCGATGCTCACTGTGGTATGAATAACCATCCGGAACCAGTCCGCCGATGAATGTGACGTCATTCTGAGTAAGTAAATTTTTAAAGACTGAAAAGATGTCAATGTTATTTCTGATAATAAAATCTATAAAATAATCAGTGTTGAACAATATTGGACCAGCACGAGCTGGCATGTGTTGAATTTCTCAGGGCTAAGCATTCGAACCGTTACCAGGTTTGACAAATCAGCTGTATTTTGATTTGACAGGTTTGTACTAGCGCCATGGTACAGCAGTGTGACGTGTACAGGTATCCTAGAGTCTATAGTTGGATTATGTTGTATACAATCACTATTTTGGTGAGGTCTCTGCATGATGATTGTATTGATCCTCTTGTTTTGACATATATACTGATCCAAAAAAAGAAAGTATCCAGACGTATAGCCGAATAACTTTATATTTTTTTCAATAAAATTTTCATATTTGCACCATTGATTTATTAGATCATGTTTATGTGTATGCCACTTTATTGAGAAATCAATTCAATACCCAGGTAGGTTAGAAACAATGTTACCCTAGGTACTGCACTGCTGTTTATGCTGGGTCGTACGTACTGTTAACTCGTAACTCGTACAGTTTGCTGAAAGATAGCCCTATGTTTGAACAAATGACAATTTTGTTCCAAAACCACGTGTAAAATGCCACAGGTAACGACCGCTCGAAAAGATCGAAAAATTCGCTTACAGCATTTGCGCGACCGCTTTCGCACTGTCGATAAGACTGCAAACTAAACTCCTGGCACTCACAACCCAAGCATATCCAGCCAAACGGTAATTAATCGCCTGCGCGAGCACGGAATTCAATGTCGCCGGCCACTGGTTGATATCGTGTACAACGCCCAGCAACACCAAAATTGCATTCACTGGGGCCGCAATCATAGCCAAGGAGCGTGGAAACACTGCAGCTGATATTCAATCACGAATCTCCATACCAACTTATCGTGCAGACGGTCGTGCACGAGTATACATGTGTGTTGGAGAACGTTACACCACATCCTGCTCACGACAAGTTTATCGGTTTGGTGGTGGCTCCGTTGTGGTATGGGGCGCAATATGCTTTGGCTGGCGTTCGCAGCTCCGTGTTATTGATGGTAACCTGACGACTAATCGCTACATTGACGCCGTATGAGGTACTCAAGTTACTCCCTATGTACAGCAGAATTCAGATATCATTTTGTATGCACGATAATGCACGTCCACACGTCGCACCTTAGGGCAAACAACGTTCAGCTGCTTCCATGGTTCCAATATTCACCGGACCTTAATCCAATTGAACATTTATGGGACCACCTTAATCGCCAAATACGGGCGAGACTTTAATATGTGAAACATTCATTTGGATTGATTGAGTAGTTTCAGAAATAATAGAGTTTAAAATTGCTGAATACTTTCTTTTTTTGGGTCAGTATATTATTCCAGCTATGTAAGTATCCCATATATGGTGCATTATGACTTTTGTTAACACATACAAATCCATTCTATAAAAATTCACTTTTTTAAAAACTGCTGGTTCTGATTTATCTTAAATATTAGCTACATTTAAAGAAGACATTTAGATTTTTAAGATTATCCTTTTTACTTAAAAATCTTATATGAATCTATTCAAATTCTACTTAGTAATTAATTTTCAAAATTACTTGCCAGCCTTGACGGCTCGTTACAACATTTTATGACCGTTAACAAGGTAAACCACAAGTAATCGAATTCCATCGTCGATTCTCTATTTGGCTACTGTAAATTGCGCTACAGTAAAACAGCACATCTGAAGCCACGTGAGATGGTTTCACTGCCACCAATCGATTGTCAAATTTGCATCTGGTTTTTGCAAGAATTGGCGTTTGAAATTTTGCGTGGGCATTACCACAAGTGTAGTCATAACAAACGCAGAATGGAGTCATCCAACGAATTGTGATATAAAGATTTCACAAAGTCTCATCCCGTTAGGTGGGACTCTACTGTCCTCATATTTACAGCTTATTTTCCAGTTTAATTAATGTCTAATGTGAATGTAGCATGTGAGGGCAAAATCATCTGTCAACCAGAAACATTGCTTTCAAAGAGAGTATGAAAATTCTGTAGTCAAAAACATTTTGGCCAACTCCAACAGTTTCTCTATTCTGTTGAAATTTTAATAATTTATATAGGGCAGATAATAGCTGAGTATTTGATTGATAAATAAAAAAGGCAAGAATATTAAAGTTCTTGCTTTGCAAAGGGCGCATAATTGTATAAGATTAAACGAAAAATGATCTTAGAACAACCATACGGATGTTCCGATACTGAATCATATACATTTAACATGAGCAAACGCAAATGATTCACAAACGGATTGCGTGTTCAAAATTTGCAACTTAAAAAGTTATATTTTCTTGCATTTGTTGAAAGTCAAATAACACCAATAAAATTACATTCCATTGGTCAGTAAGTTGTTTATTTCAATATAATGATTTAGAATTTAAGGGTTAGGGATTAATTTTAAGTTTTCTCATTTGCACATATGTTGGATTTCCACTTCAAAGATGTGACAGGGCATTTTCAATTTTCTTCATGTATTTAATCTCAAAACTTAATTCCTAGAATATGATTTGAAAAATATATACAAAAATAAACAAATCCTTATATATTATTTCTTTACTTTAAAAGCTAAGACATATGTTACTTTCTGTTAAATAAAAATCAGTAAGACATATTCAAATTGTCTTTACTTAGTTATCTTATTTTATTGCTTTAAAGTTTTACCCGACAATAATTTAATATTGTAAGGGCTTTCATTATTGGTTGAAAAAAATGACTGCGCCCCTATTAAAATGTTTAAAACTACTGAAAATTTTTAAGATAATTAAATTAAGAATATATTTCTTAGTCTTCTAAACAAAAGGTGGAAAATTATCTTGGCAAGTTCATCTTAAAATTGATAATCCTCTATCTCAATCTCCTCAGCTCCTTCCCCTGGCTCGGCTTCTACAATCTGATTTGGATCCTCAGGGAGGACGTTTCCGTGCCCTCCCAACTCATACAGGCCATAGAACTGATCGTTGTTCACCGGTATTGTTTCTGCATCTGGAGCGTGCATGCCTTCGTCTCCAGGCAAACAGAACGGCTCACTGCCTGACGTCTTCAGGTAGAATATGCCACGAGCTACTTTTGTCTCGGCTTCAAATCCCATGCTTTGACAGAAAGAACCGCAGTCGGTGCAAGAATTCTACAATGTGTAGTAACACAATCAAACACTACGGGAGGAAAATGAGTAAGTAGCGATGAAATAGGACGATTCCTGTTTTAACCAACACAAACATTCACGGTCTTACTGTTTATTGTTGTACTTTAAATATATAGATTTAGAATTTGAAATAAACGACAATGATTACCGGTAGGTCATTGTGATTGCCACAGCGAAGCCTGGAGTCAAAACAAGGGTTGTTGATGGACTCCTTGAAGTATTGGTGAGCTCTGCCATGCGCGCAGCCAAGTTGCCCTATAACACAGTTCAAGTACATATACAGGCGCATTTTTGTTTCTGTATTATAATCGTTATTATTTTATTTATATTTTATTTTACTACCTTGTGTACTTACCGAAACAGCGAGGTTGATTCACGCCGCCATTTGGATAAAAGTCGACATGTCCAATTGGGCGTTTTAATCCCCAAAGCTTGGTTGTGTGAATAATATCCACAAAGTAAGCATCACATCTGTCAATACGCCTGGTCGGATCATTTGTTCTAAACCACGGACCCGCTGGATCTAGACCTGCAATCAGTAATTAGAGATCATTGCTCGGCAAAGCTGTGTGAGAAGTCTTTTTCCTCATCTTGAAACTAATCTATTACATAATTGTTCTATAACAAGTGACCATATTCATAAAATTCATGACACTTTTGTCACTCTCTGTGTGCCCCTTTGTTTATGTTCTTTGTGGAGAGCTTGAGCAACAATCTAGATTGCAACAAATAATTTGTATTAAAATACTTCATGCTTTTTATCTACTAAACCGATTGGAATATTTTACTCTTTTTTGCATAAGATAGTTACATGTCATTTTTTCAATTAGTTTGGTATTTTAATTATATGGTTTAGCTTTTCTGTTCCCCAGCCTTTAACAAACTTTTAACATTCAACAATATTTATCTCATGCAAAATTTATTTACCAAATATAAAATTTCTTTAGAGCAAAGGGTGTTACAAATGTACACTTTCCCTACACTGAATTCATCTAAAGAGTTTGAAGATTATGAAAACCTTAAGATTCCCAAGGTTTTCTCATACTTTTATTATCCAACGGTGTAAATAAATATTTAATAGCAGGGTTATTAGTAAAGTACCCAACATTAATGCGTGCTTAATCACAGACAAAATGACGACTAAGGTTTACCTGTAATTCTTCCAAATTTATAATTCTTGCCGGCAAAACCGCACGACTGTCCGCCTAAGCTGTGGCCTACACAATAGAGCTGCATGCGAGGCAGTCCCTTGCTGTTGACTAGCACCTGACTTAGCCTCGCGATCTCACGACCCACGATGCGAGTGTTGGCTGCTGCCCGTGGATACCACAATGGATTGTTAGCAGACCAGTCTACTATGATCACATTGTAGTCTCCCTGCATAGCATAACAACAGATTCGAGATACATAACAATGTCATTACTGTGCTATTAAATACTACCAAAAACGTGCCTGTGACACATTGCAGATAAGATGATAAAATGTAGGATTCCAGTCCCATTCGAGTATCTGATACTTGGTATCTTTTATTAATATAGCTGATAGACTACAGGCCAGTGCTCTTTATATTGGATTTGAGCGCTTGTCAAATACCAATGGATTTGTAGGCTACTTGTAAGCCTTAGAATTTAATACATAGAATGAAGCAAGCATATAGCGTAAAAGAAAAGCACAAATAGCCTACGTGTCTCAGAAATTCATCTTTGATAGCCAATTGCCATCCAGAAGCTGGACTGTCGTTCCATCCATGTACTATAAAAATTGTTCTTTTACTTGCATCAAACCCATCTCTAAACACAACAGATTTCTTTTCATGCAATGAAAAGACCATACAGTAGTATTCTCCCATCTATCTCACCTTCGCATTTGAGCATTCAAAAAAGTCAAAGAATTAAGTGCAAAATTCAAAATTTAAAATTAATGATGAAATTGTTGATTTTACATGGTGCTTTTTCACAATTATGCATACATGGAAAGTTTGTTTTGTGAAGTTATCACATTGCTTTATGCTGCGACTTACGGGATGGTCTCTGTGGTTATGGGAACTCCACCATTGCTTCCACGGTAATATAAATCAAAGTTTGGGACGAATCGAGAGCGTGGTCTAAATAATAAAATAAGTTTCTTTTTCAGTAACTTAGGAAAACATAATATATTATAAAGATTTTTTATTAGTAATTTTGACAAAGCTGTTTATAGTACGCCATAATATCGAGAGCGTGGTCTAAATAATAAAATAAGTTTCTTTTTCAGTAACTTAGGAAAACATAATATATTATAAAGATTTTTTATTAGTAATTTTGACAAAGCTGTTTATAGTACGCCATAATATGCAGAAGAATGAAGGCTACTTTATAATTTTACGGTTGTTTTATAGACAGGTTCTCCAATAACATCTGCAGATTGAACTACCTCAAAGCACCTATTTTGTAATACAGTTCTAGGTGTCATCCATTTTGACAAACCCACAAATAGGTAAACCCGAAAACAGAACCACTTTAGTCCAGCCCCTCTGGTAATTAATTTTTCAAGATATTTAAAGTTCAATCAAATATTGCAGTGTTTGAATTTTAGATATATTTAGGACAACTGAATATAATATATGGTTACTTTTCTAAGTAATGTGATATATGCCCTAGATAAGTCAAGTTTTGAGACTTTAAACTTCAAAATTTAAAATTATTTTTTGAGATAGTAGTATATTGCGCTACGCGATTAATAGAAAAAGTCCAAAAAATAAATCATGCATCAGTGAAGGTGCTCAATAACATTTAATACAAGTCAAATTGAGGGACAAATCGAGATCGCGGTCTAAAATCAGAACTACATCAAATTGTTCTATAACGGAAGCCAGTAACCGTATTTGTGTATAGTACTACTGTTGGCTGAAAGAAAAACGAATTTTTGATTTTAATGAGACTGCTGATACTACGAAGCCAAAATTACATAAAAATGTAAAAACTCGAAAGCAGGACCATGTTAGTTCAGCTTCTCTGGCTATTAATTTTTCATAGAGATCTCAAGATATTTAAAATTCAATGTAACATTGTTGTGTTATTTTATATTATTTCTTATTTTAGATAGTAGCATATGCCGCTGCATGATTGAAAGAAAAAATCATACGATCAATCAAGCATCAGTGAGAAATGTTAAAATTTCTAACAATGATAAAAATATGATTAGTTACAATAAGCTTAAAATATAGTTACTTAAAATTGTAATAATGCGATAACCCAGTAAATGATGCAAGATATTAGCTATAATTTTTGTTAAACATTTTCCCTGTTTTACGATGTGAACACGGCTATGCCTATTAAACCATTGTGGCTTGTTAATATTTCTTCGTTGGAGATGGGCAGGGCCCCTCCTGCGTGCCTAACTGGGGTGTAACCATTATGCCAGAATCAGCAGTAAGTGCGAGGGGTCACACAGCAACGTATATGCTGTGTGACCCCTCGCATTATGTGCAGACTATGAGGATAATATGAGGACACTATAAGAACATTACGACAGTGCGATTCATTTACATGAGATCCTGGTCATCATCCGGTTCTTCGCAGTCATCTTCTTCAACCTCTTCTTCTCCCACTTCTATCTCGCTCTCTAAATCATCAATGACGTGTGATCGAATCACTGATCTGGATATCTCCGGATCGGAAGGATCAAAGCCAACTCGTGCAATTCTGTCCTCAATATCTGTTTCATGGATGTGTAGAAATTAGTTTTTACATTCGCAAATCTATAACATGTCTAGTAAGTAGTAATTGAGAATGACAATGCACCAGATTGAGAATGACAATGCACCAGTCTGAACAAGTACATGTTTTCGCGGTGGTTCTGATATCCATTTTTATGTTTGTACTTTCCAAATTATGCTTCAACATAAAACATCATTTCCGTGAAATATGGTTTAATAAATCTTTGCTTTCTATTTTGTGTGGTTTCGGTAGTACACGAAAGTATCTAAATGCTGCCGGAATACTTTCAGAACATGAAAAATTTAAGTACAGAAAGTACTTGTGTACTTACCTTCATCTGGTTCTACTTGTCGTCGCACCAAGTGATGCGCAGCTTTTTCTCTGGGAAGTACATTTCCATAAACCTTTTAAAAACATACAATGCTGCAATCCATGAAGATCCAACGCCCTAACACCTCTGATTTTCACACCATGCACGAAGTTACACGTAATACTATAGCATTTCTCGCTCTTGCACCATTCATGACGCAGCATGTGACTGCATTGTATATATCATTATTACGTTCATGAACCATACGTGTTGCTTTAATGCTTCTCATGATCCCACCATTCTTGACGAGATATGAGACACCATATCGCTTCTCATTATCATGCGTTATAGCGCTTCTCCTTTTAACACCATTCATCACATGCATTCATGGCATACACCATTCTGGCATACGCCAGATGACGTTTTAAACAAAAAGTAGTGACAAATTTAAAGCCTCGTACTGAAAAGCACATTAAATTATGTAGGAGGTGTAATGTACTTAATTTTACTTTTCAATGATGACTTTAAATCTGGAATGATTATGGGTTTTAAAATACTATAATAATTATCATTGGCACACTGACATAGAAATTAAGAAAAACAAGTATGTCAGTGAACCTGACTAAGTCCCCACAGGTGTGCAATTCTAGGATTTGAAAAGAAAAGTTTGAAAAGTTTAAAAATAATGTATGTCCGGATAAAACGTTGCTAAAAATATCTAATTTGTGTAAGAAAAACAAATATAAATAAATTGCATGACAGCAGATTGACATGCTAAGATATTTGAATTTTCTTTTAGATGCCGATAAAACCTATAACCAAGTGCACAATTATACCCTATATTATTTCCCTATGCAAGGTTTAAATGGAATCCCTTGGGTAGTCTTTGAAATCTATAGCACAAAAGACATCCCGCTTCGCAATACACAGCAGGAATATTTGGATTTGCGAAGTCCCTAGCACACATATTTCGCCAGCTGACAAAACCTATACCCAGATGCATAAATACATATTATATTCTTCCCCTATCCACGGTTTAAATGGAATCCATCACGTAGTCTTTGAGATCTATCGAACAAAAGACGTCCTATCCAGATGTTCACGGCCATAGCTATTTGGGTTTTCGCAGAGTATCTATGACACGTTTTTAGCGACCAACAACATCTATACTGAGGTACACAACTACAGCAGGTATTCTTTTCCTGTGCAAGGTTTGAATGTTGACAGACGGACCTGAATTCAAGCAAGTTGATAGCACGTTGACGCCCTGATATGTTTGGATTTTCGACTAGGACACATTTTTGCGGCAGGAAAAACTTATGCACAGGTGCATAACTACACCCTAAATTATTTTTTCTCAACGTTTATATGGAATCCCTCAGGAAGTCTTTGAGACCAAAACACATGCTATCCTGATGTTGACATCCTAAGATAGTTTTGAGTTTTGAGAAAGTTCCTAAGACATATTATTTGGCGTTCTGCAAGACGTATACTCAGGTGCACAACTACACCCTATATTGCTTCCCTACGCAAAGTTCAAATGTAATCTCTCTGGTAGTCTTTGAGATCTATGCGCACAAAAGATTCATATCCGAAATGTTGACAGACGGACAAAAAGACAGACAGACGGACGGACCTGAATTCAATAGACCCCCTGCTATGTGTTACGCAGCTGCGGGGGACTAATAAATTTTGGTCAAATAAAAACATACCTCTGAAGCTATGGCGAAAGTGACTATTAATAAACCAGAAAACTTCATTTTCACCAGATGGCAAGCAATCAGTTCTATCAAAAAGAGTAAATTCAATATCGCCCATCAAATTATAGCACTATTTACATCATATAACAATTATTTTGCTGCAATTTAAGAAAAAGTAGTAAATTTCTCAAGATAAAAACCGAATTTTTAAATCAACCATTCCTCTTGAATGCATTTCAATCTTCGTCTAATTAGTTTTCAGTTACTCTGACTAGTGTCAGGAAACTTTGCGTTGATGACATCATACCTGTAATATTGCTTCAACTTTAAGGATTCATTTTCTTCAATGCTTTTATGCCAACATGTTATGTATTTTAGAAGGATCCAAAACAAGGTAAAAAATTGTATTGTAAAGCGATTGTACTGCTAAAGCGTTGCTGTGATAGAAATAATGGGAAGCTAAACTCTAATGTAAAGCCGAAATTCTATTTGTAATCGTTATCATGGCTAACATGCTATGCTCTTCTTATGTTCATGATTTTGCTTAAGAAGACAGGCTTCTGCAACTATTTCATTCAATTTATAAAAAAAGGCTGAAATTAAATAATAAAATATTTCATTCTCTATTAATATAATAAAATAGCTTTTATAATATCCTCTTCACGGTAGTTTTCATCTGCACAACCAACTGTAATGTTTAAAATGGTAGCATTTGGCAATAGTAAATTTTGTATTATGTTACTGTCTGCAAATAAGAGAAAATACCTTTGTTTTTGATTTTTTAGAATTTTGTTCAGAGAATCAAATTAACCTAATGCTTAAAATATAAAGGAAAAGTTTCCCGTACCTGTTTCTAGGCCCAGTCTGCTCACTCCGCAACTAGAGAAGAACTGACCATCGTCATGGCCGTTTTGACTTAAATAATGTCGAATGATTTCTAAATGACAATTAATAGCAAAATTTTCTTATAATAAATTTCAGTATTAATTTCAATTTCTGTTCACGTTTTCTTTTAATTAGTTAGTGATACATTTTATCGTTTAATCATTGACGTAACTTGAAATTGAAGAACATATTCGAATATTCATAAATTCAAGAAAGGAGTAATTAAAGAAAATCGACAGATATTTTGCTTTGGACAAAGCAATATGTCAGTTTCTTTTAAACGTGAAGTTGCCTATTATGCTTCATTAACACTTTTTTGAATCGCTATATTTAAAGAGTGTAAATAGGTGCTTGCAATAAATCATAGAATTTGAACACCTGCAAAAGTCAAAAAGTCATCTTTCTTACAGTGTTGTACAACAGATCGGTATATTTTGTATTGACTTATTATTTGCCTTCTAAATATAAAAGTTACCAAGAGCCTAAAAGATATTACATTTGGAAAGGTATGTTTTCTGATTAATCTCACACCTGAGTTGAATAAACAATACCAGCACAAAGTTCTGCCTCTCGCAATGCTCAGATAACACGATACTCACAAAACTGTCTAGCTATTGATCATCAGTAACATTGCGTATAATATGCTGATGGCGTTAATATTAAATTTGTCATTCATTTGCTGGCCGCTAGACAGAGGTACTTAGCCATTAAATAAGTTGCGCATTTCATCTACCATCAAATCGGCATAGCATAACTGACAAATTTAAGTGGTTTTCTATCTGATATTTAATACACATAAACAGTTATTATTTTTGTGCCTGAAATGAGGGTTTCATTTTGCAATGAAAACTAACACAAAAGTCTCAAAGAGTTATTTTATTAACAGGATTCAGAGAGTCTTGCATAGGCGAGGAGGGGACACGCCATTGGGGAAGATGGGTAGATGTGTGATATCATGACCGATCTTATTTCCAGTCTCAGTAAAGTCAGCTCGTAGTCTATTTACCCGTATCTATACTTGATTAGATACTGCTGCTTTTACAGTTTGTATTAGATCGCGGGAGGGGTTGGGCAAGTAACGTTTGGGAAGGGAGATCGGTAACGCAAATGACACTAGTGGCTACTTTTAGTGAGGACAGATTGTTTTATAGACCATTGTTCATGTACGCTCCAAGTGTAAATTTCGCTAATAGAGAGCGAAATCGGTCTAATTGCTTTTTCGTTCTATTTTTCTTCATCTCTTTTCAATCTCCTCTGAAAAGGCTATGGCTACGAAAATGAAACGAAACAAAAAAAATAAAGTGGATAATGGAATAATCAGCTTGAATGATTATTGAGGTGAAAAATGCCTAGAAATCGTTTTCATGTACTCTTTCAGAGCAAACATACTACTTGAAGCTACTTTTTGCATGGAATATTTTGGTATCCTACTTTTTGACGTACTTGGGATTACAAAATATTGCGTTGAGAAAGCTTGACAGAATAAAAACGAGCTGTTAAAGTGTAAAAGTTCTAACACTCTTTAATACCCTCCTCAAACCCACTTAGCGCCTGGTATTAAATCAACAGCGCATGCTTCTCCAGTTCTACTGGAATTTAGTACACTACATAGCTTGTGCTGCTTCACGTCATAACTATATCGCAACATACGGCAGTAACAAATGCAATGGCCTTCCACAGCACTAAAACAATAAAATGGTGATTTGATTTATAGTGTCTCTTGAAAAGACTTTGAACAAGAATAGCAGACTAGAAAAAATCGGTTCTATGACATGATGTCATCACAGACCAATAGCCCCGAAGCTGTCTCTGTAGCCCCGTCCGTCTACCCTACCCTCTAATCCCCATCAAAAGCATCATTACTGATTGTCCCACTTTATCAGCACAACACTACTCAAGAAAAATGTACATACGAACATCATTACTACAATCAGAGAAAACAAAGGTATAGATAAGAAACTGCTTAAACATCAACATCCTTTAAAATTGTTAATGCAAAGAAAACTAAAACAGGTAGGCTACATTAATTCCCAAAAGTAATTATTGTTGAATAAGATTCTGCAATATTATTCAAGGAAATAATTGTTAGAGCATTGCATTAGATATTTTGAAATGTTTGGCTTGAAATACATATTTACAATAAATAATGAGCGAGAAGATTTCATACTAATTTGATGATGACGATGATGTGATACTAACAAAGATCTACACTGAAATACAGCACAACACTGATGAAAGCACATTACAAGAAGTACACAAAAATGATGTGGACAGTCGCGATTGCAACGAAAATGACTATGGCTATGATAAGCTTGGTAAACACTAATCCCGGTTGTTATGTAACATTTATAGGATTATTGTATTGCTCAGAAAATAATCTATTGAGAAAAAGAGAATTGTTTGTCTAAAATAATTAGCACAAATTCTGTTTATATTTTGTAACATAGCTCTTGCAAAAGCAATATTTGCATGGAATATCCCTGTCAACTTTTAATGTTTATATCCCATTGTCTTCATATTTGTTTCTGTGAAACATATGAAAGCTCGACGGTTCTCCTACAAAAATCAGTTGATTACAACTCGTGAAAAGTGCCTGCGGAATTCATAAGAATTGATTTCAACGCGTACTTACGAACCGTAACAGTTAATTTCAAAGCGTTTTCGTGTGGTGTGGTACTTTGGAAACGAACCAGTTGATTTCAACGCGCTTTGTAATTCTACTGTAAAATAACATTAGTTCAGTATTGAGTTTATTCGAGAGTACTTGCCAGACTCTCTAAGGTTTTCTGAAATTCTCTCTGTTTCTCTAAACCCCAAAAAACTACACCTCGAAATGAACAATTTTTATAAAGAAATTTTTCACTTTTGGTTTAGTGCAAAATCTGAGCTGGGCACCGCTGTGGACATAGTAAATCAATGCTTATGGTACAACAAGTATATCCAAATAGGAAATTCACCGGTATTTTTTAAAGAATTATATACCAAGAAAATATTGCATATTTCGGATATAATGAATAAGGATAGGTCAATTATATTACCGCTAGAAATAAAAAAGAGGTTTGATTGTAAAATAAATGTCTTAAATCTATTCAGCCTGGTGGCAGCAATTCCGCAAAAATGGAAAAGTGTATTGGCACTAGATTCAACAAAAATTATAAGTAGTAAAAAAGATGTTGATATTATGTTTACATCTAAATTTTATAGCTCAGTAATATCCAAAATATGCTCAAAATTAATATATTGGAACCTAGTTAGACTTCAGGAAGCTACACCAAGTTGTAAAGAAAGGTGGAAAAATGAAAATATATGTATATATTCTTTGTCAAGACGAAATTCTTTGTAAAGACGAAATCTTTGGTAAGACGAAATATTTGACAAGACATGTTCGAGACAGTATGTTAAACTATAAAATTATGCATAAAAACTATGCATCAAATTATATACTCGAAAAATTTGACCCGACGGTCATATCAAATCGTCAGAATTGTAAAGTGAAGAATGATATCATGCACATGTTTGTCCTCTGTTCAAATTTAACTTTATTCTGGAAATTATTAGAAAACTTTATAAATAATAACATTATGGTAGAAGCCAGTATCGCTCAATCGAACAGAATGAAACTATTGAGAATTATTCGAAGCGATAACTTAGGGCAGAGGAGTTATATGGTTGATTTTATTCTTCTGCAAGCAAGATTATTTATTCATTGTTGCAAACTTAAAAATATTTGACCAGAGTATAAAAAACACTTGTTCTCCTTAATAGCAGCAAATAAGATTGTCACTATGTTTGCGTTGCTATAACTTGTTATGTATGAGTTTTAAAATATATACTGGAATGAAGTGATAATAAAAAATATATATATAACCCTCAGTAGTATATCAAGCTCTAGATAATTTAAATGTGCCAGAGTGTGACAAATTTTTAACCATGTTATCTGAATAGAGGCCATAATACATTCACTTGTTTAACGTGTAATGTTGATGTACAATATATGTGATATTAGATGATAGAACTGGTTCAAACACTTGAATGTTTTTTACTAATGTGTAAAGAGGCCAAGCCATAAACATTTGTGGTTGAAAACAGTCTTTGAAAAATATTTACTTCACTCCATGGCAAAAAATGAGCATATAGATCTCCTTAAAAAACTCAACAATTGTTTAGAGATCGAGATTATGACTTGTCATATCAAGATGCTCGTAACTGGCTCTAGATCAAGGCGCATATAGTCGACGCCAATCATTGAATCATTAAAAAAATTAAACTCGACAAGGTATTGAAGAAGCATGACTGGACTTGGCTGATACCGGTAACATTGCAATACATAATAATGGAAATAAATATTATCAGTAATATATCAGCAAATAAAATAACATTTTGTAGCGATGTCGCAAAATATAACACATCAAAAGCACTTTTTATGCTACAAAGTCTAAAGTGAAAGATAAGGCAGAAGGTATGATTGCAGTGATATCCCCAACCAAGCAAGATGTAGCAAATGCTTAAGCTGATGTGGAGTATAAAAAGTAGAAGGTGGCTAACGATGATTAGTCATCTATGCGACCTGTGAATAACATCTCAACTAAAAAACAAATGTTCTTTATTTGTACAGAATACATTCCATAATTTTCACTTCTGATCAAATGCATTGATTCGTGTGTTACTTTTCTATTAAGCAAAGTATCCTTGTATAATTCGTGTCTCAATTGTGTCCTAATGGCACTGCGAGCTATTTTACACTGGTTCTTTTCCTTACTTTCCTTACATACCATACATTTTTAAACGAAGACCTACAAATTCTAACACAGGTACTCCCGCTGTCTCATCCTTTATTTTTCCAAGCATATCCTTATTTCTAAAGCTATGTTAGGGATGGTCTCAGGGCAGTTCGATGTGTCAAATGTGTTTAAGATTTCGTCGCAGTCTTTATGAATGTCCTCTGTGTCTATCGCATAACATAATCTCTCTGTGTCTGTGAGCAGTAGTCTAGAATGACATCCGTATTTTGGCTTTATTTGGCCATACAGGAATATATACATGAGTGTTTTTACTTAATTCAACACTGAAAACTCTAGTGCTATAGGCTTGTTCATGAATAATTTTGTTTTGAGTGTTAGCTGCTATTTTTTCAACCAACTCAATAGTGGAAAAAAAGATTGCATAAGTTTTCCATAGTCTCACTAAAAACGGCATTGTTCATTAATTTGTAAAAAAAATCTTTTTAAAAAGCATTTGAGCATCTTTTTGTCTTTGACGCTCAAAGTGATGTATTGTTTTAGTCAAAATTATTGTCTAAACTCAGTGCCGCAATAGATTTTGCTAGTTTTGCCAAGACACATATATAATTTTAAATTTCTGTAATGAACAACATATCTAACTTTGCTGCATAAGTTTGAAATTTACTTTACAGTCGCTTTGTTTTGTGTAGGATGACATACGGTCAGCATCTACTGACATAGTTTGTGGAGCTAGTAGATTGTCACTAGCATCTTCATGTAATCAGTAGGGTTTTCTTGATCTATACCCTGTGTCTGATCGTCTGGAATTTTCATTGCATTTAAATCGGTCACTTGTTCGCCTGTCATTCAGTCAAAGTGTACTGGCCTCTAAGAATAGGAGGTAGATTCTAGGCTTTGTTTTGTCATATGCGTCTACGTATAGATTGTTGGCCTTTGTCTACTTATTGCTAATCATTGAAATTCTACTTCGTGTTCCCGATTCTACCATGGAACTAAGGATATACCTGTGCATTTTAACATATTATCCCATGAAAAACCAGTTGCAGTATAATAATGCGCCGAGTCTAGGCCATATGACACATCTAAAAATTTTCAAATACATCTGCTAGCAGCAGCACATCAGATTTCAAGTACAAAATCGTGATACTCACCAAAGGACTGACATTGGAATGTACTCAACATCCGTTGCGCATGTAGATAATTTTCATCTAAAAACGCTTTTTCTGCTACCTGACTATAAGATGCGGCTTTAAAAAAGGAGTCTTTCAAATTTGATCTTCTATAAACTGCTGGAGATTTGAATAAAAGCTTTTCGTGAACAAGTAACGATATAGGAAAACTGCCATGCATATGTTTTTGATACTTCAAAGTGCTTGAATTTTCTGGGTGGTGGGGACAAGTATAGATTTTGTTTGCACATGCTTCGAAATCTGCATAGATCCCAAAGGTATGATCCGCTGCTGTGCAATGCTTTTAAATGCTATCCATTTATCTTCCGCTTTTGGAAATTCTACACGTTGTGTATTTTTGTTGGAACATAGCGATTCCTGATCTTTCAAAATTTGCATGGAGGCAGTTGTGGCGGTAAAATGTTTTATGACCATGTTATGTATTTAAATAAATGAGAGAAAATAAAACACGTCCATGATCTTCTAAGACTAATTTTACTCTACCCAAAATATGCATGTGTAGCGAGAAGCGCGTGGGTCTGGATGCCATGTGAGGGGTCGTCTCAAACACTACAGACCATGTTTCGTTCAATCCGCCATTAACTTTCTAAGATTTCTAATCAAGCAAATTGTGCTGCTTTGTTCCACTTTTGATAAATAATAACTTGACATGCGTTTCTTGCGTGTTTTTTTTTGCAATAGGTAATGGACAGACACCTAATTTGTCTCAATGCCAAATACATTCCTTGATATATTAATTAATATTTCATATCCCCCAGCCTGTTTCAATGGTAAAGAAAAATTGAGACCAAATGCATTCAGCTCAGGGCAGTTCGATGTGTCAAATGTGTTTAAGATTTCGTCGCAGTCTTTATGAATGTCCTCTGTGTCTATCGCATAACATAATCTCTCTGTGTCTGTGAGCAGTAGTCTAGAATGACATCCGTATTTTGGCTTTATTTGGCCATACAGGAATATATACATGAGTGTTTTTACTTAATTCAACACTGAAAACTCTAGTGCTATAGGCTTGTTCATGAATAATTTTGTTTTGAGTGTTAGCTGCTATTTTTTCAACCAACTCAATAGTGGAAAAAAAGATTGCATAAGTTTTCCATAGTCTCACTAAAAACGGCATTGTTCATTAATTTGTAAAAAAAATCTTTTTAAAAAGCATTTGAGCATCTTTTTGTCTTTGACGCTCAAAGTGATGTATTGTTTTAGTCAAAATTATTGTCTAAACTCAGTGCCGCAATAGATTTTGCTAGTTTTGCCAAGACACATATATAATTTTAAATTTCTGTAATGAACAACATATCTAACTTTGCTGCATAAGTTTGAAATTTACTTTACAGTCGCTTTGTTTTGTGTAGGATGACATACGGTCAGCATCTACTGACATAGTTTGTGGAGCTAGTAGATTGTCACTAGCATCTTCATGTAATCAGTAGGGTTTTCTTGATCTATACCCTGTGTCTGATCGTCTGGAATTTTCATTGCATTTAAATCGGTCACTTGTTCGCCTGTCATTCAGTCAAAGTGTACTGGCCTCTAAGAATAGGAGGTAGATTCTAGGCTTTGTTTTGTCATATGCGTCTACGTATAGATTGTTGGCCTTTGTCTACTTATTGCTAATCATTGAAATTCTACTTCGTGTTCCCGATTCTACCATGGACCTAAGGATATACCTGTGCATTTTCAACATATTATCCCATGAAAAACCAGTTGCAGTATAATAATGCGCCGAGTCTAGGCCATATGACACATCTAAAAATTTTCAAATACATCTGCTAACAGCAGCACATCAGATTTCAAGTACAAAATCGTGATACTCACCAAAGGACTGACATTGGAATGTACTCAACATCCGTTGCGCATGTAGATAATTTTCATCTAAAAACGCTTTTTCTGCTACCTGACTATAAGATGCGGCTTTAAAAAAGGAGTCTTTCAAATTTGATCTTCTATAAACTGCTGGAGATAAGAATAAAAGCTTTTCGTGAACAAGTAACGATATAGGAAAACTGCCATGCATATGTTTTTGATACTTCAAAGTGCTTGAATTTTCTGGGTGGTGGGGACAAGTATAGATTTTGTTTGCACATGCTTCGAAATCTGCATAGATCCCAAAGGTATGATCCGCTGCTGTGCAATGCTTTTAAATGCTATCCATTTATCTTCCGCTTTTGGAAATTCTACACGTTGTGTATTTTTGTTGGAACATAGCGATTCCTGATCTTTCAAAATTTGCATGGAGGCAGTTGTGGCGGTAAAATGTTTTATGACCATGTTATGTATTTAAATAAATGAGAGAAAATAAAACACGTCCATGATCTTCTAAGACTAATTTTACTCTACCCAAAATATGCATGTGTAGCGAGAAGCGCGTGGGTCTGGATGCCATGTGAGGGGTCGTCTCAAACACTACAGACCATGTTTCGTTCAATCCGCCATTAACTTTCTAAGATTTCTAATCAAGCAAATTGTGCTGCTTTGTTCCACTTTTGATAAATAATAACTTGACATGCGTTTCTTGCGTGTTTTTTTTTTTGCAATAGGTAATGGACAGACACCTAATTTGTCTCAATGCCAAATACATTCCTTGATATATTAATTAATATTTCATATCCCCCAGCCTGTTTCAATGGTAAAGAAAAATTGAGACCAAATGCATTCAGCTCACACTCGTATTTTGTATATGATGGTACTCTACTTAGACGGTGCTTTTTCTGACGGGTGTAAGTGAGCCAATACACAGAATACAAACATTTTTCATCTCTGTTTTCAATGTTTAACACTGCCTTTTTTAGTTATAACTTCTTTGTATATTGGAATGTAGGAACTATCTCTAATGGATTATCAATTCAAGGTCTGATTTCTATATCGCAAATTTCATCTATGTTCCCGCCGTTCAAATTCTTTTAATTCAGCATTTAAGTTTTGATAGGCTTAAGCCAATTCAATTCCTCTTCAGTTTGAGAAAGATTGATACTTTTAAATGAATCAGTTGAAAATGTTTTTTTCTGATGTTTGAATAGCCTCATTATTAACCACTTTGGAATATTATTTGCCAAACCCAGCTTAATACCATTGTGATTTTCTGGGTTTTTTGTCACGGTATCTTTAAATAGGTCTTCCATTTGAGCAAATGCATATAAGAGGTCCCATTTTTTATGCGGAAAAATGTCCTTACACCCACAGTAGTGTTCAGACTTTCTTGCCTTTCTCGCGTTAGACCACTGTTAATGCTCGTATCCTGTTGACTACTCGCGGCACTAGGTTCTCAAGCTTCACCATGACCATGCATTCTTTCCTGTTTGTCAAATAATTCTGCTCATCTTTCCCAATTTTGAACCTACAATTATTTATATATTAATTATATATATTAATTACTTAATATTGAATTATATTTTCAATTGATATTCAATATATTTTCTAGATAGATAGTAAAAATTCACTCGGGTGAATAACGTGAAATCTTTTGAGAATGATGTTTTCAGTCATATGACAGAGAGGTTAATTACAAATGTCTCGAGTTCGAGCTCGTAACCTAATTTCGAAGGTCTCGAGTTCGAGTTCGAGGTGGAAAGGAGTGGATTTGGTCAGCATTCTGATACTAACTTATAGGAATGTAACGGATTATCTTTTCTTGATAATTTCTGTACAGTTTCTAATCATGTACTATATCCATTTTAAACTGAATAATTAAACTAATAAAAAAGTCACCTTTTATGTAATTTCTTTGCGAAATGTACCCCTTTTATATTTAATACTGTTACATGATCAGTTTTTTAATCAGCAATGACTCATTGTAATTGCTTACAATCCCTCTTATATATCTTAAACCTTCAAGAGGCAGGATGCTGTAGGGCAGGGTAGGGCAGGTAGGGATTGGGGGTAGGATTAGCGGATAGGAGTAAGGTTAGGGTAGGGGTTTGGGGGCTGTGATGACGTAATGTCATAGAACCGGCTTTTTCTACTCTACTGAATGAAAATAGTTTCTTATCTTTATAGCATAGTCAACACTAAATTATGCATTTAACCAATAAGAAAATTAATGTTGTTGCGTTTGCCATGAATTCCTTAACCTTTTAGCACAGGTGGTCTTCTTCCAGATGAGCTGTACCCATGGTGCGTGCTATATTGTCTGTCTACCCGCAACTAAGATATGAATAAATGTGTCTTTTTTTCTCTTACTGATTTCATTAGAAAACAATAATCCTTTGTGAATGGATGTCCAATTAAGACGGAGGGGGGGGGTATAAATGGGATGGTAGGCGATTTGCACGTGTCTGGTGAATCCAAAACTTCTTTTGTTTACTCCTTCTCAAATATTTGAAAATGTCATGGTGACATGACAAATCAAATTATAAATCTAAATATGCACCCACAAAAACTGCACATAATTTTGAATGCGAGAAAACTTTGACAAAATTAGTTTTTTGTTTGGTTTCTTATTTGTGAACACAGTTTTTTTTTACTTTTTGAATTACGTGATTTTAACAGCGATCTTAGTAATAATATGCGCAATAATTGATGTTTTAAAATGTATTTAACGGGCTTCAAAGGCATAAAATCTTAAATGATATTTTAGCACTGACAGACAAGAAGATTTTATGATACTATAAATAAAATGAAAATCATTAAAAGGCAATTCAAACTATAAAATGTATGATAAATTGCAGTGTAAGAACTCTTGAGTAGGAATGTAGCAAAGCATATAGTGACATAAATTTTAGACTAAATAGTAATTAAATTAATGATAACATCAGCTTTGAAGTTTAAAGTTTTCTGGTTGCATAATAATTTGTCACACTCGTACAATTTATATAACTCACACGTGACTGGCCCAGTAAACGTTTTATTAATGGGGCAAGCTATGGTTCTTGTTTGTGACCTGTATACACTCAACGAAAAGTTGCATAACTGAAAACACACGTGTGCTAATTTTGGCTACAACAGTAATCACTCACATATTTTGACTAAGAGTGAGCCCATAATTGTTTCAAAGCAGCTCTAGAATTCAATGCATCATTAAAACGCAATAAAAACAATAATTTTGATTTTGATTATTCGAAGTAAAACTTTGTCTTAATAGATTTTTAGATATGCAGACCAAACGATGTTCCAATCAGTCTATCGCAAAACAAGGTTTAAGAGAAATTTAGCTTTGATTAAAGTAGGACTTTTTTAAGTTTTGTTTCAATTTCCGAATTGGCACGCAGCTGAAAGAACAGAGAATGGATAGATTTTTGATAATATGAAGCAATGAAACAATGAGGTAATTGGGACACCACGGTGCTTAGATGAACGGTATGATTAATTTATGGTCATTGTGATTCAAATAATTGGGATATCACCGTGTGTAGATGAACGTTATACTTAATTAATGATCACAGGGATAAGGATAATTGGGATATCGAGTGTGCAGATTGTTGAGTCATGGTATACTAAAAGGATGCATATGCTCGTTTATTATGTTGCAGTGTAGTAAGAGACAGAATAGATATAAAAACTCTGATATAAAAACTAGTTTCAATGTTATCATCCAAATGTTTCATGCTTGTGAATTAGCACTAGTGGATCATA
The DNA here is from genome assembly GCA_949752745.1 of Protula sp. h YS-2021. Lineage (NCBI taxonomy): Eukaryota > Metazoa > Annelida > Polychaeta > Sabellida > Serpulidae > Protula > Protula sp. h YS-2021. The sequence continues at coordinate 5,294,896 of OX457027.1, forward strand.
TAAGTAAGATCTCCCGTCCTCCCTTAGTATATGTATAACCCTGCTTGTGAAAAGAAAAAGTAAAAAAAGTGGTGTTTTTTTACACTCGAGGCAATTTCCACGTACCATTCTATTTAAAACTTTGTTTGTTATAGGGTATTCGATATGAAATAATTTTCTGTATTCGATATGAAATGATTTTGCATAAAGAGCCACGCCTTTTTGAAGAACTTTACTTCTATAAAGAAGTACGTCTATAAGCTCTACATTTAAGGACAAAAGTTGCTTTTAAGTTGTGGCAACAATTATGTACATCGAGTCAAGGGATTCAGAACTCACTCAATGCTGAGATTATAAAAACATTTTAGCTTGTCCAGACCAAATCCGTTTTATTTTTCTACTTCTTAAAACGTAAACAACAGACAAACGGAAAGCACACGCCTACGCATGACAAAAAAACGACACGCACGCAAAGACTTGATAGCCGTTACGGGCTCGTGTCAGTCAATTATCACAACCAATTGACATGGCGCTGCTTGCTTGTTACCACACCAATTCTTCACAATACCCCCTATTTTCCAGAATTTGACCTCAAATTCAATATTTAAGACGCTGGTTAGGGGAAGAATTGGTGAACGCGCAAACAATCCAGGGTAAATAGCAACTGAAGTATAGTGTTTTATACATAGACAAATAGAATAACTTACACAACAATTAAACTGACAAAAATTAAATTTATACAAAAATTTTACTAAAATTCTCTGAGGTGAAGCACGAGCGTCAAGACCAAAAAATAACTGCTGGAAGCGTTCCCTGGAAATTTTTTAATTGCTAACAAATATTTTACAATAATAATGCACACATTTGCTTCTATTTTCAGGCTCAGTAGTGAAATACAACAGTTCAAGAAGATCAAATCAAGCCTTACTACAGTTTTACAGTTGAAATAAAACTCTTATGAAATGTTAGACCACAGACTGAGCTAAATGTTTGTGTAGCCTTAACCTTTTTCAAAGCCTTTAATAGCTGCTTTTCGTGTGGTGTATATACCTAAACAGGTTCACCGAGTACTCAAGAAATGCCTATTGAAAAATTAAAAAAAAAACTAACTACAGTCACATCTCAAAGATGAACGACTTTGAAAAATATTTAAACTAGATTGGATATACTTGGTGAAATATAAATCCCTCTGTTCTTTAAACAATTAATTACATCAATTTATTTATATCTTTTATTTGATTTACGCTTACATGTATCTGCTGTGGTTTTACATTTTCTTTGCTTGAAACGCACATTTCTATATGTATACTCAACAAAAAAAGAAACGCAACTTTTTCAAATGGCTGTTATATTGTCAATACTGGACAGATAACAACAAAATTTTAGGTATAGACTCAAAATGAATAGATAATTTCATTTCTCTAAAAATTCAAAGCTACATTCTTATCGTTACGCTGTAATGCTTACGTAAACTGAAGGTATCCAAAAAGCAGTTCACAAGCCTAATATCTCGTTTGTCCTCCACGTAAACTGGTCTGGGGTCGTTGACCGTGGCCTGCCCGTTCTAGGACGATCGGATGTGGACCCTGTTGTATCTAATCTTATTCCCAGGCGAGTAACCGTCGATTTGTGGACTCCAAACGCCCGCACCACGTCAGTTGCCGTTTTTCCACTTTCGAGAATGCCGATAGCACGCTCTCGCGCAATTGCGGTTAAACGTGGCATCGGTTAGATTCGTTCCAGAAACTTAAAATTTTGTACAACGTGCACTCTTTTGTTAAGGCTTGAGACTATGACAAAATAATTCAATAACTCTCAGCGGTTATTTCACAATGTCCTAGACTACGAGTTTAGGTCACGTGACTGCTCGCTCGAGTTGTAAGATAGAGCGGGGAATGATTTTGACACATTGTTTGGACAATCACTTTCCAAGTAACAGAATGTACAAGAAAAATTAAATATACTAATAGAAAAAAAATTAACCCCTTCTATAGGTGTTGCGTTTCTTTTTTTGTTGAATATATATGTGGACGCTTTTATCTGTGATACGTACAAATAGAGACAGAGATGTGTAGTTTTTGCTTATTTCCTGGTGTTTTGTAAATGAATTAGAAATGCAGTTAATACGGTTACTATTTCGAAACTTTTTAGGGGTGAAGCAGAGACTCGAGTACCGACGGAATATCACTGGCCGCTAAAATATTTCGATATCTCCCTAATATCTTAAATATTTTACCTAATATCTGCATGCCAAATTCAATGATACTGGAAACGCTGACTTTTTTTAACTACATTAAAATGTACCAAAACAACTTTATTTTTTTATTCAACCAACCAACGCAACAATACTAAATAACTACTAAGACTATCGTGGCAACCCTATCTCTTGTTAATACTGAGATAAAAAGGTAACATCACCTTAATCAACATAGCTGGAATAACTAAAATATACCTAACAATACTTACAACTCGAGAGAAACGATTTTCAAATATTTTTTAGAAAAATATCTCAAAGACAAAACTGTTTGATATACATTTCAGAAACTACAATTTTCAAGTTAAAACGTGGTGGGGAAACTTGTTTCATAGTACTAAACACTAAAGGGCAAGAAAGGAGGGGACAAAAATTTTATATCAGTATGTAGAATCTTCTACTTGTCAAGCAAGGTAGAATTCCTTGCTACTTCCCCAACCTGGGGTTGGAACTCCCAGATACACCAATCACTAAATTCACGGTCATTCGACTTAAGCACTGCAATATTACACATATAAACAGAAATGGGTTCTGGATGAATACAAAAATCAATTATAAACGTTTTATTAATATCGAAGAAATGTCGCACTAGTAAGTTGACGACTTGGGTGATATCCGGCAGACATCACTGACTTCCGATGAGCCAGGGTTATTTCCAGTTCACCAGTTCTGAGCGACACACTCGTTGCAAAGGACATGAATTTAGTAATTATGGCATCATATAACAAAAATCCATGAAACTATATATTTTATAATTTAGATCTATTTTTGCCATCGAAACAAGCATTAAAACAAGAGCACGCTTTTATTCAATCACATAGACTCAATACAGAAGTAGAGAGGGCCAGATGTCCTCTCAAGGATTTTTATTTGAAATTTACTTGCAGATTAACGCCTGTGTACATGCACAATATACCAATGGCGCAAAGCTTCTTTTTTTCAAAATTTTACCAACAAATAGATGAACGGACAGACATGACCTAATCAATAACAAGGCTTGACGAACCCACACACTGCTGACTAAGAGTAATAAGAGTTAGACGAAAGATGAAGTTTCCAAATACTAAATAAAATACAATCGGGGCTAATATCGCCAAAGCAATATACCAGTGTAAGTCATGTGTCATGTGTCAACAAACTCACTAGTTTGATTCGCACTAAAAATACATGGTCAGAGCCAACTAGCATTCCTAAAGCAATCCACGCTACCACAATATCAAGTCACGTGACAGCAACCCACAGGTCGACTGATTTGGTAATAAATTTTTCTTTAAGCATCACGTGGGAAAGGGGATTGCACAAAAAAAACAATCCCTTGTCCAAGGACACGGCAGCCAGCTGAGCAGGCTATTATAAAAAAAAACATTAAAATAACATACTGCTAAACCAAGACTGGAAGACTGGGAAACTTGCCGCTTAATTTAAAAAAAAAAACTGGCCGAAACAACATTAAATAACATACAACAAAGTCATAATTGGGTTATATAAGTCAGTTCAGTCTCGTTTAAATGGTCAGCTAAGAGAATCAGCTCGATCTGCATTTATTTTTTATTTAAACGATTGACACAATTTCCCGCACCTGTTCAGAAATCAGGCCGGGCAGCCACAAAACGTCCACCTGGTGTGCTGTAAACTCTTTCTTCAAAAACGTCGGAGGAATGTCGAATCTCGTTACCATGGACAGAGCTGACCATGTTTACACCACATGATTTCGAATGAACAGTTGTTGCAAGAGAGCTTTCCGTAGAAACTGGGCGCTGTTTGCCATAAGTTTTCCGATCATATCGCCAGTTAGTTTCTGACAATGGTCCCGAGACTGTACTCAATATTCGGGGAGAGGGCGTTTTTCTGCGAAGGAATTCCACTTCACAACCTCTATTTAGGGCTCAAATTGCATCAAATCTAAATTTATTGGACGTAAAATTTCATCAGAAATTTGATCATTTTGAATAAATTGTTCTCTGTCAATATTTTCCCGATTACGTTACCCTTGAACTTCCAAAGAATTTGGTCGGCTTCTTTTACTTCTTACCTCCACGCCCCTCTTATTTTATAAGTTTAAAGTGTGTATTTTGTAGTCTAAAAACGCCAAAAAAATGTCAGCAATAATATTCGTTTATCGCTGCCAACAATGTGACAACACTTATGTGTATCGAGTCAAGGGATTCAGACAGACGGAGAAATTAACGAAAGGTTCAGAGCTCGTTCGATTCGGAGATTGCTTTCAGTTTTTCCAGACCAAATCCGTTTTATTCTTCTTCCAAAAAAAACGCAAAATACACGCATACGCATGATGAAATGAACATGAAACATCATAATAACCGTTGCGAGCTCGTGTCAGTCAATTATCAGAACCAATTAACATGGGAATGATTGCTTGTTACCGCACCAATTCTTCACAAATCGATTTAGTAGGGTTGGGGTCAGGGTTAGCACAGTATCCACCTAGCATTTTAGCAATAGTCAATTCTGAATGTCAACGGACTGAATGGATATATTTTGCTTGTTTTGAGACGATAGAGTAATTTATTTCCTCTTGTAAGTGCGGCGTCCCTTTCCAGCAGACTCCCTTACTCCCCCCCCCCTCCATACTGGGCAAAAGCATATCATCACAAAAAATAAATTTTTCCTTACAGGCTGTAAAAGCTTATATGTCTAGACCATTTCCCTTATAAAATAAATTTTGAATGTCTTTTGTTCATTGCCTGATAGCAGTTGCGCGTGTACCACTCTAATTGATAATAATGAATATCTAATTGAGTGAACTGTGAAAAAAAAAGATTTTCTGTAAATAGGAGAGGCTACGTTTGTAGGAGGTGGGCAGGAGGAGGGGGACTAGTGGAGTGAAATGGCGACTTTTCTCCCCCAAAAAGGCGTCTTTTCTTTACTTTAACAACAAATTTATACATATACGACAAACAGAGTTTCTGCACTTTATGCCATTAAAAACTGTGTGATACATTTTAATTCTTTGTATTTCTGAAAGTCTAACTTTTTAATGAGCATAGTTTTCCAGCGCCGTTGCTATTGATCCTTTTCTCTGCTGAAAATAAGAATACCCCTTATATTTATCTTTTTTTCAGTTTCATACCCAAATCAGATTCATTACATTACATGGGATTCATATAGCGCATGTACATTAAAATGGTCAATGCTCTTTACAATTGTGAAAAATGACTAGACTAGATTTGAATCCTAAGTACCATTAAGCTAAATACTACATTCAGTATGAGAGACGCTTAAAATGCCTATTATAATGCCAGTTAAATGTGTATACCATGTGACTTTCGCTCACTTGTGCATTTTGAGCGGTCACCCAAATGTTTTTACTACCCTTAAAATAAATAACATCTTTAATTTATAAATAGCTATCAGAAAGGAAGTAAGATATTACTTGAAATCTACGTGATTTTCCTATTCAGTTATGAAATATTGCGTCAATAAATTGTTCCGCTTAGCCACACAGAAAAAAATTAACAAGTACTAGGAGGCACGTGAAATCACCTGGTGTGCTTAGTCATTCCTGCTCCGGCACACTTAGTCATGGATGTTGCATCTTGCCTAGTCATCAATGTCAACTTGACATAAGTTATTAAGCGGAAACCGTATTCAAAGGTGAAATGTAATATACTGTAAAAACGACCGTTCATTTTCATAAACGACAACACACACCCTCATGTTGCAGAAATCTGCTGTTTGCTAATCAGATAAAGACTTTACAATGGCCTCTGTAGTCAAACAACATAAACTCTTTTAAACACTTTTCGCATGTGCTCTATCGTAGAATTTGAGCCGGTACGACCCCGCCATAAAGGTATGCTGAGACACGCACGGACAGCGTAATGACAAGGATTCCGTAATGGAGGATAAACAGGCTCATTATATCGATGTCACCACGCATAAATATATTTGTCGGAGCCAGAGGAGAGATATCGAAAGCTGGAAAGTACAGCACTTCTTCATTTATTTATTTGTTGCAAAGTTTGTACTGGATTAATTTGTTTTTGCCAATTTGCAGCGAATATGTTTGACTGTATGAAATGTTGAGACAGTTCTTTCTTAAATATAATAATTAACATCTATCATTTACAAGTGCCAGAAGTACATATTGATCGATTTTTACCTCGCCATAAGACTTATATTAGAAGGCAAATAGGGGAAAAATACATTGCTGCATAAGTGCATCAGTATAGGCCAGTAAGAAACCACACTTAATGTGCTATTGTTTATTTCATGGACTCTGCTTTATACAGATACAATAACTAAAACCTCGATATTTAGAACGTGATCGCTGTGAGTGAATGGAACATTTGAAGCTAGGGTCATAAGATACTGCGCCTAGAGGAACTGTTGAGTGACCCAATTTTTAACGCGATTGACTGCGTATCAAAGTACAATGAGTTTGTTGTTTATGATAGGAGTGCACGATAGCTTCCTGTTTTGGAGATAAGCGCATTTTTATGAAATGGGCGTGATTGGTATTTCCTTTCATTTAATTATTTATGTATTTATTGGTTAGCATGAGCAGAAATGTACTGAAGAAATAAGGTTGGTAACGAAAACAAAAAGAAAGAGAAAATGTCAAATAAAAAAATGCATTATGAACAGTTTATTTTAGGTTTACATTCTTCAGGACTTTGTGGATGGAAATCATAATGTTTTGATTTAAATCATTTTCAAGAGAAACTTAGAGTAGTGTGCACTCATGCTGATCGTCATGTAAAGATTATAATTATTATTATTATTATTATTATTATTATTATTATTATTAAATGTATTATTATTATTACATGCATGATGTAGTTCTATGTACTTATCAAATGAGTCGTTAACAATAAAACTGAGACTTTTTAAAGTGCTAAAAATTAAAAATTAAAATTTGCTAAACAATATAAATTTTCACAGGTGTGATTCAGTTTGCACCATCAGGCCTAATATATTCGAATGTTTTCATTCTGTTTGCTATGTTGTGTTATTATTTAACAGAAAGAGGCAAAGGAGTGAAAGTTCTTAGATAACAGAAGGCGAAGATTCTGTGTGCGAATTTTGGATCAAATGATTTGTTTTCATGATTTGATCTGAAATACCTGGTACATGTGCAAGATACTGCCAGACTAGACATTTGTTTGGGTGACGTGTCAGATAAACTGTTAAAACATATTTAGAAATCTTAAATTGGAATTGAATAGAAATTAAATTGGAATTAAATTGAAATTAAATTGAAAAACGAAAGCAATGCCGCGGTAAATGTTTACTCAAATGTAAGCGTTTTATTGGTTTATGCATAACGAGTTAAATAAAATAAAACTCAAAACAAAATCGCCAAAGCTAAAGATCCCTGAAAACTTAAATCCTTTTTGCTCCTCAAGAGATCCAATACATCTAGTAGTGGTTTTAGATCGTGAAATGTTGTGGAGTGTGTCGGATTTGAAAAAGCTAAATAAAACGTCCATGCAAAATTAATTGCGGTTCATTGCCAATTTTATTTATTTTTAGATATTTTCAATTTTTGCAAGATATTTTAGATGCATAGCAAAAATGCAGAGATTGGGCTCTTACTGACAAACAGTCTATCTATCGAACACTTCAAAATTTTTGATTATTTGTGAATTGTTTATAACTGCAGGAAAGTTTTATGTAAATTGAGCATGCTTTGATTTGTTAATCTAGAAGAAATAAGTATTTTCATACATTTGATACATTTTGTATCAGAAGTTGCGAAATAGTGCCTGGGAAGCTGAGTTTTCTTTTCACTAGATGGCAATTTAATTTATTATTCATTAGTAGCTACGTAACAGAATTGTTATATACCTGTATATATTCAGCAGCTCTCAGCCAATGAGGAGGACGATTTAAGACAAACACAAGGACGATGTAACTTGTAAAGCAAACTAACTGCGCATGGCTTGAGGAATTTCATAGCATATGATGTTGGATATATAGGAACATATCCCCACAGGAGTTTTTAAGGTGGCTACCGATCAGCCAAACGTCGTAGATGTTTATGAAGTGCAGAGATACACCGATACAGCATTGGATCGAACGCAGTGAGAACTAAGCTAGCTAAGCTAAAAAGTTGTCTGGACTGAAATTCATAGTAAAATGGTCATCAGTGTCAGAGAATATTTTGTTTAAATATATTGAAGTTTCCTAGTCAAACAACAAGTTACATGTCATACTGCCCTACGATTTAATGCTTCTTTGGAAGTTACTGTTTAAATAAAGAGCAATTTCCAGCATTTTAATATCTGTTATTAAAGCGCTGTTGATAAAATTTCAGTTGACAATTTGTACAAAGCGTGTCTGTCATTCAGCCTAATAGACACTGTCGCCGTGGCAAACAGAACTACCGTCGGGCATAGGTATCCAGAAACACTCAGTCATTGAATAAATATTAAATGAGCACTAATTAAACTTAATGGTCATTGATGCAATGTGAACTCAGTCAACACTCATTGCACTCAATGTATCGGTAAAATAATGTTCACTAACAGACACTGACGTCATGTTAGATCATCCCCATAGTATTCATTTACGTCAGCGTGTCGTGTAAATCGATGATATTGAAACTTCTATGATAAAGAACAGTATTGACCGTGTTGATGTTCACATAAACAGTATACAATTGTGACGAAGCAAGGAGGGTGACCTGCAATTTTGTTCACTTGAGATGGAATGTTACTGGAGAAAAAGCCAAGTATAACATCCTAATCCGAGGCGCCCCACGTCATTAACTTTTGTCATGAGTACGAAAATATTCTCTGCGGTGCCGTTGATGCATTGCAAACAAAGCTTCGGGCTTGTATGCCTGTTGTTTTATATTTTAGTATATTATTTTATTGGAAAATTCAAAGCAAAGTTTCAAAAGAGGTTGAAAATCTTATCTATTCACAATCATTCGAAAGATGTCGGATATTGAACGAAACCATACCTGTTTAAGGTAAAAAGGGTGTTGGGTGTATATTGATATGGGTATGTATACTAATATTTCACTTTTCAGTAACCTAACAAATCACTTTTGACTCAATTTGCAATAAATAATGCTGGACGCTAGGCCTTGTAGCAGTTAGTTTTGTTAAATGTCAGTATATATGTCAGATTTGCTAGACACTTCTCGAGCAATCAAAAATTAGCTTTTTATTTACAATTGCATGAAATCTCATTACCTTTGTTTCTAATTTACCTTTTAGAGCAAACAAAACAATTTTTTGCAAATATAAATATAATAAACACATAATTTATAAATTAAATAGCTGGATACTTATTGTAAATTAATATCTAATATATTTTCTTTTTACTCATTTAAAAAAATATACGAAAATAAGGAACCAAAAAATGACTGAACTGTGTATCTTTAGTAACAGTAATAATAACAATAAGAACAATAGAATAATAACTTAACACATTATTAAATATAGCAAGAGCAGTAACAATCGCCGTGTTAATGTTTTTGCTATTTTTATTTCCTCTTATTTTGCAGTGAGTTTCTTTCAAGCCTTGTGTAACAATATTAAACTGCAGTAAATAAAAATGCTACACTTTCATGTAATGATTCCTTAAAAGTTACATATAAAAGCAATGTCATATACTTATATTGTTCATATTTGACACAATATCTAGCCAAAAATACACAAATGTCGAAGTACTATGATATACTGAAGGACAGAAGTAACTTAAAATGCAAATGGAATATATAATTTTGAGAAAATTATTTATTCAATTACTTTCATACTTACAAGAATGCAAGATTCACTGATTCTTTAACATAATTTTACACAAAATGATCCATACTCCTAAGCGTCTGCAAAATCCAGACTGACAAAAGATGCGACTGTCACAATTTTGGCGTGCACAGAATTTAGCGACCTGAAGTGTCCTCAATACCGTGTGTCCTCCATTGGCTTGGCGTAAAGCATGGATCGGACGGGGCGTCGATATGATCAGTCGGTTGATTCGGTATTGAGGGTATCGGTGCCACTCTTCTATCAAAGCCTGGCGTAGCTGAGCGTGGTTTTGAGGTGGTGGATTTTGAGCACGAACTTTCCTATTCAGATGATCGCATAGATGTTCTATGGTGGTTCATGTCCGGGGAATAGGGTGGCCAATCCAAGGTGTTGAATTATTTCCTGCAAGGTAATCCCTAATCGCCCGAGCGGCATGTGAGCGTGCATTATCGTGCATGAATATCGTAGGGGACTACTTGAGTATTGAGTACAGTATTGATGTAGCGAGTTGCAGTCAAATTACCATCAATGATCAGAAGCCAAATCGAATGGCTCCCCAAACCATCACAGAACCGCTGCCAAAACAATCGACCTGATTGACTGCGCATGAGCATGCGGCGAAACGTTCACCGATCCGTCTATACGCGCGCTGGCGGCCATCTGCGCGGTATAATTGAAACCGTGACTGATCTCCACCCTCCACGATGGTGGTTATCAGCCCACGTGCGGTGTCGTATACGTCTCCGATCGTTCAAGACGACGCCGAAGTAAGGTCTGCTAGCGCGTAATCCGTGTTCACGAAGACATCTGATGACTGTTTATGCACTTATGCGGTTGTTGGCTGTGCCTGGGATATCCATCGCTGTTGTTGCAGTAGTTGGCGTAGTTACTCGAGGGCGGCCGCTTCTTGGTGGGTCCCGAGTGCACCCAGTTTCATTACACCACCGTTGCAACTGGTATATTGTAATTCGGCTACAGTCAAAGCGCGGTGCCACTTGGCTGAGTGGTACACCCGCTTCTAGTATGCAAATAGCGTGGTCGCGACAGTTTTGAGGAAGTCAAGGGATCTTTATGCGTCCGATATTTAAACCAAAATTTATGTAGAAACGTTGCAATATCATTCTTCGAAACATCGGATAGCAAAAATTAGGAATCAACTCAAGCAGAACGAGCTCCTGCCTATCAATAAGTATAAAGCTCTTTTCCACATTAACACCTGGATAATCATTGTGTTGGAATAAAACAATATATTATATCACAGATTTGGGTCACTAACAATCATTCAAAGTTTCAAGCAGAACAAATTTAGAATAAGAAATATATTTCACTTTTTGTATATTAAGGTTTCTTTTGTCCTTCAGTATCTTAACTACAAACTGCACTGGCAAATAACATAGCCTTGTTACTTGTCACACTTTTTCTACAATATCGACCATACAGAATTTCGTATCTGTGTAACATCCGTCGTATTTTATGACAAGTGTCAAGTACCATATATAACTGTATTCTCATCTAGCGACTTGAAAATTTCGTCATTCATATTGCAGTATCCTGTCCTTAGTGTGCAATTAGTGTTATCAGTTTCGTCAGCTGCCATTGGTCCTTGACCCTATAGATACACAGATATTAGGCAGTGTGCGAGCTTCATATGCAGAGAGCTGAAGTGGTTAATTTACAAACGATGGCATGTTGTTTTAGTTACTAAACATATAAACTGTCGGATAAAATATAAAAATGCAAAGATATACACAAAACAACTACGTACAATTGAATCATATAAAACAATGCTCAGTTTTAACTTTAAAAGGCGTAACTATTAAGCAATGGGTTATTTTTTATGTTATTTATTCTAGTTACTGAACGCTGTTTGGTTTTGTAGTGGAATATAAGTGTTGTCTAACTTTGAGCAAATTTACCGACGCCATATTGAGCAACAGAGGGAAAATGTCTGATATCACAACTATAGTTCTTTTCGTGGTTGTTTTTGTGTTGTCGTATCTTTACTGGAAAGGTCGGGCGCCAAGTTGTCTTCCACCAGGACCTAAAGGCTGGCCATTCATAGGCCATTTAGATCTTATATACTATGGAAAGGAAAAACAGTTCCATGTAGTTGCGGATAAATGGGGAAAACAATATGGAGGCTTATACAGTAAGTTATTGAATAATGTTTTTGTTTTACCTAAATTTTTCCAGATAATTCTATATATTTTTGTAAAGGTTTGTGTCTTATTTTTTCTAGCTGACAGTTTACATAAAAAATTGAAAAAAACTGAAATAATCATTTATCGCTTTGCCATGTCTTTGATTTAATTTATATTTATATAAAGAAACAACACTTAAACTGTTATTTGTCTTAGAAATATGTAAACTTTATAAAACAAGAAATTGATAACTAGTTGAGAGTTTTATTCGTTTATTGTTTGCTTGTTTGTTTATATTACATGACACTGCGTTGAATGTTTTAGACATTCAGTTAGGCCACATACCTAGTGTGATGGTGACAGATTTAGCTATCCTGAAGGAAGCGCTGGTTGACAAATCAGATGTGTGGTCAGATCGTCCTCTCAACAATTCCTTCATTAAACTGATAACAAAAGGCGTGGGTATGTGAACACAAGGACAAAATAACTACGCTTGATTTGTTCCATAAAGAGTATTTGTTTATTTGTCCTCTTGCACAAATTTTAGCTGTAATCTCACATACAATCGTGGTGGTTAGACATTATAAAAACCTGCTTGAATAGCGGATCGCAACCTTTTTAGGTGGCGTAATTCTACAAAATGGTGAAACGTGGAAAGAAATGAGGCGATTGACAGTCAAATCAATGAGGGATTTTGGTGTTGGCAAAAAATCAATTGAAGAAACGATTCAAGAAGAACTTAAAGAAGTGCTTAAAGAAATTGATGCGACTGGAGGCCAGTCCTTTCAGTTTGACTTCCTTTTCCACAAAGCTGTAACTAACGTCATTTGCAGTGTCCTCTTTGGGAATCGGTAAGCGAGATGCATACAAACGAATCGAAACCTGTGTTAGTTTCCTTATAAATAGTGACAAACAATGGAGAAGTTGCGACCAAAAGAACGTCTAAAACATTGCCTATTCAACGTTTATTTGAGAGTTTAATTTGGTTTGCACGACGTCGCAACCTCATAGATGGCTGTAGTAAAGATTGCTGGGTAGATAAATCAAGATACCTAAATATATTGAATGTAAGACATCTCTGATCAAATAAGAGACATAGTTATTATAAATAAGCCTCTGAAATACCATGAACTATAACATTTTACAATATGACAGCTTTGCTCCAGCGGCATTTAGTCAAACATCGCTATGATATTCTTTATAATGTGTGAAAGTTCAGGGAACTGCGATTCTTTGAATGCCAAAAAATACCAAAGGTTACAACAACAAAGCCTGTTATTGGCTGTTACCAATTTACACACGGCATTGTTTAGAAAGACGCCTTGCCATTTAATGTGCTTGCTTTGATTTCATCCCGTCCACTCTCCCCGACTAAAATCTTCAATGGTATATGTACCACAGCAGTCATAACAAACGTCACTCTAATAATTACAAGCGGGCTCAGTGAATTATTGAAATTTAATATTCCCAAAGATAATGAGATAGCTCTGCCAATTGAAATAAATTTAACTTTTATACATGTGCTTTTTAGAACATTGTTCGGTTTCCCGTCCTTTATTGAAATATATATATATATATATATATATATATATATATATATATATATATATATATATATATATATATATTTCAATAAAGGACGGGAAATATATATATATATATATATATATATATATATATATATATATATATATATAGATCTAAAACCAGTCATAGGGAGACCATGCCTTTAATATAGCACTTAGGGAGACCATTTGTATATTTTTTACCTTTGAGTTTAGAAAGACAAAAATTACCAAAAAATGTTCCTATACGTTGTAGATAATGGGTGTGATTTTTTCTTCTTGTCATATTAAGTAGCAAAAAATAAACAAAAAAGTTAGTCTACGTATTTTTTCTAGATTTTCCTTGGCATTTTAGGCGACCTGGCTAAAACCACGGAATTTCCCGGGTCTCCGTAAGTGTGTGGTTTAATGCTCTGTATATTTGGTCTCCCAAAGTAGCATATTTTGCTACTAGTTGGGTGTTTTTGAAGATTTATTTTAAACCTATGTTTATTATTATTGTTATTTGTTATGTATATGCATTGTGTATAAGTTATACGCATGTACGACAGCCTAAATAGATGACACTATGCACATATTACCAATGACTGTGCCATTTAGTTCTACTTAGCATGCAAATATGTGCAAGATGCTTCATGTTTCTGGTTAAAATATTGTTACGTGACATTTAAACTCTGTAACATTACTTAGCAAAGAAAAGAATTGAAGTAGTTATTCATGATAAACAAAATGTCTCTTCAAGTTGTATATATGGTCGCCTTAAGTCGGTTTATACTCCCAGAAATATAAAACCAGCAATAAGGAGACCATATATTTTTCATGAATATGTGCAAGATTTTTATATTATTAAGACAAAAAAGTGCTAAATGTTATTTTAAATTCCTTAGAAATCATTTTGGTAGGCAAAAAAAGAGTAATGGATATAAAAAAATGGCCTTTGAAGTGTTTTGTATAAGTGTAAATCATAGTCCCCTTAAGTCGGTTTACACACTATATATATATATAAAGTAGGGATACGTTTCATTACGTCATAATGTTTATTACGTCATAATGCATCTTGCTCTCAAGTGTTCGTTTCTTCGAAAAAATGCCTGTTTACAGTGCTAAATTATCCTTTTCTTCAATTTCGTGCTAAACCATGTATAAGCATGTTGAGCAGTTAAGGAAAAAAATACTGGTTGCTATAATATTTTTAAATACGTAATATATAGCGGATCTTAAATAAAAATGACAGTTTTCCCCGGTCTCCTTATAGCTGATTTTTTGGCACTAATGTTTATACAAGGTATAAAGTTTAGGATCAAATTGAAAGTTTGTTATCAAGTTTCCACACACAAATTTAATTTTAAACCAAAGTATGTTATATTCGCTATGCCATAAAATCATTCGTTTTTTGTTTGCTGAGTAGTTTCGTAACGCTTAAACACGCTAAGAATTAAGGAGACCTACTTTTGGTCTCCCTAAATTTTTGGTCTCCCTAATACTGGTTTTTTAGCAAAAATGGTCCCCGTATTGCTGGAGGTACACTTCTATATATATATATATATATATATATATATATATATATATATATATATATATATATATATATATATATATATTTGGTTTGGTGTAAAGTAACAATGTAATATTGTGGAACTTTCATAACTGAGTCATATGAAATATTTCCGATTGAAAGTCTGACAATAAATCTTTGTATTTAGCCATTGGAATAATGCTCCGTTTGATAATTCAATTAGTAAATCCATGTGGTTTTATGCAGGTACTCGTATGACGACCCATTGTACAAAAAACTCACCCAAGGTTTGAATGAAATATTTAAAGGAAGTGGATTCCAGAACATATTTATATTCCTGCCTTGGTACACGTTTTGGCTTATGCCGTTCCTGCAGGTACTTATACAACCAATGTTTATATCATCCTTTGCAAATAAAATTAAGCTGTTTGATGAACTTGATGTTGCTATACATATCAAAAAAGGTTCATTCACATAATAGAGAATTATGCCTCTAAAGTTTGGTGCAAATTAGACCTGGGTGCACACAGTCGTTATTCCAAAATCTTAAATGTAAACAAGTTCATATGAAACTTTGCAAAAGGTAACGTTAAGTTACCAGGTCACACCCGAAATATAAGTTACAAATCAGTAGACATTGTATTTGACTCATTTAGATTGATGCCAGTTCAAAAAAAATCAAATGACAAGCTTCAAGTACATAATAATACTTTTTGTAACACAAAACCTGCATTAAAATCTAACATAAATTCTTCATTGTTTTCAGCAAAATATAAAAAAGCTTTTTGATATAAACCAGTTTTTGGAATCCTTTATTGAGCAAGTAATCAAAGAGCATCGCCAAACTTTTGACAAAGAGAACTTACGAGATTTCGTAGATATGTATCTTGACGAAGAACAGACAGATTCCTCAAAAATTTATTCAGGTAAAATATCTATATCAATTTCTCATTCTTGTAGAGTTTTATTTTTCATGTTTATAAAAGTGCATCAGTGGTTTAACTTGGAAAAGGTTTATTTAAATCAATTGATAATAATTCTTCACTGTTCCATGTAGAAAATAGGATGTTTCAAGTAATCATAGATCTTTTCTTGGCTGGAGCGGAATCAACAAGTACAACTCTTTTATGGACGTTTCTCTTCTTAATTAAATATCCCGGCGTGCAAGAAAAATGTAGGCTGGAAATCAAAGAGGTGAGCAAGAGACATGAAGAATTCTGTAGCTTTTATATTATATAAACACCATCAGAATGTTCACTACACTATTGTAAAATTCCAGTCATTTTCCCTTATTCAGATCACAGAAATACACAAATAGTAGTAAATTCAACTTTTGTTTCCAAATTTGCAGAAATTTGGATTAGATCGACCCATAACTTACGCAGAAAGAGCTGAATTACCTTACGTAGAAGCTACCATATGTGAGGTGCTGAGACTTGGAAACACAGGCAAGATAATTTAATTAAAGATTCTTGGTTCTGTTCAATATTATTTTTCAAACATAAGAGTTCTATCTCAGCTAATGACTCAGTTGTTCTTTTTCATTGTTAGTTGCTCTTTAAATGTGGATCTTTCTTGTTGCATAGATGATTATACAAGCACAAAAGTACAGATAAACTGACAGTAATATTTGGTATTTTATCTGACTCTGAAATTGAATTGCATGAACACGAACAAAGAGTCGTTTTTGTTTTTGTATATGAAACAGCTCCTGTATTGATTTTCCACAACACCAGCCACACATCTACATTACGGGGATACACAATCCCCAAGGACACGGCTTTCATGGCAAATCTCTATTCTATTCACATGGATCCAAAGCACTGGGATGAACCACAAGAGTTCAGACCAGAACGCTTCTTAGGCGACGATGGAAAAGTGAAACACCCCGAAGCATTTTTAGCATTTGGACTTGGTAAGCAATGTACCAGCTACACCAGAACCCTGCAAATGGAACCACCCGCAGAACTGGACTAAAGTCTTTGAGGAATGGTCTTATTTGCGGAGTTCCAAACAGTGCTATATTGGGACAATATTTAATCATAACGAACTCTTGAATTTTGGTGAAGAATAAATAACAACAAACATTGACTAATTGACTTTACTAATTCTGAAGTGAAAGATCTTTCAGTTTACGTCTTTAATTGGCGGTCAAAAAAGAAATTCATTTTTTTATTTTACATTTTATTATGCGACTAAATATTTGGCGGTTTATATACAGAATCAGGGGCCAATTCGCAATGTTAAGCCTATATTGATGCATCTGATATATAAAATGATCCATTGTATTGCTGCAAAGATTCAAAACAAACATAGCTGTGGATGCACTTAGTGCCTTAATCGGTCTATTGCAATTATAGTTCTGATCTAAACCCAGAATTGAAATCCGAAGATGAGATAAAAAAGTAGGAGTTACAAGCGCAAGTCAAATTTAGCATGATAAACTGCACTTATTTCCAACAGATCTTCGTTAATCAAAAGGGGATCCATTTGCAGAAGGCGCTATCATACGTCGTATTGTTTGACTGCGTGTGTGTAAAATTTTCAATTAAGAAGTCAGGAAAGCTGTTTAAAATTGGCCTTTCAGAAGAGCAGCGTATCTCAAAAATTTCAAAGATAATCGTTTTGGCACGGGTGGATGTAATATTTTTCTTGAAATGTAAGACAAAGAGATCAATGGCCCGCGGAAAGAATTTTTAAACACAATTGGGATAAAAGCACGGCCCTTTCTCTTTCTGGTCTTAAATACCTCGTGTTCTAGTCAATGTAATTATGATGTGTATGTTCATGTAGTAAACTGACAATGCTATATTTTCATTGGTAGGAAAAAGAGCATGCCTTGGTGAAAATCTGGCCAGAATGGAGTTGTTTATTTTTATGACTGGGCTCCTGCAGAACTTTGAATTCAAGGCCGAAGATGTATCAAAACTACCTTCTGTGGAAAACACCAGCCTCGGCCTTACCCTTATACCTGCACAATATTCTATCAAAGCTAGTCGGGTTGGTTAAAATGAAATCAGACTCTCAGCTGCTTGTGTTATTAAGTCATGTTTCAATCAACTTATGCACATGGCTAGCGTTCTTAATGGCTGTATTTGAGAAAAACATTGCAGAAAAATGTGCAGTTGCATAGTCACTTGCTGTATAAAAGTTTTATTCATAGTTTTTTGCTGATAATATGTGTAGCTGCTTCAGAAATTATAAATTAATGAACACATCCATCTACATAAAATGGACGCGTCTGCTTAATTAAAACCCAGCTATTTACTTGTTTGTATCATTTTGGATTATTTTTTGGTGTACTGTTGGTGAACATTAAATAGTCTATAGTCTTTAAGCCGTCATCTTCTTTGGTATGTATGATCTTCATGCATATTGTTTGAACATATTTACGTGAAGCGATTCGAATATTTCGCTCATATCTTCTATTACCCACTGACTCAGAATAACTTCTCTTAGTATGAAAATGTAGTTTTAACGTGCAGTTTCACTGTTTGAAACAAAAAAGTACTACTTTGTAATCTTTTATAGACTCAGAAGTTAAAACATGATATAAAATAGATGCCAAATAATAAATAGAAACGTTTAATAACTTTTATAATAACTATGATTTAGTTTCTATTTTACATATTATTCTTTTATAATTGAGTATTGACAGTAAATAGGCAGCGGTGATAACATTTTAGTGTTGTTATTGCATAATTAAATTTTGTGTTTCTTATTACAAACTTTAAAAAGATATACTGAAAATCTAAATTAAGCCAAGTGTCTGCATGGATTCTGAAGGTTTAAAACAAGAGCTAATTGTTTAAATAGATTTATTGTACACTATCAAATTTCCAGAGCAATAGAGTTACATTTTTTATGCCCAAGTATACTCAATGGTAAAGACTAAGCTGTTTAGCAATTGCAGAAGTGCCTCCCATGAAGGCCGTAAACAATTCAGAAAGCTGATCTATAGGTTCACATCACTTACAGGTGTAACTTTCAATCATAACTTGTATCTTTCCAGTGTAAAAGTAAAAAAATATCGGCCTGTTGACATGTTTCTGCTATTGTTCAAGCAATAGAAACATAATAACAAACTAGTTTTAAACAACAAACAAACCATATTAAAATGTTTTCTTGAAAAGACGTTCCTCTGTTTCTATGAGTTACTTATAAACTATTTAAAAAGAAATCTTGCCTAAGTGGTGTATGTAAGCACACACTGGAAAAGTGGCATCTTATATTTTACGAACAAAAATTCTCGATATTAGATAATGCATATTTTACCCCGTTATTTTATATAACGCTCTACTTTTTCATACAACATACCATAACAAAAATGGAAGAAAAAAGTGTGATTTCTTTCTGAAGACTGCTGAAAATGTCCACCCAACAAAAGTACTAAAGGCTCTTAAGAGTACTGCACATTTTATTAGTAGTAGGAAAACAACAGTTCTGGAACACCCCCTCCCCCCTAGGGGTCGACTGTCAGAGGTGAGGACCCCCCCCCTAAGGGTCGACTGTCAGAGGTGAGGACCCCCCTAGGGGTCGACTGTCAGAGGTGAGGACCCCCCAGGGGTCGACTGTCAGAGTTGAGGACCCCCCTAGGGGTCGACTGTCACCGGTAACAAAATGTGAGGACCCCCCCTAGGGGTCGACTGTCAGCGCTGAGGACCCCCCTCCCCCCCTAGGACTAAGAAAATTTTGTGATTTCAGCATAGTTATCCGTTTCACACCATTCTAAGCAACTTTGGTTTTCATGACCCCCCCCCCCCTCTTACTTAAAATTGCGATAACTTTCGTTATAGTTGACCGATTTGTATCAAAATTTCACTGTTTGATTCAGTTTTATGTAAACTTTTGTTATAAACTAATCATGGGTTATTTGCACAGCTGGCTGTATGCATATTTATAGCATGTAGCCATTTTAACTTAAAACTGGGATAACTTTTGTTATACTTGACCGATTTACCTGGAAATTTCGCTGTTTGATTCAGTTTTCTATCTGGTTTTGACATAGTCATGGGCTATTTGCACAGCTGGTTGTATGCATATTATAGCATGTAGCCATTTTAACTTAAAACTGGGATAACTTTTGTTATACTTGACCGATTTACATGAAAATTTCACCATTTTTTTTCAGTTATTTCTTGTGTTATTTCGCGGATGAATACCATTTTGGCCTGACCGCTAGATGTCTCTGCTGTGCAGCTCTACAACTGTATGTGAGACATTCTGCTGAGTCAGCAATTTTAACGAGTTTGAACAAGTTACACACCATATTTTGATTGCATCGAAGTAGTATAAACGCAGACCTTTTTGTTCTGCTTGGAAAAACTTGGATAAACTTTTAGTTTTTGGTTTTTATGACTCTATGACATTATGTGACAACATGCGACTGTGACATTATGTGACTTTATGTAATCTATGACATTATGTGACTCTCTGTGACTTTTTTTAACATAATAGCCATATTTCTATGTCTATTTTCACTATTATTATTATGCTAATATTTCATTAGTCATATTTCAATGGTTTTATTGCAATAACCACACGCACACACAGCATAGGAATAAGTACATGAAAGGTCTCAGAGTGTGGGGAAACCAATCAATAAATTTCAGAGTGCACTCGTTCAGAGAGTGGGAAAGATCAATAATTTGAGAAGGAATGGGATTTTCCCTACGTTAAGTCCAATGTTATGTTTTATGTTATAGTAGTTGGAAAATGGTGCAAACTTTAGCAAATGTAGTTTTTGACAACATATGATATATAAAATAAGTTTTAGCATTTTACCATGGTACTTATTCAAATATTCTAAAGTTATAGTAGTGCAGAAATGGTGGTTCTAGACCAACTTTAACAAATTTAGTTTTTCACGTTTCAAACAATTCTACCACTTGGTTGGTGGGTTGATTGTTGGAAAAAATGGGAAGTGAAAATGTGGATAGTTATGTAGGAAAACTGCGCCCATTCAAACATGTGTTCGAATGGCAAGCCCATTTAAAAGACGTGTTCGAATGGCAATCCCATTTAAAAGACGTGTTCGAATGGCAAGCCCATTTAAAAGACGTGTTCGAATGGCAAGCCCATTTAAAAGACGTGTTCGAATGGCAAGCCCATTCAAAACACGTGTTCGAATAATTTTTGGAAGATATTAGGTCGTGGTATTGTTCAACAAATTGTTCAACATGTTCAACATGTTGTTGTTCAACATGTTCAACATGTTAAACAGGTTGTTGTTCAACATGTTCAACATGTTGTTCAACATGTTCAACATGTTGTTCAACATGTTCAACATGTTGTTCAACATGTTCAACATGTTCAACATGTTGTTGTTCAACAAGTTGTTCAACATGTTCAACATTTTGTTGTTCAACATGTTCAACATGTTGTTGTTCAACAAGTTGTTCCACATGTTCAACATGTTGTTGTTCAACAAGTTGTTGTATATAAAGCTATGTTTAAAGACTTTCTCATCATTTGAATAGTGTAGGTTGAACCGAAAGGATGTATCAATGCAACATTTGTTCAAAATCTTACAACTGGCCACAAAGGCAAACGTGGTAAAGTTATTTCTAAACATATTAAGTCAACTCACTATAAAGTATAAAAGGCAGCCGCCCTCAGACCAAACACACATTCTGTATCAAGATACTGAAGTGTGAACATGTCTGGAGTGAGGGAGCAACAACTACCATCTATGACAATGCCTGTAGAAAAGTCTGAGACAATGCCTGCAGAAAATTTTATGGTAAAGCCTGAGACAATACCTACAGCAAAGTCTAAGGCAATGCCTATGGTAAAGTCTAAGGCGAAGTCATGTCAGCAGTGTCAAAAGCGACCACATCTTAGAAAGAGAAAAAGAGATGAGTTACCAGCTATGACGCCGCCGTGTAAAAAGCGAAAAATTAAGACAGAGCCTAAAATGAAGCGAGAACCAGAGTGTAAAGCTGCTACCACCATGAAGAATATGGGTGTAGACGATTTACCGGTTATGATACCTATTAATGGAGAAATATATATTGAATTGGGGAAATATCAACAGAAAGTGATGGTTAACATTCGTGAATATATTACGGATCATACATCTGGGAGGTTACATCCTACCAAGAAGGGAATTTTGTTGTCATTGAACGATTGGCACATGCTGAAGAAGCAAATGACGTCAGTGGATCGCATGCTTCAGCAAATGGATTTGTATAAATGCAGTGACTGTCAGAAGATTGTTGAGTAGACAGCGAGATGACTGTATACATTTTAACTGCATGACGAGCTTAGTGAATGCTATGATTTCATCACCCTCAGTGTAGAAGATTGGACAAGAACTTGAAACTTACTTTTGACTCATATGGATATATACATTTGATATGTAGTTCAAATAAAATTGTCTTCATATGTAGGTTATGAAATTAACATGATGTATGTTAATGTGAAGTTTTTGTGAATCTGCACATGTATTAACATAATATGTATTTGAAATAGTTTTGTTTGTATCATAATTGTACATATTTGCGATATTCAATAAAAACACATATTATGCTTTTCAACTTTTTATTTTTCTCATACAATACTTGAATATAATACATAATAATACAAAATTAACTATAATACCTAATATATGATATATGGTTTACGGGTCAATTAAAACCACGTCAGGAACCTTGCGACTTTATATGTTGCAAAGCAAGACATATATTAATACACAACGCTTAAGCGAATAAAATATTACAACATTCATAAAGTCTTTATCATAAAGTTTAGTCAAATAAGTCTATTTTTCTTCATCTGTTTCACTCTGCTCACTCTCCATGTCACTTTCTTCATCACTGCTGTCATACTCCTCTTCCTTATCTAGTAGCTCTTCAAAGAATGCATTATTTTTCCTTATAGCCGCCTTTAGTGCCTTTGAATACTTGTAATGTTTTTCATCCACAAAGTAATTAAAGTCCTTTAAAATCTTTTGATAATGTTGGCTTTCTTCTAGACGCTGGGTATATTTGAATAGTCTCATAAACAGTTGCTTAAGTCCATGTTTATAAATGGGTCGAAGGTCATAGCTTGCTATTTCACGCGGATCTTCAAGTCCTTGTTCTTCATATTCTGAAACCTTTTCTTGAAATTTGTCATCATAGGCATCGTAGACTTCTTGAACCATATCATACCAAACAGAGTCTATTTCTGACTCACTTTCAGAGTCTGTTTCTGACTCACTTTCAGAGTCTGTTTCTGACTCACTTTCAGAACTCCTGTCATCGGCATCCTCACCACACTGCTCCATATGTTTGAGCAAAGCTTCTTCGCTGTTGTATAATGCACCACATTCTGCACAAGCATGTGCATTCTTTTCAGCCATGTTAACGCTTTCACTTTCCATAGAAGACTCATCGAAAGTTTCCGTGAAAGGTAGTTTTACAGGGTTCTCCATATCCGATTCTTCATCCACTTCTGACGTGTGAGCAACCTTTAAGTGTCTTTTAAGACTTTGTGGCCAGTTGTAAGATTTTGAACAAATGTTGCATTGATACATCCTTTCGGTTCAACCTACACTATTCAAATGATGAGAAAGTCTTTAAACATAGGTTTATATACAACAACTTGTTGAACAACAACATGTTAAACATGTTGAACAACTTGTTGAACAACAACATGTTGAACATGTTGAACATGTTGAACAACAACATGTTGAACATGTTGAACAACTTGTTGAACAACAACATGTTGAACATGTTGAACATGTGGAACAACATGTTGAACATGTTGAACAACATGTTGAACAACATGTTGAACATGTTGAACATGTTGAACATGTTGAACAACATGTTGAACATGTTGAACAACAACATGTTGAACATGTTGAACAATTTGTTGAACAATACCACGACCTAATATCTTCCAAAAGTTATTCGAACACGTGTTTTGAATCGGCTTGCCATTCGAACACGTCTTTTAAATGGACTTGCTATTCGAACACATGTTTGAATGGGCGCAGTTTTCCTACATAACTATCCACATTTTCACTTCCCATTTTTTCCAACAATCAACCCACCAACCAAGTGGTAGAATTGTTTGAAACGTGAAAAACTAAATTTGTTAAAGTTGGTCTAGAACCACCATTTCTGCACCACTATAACTTTAGAATATTTGAATAAGTACCATGGTAAAATGCTAAAACTTATTTTATATATCATATGTTGTCAAAAACTACATTTGCTAAAGTTTGCACCATTTTCCAACTACTATAACATAAAACATAACATTGGACTTAACGTAGGGAAAATCCCATTCCTTCTCAAATTATTGATCTTTCCCACGCTATGAACGAGTGCACTCTGAAATTTATTGATTGGTTTCCCCACACTCTGAGACCTTTCATGTACTTATTCCTATGCTGTGTGTGCGTGTGGTTATTGCAATAAAACCATTGAAATATGACTAATTAAATATTAGCATAATAATAATAGTGAAAATAGACATAAAAATATGGCTATTATGTTAAACCCCCCCCCCCTAGGGGTCGACTGTCACCGGTAACAAAATGTGAGGACCCCCCCCCCTAGGGGTCGGCTGTCAGCGCTGAGGACCCCCCCCCCCCCCCCTAGGACTAAGAAAATTTTGTGATTTCAGCATAGTTATCCTTTTCAGACGATTCTGAACAACTTCGGTTTTGAGAACCCGTCCCCCCCCCGGGCTAAGAAAATTTTGCGATATCAGCATAGTTATCCGTTTCACACCATTCTAAGCAACTTTGGTTTTCATGACCCCCCCTCTTACTTAAAATTGCGATAACTTTCGTTATAGTTGACCGATTTGTATCAAAATTTCACTGTTTGATTCAGTTTTATGTAAACTTTTGTTATAAACTAATTATAGGCTATTTGCACAGCTGACTGTATGCATATTTATAGCATGTAGCCATTTTAACTTAAAACTGGAATAACTTTTGTTATACTTGACCGATTTACCTGGAAATTTCGCTGTTTGATTCAGTTTTCTATCTAGTTTTGACATAGTCATGGGCTATTTGCACAGCTGGCTGTATGCATATTTATAGCGTGTAGCCATTTTAACTTAAAACTGGGATAACTTTTGTTATACTTGCAATAACCACACGCACACACAGCATAGGAATAAGTACATGAAAGGTCTCAGAGTGTGGGGAAACCAATCAATAAATTTCAGAGTGCACTCGTTCAGAGCGTGGGAAAGATCAATAATTTGAGAAGGAATGGGATTTTCCCTACGTTAAGTCCAATGTTATGTTTTATGTTATAGTAGTTGGAAAATGGTGCAAACTTCAGCAAATGTAGTTTTTGACAACATATGATATATAAAATAAGTTTTAGCATTTTACCATGGTACTTATTCAAATATTCTAAAGTTATAGTGGTGCAGAAATGGTGGTTCTAGACCAACTTTAACAAATTTAGTTTTTCACGTTTCAAACAATTCTACCACTTGGTTGGTGGGTTGATTGTTGGAAAAAATGGGAAGTGAAAATGTGGATAGTTATGTAGGAAAACTGCGCCCATTCAAACATGTGTTCGAATGGCAAGCCCATTTAAAAGACGTGTTCGAATGGCAAGCCGATTCAAAACACGTGTTCGAATAACTTTTGGAAGATATTAGGTCGTGGTATTGTTCAACAAATTGTTCAACATGTTCAACATGTTGTTGTTCAACATGTTCAACATGTTCAACATGTTCAACATGTTGTTCAACATGTTCAACATGTTGTTCAACATGTTCAACATGTTGTTCCACATGTTCAACATGTTCAACATGGTGTTGTTCAACAAGTTGTTCAACATGTTCAACATGTTGTTGTTCAACATGTTCAACATGTTCAACATGTTGTTGTTCAACAAGTTGTTCAACATGTTCAACATGTTGTTGTTCAACAAGTTGTTGTATATAAAGCTATGTTTAAAGACTTACTCATCATTTGAATAGTGTAGGTTGAACCGAAAGGATGTATCAATGCAACATTTGTTCAAAATCTTACAACTGGCCACAAAGTCTTAAAAGACACTTAAAGGTTGCTCACACGTCAGAAGTGGATGAAGAATCGGATATGGAGAACCCTGTAAAACTACCTTTCACGGAAACTTTCGATGAGTCTTCTATGGAAAGTGAAAGCCTTAACATGGCTGAAAAGAATGCACATGCTTGTGCAGAATGTGGTGCATTATACAACAGCGAAGAAGCTTTGCTCAAACATATGGAGCAGTGTGGTGAGGATGCCGATGACAGGAGTTCTGAAAGTGAGTCAGAAACAGACTCTGAAAGTGAGTCAGAAACAGACTCTGAAAGTGAGTCAGAAATAGACTCTGTCTGGTATGATATGGTTCAAGAAGTCTACGATGCCTATGATGACAAATTTCAAGAAAAGGTTTCAGAATATGAAGAACAAGGACTTGAAGATCCGCGTGAAATAGCAAGCTATGACCTTCGACCCATTTATAAACATGGACTTAAACAACTGTTTATGAGACTATTCAAATATACCCAGCGTCTAGAAGAAAGCCAACATTATCAAAAGATTTTAAAGGACTTTAATTACTCTGTGGATGAAAAACATTACAAGTATTCAAAGGCACTAAAGGCGGCTATAAGGAAAAATAATGCATTCTTTGAAGAGCTACTAGATAAGGAAGAAGAGTATGACAGCAGTGATGAAGAAAGTGACATGGAGAGTGAGCAGAGTGAAACAGATGAAGAAAAATAGACTTATTTGACTAAACTTTATGATAAAGACTTTATGAATGTTGTAATATTTTATTCGCTTAAGCGTTGTGTATTAATATATGTCTTGCTTTGCAACATATAAAGTCGCAAGGTTCCTGATGTGGTTTTAATTGACCCGTAAACCATATATCATATATTAGGTATTATAGTTAATTTTGTATTATTATGTATTATATTCAAGTATTGTATGAGAAAAATAAAAAGTTGAAAAGTATAATATGTGTTTTTATTGAATATCGCAAATATGTACAATTATGATACAAACAAAACTATTTCAAATACATATTATGTTAATACATGTGCAGATTCACAAAAACTTCACATTAACATACATCATGTTAATTTCATAACCTACATATGAAGACAATTTTATTTGAACTACATATCAAAGGTATATATCCATATGAGTCAAAGGTAAGTTTCAAGTTCTTGTCCAATCTTCTACACTGAGGGTGATGAAATCATAGCATTCACTAAGCTCGTCATGCAGTTAAAATGTATACAGTCATCTCGCTGTCTACTCAACAATCTTCTGACAGTCACTGCATTTATACAAATCCATTTGCTGAAGCATGAGATCCACTGACGTCATTTGCTTCTTCAGCATGTGCCAATCGTTCAATGACAACAAAATTCCCTTCTTGGTAGGATGTAACCTCCCAGATGTATGATCCGTAATATATTCACGAATGTTAACCATCACTTTCTGTTGATATTTCCCCAATTTAATATATATTTCTCCATTAATAGGTATCATAACCGGTAAATCGTCTACACCCATCTTCTTCATGGTGGTAGCAGCTTTACACTCTGGTTCTCGCTTCATTTTAGGCTCTGTCTTAATTTTTCGCTTTTTACACGGCGGCGTCATAGCTGGTAACTCATCTCTTTTTCTCTTTCTAAGATGTGGTCGCTTTTGACGCTGCTGACATGACTTCGCCTCAGACTTTACCATGGGCATTGCCTTAGACTTTGCTGTAGGTATTGTCTCAGGCTTTACCATAAAATTTTCTGCAGGCATTGTCTCAGACTTTTCTACAGGCATTGTCATAGATGGTAGTTGTTGCTCCCTCACTCCAGACATGTTCACACTTCAGTATCTTGATACAGAATGTGTGTTTGGTCTGAGGGCGGCTGCCTTTTATACTTTATAGTGAGTTGACTTAATATGTTTAGAAATAACTTTACCACGTTTGCCTTTGTGGCCAGTTGTAAGATTTTGAACAAATGTTGCATTGATACATCCTTTCGGTTCAACCTACACTATTCAAATGATGAGAAAGTCTTTAAACATAGCTTTATATACAACAACTTGTTGAACAACAACATGTTGAACATGTTGAACAACTTGTTGAACAGCAACATGTTGAACATGTTGAACATGTTGAACAACAGCATGTTGAACATGTTGAACAACTTGTTGAACAACAACATGTTGAACATGTTGAACATGTTGAACATGTTGAACAACATGTTGAACATGTTAAACAACATGTTGAACATGTTGAACAACATGTCGAACATGTTGAACAACAACATGTTGAACATGTTGAACATGTTGAACAACAACATGTTGAACATGTTGAACAATTTGTTGAACAATACCACGACCTAATATCTTCCAAAAATTATTCGAACACGTGTTTTGAATGGGCTTGCCATTCGAACACGTCTTTTAAATGGGCTTGCCATTCGAACACGTCTTTTAAATGGGCTTGCCATTCGAACACGTCTTTTAAATGGGCTTGCCATTCGAACACGTCTTTTAAATGGGCTTGCCATTCGAACACATGTTTGAATGGGCGCAGTTTTCCTACATAACTATCCACATTTTCACTTCCCATTTTTTCCAACAATCAACCCACCAACCAAGTGGTAAAATTGTTTGAAACGTGAAAAACTAAATTTGTTAAAGTTGGTCTAGAACCACCATTTCTGCACTACTATAACTTTAGAATATTTGAATAAGTACCATGGTAAAATGCTAAAACTTATTTTATATATCATATGTTGTCAAAAACTACATTTGCTAAAGTTTGCACCATTTTCCAACTACTATAACATAAAACATAACATTGGACTTAACGTAGGGAAAATCCCATTCCTTCTCAAATTATTGATCTTTCCCACGCTCTGAACGAGTGCACTCTGAAATTTATTGATTGGTTTCCCCACACTCTGAGACCTTTCATGTACTTATTCCTATGCTGTGTGTGCGTGTGGTTATTGCAATAAAACCATTGAAATATGACTAATAAAATATTAGCATAATAATAATAGTGAAAATAGACATAGAAATATGGCTATTATGTTAAAAAAAAGTCACAGAGAGTCACATAATGTCATAGATTACATAAAGTCACATAATGTCACAGTCGCATGTTGCCACATAATGTCATAGAGTCATAAAAACCAAAAACTAAAAGTTTGTCCAAGTTTTTCCAAGCAGAACAAAAAGGTCTGCTTTTATACTACTTCGATGCAATCAAAATATGGTGTGTAACTTGTTCAAACTCGTTAAAATTGCTGACTAAGCAGAATGTCTCACATACAGTTGTAGAGCTGCACAGCAGAGACATCTAGCGGTCAAGCCAAAATGGTATTCATCCGCGAAATAACACAAGAAACAACTGAAAAAAATGGTGAAATTTTCATATAAATCGGTCAAGTATAACAAAAGTTATCCCAGTTTTAAGTTAAAATGGCTACATGCTATAATATGCATACAGCTAGCTGTGCAAATAGCCCATGACTATGTCAAAACTAGATAGAAAACTGAATCAAACAGCGAAATTTCCAGGTAAATCGGTCAAGTATAACAAAAGTTATCCCAGTTTTAAGTTAAAATGGCTACATGCTATAAATATGCATACAGCCAGCTGTGCAAATAACCCATGATTAGTTTATAACAAAAGTTTACATAAAACTGAATCAAACAGTGAAATTTTGATACAAATCGGTCAACTATAACGAAAGTTATCGCAATTTTAAGTAAGAGGGGGGGGGGGGGGGGGTCATGAAAACCAAAGTTGTTCAGAATCGTCTGAAAAGGATAACTATGCTGAAATCACAAAATTTTCTTAGTCCTAGGGGGGGGGGGTCCTCAGCGCTGACAGTCGACCCCTAGGGTGGGGGGGGTCCTCACATTTTGTTACCGGTGACAGTCGACCCCTAGGGGGGGTCCTCAACTCTGACAGTCGACCCCTGGGGGGGTCCCCACCTCTGACAGTCGACCCCTAGGGGGTCCTCACCTCTGACAGTCGACCCCTAGGGGGGGTCCTCACCTCTGACAGTCGACCCCTAGGGGGGTCCTCACCTCTGACAGTCGACCCCTAGGTGGGGTCCTCACCACTGACAGTCGACCCCTGGGGGGGGAGGGGGGTGTTCCAGAACTGTAGTTTTCCTACTACTTTTATTAGTTTCAATTGAGTTTGTCAGGGAAACATTGAAGTCAGTGAAAAACGCCTGTTAGCTTTTAAAATTAGATTTGGTGAAGAAAGAGTCAGATAATCAGTTACAGACAATAACTGATTTGTAGCCTCATGTTTTAAAACACATTAGGTAAGTTCCTAAATTGAAAACTGCTAGTTTGATATTATCAACACAAGTTATTTAGACATCATTTAACACAACTAGTTAAAAAATTCTTTGCCTTCCGAACATCCGAATACTTTCCGTTCGTTCGGGCCTCGACTTTCCTTGTATTGTGTTGTTTTATAATTTTTTTTGTATTATTTCCAAAATTATTTCTGTTCCTTCTGCCAATGTTTTTTTGTTGCATTGTGATTTATACATCTAAAACAAACACTTGGCACACTTCCATCAGTTAACAGAGCAAAATACAGCAACATTGCTTTAAAAACGTCTTCAATATCATCATACACACTCTTTTGCAAGAAACAGAAAAGTGATGCTTTTTAATCGATTCCAATGCCATCACACCACATGATACTGGTATGTAGCTGTTACAGTAACAGCATATAAATCTAACACAATCCTGCAAGACGTGAATGTCTGTATGGATGTGGGTCAAGTGTGAGCTGTGAAATTCTTCGTCTATTGACGACGGGGCGGGTAGTAAACGCAAATTCGAGCTAGATTGGCGACAGGTTGAATAAGGCTGGTTACCGTTTTTCAAAGGGACTGAGACTGACCCAATTTTTAATAGAATGAGGCTTTCGATACTATGAGTAAAGCTTTTTAAAGCAGTAGATAAATGGAGATGCGTCGGAGGAGCAGGACTAGTTGGCAGACAATCGCTTTTCAAGAATCTAAATATGTCCATTGTGTTATTATTTAATTTCCGATCTTCAAAGCCAATCAAATGATTAAATTTCCTATCTTCAATCGTGAAAATATCAACTGATATTTTATGCAGAATCAAATCAACACTTTTGAATCAAGTCTTATAAATCGACATCTAGAGATACTGAGGAAATCACAACAGAATCCAAACCATTGTATTTATCGACTGCGTATGAAACTTGTCCAACATCTGAATGAATGAACCTCTGGAGTGATTAAAAAATTGATCGAAGAAGAAACTTCGTCGGATTTACCAACTAAGTTCAAATCAAGAAATTATTCTCATAATAAAAACGTAATTGTCATCGTAGTAATTAAAACTTCTGCCGTATTGTGTGCAACAGTATTTATTCTGGGATTTGTTTATTGTGTTATTAAAATCCTCCTCCAGAAAAATTGTTGAAACCACTGATCTATTTTCCATTGAAAGTGTATTATTTGCTGAAATAAGTGTGCAACATTGCAGACCATGTCGTGATTATTTTATACTTTATCAGTTAAACAACACTAAAATGAATAATAATAATATTAATATTATTAATAATAATAATAATACTAATAATAATAATAACAATAATAACAGTAATAACAGTAATAACAACAATAATAACAACAATAATAATGGTGATTTTGCTTCACTTAAAATAAAAAAGTGGGCTAGTGGGGTGTTTGGAGTAAATTTTTCAATGGTGTGGTTTGGTCATGTTCCCTAAAGAGAAGATCTCTACATTTCAGCTAAGGACTCTCATCTGGGGGCAGAATGCGAAACATGCCAACGCCTTTACTACTCTAGTCACCCACAAATGATATTTCTTTGTGCTTTCGCAGTTCAATGCTTTCAAAAATTGAAAAGAAAAAGGGGTTTCACCGATGTTATAAGAGAATAAAGACACTGAAAGGTCGCGTACTTTTACTATAGAAACCATTGGGAAAATTAATCAAAATGCAATCACACATAATCACAATTGACAATTTGACAAACTCAGTCATGTTCAATGACATGCGCATTTCGTCGCTAGATGGCGCAGAGATAGCTGCCTTTCCCTTGAATGATGAGAATAACTTCTGTTGGTGTTGTTACGTTGCACTGCCAAATATTAAGTACTCCTGACAACAAAAATAAACCAAAAACTAAAAAAGGCCGTTGCTTTTCTTACATTCGTTTAATTTAAATCAATATTTAATGTTTCATGTGGTAGATAATGTGTGCATACCTCAAAACACCGTGCTTAAATTTATGAATGAATGACTAATACTTGAATAAAAAAAAAGAAATACACAACAAGAAATAGCTACTCTGTTGTCTCCATTTTTACCTAATTACTCGACTCCTGTTATCAACTGATTAATTAATACTCCACATTTCAAGTGTTCAACATAATCCACAGTTAATTATGACATATTTGTGTCACTTTAGCATTATGGGGAGAGAAGAGACGGCACTTACCCGTTATATGTTAAACTAATGCCTTAACCAGTGACGTACCGGAGAGAAGTTAATACGCTTAGAGTGAATAGATTCAATTTTTACTCCCGGTGTGTCAAGGTATGAGGGTTGAAAAATTTAATGGATAGCCACGCTGAATAAGTCTCTTTGTAGTACTATACAAAACGGTGACGAAATGTTCAAAATTACTGTTCAAAATGTTCCACACAAGTACATTCCTCAACAAAAGTATACTCAAAACCTCATCCTTCCTCGTGATCGTAATATGGCATTGCATGAGAAGGACTGAGTTTGTGTAGACTGAATGTAATTGTGTACTTATCTGAAACACAAATATTTTCTTTTCGAATATCTCCCATTCGTAAGTAAACTTTAACCCAAGCACACTTTTTATATGCTGTTTCTTGAATCAAACAACAACTATTCACCCATTATGTCTCATTAAATCACAATAGTCTGAAGGACGTTCTAGAGACACATCGTACCGCTATTTCCAATACTACCGCTGTTGTTATTCTAATTCAGATTGCAAATGACGGTGCAGAAATATGTGCAATGTCTTGAGCGCATAATGAAACCTAATGAGTTTATAATAATGGAGTACTCACTCATTAGACACAACAAAAAGCAGAGTTCTTTGTACAGAATAGACCGAAAAATACGTACCATTTCCAGACTGTTCTTGTTATAGTGACGTTATAGTGAACTAACCTTTATGCTGTCTACAAATCGCACCAAAACTGCTTATTTATCCAAATATAAATTACCACTTTTTGTTTCGCTTTTTGTATATTAAAATAGAAAGATCGTGTGAAAGTGTTATATTAGTTGCAGGAATATTCAAAAATTAAATTTATTTTTAGTGTTTTTTTTTCAGTACTAGGGAAAATGAGCTAGTAATAAGAAGGAAATAAGTTTAAAGAAGTGGATGCTATTTGTCTTGCCACTGGAGGTCACGGTAAGGGCAACATATATATATATATATATTCATATATATATTTACTCTTTTTAGAGTAAAGCTGGATTTTACCACATGACGATTTATCATCAAAATTTGTCTTGGGATCTTTACTCTTCGAAGAATGATCAAAGGTATTTAAAACTTTCCCACAGAAACTTTTGAGAACATTAATGCAAGAGTGTCATTTTGAATATTTAATTTAAACGCAACAATTAGATTCCTATATTATTATTATTGTTATTACTACTATTATTATTGCTATTATTACTATTGTTATTATTATTATCATCATGAAATATCAAAAAGCTATAATTCTTTGCTTACTAACGCCATTCGTAAAGAATGAAAATAACTATTGAGTGGACGATCCGAGCATACATCTGCTTTCCCGACCAAAACTTCTTTTAAGATATCTAAATTCGTCACCATTACATTTGGTACCTGTCCTATCTGAAGGTCTGTGACAAATTTACAGTAGCGAGACATTGATATATCGGGCATTATTTTGCATTCGCCTTGCATATTTACATAATATTATGTAATAAAAATGAAATATTTAAGAGTAAATTATACCCAATGTAATTTATAAAACAACATATGGCATTTATGATGTCTTGAATTTTGTTATCGCACGTGTCACACCATTGAACACACAAAATTACGATGTTACAGTGTAATTATACAAAACAATGTAATAGTTTACTGTATAATCCACCATATTGTTTACCCCATTTATCCGTAAGCAAATGGAATTGTTTCTCTTTTCCGTAGTGTATGAGGTCTAAATGTCCTATGAAGGGCCTACCTTTAGGCTCTAGCTGAAGACAGTTAGGAGACTTTACAGTACATATGTTCCATTTTAAAAATTGACACACACTTTTTCGGTTATTCGTATATTAACCATCTACAGACATGAGAACAGCCGGAGGCGAAAAAAGCGGAAATTTTTTTAAAGGGCCGAAGGCATTGATCTCTGAGACCATAAATTTGAAGCCCAAAAAAGCGGAAACAGTGGAAAAAGCGGAGATTTCTCATGTCTGCATCTATCCATAACTCAGACACTTAGAGCACAGGAAGCGTTTGAGGTTGATATACATTGGCTTAAAAAGTTAACTGTTTAGAGATGTAGTACCAAGGTCAAGTTTATCTGATGAAACTGCTTACATTAATTACACAAGCGCATAAATCTTTCACATAAATAAGGAAATATAAGTGGCAACAGGCTAATACAAAGTCCATGTATTTAATTTATCTTAGTTCCTTAAATAGGCAGTGCGTACACAACGCAGTATTATGTACACATTTAAGCATGTTGTTGTAAACATATACTTACGATAATCATAAGAGCAATTATAATTTTTTCTTTGTTAATTGTGTTTTATTGATATATATATCAGACTTGAAAGGTCTTAGTGGGGCTGCTATAATCTGTAATGTCATTGTTCTATAATAGATAAATAACTGCTAAACCCTAATTTTCTGGTCATCCATTTATTTCTCCGTATGTCGACAAGCGTTCTCACTGGCATGGATGTGCATTTAAAATGCCAGGATAATGTTTCTTGGATAGTTCTTCGAAATGATTATGTATTATTACGATACAATGTATTATTTATGTACAATGTATTAATTACGTACGCGATACTGCAAGGAACGAGGAACTCCCAGGTGTCAAGGCTGGTTATTACATTTAGGATGTATACATTTAAAACGCAATGACAGATGCAAATTTTTATATTCAAAGAAGTCTTCATCATAACTTTCTGAAAATTTTCCACATCAGTAAAATAGATGATTCCTGCAAAAGACATAAACTCAATCCAATACAAACAGGATCTCAGGCCTGGATCAATGTACTGACACCTTGTGGCATCAACATAATACACCTATTTAGCCTCCATTACAGAATCCTGTGTCATTCCGCAGTCAATGCATGGCTTTGTGACAACAGGATCGAATTCTCCGATCGAGTATATTCTTAACTTGTACAATAAGACTCGTATCAGATCTGTACGGAGCCCACAGAATCTAGACCACGCAAATGATTATTTGCTTTTAAAGGGCTCAGAATTAGGCAACTCCGCGCCATTTCGGAAAAGGCGTCAGACCAACGGTTGTTAATGTCTTTGAAATCAATATTGTATATTCGTGTCAAACAAAGTGTAATGCAGGGATAGTTGGTTTGTAACTGATAGCTAACAATTTTATTTCGCGTAATACAGTCGGGTGGGAAACGTAGTGATAAGGCTCTTATTGTTAGACTACTCGGAAGCATTTGACAGTCCAAATATACAGATATCCTGTTAGAAAAGCTACAACAGCTGAAGAAACACAATGTAATAGTCTCATGAGTATGAGTATTACTAACAGATAGATGCCAATGTGTTCGTTTCGAAGGTAACCTGTCGAACTGGTTACTAAATCTAGAAAACGTTCCTCTAGGAACATTATTTAGAGTGCTTCTGTTCCATATTATGAGAAATGCGCTTAGATCTGACGTAACAGCCATGAAGCTGTGGATTATACGACAGTGAATAATGCGAGCAATGAGCAAACATCCTGGGTGCTGCAACATCAGTTGACGAATAATCAAAGAAAAACGACAAGAACTTCATTGTGATAAAACAAAAGAAATGGTTGTTTGTTTTTAGAATAAAAACATGATTTCATTACTAAATTACTTGGTGTTTTATCTCAAATTACCTCTCCCGCATTTAACACTTCCAATTTTCAATATACACAGGTAGGACACTCCGTTTAATTATTCTGGTGCTGCTGATCAGTCATAGATTGAGGAAGAACAACTATTCGATCCACCTGTGTCACGCTTCAACATTTTGCTTCAGAATATCGATGATTTTTATCGCCGAAGATGGAGTTTAATGACGTTTCACTATCACCATACATCCGACATGAATTCCAAGGCAGCGAAATGCTCATTTCATCTTGTGGTTTCTCCTATATATATATATATATATATATAGGGGGCTCGGTGGCAGAGTGGTTAAAGACGCTGTCAGCCATGCAGTTGTGGTTCTGTAGTCCGGGTTCGAATCCCGCTCCGGACCAGGAATCATGGCAACTTGCAAACCCTCGGGGATGTCGGTGTACCTATATAGTCCTCTAATACCAAGTTAGAGTTGCATTATTGTTAGACGTATGTGCCAATAGATAGGGATTTCAGAAACACTATATGGGCATGTCGAAATTATAATAATTCTGAGTCAAAACAAAAAATTGCAGTCAATAATTATAAATATGTATGTGCGCATTGTAAACCGGTTTGAGCAGGTTGTCTGAAAAATCAGTATATAAAAACTCACTATAATATATATATATATATATATATATATATATATATATATATATATATATATATATATATATATATATATATATATATATAAAATGTGTGTGTGTGTGTGCATGTGTGTGTATGTATGTTGCTGCGTGACTATTACTCCTGAGACTATTACAATTACTAAATAATGATACGCGCTCAAACAAACAAACAACTACTGCTTTAAATCGTCAGGACAAAAACAGCTATTACCTATTTGAGGCACATATATTAAAAAGTAGAGTATAATGTAAATAAAGTACACAAACGCTGTGATAAACTGATATAGATATTTACACGTTTTTGAGAAGAATATCAAGATTTGATATTTTATCTTTAATTGTTGTCTTTATTAAAGATAAAAACATTTCCACTTTGCTTAAAATGAATGCGTGATGTCATATGCATTTTTTATCGTTCCATATTGAAAATAAAACTTTAAAATAAAATTTTGCTGCAAAACTTCGACCCAATAACCACTCGGGCACCATGACTACAAGATTAGAATAATTAGGATTCTACATCATAAATCGAACATCTAAAATTTATATTTTTAAATCGAATCAATAAAAACTGAGGTATGATAAAACTGATTAATCGATAGGCAGAGATGCAATTTTCGGTGACAGTTTTATTGAGTGTTTATATGAGAAATATGCTTACCAATTACTCGAGCAGAATGGGTGAAGGTTATAGTGTAATGGAGTGTGCTGGAGCTTTTCATACAATCTTCGAAACAAGCAAGTACTTTATAAACAAATCGATTAATAAAATATGAGACTATACAACTGCGTATTTGTCTATAAAACACAAGGGTATGAAGATCGTTTCCAAAGAAACGATTTTTAAGGATGCGTTGCTAGCCTACTTGGCTTCTGCGTAAGGTAATGTAGACCTTTCTGTGTATGCTATGGATCGGTCTAACCCCAATTTTTACAAACTGGTGCGTAAATTTCGTTTAGTGTGTTGTGCGCATTTTTGTAATCAAAATAACAGAAAATTAATTTCTCGATGGAAATGTTTTTAGTACATTCAAGATTTTGACATTGTTCACATAAAAAAGATTACTTAATTACTGATGACATTCAAAATGGTTAAGGGCTGCTTCAGAGTTGTTTGTTCATGTGGACACAAGCAAAATCAATGTTTTATACTTGATGTACAGAAGGCAATTCATTTGTCATATTTAGGATAAGTCAAGTGCTTTCAGCTTACTTAACATATTTAAATTTTGAAAGTAATTTAACTCTAAGTGGCTGGATGTTATCGGTATGTTCTTGATTTCTTTTCTTCTTTTTCTTGTGAAAACCCGAGTGCCTGCTGATGTACACGTAGGTGACATACAATAATACCATTTTTATATATTAGAAATATATCATTATATTAACGGGCTAGCTTCCGTATTGACAAATCAAATAGAACTTTTTTACAAAATATCAATATAGAGCCGTATATGCTGCTGTGTCAGCTGCAAGAGTGCCAAGGATAAGGAAAGACTTTAGTTTCGTCTATTTTCCTTATGCGGCTGTAAATATACACTGAATACAAGAAATGTCTAAAATTTAACATGTTGGTAACAGAGGAGGGGATAAAATCTTTCAAGGGCAAACATCTAAAGCAACAAACCATGATCCACACTTCTTTGATTGGTTCATTCAATGGTAGACGCATTAGAAGTTGACGGGTTGTCTCCCAGGCCGGAGAGATCGTCACTTGGAGAAGTAAAGATAGCATCCATGTTATGTTCCATCGGTAGAACACCACTTGATACTGGTTTCTCCTTAGTATATCCAGCGTTCAAATCAGCCACTGTCATTGCATTGCCATCTGCATAATCCTGAACGGGATATATTAGATAAGTCTCGGTGGGCCCTTCAGCTTCAGCGTGCGTTTCTTCTCTTTCGGGTAACGTCGACCGATTTAGGCTACTGTTAGCTATTCTTTGTTTCTTTGTTAATTTGCGTTTAGGTTTCGTATCTGCCGGATCGTCATACACTTCATCGGGAAATTCACTTCCTCCGAAGTAATAAACATCTATGTCATCTGTGTCTCTACGAGTCCAGGCTGAATACGATTTTAATTTTTCAGGCATTGGTCTTTGCTTTGTTCGTCCTTCTCGTGATGTGTCAGTAATAGGTTCTTTTCTTCCCAATAATCTATAAGTAAACAAATGAACGTCGTATAATGTAACATCAGATGCACTCAAATTGATGACAATGTTATATTAATTATTGTGCTTTCAAATGAAGCAATTGCTTAGTAATACTAATTTCAGATGTTAAAACTGAGGTTTTGACTTGCACACATAAAATATGCATTATATTGGTGTAGTATACAAGCATCGTCGTTTTTATCTTGTTGATATGAAACTTACAGAATACGACGAACCGATATACGAATTGATCAATCAGCCAATAGTGAATATTTCCTCTGCTAATTCAAGCATTATCAAATTTTGCCACCGACAAAGTAAAACAAAATTGCAAAATGACAAAAATAACTTAATGAAAAGTATTCTATAACTTCTATCACCTTAACACCGTGATTAACAGTTTTTAGTTCCTTTGGTTCTATAACCTTTAAAATTGTTCCCATTTAAACTGTTTCATAGAATCGTTTAGATACAGAAATAGTATGTTATATTTATAGAACACAGTAATGCTCCAATGATGAAGGATTTTAAGGATCAAGGAATTTTTGCATCATTCATGAAACATTGTGTTGGCATTGCTTGTAAAGATTTTTTCTATAATCAATGTATTAAGGGTTGTCTGATTGGTGCCATTGCTATATTATGTTCAGACTGTCTTTCTTAAAATTTGATATTTGATAAATAAAACATTAGCACTACTGTTAAAAGGTTTTGACATTGATAATACGTTTCGTGGTTTTAACACCCATGATCAAACAAATTACTTGCCTCTTGGTAAATGTATTTTTTTTGCTGGTATGACACCCTTTCAAAATAACAAAGGTGGTGGTGTATTTTTAACAGTTTCGTTTTTCTGAAAGGTTGCTACTGTTTCATGTTCATTATCTGCCTCCGGCATAACGTAATTTTCTGTTTCTTCAGCAATAGATACAAATAAAAGTGGGTTTGGGGGAATTACTTACATTTTATCATGTTTTGTGACCGGCTCGTGAATAAAGTAATATTCCTGATCTTCACAAGGGGTTGAAGGTAGCTGAGAAATATTCGTTTCTTTTTTTGCTAAATATATCCACGTTGTCACCAATATCAGATGGACAGAAAGTATTCAGATGTAAATTTGTGTATTTCTGTATATCAAGTCCGACTTTGAACAATTTTATTCTAACAAATGTCATTCTTTAGAAATGTAAATGATCCATACTTTCGCCCTGACAAATTAGTTTCGAGGGTGTTTGTGATCATTCAGATAATTTTCTTTTCGATGTTTTTATATTCACTGTATTTGAGAAGAGTTTTTTAGCCACTGTAATGTGTTCAACACAAGCATCCAGTCTTCAGGTAAATGAAGCACCATTGGGTTTATTTCTTGGGCGAGTTCCTATATCCATGTTTTCCAACTGTTCTGTTGTTTAAAGGATCATATCGAAGCCCAGTATAACAGTATCAAATACACGACACACCCTTGGTTCTCTAACGTACCTAAGCAAACCTCTTGCTATACCTAAATGTATTTATCAAACCAGAATATGTTGCACTGTGCTCACCAGCGGAACAATGATCAATACATATGAAATAAGACCACAATAACTTCCGCCTTCATTGCCCAATAACAGCATGGCAGCTGTACTTTTTCGATTATGTTATGATTGTTCCGGGCAATCAGTAATAAACTTGTGGCATGCTTATGTTTCCAAAGGGTTGTACAAGAGACTTGCTTAAACTTTTGCAATCAAGCACATTGTTTTTGAGAAATATGACGTCAAAGTTCAGTAATTTATTCATTTGATCGAGCGATCTCGAGATCCATTGGTGCCCCTATTTGATGCAAGATAACAAAAAATCCAATTGGCCAACCCCCAAATATTTTGATGTTTCTTGCCTTCTCAAGGGTTAGTTTGAAGGATTTAATAAAGCTTGATTCCCCAGCAATGTTGTGGAAGAAGTCAGATTTTGAAATTCTATATAGAAACATATATGTAAATTAATTGTGGTCTAGGGCCATGTCAAGCCTCTCTATTGTATAGTTACATTCTTGCTGAAGGTAAGATTACTCTTACATAAGTTTGCTTGCGTGCTTGCAAGCAATAGTAAAAAGTACATATTGCGTAGCTTAAATAAGAGAAAAGCTTTGGTACATCTTACATAGCATCTTTTAGGACCAAATGGTCGAAAATAAGATCAAAAGCGCTCTATCTTTGGCCGTTTTCGAGACTATGGTCATCTTAAGGTTTTTGATACTGACCATGACCAAAGAGGTCAAGGTCACCGAGGCAGCTCTTACATAAGGGGTGACGGTTAGTTCAGTCGGTTTAGCGTTGGTCCTGTAATAATCCTATGATCCCTGGTTCGAATTTGGCCAGGGATGGAAAGCAGGTTAATTGACCTTCGCTCAAATTGCCTCAGCTAAACGACAGCACAGAATTATTCACCACCAAAATTAGCACAATTGAGTTTTCCGGCAATCCCATTTTAAGAAAGCTTTTACATAACGTTGTTAGGGCCAAAGGGTCGAAAATAAGCTCAAAATCAATGATCTGTTCATTTGTGGTAATTTAAGCGTTCACTTTTAGGAAACCTTGGATGGTTTCCGGTTCCAATTTGCGGATGTGTTGGATATGTTTAGTTTTAAGCAACGGATTCTATGCATATATCATTCCATGCATATTGGATCATTGTTTTCAGACTATTTTTCGCTTATTGCTGAAGTACCACTACAGCAATGCAAAATGGAATACAAATCTGTGTCCTATCGGCGAACACAAACTATCAACCTTGATCAGGCTAGGATGGATATCAAAGAGTACGCCTGAAATTTCAATACCGATTGCGATGCATCATCACTTGTAGAGTCAAGGTCTCCGTTTCATTTTGGATAGGCATGCGCCACTGATTACAAGGCAAGTGATGATAAAAGAGACCCTGGTACAATGAAACGGTTGAAGCTGCCATGTTAAAGCGGAAGCAGCATGAGCGTCGATGGAGAAAAATGGATGATGATCTCACGAAAAAAATACATCGAATAGAACTTCACCAATCGCCTGGTTGAATCGACAAAAACAAAGCATTACAGTACTAGTGTTCAGGAAAATCAATACGATCAAAATGCTTTATACCGAACGTTCAATGAAATTACCAAAAAGCCTACAGCCACGCCATACCCATCAGCGAAATTACATTTTGAATGCTAAATATATTTCTATGAAAATTGAAAGAAAATAATATAACTTCGATTTCCCAGGTGTTCGATTTCGTGTTTTTTGTGAAATCTTTTAAGTTGGAGTAAAATTTATAATTACACAGCAGTGAACATCAGCGCAAATCGTGTGAAAATTATATAACCCTTATAGATTAAACTGGATCGAAATCATTTCCCAAAACAAATAAGACCGAAAAGGGACAGTACTGTTTTAACTTTGGACAATCCAGCTTGAGCTATTTTTTGTTTCTTATTAGCTGAAGATCGCGCAAGGTTTTGCGATCAACATGTGCTTAAAACATCCATTGGTTACAATTTTCTGCCGCCCGAATACTTAATGAATTTTATTTTACCAGATTGTATAGCCCTTCCTGTTTTACTAACCCCAAATTCGTTCAGAGTTTATGTCACACACGGTACATTTGTCGTCTCGACCGGGGGCTCCAAAAGAGATAAAATATCTAAAATGTTTTAAAAGGTCAGACAACGGTTAATTATATTTCAAAGTTCGTATATTGAAAATCTAAATTTCCATTTTTCTTTATCATTTCTTTATTGTGTAAATTTACAGGCGAAACCACACCTGTATCATGAAGATCAGAAAGTACGATTCGGCTTGACTCTGGCCGTATTAATAACTTTTTGGGTACTTTAACACTGAACAGGTTTATTGTGTTACTCCCTGAACAATGTTATGCGGCCCACTGTTTTATCATTCACGCATCAGATCATGTGCAGCATATGTTCTTTGCCAGTGCAATGTTGCTGAAACGCTTTTCCACATTCATTACACTTGCAAGGATTTTGTCCGGTATGAGTGCGTGTATGAACGCTAAAACCAGAAAGGTGGTAAACATCTTTCCGGAAGTTTTACACTGAAATTGCTTCCCATCAGCATGACTACGTAAGCGTACGTAAGACTACGCAAGTGTACCTTAAGTGTGAATGCTTTGACAAACTTTTTACCATCTTTATTTCACAGGAATATCAAAATGCTCATATGAATAACACGCATGATCCAAAGGCTTCATTTGCAGGTAGACGATTTGCCACAAGTAGTACACAGGAATCGCTTAGGTGCAGAGTCAGTACAACTGTGGGTGGACACGTTTATTAGGAGTGGGGAAAGTCTTTACACATGAATTGTTTATTACCAGTGTGATTACGAATGTAATAGCTAAGACTGTGTTGTCTAGTAAAAGTTCCAGGTACATTATGAAAACGGTTTGATACCGCTGTGGGTATGCATATGCACTTATTAAATTAGATATTACCAGTACTACACATAAATAGTTTTTTGGGGAAAACATATGCTTCTTAAGATTTTGATGAGCTGAAAATTGCTTTATCTCTAACCGTTTTCGAGATCATGGTCAAATTCCGGTTTTAAACAGGAAAGTTAATTTCAATGACATACCTCCTATGTAACGCCCCCAAAGGGCAAAAAAAAAAGACCTCAAAATTGCTCTCAAGGCTTACCTTATGCTAGCGTTGTTTACGCCCAAAGGGTCGATAATGTGCTAAATTGCCCTTTTCGAGATAATGGTCAATTTCTGGCTCACCGCGATCGAGAAGATCAAGGTCACTGAAATACCTCTTATGTAACCTTGCTTAGACCTAAAGGGCTTAAAAGTGTTTTCGAGATGAAATTAAGGCTTTTGACCGTGATCTCACTTGAAGGTCAAAGTCACTAAGATATCCTTTGGACAACGTTGTTTAGATGCAAACGATCGAAAAAAAAAGCTCAAAATCTCTCTGTCTCTAATTCTTTTCGATAATGGCCAACTTTCTTGACCGCTTTTTGACCTTGACCGTAACTGAAGTCAGAGAGGTATCTCTTTTGTACTGTGATCAAGACCCATTGGGGGAAAATGAGCTCAAAATTGCTGTATCTCTGTTTTTGAGATAAAGCGTCACGTGACAGTGCTTCCGTGGGGACAGTCCCGGTAGAGGTCCATCCTGGAGCAAAA
This sequence comes from Protula sp. h YS-2021, assembly GCA_949752745.1. Classification (NCBI taxonomy): domain Eukaryota; kingdom Metazoa; phylum Annelida; class Polychaeta; order Sabellida; family Serpulidae; genus Protula; species Protula sp. h YS-2021. Next base: position 5,339,182 of record OX457027.1, read on the forward strand.
ATGGGCGGCTAATAGGGAAACTTTTCAAATCAGCATGGCAGGTTAAGCTTTCATGGGGAGGCCGACAGAACCAAATGGCACATTAACAGTGAAATCCTCTTTTACTATTCAGCTTTTCGATTCAGAGCCATAATTGAAGGAACAGCAACAACATATGAGTAAAACCTTGATTCTGTGACCTTTACGGCATCGAAATTCAGGTAGCGCAAGTGAACATTTTGTGAATTCTAACTGTCAACTTATATCTACATTGGTGGGCCATGGCGCTATGAATTTGCAACATAACACTTTCGAAGATTACAGTGGAAATGACCAAATTCTGGTCAGTAAAAATGCACTTTGGATGGGTTTATGTGCTAGTAACCTCTGAATCCAAACAGTTTTGAAATAGTGAAAACAGAATTCCATCCAAGTGCTAGCAGCCTCTGGATGACGTGTATGTCTACTGCATTTAAAATTTTGTAAATAGTCAAATTTTGGCTTTCAAAGACAAGTCTAAAATTCCCCCTTTCCGTTCCGTGAATATAGTCTGTTTTGTTGCGTTAATAACTTTTATGGGCTAAATTCTGATAAAAAGGAAAATTTGTCATTGATTTACAGTAAAAATCGACTACACTGTGGTTGGTATTGTGGGAATCCCAAGATTACAATGAGGCAACAGACGGGATGTAATTGAATAGGGGTTTGTGTATTTAAATCGCACTTTAAGTATTACATGCGAAATGTTTGAAATAACCCAACCGAGGCCTCTGTCTAAGCGCTATTGATTCGTGTACTTGTTCCTTACTTACCCAGTACTCGGTGTTATCTGTGTTTAGCATACCAGTCGTGTTGCGTCGCTTAGACACTCCTCTGCTTGTAAGAAAAGCACACTTAGAAAGCCACTGTTGTGTTTCAGACAGGCTGTGTGTACTACCCTTTTTGGCAAAAATAAAATCGCTATATCTGCGGCAAAATTCGTTCTGAAAAGTTTAAGGAAATATGGATATGCTATTTGTGCATATTAAATGTATTTAAGAGAGTGAAGTTCTCTGGTGAATTCCCCCTGTCTCTAGCTCTTTTTCTCCAATCACTTCCTTCCCTTTCTGTTTCGATTGGGAAAAAATATTAAATGAAGTTTGGGGCGTTGTGAAAATCGCCCGTGAGTTTTATTTGGTAAAAAAATAAAAAGATTAAAAGTCCAAAGGTACAAGGCCAAGTGTTGTGATCATGTGATTCAAATTTGTAGGACCGGTATACGTCACATGACTCTTGGTTTGCGCTATTTCGTAATATTTGCATGCTATTATTTTCGGGTCTCAGTGTAAATACTTCGTAGCGTAAAAATGTAAAGATGCGCGCGTTAAGTTTAAGGTGTTTAAGTAAAAGCTCCCGGGTTACTTTAGCGCCTTCTTTAATTTGTTGTCGCAAAAATATACTTGCTGTAGGCTCGTAAACCACATATTAAACAAGGAATTCCTTTGGAGATTTGGAAAATAACTTCCTAAAAATAGAAACAAAGTTGAGATACCTCTCAACTAAATAGACCAACTTAGCTCATAAAAGTTTCGGGTTTGCTAAATAGTTTTTGCCCTGTATTTGTGTAGTTCTTTTTAAGGGGTAAACGTCAGAATATTCTTGAACGTTAACTGCCTTCTCCCCCAGATGTTCGTATTTGAATTTACCTTAATAAAAAGGCAGTCATTTTTGTTTGCGCCTGAACATTCTAGTCACAACTTTAAATATTTTTGTAACTGAACCAAAGTCTTCTGTTTTTCACATAAACACACACTTGAAAAGTACCATCCTTTAACTGTCTGTGAAATAACTTAATTTGGAAACAAGGCTAAAATGCAAATGGATTTTTCGTCAAAGTGTGCTGAAGCAGTATTTATTCATCGAACTTCAACGCATCAAGCCTCGTGCCAACCTATGGTAAAAGGTTGTTCACTGCTGATAGTTTTCTTGGGGTTTTGTATTAATGTAACGTAGATATATGTCGTTCAATGGTATGTTCAAATATTTCGCGTACCTATTTCACTGTGGCGTTGCGCAGCTTATTTAATATGAAACAAGGACAAGCTGTAAACATCGCCACATCAATTGTCATGTAAACCAAAACCCTCCACTGTTTTTAAGGAAATATAAATCTCTAAATTCCCCGTTAGGGTTCAGCTGTTATTTCAGATTACAGTACAGTTTAATGTTCCAAATTGGAAGTAATATAACTCCTCTTAAATCTCCAGCTTCGGTTTTCAGCACACTTTTATTTGTCTTTATGAATTCTCGAATAACTTCAGTCGTGCTAAGACATCTGTTCTATCGTTTTCATGCTTTAGTTCATTAACATCAAGTTTAAATACCAGTTTACGGTTTCCTCTGAAGACATTGCGAGATAGCTGATCGCTTTGAGTCTGATGTAGAGAGGTTTTTCAAGTTTCCGTTTTGTGCCATTCTGGGTCTGTTGGTCGGTCGGCCCCCATTTATTGATGTAACATTTAAGGAGTTAAGTTCCATAAGGAGACAACATAAGTCAGTTTTAAGTGTGAATGTACAATGTCAGATATTAAGGAAAACTCCATGGAGGGAACCTATAACTTCAATTAAGATGAATCCCAAAGAAAAAGTGAGCGTGTGTCTGTCCCAACAGAAAAAAGCCCATACTTAGCGTTTTCAGTGCTTTTAAAGATTTCAAAAGGTCTGTGTGTGACCTAACCAGCTACATGCGTGAAGTCGACAATATCCATACCGACCTCAAAGAAGTTGTGCGTCTCCTTGGCGCTCGTGACCAATTCCACCACGCATTTGATTTTTTTATAATTCATTGGAGTGCCTTCATTCAGTGTAACGAAGATGATATTGCACTATCTGATGTGAAATCGTTTGAGAAGGTTAAGTCGTCTGGGTGAGATACTTCTGAAAAACTTGAATGTTAAAATTAGAAGCATTGTTGTGGAGTCGTGTTCTGTGTTCTGTCAAGGTCAGCGCAAGTGGCTCCACAAGGAAAGAAGGCGAATGCTTCATATGACAATCATTCAAAGTTTGAAGTTTGATCTGATAGGTGTGGTTCTGCGTCTAAGGTTTGCAGTAGTTTCTCCAATAAAAGAGCCCTCGAAAGACAAATTGTTAGGTGTGTCCCCAGAAGAGAACTGTAGCGAATTTGTATAACGTCATACCTTTGTTACATGTGACGCAGAGATAAATCAGTCGAAGCCCATCAGTATTCAAGAGTTATTGCACACATTGTATTCTCAGGTATCGCTTTCTAGGCTGCCTTTACCTGAACTATTTGTTTTTACAGGTGATATATTGGACTACGAAAGTTGAAAAAGTCTTTGCATGCACTGATTTCAAATCGAGGTATACCAGAAAAAGAAAGGCTTCACTATCACAAACGCTGTTTAGGTGGTGAGGCTAGAGACTATGTTTAATGTTATCTTGTTTAGGCACTCTTTGGCATTCAATGATCGTCGATATGGGAACAGTGCAGGTTTAGATGATAACATACGCGATAAGTTAGAAGCGTTTTCAAAGATTTCGAGTCAAGACTTTCCGCTCCTACAAAAATGCTGATTACTTGCGACAGTGTTAAAATACTCTATGACTACTGTCCCAGGTCTTAGTTTTCTCATGCCCCCGAAAAATGTTGCAAGAAACGAATTTTAGTTGATCATCAGGTCAATTTTCGAAACTTCTCTTCTTTTGCTGTGTTTGTCCACTTAGTTGCAAAGGAACCTGAGATAATGAACAATCATTTAGTCATGTTAGCCGGTGAGAAAGACAACAAGGGTTCTAGTCCTAAGGGCAGCGACATGTCAAGGGCTGGCAAAACATTTGGGAATATGTCGGAGGGCTATGCATCTCATGCCACGGAAACTAACATTGCAATTAGAAATCAATCGTTTTGTTTGCGTTTTGAAAAAAAACCCTCAAGTTGGCCTATTGCCAAAAGTTTGCAAAATTCAATGTCCAGCAGAAAAATTACTTTGCTTTTTATAAGCGGCTGTGTCGTGAGTGCCTAAAGCCTGGACATATTTGCAAGAAGTGTAAAATAAACTGAAGTGTGACACTTGTGAGAGGCATCATCAAGAATATCTCCATGATAGATGTGAGCTAAAATTTGGTAACAGATGAAGTTCACAATCTCAAGCTAGAACATGGAACTTAAATGTGCAAGCGCCTCTTTTTTCACCAAAGAATCCACACAAAGCAGTTTGGCTTCCGGTTGTGATGACAATTCAAATACAGGTTGCATCTGTTCAGTCACATTCGAGTGCTACAGGGTTGACTAGAGGTGGCTTGAGTTCAATGACTGTCCCTGTCTATCTTTTCCATGTTAATAACCCAGAGAAAGAGCGGTTAGTGTATGCGCTTCTGGATAAACAGTCCGGCACGTCATTTCTTCTCGACGACATTTGCAGGTCTTTGGTGGTTTTGAGGTACAATTTTCTTTGTCGACAATGCTAGCGGAAGACAAACAGATTCGTAGTACTCGCGTCAGTGGTCTTTTGGTCAGAGTGTTCGATTCTGGGAAAAGGTAGAAGCTGCCTCCGCTTTATTCGAGGTCTATTATGCCAGCAAATTGCTCTCATATTCCAACACAAGCGATGGCCATCAAGTGGCTCTATCTGAAGGGAATGGCACTCAAATTAGTACCAGTGTGTGATGGCGCGGAAAGTTTTGGTCTGCTACTTGGATATAATTGCGACCGTGCACTGATACTTAGACAGGTAGTCGCAGCGAAAAGTGGTCTGTATGCCCAACGTGCACATCTGGGCTGGGGTACTGTTGGTGTGGTCGAGTGTTCTGGTTTGGGTTGTCCGTCTGATGGGATAGGGGTTTCTCATAGGATAGTGTGGTGTGTTGTAAGTGACTCGAAGTCAATCAAATTTGTTTCCCGACTAGGACAAGGGAAGTCTCTTCGTGATGTACTGAGTGTTTTAGGAAGACGTTGCTCAGAGTCCGGATCCCTTGATGGAGGATCGAAAGTTTCTAGATGTAATGCAGTCAAACATCTATCAAGATGACGAAAGTCGTTATGTTATGCCGTTGCCTTTCCGTGAGCAGATCGATTTGGTGAATAACCGTGTAGTTGCAGAAAAGCGACTTGGTCATGTTAGGGAAAACTTGGGTCGGGATGTTCGTTATAAGACATGGCTGAGATGATCGAGAATGGATACGCTGAAAAGGTTCCAGAGCCTCAGTTGGGAGATGTAGTTTGGTATCTGCCTCATCATGGCGTTATTAATGAGCGTAAGTTGAAAGCAGTATTTGACTGCACAGTAAAATTTAAAGGCAAGCGTCTGAACGATTTTTGCTGCAAGGTCCTTATCTGACAAATTGTTTTGGATGTCCTTTTACATTTCCGGCAGGAAGACAATGCCTTCAGTTGCGTCATCAAAAAGATGTTTTACCAATTTAGAGTCCCAAGAAGTCATCAGAATTACATGTCTTTTATATGGTGGGACAGTGGCGACACTTCTAAAGAGCCAAGTGTTTATAAGATGTATGAGCACACTTTTGGCCTCAAATCCAGCCCTTCTTGCAGTAATTTTGGTCTTCGTCAAGCTACAAATGATTTGAGAAACAATTTGGTTCGGATGTGAGCAATTTCCGTAGTAATCACTTTTATGTTGGTGATGGCTTAATTAATTTACCAACAGTTGGGCAGTCAGTTGGTCTTATTCAACGTTCTGCCGATTTATGTGCTAGAGTAAACCTGAAGTTAACCACGTTTGTCTCAAATTCGAAGCAAGTGTTGTCATCCCTTCCTTCTGAGCAACGGCTTAGTACAGATAGAGTTGATCTTAGATTTGAGGACTTAGTCATCGAGCGAGCGCTCAGTACTGAATCGTACATCCAGTCGGATGTATTCAGGTTTAGAGTAACCCTAAAGCAACGTCCCACGACAAGACGTGGTTTACAGTAGCTTCGATTTATGACCCTTTAGGCTTCATCGCACCCTGGTAAACGTATTTTACAGTGCCTTTGCTGGTCTGGAGGTGACTGGGATGATCAGATATCGCCAGAGTTAGACGTTCGGTGGATGCAGTGGTTGAGTAGTCTATCGGAATTGTCGGAAATTGAAGTGCCGCCTTGCGTCAGACCGCAGGGTTTCAAGGTATCTGAAGTTCAAATGCATAACTTTTGTGATACCTCGACTTAGGCTGCTGGTGTTCTAGCTATCTCCGTTTAATATATAGTCATGGGGTAGTACAGTATCCTTGCTGATGGCAAAGTCCAGAGTTAGCCCAAATACGCCCTATCACTGCTCCGAGATTGGAGTTGAACACAGCAGTTCTGGTTGTAAAGACTGCGAAGGTCTGGTTGTAAAAACACTGAACTTGAGTATGTAAACACGAAACATCATTTCTAGTGTGTTAGTATCTTAGGATATATCGCAAATACCAAGAAGCGTTTTCATATATTCGTCTCTAATCGTGTGGCTTATGTTCATTCCCAAACCTCAACGGACCAATGGCATCATGTGCCAGGTCGATTGAACATAGCTGATATTGCTTCGCAAGGGTGTTTGGTGAAGGATGGTAATCTAACTAGCTGGTTTTGTGCTCCCAAATTCTTTAGGGAACCAGCTCTGACTACATCCGTGCGCAATATTTCAGCTACACTGATATTTCAGAATGGGAGCTAACTGGATGATAGGTCGTTGTGTGTGTTCATAGCAGAGGCTTTTTCCATCATGAATGGTCGTCCACTCACGTTACAAACATCTCAGATCCCAACTTTCCGGAGCCACTTACGCCAAACCATTTGTAAAATGAAAAGCAGAATCATAGTTTCTCCTCCGGGTGATTTTCGGCTCGATGATACGTTTCATTGAAGCGCTGGAGAAGCGTACAATGATTAGTTAATTAGTTTTGGAGTCGTTGACGTTCCGAGTATGTGCACATATTGCAAAGTAGGTCGAAATGGCTTCGGTTTCGTCGTAACATGACAACAGGAGATATAGTTCTGATCACAGAAGATCAAGTACCTAGCAATTTATGGCGTTTAGGTAGGATTGTTGAAGTCTCTGCCGACAGTCGTAGACATTATAAGTGTCATGTTAGTCATAGGTGACAGAGAATTGGATCAATCCGGTAAACGTGTGAATAAGACGTCTTACCTGGACCGTCCAGTACATAAATTAGTATTATTGGTCCCTTCGGAAGGGAAAAAGTAGGGGTAAGTTCCCCGCCAAAGATTATAAACATAAGGACAAAAGTTCTGTCCAGGTCATGGAGCAAACCAGTCGACGTACTCGCATCATTGGAATGGCGTTCCACTCTTGCCTTGTGATGTCTGCCAGCTCTTCTAATGTCGTATAAGGCCTTACTCTTTTATACAGTGATCGCTTTAAATGCGCCTACATATGCTCAATAGGGTTGAGGTAGGGCGATCATTACATTAACTCCACTGGCTATATGAAGTCACGCGTTGTCGCGCTGCAGCAACATCTGGACCAGAACGTCCCGCTAGTGGCATCACACATGGATCAACTACCTCATCAATGTATCGTCTGGCATTTAAACTGCCATTGAGAACAATCAGTTCAGTTTTCCCCAGTCTGCCGCTCATGCCTTCCCAAACCATGATGCTGCCCCTGCCATAGGCAGTCCTGGGCTGTACGACGTTGGGATGGTGCCTTTCGCAAATACGGCGCCAAATCCGATGCCTTCTATCCGTGTGTCTCAGGCGGATCAGGACTTCGTCAGTCCACAGAACAATCTATCTTCCATTCTGCAAGCGCCACATTCGATGTGCATGTGAATTTAATTCCTGTTTAACCACAGGTCGACAAGAATGAATACCACGGAGTCTGAGTACGTGATTTATCGTTTTGCATGAGATTGGTCTGGCCCCACGTCGAGCTGCTCCTCGCAATTGCGTGTTAAATTCAGAACCTGTCATAAATCGGTTTTTCAAGCTGTAGTCGGGATACAATTATCCGTGCCCTCGTCCGTTACTTTGGGACGGCCGCTCCTGGGTAAATCCTTAACCTCATTTGTCAGTTGAAACTTATTCATTAATTGTGTTATCGTCCTGACACTAACCCATATGTCGTTTGCGACATCGATCTCTCTCTGGCCAACCTGGATGCGGCCCACCACAATGGCTCTTTGTTTTTCATTTAACCGCATGTTAACAAGTGATTATCGAGAATAGGAGAGCTGAGGTAAATACTGTACATGATGGAGTACTTTGAATTTTTATTAAAACAAAAGGAGCAATCACCCGCTTGACCACACACAGAAGTCAGACAGTAGATAAAACATGTTCCCCTTTTCAGCGAGGGTGCCCCTATTCCAAGACCGGCTCTGCGTATATTGTGTCAGTTAGAAAATTGATTTTTGGTCTAAAATGAAGGGAAATGGTCACTTTATTTTTAACATCTTAAGTTCAAAAACAGATCCCAATCTCCCACCTGGACAGAACGCTTGTCCTTATGTTTAGAAGTTACTGAAGTTATTTTGCACAAATGCAACGTATTTGGTGTACGTAGGATACAAGCAAATTATTGAAAATAATATGCAATGTTGTGTAGATTGTTAGTGTTGCATGTGATATATTAAGTTGCCATTGTTTTATTCAGTTTTGGATTAACAAAGTATCAGGGATTAAATTTAGTTATCTGTGACATACTTACTGTTGACGCATGTTCGAGTTGATTGAAAATTATTTGTTATAATTTTGAGGAGCCATATAACGAATGCAAGTGTGTTTCAATGTTCGCACTGAAGTTGTTTTGAAAACGGGCTTTTTAGGACGTGTTTATTTATTTTGTGTGAAATTATAAGTCGAATGCTTTTACCCGGGCTACAAACGTGCTGCATGTGACTTTGTATCACTGAAGTGTTTTTCATTTTCTGGGCTCAGTTGTAAGTTAGTATAAAATGCCTTGCTGCTTTGAATATCATTGGCTAGCAACAGTTGGTAAATGTATAAATCTTGTACTTTTTATTAAATTATGTTGCACAATTAGTTATGTAATTCGAAGTTCTGTTGTACTTGTATTTTTGCTCTTCGCCATATGAGTAAAATGCCTTTACACCAGTGGAATAATTGTGTTGACTTTTGTCTATTAATTTTACCTGTGTTTCGGACATTGTTTAAGCTCAGTCATCTTTCGAAGCTGGTCCGAAAAGCAAGGCGCTCATGAATATCAAATAAACATCATAGCCCACGTTAGGCTTGAGTTAATGATCCACTTCATAAACTAAGTCATGTCATTGATAAAAAGTTAATAAAATTCATGACATCGTTTCGGTTTTATATAAGAAGCTCTATACAATATGATTCACAACAAAACATGATATATGACCGTGAGACAGGCTAATGCCGACAAAGTGATACATCAGGCCAGCAGCTTTAAGTACACCGAGCCATGCGTTTCCTTATTAACTATATAAGCACATATACAGCAAGTGATTGGCTTCTGTGGGAAATTCAATGCACATGTACAGGAAAAGACGGTGAATACTTTAAGTATAGTTCACAATGCAGAGGTGCCATAGTATTTGAACTTCACTGGATTTATTTAAATAACGACGGGCATGGCTCTGTTATTCCCATCCTCAGCACAAACCCGTTCAAATTACGGGAGTATAAATACAGGCAGCCTATCGGAGGAGGAAACAGAGAAGTCTAATTTCTTTAGGATAATGTCTTTAACACTTGAGTTGGGACGAGAGCAGATCATGCATTACGTACTGAGACGGATAGCACCTACTTCAAACCTTGAAAATGAGCTCAGGCGACGAGGAAAGTTTTTCCATCAGCTGAAATTAAAAAAGAAGCTTTCACAAGAGAAATATGATATTCTGTACCCACCATCAGGTGGAATTATAGCGAAAGATAGAGTGGATTTGGGACTTTGGTATACTCTTGCCAGAAATCTCAAGAAGCAGAAATTCGATTGGGGCTACTATGAACACAATCCCCCTGCTGCGCATGAAACCGATGCCACGCATGATGTGGTGCGCATCCGAAATGCTAGGAATTTTCTTGCTCATTCGAATACATCCTGTTTAAGCTCGCGCGAATTTCGGCGCATGTGGGACGAAATCGCCGCTGCCATACTTCGCCTAGATCCAACACAAGAAACCCAGAATGCTATAAATACGTATCGCGATTGCAATCTTGACCCAGGGGCAACACAGCGGATGCACTTATCCCTTAAGACGGATGCACTACAAGAAACTGAGACCTTATATAGGCAGGAAATAGGCAAGAGGAGATACACAATCATCGGCTTTGTGGTTACAATTCTGATTCTTACTGCTGCCATGGGGAGTCTTGGATACGTGCTTTATAGCTATGGCCGCACGTGGCAAAACTGTGCAGAGAACTTAGTGCCTATTCAACTAAGTGAGTTTGTATTTTTAAATAAATTTGCGCTTTTGTTCTTAAAAACATATTTGTTCAATCGATATTGAACGTAATTACTGAAATTGACCAGTGCAAAAATTTGAAAATGCTGTCTAATTAACACTACTGACAGTATAAATAATAATGGAAGCAACTGCAAAAATAACGTATTTATTAACATCACAAGAAAATATCCAATGACACTTGATAAAGAAACAGTACAACAAATTGATGGCCTTTGATAGGCTCTCCGAAAACGTATACAAAAGATGGTTGAAGTAATGATTATTCAACGTTGTCCTTGATGCACGAAAGCTTAGAGTAACCATTATAATATTTGTAAAATTTCAGTGTGGTTAAATTTTCGTTTTATGCAGATGATGGAGCTAATTTAAATTACATGCCGCGAAAGGGTTGGGGAGCCCTACCCCGGTCAAGCAGTCGAGGTCCATTTCCTCAGCCTATACGACCTCGCACATTAGTAATCATTGCGTCATCTGAACAGATCGGCAGGTGTTCTTCTACAAGCGATTGTTGCTACATGGTGAGGAACATCCAAAAATTCAATATAAATGACGGTTAGTGCATCAAGTGCTTTATAGTTGCACGATTTAAAAATCAGAACACTGTATAAATTGTTCTGCAATATTTAAAATATTAGATTAAATATGTTGTACAGCTATACTTAAACAAACATGCCTAACTATTTTACATATTTATGGGACAGTTATGTAAGACTTCTTGACACTGATAGATAGATTATTCTCACTGACCGATATTCAAATATTTTGCGTCAATTTATCATACGTTTTACTGACATACACATACAAAGAAAATTCAAAGGGGTTTAGAGTCCGAAATTTTTCGCCTCGAAAATATTGCGTTATTTTAATGTATATGACAAATATGCTCATTTGTTGATTTGTTAGAGACAGTTATATCTAATTTGGCATAAACATTCAAACTGACATCTATTTCTCACCTATATGGGTAACTGTGATTACGGTACAATTGCATTTAAGGCTATGCAGACATCTGCTACAGTTTTCTCATCGGAAATGACGGTGTCATATACGAAGGGAGAGGCTTTAATGAGGTTCCTGCAACAGCACAAGGCTGGAACTTAGAATCTATATCCATCGCTTTTATAGGCGAATACACCACTAGTCTGCCTTCCGATGATGCACTGAGTGCGGGAAAACAATTCCTGCAGTACATGGCGGATCAAAGCAAGTTATCTTGCCCATTCGTTGGGCTCTAAATATCAATATTCGTGTCATTAGTTTGAATGTTAGTTTTGTTATGAACATATGGCAAGGAGCTATCAAAGCGTGTCATTTGCACAAAAGAAGTATGATCCTTTATTAAAACGAAACTTAATTTAAATTTGTCAAGCTGGCCAACGTTTGTCAAGTTGATTCGTTGAGGATAATTAGATTAATAACGTTAAAGAAAAGACAGCAATGGTATAAATTTTATAACTGCCTTTACCATTCACTACTTAGTTTAAGTTTAATATACATAGATTAAAGTAAAATACAAAATAAAAACTTTGCAACAAAAGTTTTAATATTCAGTATTAATATTTACATTGAATACGTAATATTATTTTACTTGAAAATGTTATATACAGTGAAGTCTTTTTGAAATTGGAAAATAACAGGACAAAGTGCTTCAAAACCTTAATTACCAGATCTTCCTTTCTTACAAATTAGAAAAGAAAAATATAACAAACAATGATATCACAATTACTATGTTGCAGACATAGTGAACAGCAATTTCACCTTATATGGTTTGTGCCAAGTAAGACCTTACCCCGATGTTCCTGGACTGGCGTTCTATAAGGAAATACAAAATTGGAAATCAGCAAAACCTGGTTACACATGGCAATGGGTTCGAAATTACTTTATATGCATTTAAAACCAAAACTATTATATAACGTCAAAATAATATCGTTAAAACCTATTTTTAAATTAAGTTTAAGTCACTAGCAATGCTGCAAAATAAAATTTCAAGCAATACATTTGAACTAAAAATGATTATTTCAGAGACCACGTGAAGGATGGTGCCGTAAAAGTTCTTCAGCGGAACAGCCTCTTATATAGTCGGTGCTTCCAAAGAAAGAGACCTGGTCATCGATAGCACGCTTTAGGTGAATCTGAAGGAATATGTGTTGAAACGTTTTTCATCACAAATTATTCCTTTTTGTAACTACATATGTGGCATATTGATTCCGCATGCGTGTCTTTTGGGTGGTTTGTTTTATGCATATAAACATGATTAATTTATATGTTATCATGTATATATATGTAAACATGCTAAAGTTTCATGTATGAAGAAAGTTAACATTATGTCTCCTTTTGCAATGCAATATTCTCAGTTTTTCCCCATTTTACAAAACCTTCGAGGGCATTCCAAAAGAATACATCTTTCCCAATTTTACATTTTTAATGTACTTTTTTTACAAATCAGTTGTTAGTAACAGGACTTAGTAATTTGTTAATGTTACCACTGTTTTACAATCTTAGACTATTTATCGACATTATGTACTCAGTTTTTACGGATATGTTTATAACGTTGCCTTGTTTTTTTATTTGTATTTAATTTGAAAATGAATTTTTTAAACAAAATATGGACAACGAGTCTGAAATAAAATCTATGTATCTATGTATCTATGCATCTATGTATCAATCTATCTAACTATCTATTACGTTATTGCCTTTGTAACACGTCAACAAATTCATCACGTTGCGTCATGGTTATGGACTTGTATTCTACGTTATGGAGTTTTGTGGGTGTGTGTTGGCCCAGGAACTATCGTGTGCATGGTGGTACAACAAATGATATATTTGAACGTATACAGTCAGACAAATGTCAATAATTAATTATTAACTAACAAATTATAAAGTTTATTGATTATAGTGAAAGATACATACGAATATCTGGAGCTAAATGCATTATGTCAGAGCAGCAAATTAAGCAAAAAGCATGAGTAATTAACTAAATCCCTAGAAGTAGTCATAATAGGCAGTAAATAAGCAGTAAATGTCTACATACAGCCATAGTAAGCAGTAAAGAAGTAGTAAATACCTAGAAACAATCATAATAAGCAGTAAATGCCTAGAATCAGTCGTAATAAGATGTAAATAAGCAGTAAATGGATAGAATCAGTCACAAAAAGCAGTATATAAGTAGTAATTGCCTAGAAGCAGTCATCAAAAGCAGGAAATAAGTAGTAAATGCCTAGAATCAGTCACAATATCGTGCCTAGTACCTATAACATCTGCACGCTTCGTAAAATAAACAAACAGCAGAATTATGGCTTGCTCTAACTTTGATTTGGCTATCTCACTTGAAAATATTTAATATTATTTACTTGTTCAATTTCCATGAATAAATTTACTTAATGGAGTTCATTTGTGAACCAAAAAGTAAAGATTGAAATTTTATATTAAATGTTAAAACGCTAAATTTAACAAAATAAAGCCAAAATATACGATGACTGGATAGACTGCCATTTCTTACTGTTTAAGAATTTTTCACAGATGACTGGTTTCGATGTTGTTTATTGTCATCTTGTGCCTGAACAAAACACTGGTTGTTCAATGTCTAGCTGAAGCAGGGGTTCTACGATGTTGTCCCAAAGTCGTTCGGCCGATTTTCTCGGCATAAGTCGTTTGGCGTGACTTCAAATTGGTTGCTTTGGCTATAGTGCGGCGAAATGGTGATGTGGTAAATTTCCAAAGATTTGCGATTTATGAAAACTTATTACTCATCTAAACTAAATTAGGTACACGTGTGATATGCTTTGTTAAAAAATTTGTCAGAAAGATGTCAACGTACAAGAAACTGACTAATTTGCCTTGTCTACCTGACCATGCCCAATTCAACCAATTGCAATCAAAAATTGTCAAAACTTGTCAAGCTTGTCATTAATTCGTCATGCTAACTTGTCAATTCAGAAACGCGTCAATCTTGTCAGTTTGTCACAAGTTCGTCAAAACTGCGTGAAATTGTTTGATGAACCTAAACTCGTAAGCCCGACGTTGCCTAGCTCAATAATGTAAATTTGTCAAAAATTTACTCTTTGTCACAGGCTGGTCATTTTTAACAACTATGTGTCAAATCCTAATTTGCAATTTGCCAATATCTTGTCACAAATTCGTCAAAATATATCTGACAAGTGATGACGAACTATCTAAATAAAGACAAAATTTGACAAAATTATTACGATTAGAAAGAATTTAAATAAACACCATCGTCTGGGACATTGTGGATAGCCAAGTTCTGGTTAATCAAGTAAAATAAGAATGTTCAGGGACATTGCTACCAACAACAAACATTAATATCCAATCATACAAGAATGTCCAGTGCACGCCAACATCAGTATACCCGAACATGTCAAATATTTTTATTTGGCAGTCAATGCCGCTTGTTTTCGCAAACAAAAACAAATGTGTACACCTCCCCTCTCCTGCCACCCTTTTCCACCGCTTGCCTCTCCTATTTACAAAATTTTATTTTAACAATTTTGTACTATTTCAGAATTAAGACTTATTTATATAAATATGATATCACCAGACGTCGGACTACATAAAACCTTTATCCCGTTTCTGAAGGGCGTGGGAGGAGGGCGGAGTTACGCAACCTGACTTGTGGGTGTCTTAATTTTTACATACGTATCAGTTACTGGTTTAGCCATGTGGAATGTACTACTTTAAATTGAGCTTATACTCTACGTCCTTTTTATCGAGTCTTGAAGGTGGTCATTGCAAAGATTTACTGTAAATCTTTTTCATACGCTTCACGACAAGCAGGGTTTACTGTTTGTCTTTTCTTCTAATTCTGGAACGGGATCTTTTAAAACAGGTTTTACTATACGTCTTTTTATCCGGATTTTGAAAATTGTCGCCAGTAATGGTTTTTACCATAGTCGCTTTATCCTAGAGATGGTCGCTACATCGCCAATGCTCCATTTCAATGTTTTTATGATAACTCCCCCAACCACCACTTCCATCTAATGTCGGCACGCATCTAAGCGCAACACTGATCCTATTTCCCATTCACTGTATGGAACCGTACCCAAAGTGTACTTATATCGGCGATATATATCTTGGCTCAGAACATTCTCATCGAAAGAAAAAGCAAAGCAAGGCATCCTTCTTAGCAATTACACCAAAGTTTTGCGACAAGTATCCAAGGACTCAACAAGTGTTTTTTTAAGAAGACTCACCTGAGAACCGTACAGATTAAATGGAATAGAAACCGATTAAAATTAATGAAGGAGAAACATTTTGAAACGTGGCTCGTAAAAAATTTAAACAATCAAAAGGTATACTTCAAGAGAGGACTCCCACAATACTAGCACCAAACACTTGGATGCTGCTATTTGACAACCGCGATGAAGGTCACGAATAACATAATAATATTCTTAGTTAGGGGCCTTTTACTCCTTTCTGCAGTTGATATTTATGTAAAATTATATCATTAAAATTCTTGTATTCTTTTATTTAATAACTGGTATCATCTGTATATTTACTGATTCCTGAAGTGATGACTGAAGTGGGTTTCTTTTTTGTTTCTTTAAAAGATTACGTTTGGAGGCGAAATCCTCGCCAGACCTGAAATTCCCGGGTGAGTCCTTTCACATAAAATTGGTCAAGTTGATGAACAAGTTTCTGACAATTTTATGACAACTTTATTACAAGTTTTGCAGTTTTGTAATATGCAATATATTGCACATGGTGGTTTACTTCTGCAGGCGCATGCTACAGATTTTGATACCATCATGTTTTATTATATTAAATATTAAAATAATCCAATCCATTCACTTTTTTAACTAAATGTCAATAGGTACACAATATACATTATTCATTGGAACAATGGGTGACAATACAATTTTCACAAATTTCACAAGCATCACAACTTATTTCAAACCTGTAGATGATGTGATATGTCCACGTACGTTATTGTTTATCGAATAAACAAATTTTTGAGACGTGATAATTTGAAACTTCTAGTAATGTTCATAAACATCTAAGAAATCTCAAGAAGAATGTCCGCGTTTCCTTTGTTGTTTTGAAAATGATGTGACGTCATGGTGACGCATTATTTGACAAATCTGTGACAAGTTTACGACAAGGCAGCAAGAAGTTTTTGTCATGGTGTGACGAGGCTTTTGTCAGAAACTCGTAAAGATCCTGACGAGGTCAAGCTGACAATCAACTGACAAGTTTTGATAAACCAATTGAAAACTGTGATGAGGCAAAATTATGTGTGTCGACCATCTCTAGCGAACTGTGTTTGTAAGGCTCTCTGATGATGTGCGCTGTGAAAGAATAGATAATTTTTTCATTCGTTGCAGCAATGTACAGTAATTCATCAACGGTTTTTAACACTTGACAAGCCTTTGAATTTGTGCGAGCAAAATTCGTCCTTTTTTTCCTTCTTGACAGTTTTTCCGATTTTTTGTGTCTTATTCTTCTCTGACACTATGGGCCCTACGACCATGAAACTTGGGACTTATGAAGAGCTTGATCTGAACATGTGCATGTCACTTTTTATTTTCGTCTTTGATTTCGTTTTCTTTGTTAAAACGCCATATGAAAAGAGTGTATTTTTGCAAGTAAATGCGTAGCATTTAACCCACATCACACACAGTTGCTCAGTGAGCTTTGTGCGAGCTCTCACTGAGTAAAAAGATAACAGGGCGTATGCCTGATCAGTCAATAAAACCTTAAGTCAACAAGAACCAAACACTACTCCACTTATAAGACATATTCAAGCTGTATTGTTTGGAATATATTATTCAAGAAATAACCCACTGAAGGAAGTAGTTTTGCTTTTAAATTTTTGTCAAGTGTTTACATTTCGCTAGCGAAGTGAGGTTCTAGTTTAACTATCGAATTGTGCGCAGCACTAAGTTGTTCTGAGCTAATATTACACAGTTTACAGTGTTTTACTATGAAAAAGAAAACGTAAAATGATTATGTGCAGCAGAGACATTTTAACGCTCGAATATGCCAGTTTCTTCTCAATGGCTCAAGCTGTAATTACAGTATAGAATATTGTTTTTCATTGTCAGTTTGACCAATCGAATCAAAACTAGAAAAGACCGCGATCTCCAAATTGGGGACCAGCTTAGATCGAAAAATCTAAAGTGAAGAATTTCGACTTCGCGGGCACCAAAGTGCCGAAATTGACTGTTGTTGTGGATTAATTTATCATAGAGCCTTTCAGTGCAAGACTTTAGCACGTGCACTCCGCGCGGTTCTAGTTTCCTCGTGCAGAACGTAACCCATTGCATTTCGCACACCAGACGTTAATGTGCAATAAGCTTCTTAAGGGTTAACATCGCAAAGATTTGTCCTTTTGGTACCAAACTAAGGGAACAGCGACCAGTGCACACAGAGCATAAAAGCACAGGCTTATGTTGCACACTTTCAATCGACACCATAATTCCCCCAATAACCATTTTCATTTTATTCTTATTTCTGAAACGTTTGTGCAAACATAATCATAATTCGTTGTCAAAATTTCGAAAACAAACAAAACCAGATGATGGTGACAAAAAGAGATGTAACTGGGTCCGGGTCTTGAAGTTGCTCACTACACAAGTTTCACTGTACTTTTTTCGGGCCTGGAAGATGGTCAACTTTATCGCCTTTATCGGTTTCAGCGTACCTCGTGTTATCTATATATATGGAAGGGGCCACGGATTTCCTTCTTTACTTAATTTTTCTTTGTTAACCGTTATCCCCCATACTACCTTGTCTTCGTACATTTCCATCGGACGAAAAACACTAGAAAGGCATTCTTCATAAATGCACAACAGATGGCTCACCTCGGTAGGAAAATGCGGGAGGGGGAGCATTTTAGTGCTAAAATGATGAGCTGCTTGTGATAAAAAAAATATATGATTACCAACTTTGAAAGTGAAAAATACCTCCGTTTTCTGGAAACAACGCCATTACATAATCACTTTCATTAACAGCTTGGCAACGAAATAAAAGCAAGTTTGCGGCGAAACAAAATAATAGCTTCAGCTCCTGACTCGTGAAAATTCCATTCCATTGTCTCGTAGACAGTGGCGGCATAATGCACCACAGCGAACACACACCCCTGACTGAGTGGCATGTTATGTAATAGCTGTAGATGGCGAACACACAACATGAGCAACCACAGGCAGCATAAGAAAATGCCATGGATCAATAGTAACGCCGTTACTGTTTTCAAACAGTCTAAAGAATGCAGGAACACTCGAGAATCTTCTGGAAAACGCTTAAATCATTAGTGTAGTTAACAGCAAAGAGCAGACAAAACCACGAAAGCTGAGGTTGGGGGAACTAATGGGAGTAGTGGTGACGTCGCACACCTTTCCCAATTTACCAAGCGGGTTTACTGTTGCCAAGGAATATCTACACGAGGTTTGAAGTCCACCTGAGTTTCCTCTATCGAGGTATTTTGATCAACACCAGATTTCTGCGTAATGGCGCCTTTCTTAATTTCACTGCACGCGTCAAAAGTTGAAACAACCGTCCGATTGACTCAATGCATATCCATACTGAATTTTAAGTCAACATGACTTTCCGTTAGCAGGACATTTTGCACACAAGATCGTGTTCAACTCATATTTTTACGGGGTGACGTCATGTGCCATTTTCGTTCGTTGTACTCGCGACAAAGTTTCACAGAATCCTTCGATTTTACCAAGTAAAAAACCACCGCTTTTTTAACTTTCTCCAATGTTGATCGGTTGAGATGATTACATGATCCAAGGAATTTAAAGTCGATATGACTTTCCGCTAGCAACATAATTTGCATGCAAAATCTATTTCAAAATACGCACATTTTAATGGTATGATGTCATACGCCGCGCTCGTTCGTTCTATACTTGACACAATGTTCTAGACTCTTTCTGACCTTCCGTGCAACAATCGCAACATTTTTTAACTTTCTGCGATGTCCAGTGCCTGAGACGTTTCGAACACAAGATTGTTACGACATGACGTCTGACGCTTGCCCTAATAACGTAACATACGTGAAAAGTTGTCAGAACCGTCCGATCTCCCCAAGGTTTGAAGGCTATCCGACTTTTCTTTCTCTAGATACCTTGCGCATATTTCGTTCATCACAACAGACGGACACACACACACGTGCAGGCACACATACAGAGGCACGTAAAACATACAAAAACTATAGGTTTCTTCTCAGTCTGAGACATATTTTAATCAAAACAAAATAGATGTAGAAAAGGGGAGAGGGCTATGGTCAACAGTTCTCCGTTTAATTTTGCATAGCTATTGTTGGAAAATATTTCTTCCATGCGAAACTTCGGAATGATGGAAGTCGGAGAAGGTACCTGGATGTCTGATCTTAAAAAAGGAATTTATACAGAAATGGATGGGTCAAAGGATAACTCGTTAGCTCAGCCAAAAGCAAATTCAGTCATATAACTATAAAATCCAAAGAATTTAAATATTTTAAATCTCTCTTAATATTATATTTTATTATGTTTCAAAATTTGAGTTTAATGTCCAGAGACAATTCTCAGCCAAAGAATGACTTAATTGCAAGTACAGATAAACACGTTATTATACTACTCAGAACAGTATTTGTAAATGCACATACAACGACAAGTCTACTTTTGGTTTTTTCTTGAAATTTAAGGAAATTCTTATGGTTTTAAAACATTTGTGTGGTATGGTTTTAACATAGCTGCATTGCATTGCAAAAATGTACTTTTATCTGAATTAGCTAATCTCTGAATCCAAAGAAATCATCGTTTATTATACATAACACTCATACTGCATTATTACTGTTGTTAAATATTTATTTAGTTCTTCCGAAACATTTACTCCGCTTATTATGTGAAATTTATATGATAACGCACGTATATGATCTATTGAGAAAAAGGGAAGTGTTTGCATCAAATAATTTGCACAAATGCTTATAATAATTTGTTTACTTATTACATAAGCCTTCTTTGGTTTTAATATTCATGTCAACTTTCGAGGTCTTCATATTTTTGTGCGAAACACATAAAAACACGACGGATCTATTGGAAAATTACGTTATTGTCAATTCGTCAAGATGTGCATATCAAATATGATCTGAACATGCCTTTGTGTGGCACTTTTGAATGTGAAATTCAAGAGTTGATCTGAACGCGTTATTGTTTGGTAGTTTGGAACCATATACGCTCATTCCCACGCGCTTTTGTTTGTATTTTGAAATCGTGCCGGTTGATGTCAACGCGTAAAAGTGTTTGTATCAAATTCATTTCAGAATGTGTATATCCAATTCGTATCGTATGATACCAACGCGGAAGGTGAACACATATATTTCACTATGGTTTATTGTTATATCAGGGTTCGCGTTGGCGGGGTTTTTGTCCACGTTTTGGGCATTTTTTTACGAAATGACTCACTTTTTCGGAACCCACCGAGTCACTGTGACTCACATTTTTAAAACCCACCGAGTCACACCTTGGAAAGAAAACATATTGTAATAATTAAATTAACTATATTTTTTGCAGTGAAAAAGTCAGCCAAATGTCAAAATTATACACACCACATTTTCGTTTTATTGGGTCATTATATAACCATCGGACACCTCTTAAGGTGTCTTTTTGGAGAAAATGGCGCCAGTCTAAGTAAGTTGCATTTCAGTGTTTCTCCATTCAAAAGAAACACCGCTATTTTCGCGGTTGTCTTACTTGATTTTTTATTTTATAAGCTTCAAGTTTAATTCAATGTGTTTCCGTCACAGCGATTTAATGAGATGAAAGTAACAATACATCATTAAAACAACGTCAAAAATCGTCTCTCTGATGACCGACTGAATCAAATTCTTCGTGTGTCCGTAAATGGTCCAGATTTTGAATCCTTTGACTACACCAATGCAGCAAGAAATTTCAGGGAAATCAGAAGCCGGTTAAAGTTAAATATGGAAGAAAAAACGAACATATTTTCGCGAATTTCTTGAAGATTTGCTTTTGTTGTTCGATTAGCACACTGCAACAGTTTGAGTTAAACGAGATTAGCTATGGACCCGTTTAAAACGAATTATTTGTCAATGAAGTCGCAATCTGTTTTATCATTCCAGTATTATTCATTATTGGAATCCAATTATTTCCGTAGCGCAGTATTTAATTTCGGATTTTTTCCGTCATATTATAGCATAGCCATTGCATAATTGTGTTCAGAGTAGGCATAGCAATTACTTTTGTTTTTAAAGCGTTCAAGTGTTTCAACGTTAAATAAATAATCAAGTTTAAAAAGTGTTCTTATAAGAAATAGCGCCGTTGGGGGAGGGGTATGGGATGGGTGAGGATCAAGGGGGGGGGGGGGGGTATTAGAGGTGTCGTTGCAGGATGTTGTGACTCAGTTTTCTGGACCCAACTAAGTCACACTTTCCTTTTTGACTCACTTTCCTGAAAACCCAGCGCGAACGCTGTTACATATTATATTATTTATATATATATATATTATATATATGTTATATATTACATATAGGTTATGTATTATATCAGCTTTATCTCGGTTCAAAACAATGCATACTGTTGAATACAACTGGCTCATGGTAGGGATAGTGAAATAAATAAAATATCATGAAAATACGAGATAATCTGGAGGACAATCAAAAATAAAGAAGAAACAAATAAAAACGAGACAGACACACACAAAGCAATCAAGATTATATTTTACTACTATTGCTACGACAGTCAAACAGTTTCAACAGCACTAGTTAGAATTTGTTTCCTTTTTTACGGCAGCTTTCTGGAATTAATCAGAAAGAGATGTACGATAATAGGATATTCTGAAGATTATTATATTTTTTAAAAGTGCTTCTTAATACACATTCCGTATGTCAAAATGTGCTTAAACTAAACTTCACATTTAGAATGAAATACTCAAAACCTTAAAATATTCATTTGAAAGGTCAAAGTTATGCATCGTTGGAAATTGCACCTCCACAAGACCACCGGGTCCTCTCAGTCTATAAAGGAGAGTGTACCGAGCTCTGCATATCTACATTCACCATGTGCATCGTGGAAATTGCAACCCCACAAGAACATCGGGTTCTCTCACTCTATAACGGAGAGTGTACCGAGCTCTGCATATCAACACTCACCATGTGCATCGTGGAAATTGCATCCCCACAAGAACACCGGGTTCTCTCTATTTATAACGGAGCATGTACTGAGCTCTGCACATCTACACATTAACTTTGTGCATCGGGGGAATCTCATATCTACAAGATCACCGGGTTCTCTGTTGATAACAGAATGTGTACTGGGCTCTGCACAGCTAAACACTAACCATATTCATCGTTGAAATTGCACTTCCGCAAGAACATCGATTTCGATCACTAAATATATTTCGAACTTAAGAAAAATACAATAAATGGCCTTTCAGAGGATAAATTTTACGTTGCTCTTCTTTTCAAATGCTTAAAATAACTTATAAACTGATATTAAGTCATGCATTATTTGCGATTATAAAACCATCAAACTATATATAAAAAAGTAAAAACAATTTTTGACCAATGCCAGTTTACCGAAATTTTCAACAAAAAAGGTTATGTAACTATAGGGTCTAATTTCTTGGAGGTTTTGTTTTTAAGTTTGGCATAAGAGACTGTAGTATTATCTGTCCAGAAATATGTCTGATTTCCTATTGTGGTTAGACCATCCTATATTACTTATATCCATGTGCATGATGCTTTGTAGTAATCACTTGTGGGTTGAACATACTTAAATAAAGAGCTACCAAATAACAATCTTACATGGTGGCAGCGTAATGGGCATTTGTTTATAAAAAAATTACTTTAAACAAATAAAATAATTAAGTGGGAAAATTAATTAATTAGTGCTGAAAATGGCAGCGGCGTCCATTTCGTTACCGGATAACCTGGATTTTCAAAGGCCTGAAGAATGGTCAAGATGGATCAGGAGGTTCGATCGCTATTTGACCGTAGCGAATATAAGCGATGATGATGTTAAAGTGAACACTTTAATATACGCCATGGGAAGTCAAGCGGAAGATGTACTCCTGACGTTTGGATTGTCAGAGGAGCAAATCAAGGACTACAAAACGGTGAAGGAGCGGTTCGATCATCATTTCATTATCCGCAGGAACGTGATTTTCGAGCGTGCGCCATTCAATCGCAGAATCCAAAAAGAGGGTGAGAGTATTGAATCGTTCATTAATAACTTATACGCGTTGGTAGAACATTGCGAATACGGGGAAATGAAGGAGGAACTACTGAGGGACCGAATCGTAGTCGGGATTCGAGACACTAAATTAAGTGAAGCTTACAGTTAGATGATAAATTTACCTTAAAAACGGCACTCTCAAAGGTGCGATCGAAAGAAATGGTTTCAAAATAGTCGCAAATACTGCAGGATTTGAACATTTCAAAAGCAGATGTAGTGGGAAAAAAAGCAATTTAAAAACAAACAATCAAACACAAGTGAAAACGCTCAAAAGGAAAAAAAAAGTGCTATCGGTGTGGACTATCGTTGCATAAATTGCAAAGTTGTCCGGCCCATGAATCAAAATGCCGAAAATGCGGGAAAATTGGTCACTGGCAAAAATGCTGTAAAAGCAAGTCAAAAGTTAAGGAAATAGAGTCAGAGGATATTAATGGTGAAAGTGGATTTCTAGGAACTGTTGTGTCACACGTGAGCGAGAAAGATTTTGAAATTGAGCTTGTAACAAACGGACAAAAACTCACGTGGAAGATAGATTCGGCTGCGGATGTGTCACTCCTCGAACATTCATTGTACAAGAAAGTTGCGGTAGACATTCCACTCAAGAAGTCGGACAAAGTTCTTACTGGAGCCAACAACCAGCCTCTGTGCGTCCTGGGAATGTTTCAGTGCGAAATGATTAATTATAATAAGGACAAGTGTGTTCAAAATGTATATGTGGTGGATAAGCTGAAAACGCCCTTGCTAGGAAAACCAGCTATCCGTGCGCTGAACATCCTCAAGAGGACAAATGAAGTTTACACAGAAAACCACAAGGCCAGAATTTGTAAGGCGTTTCCTAAACTATTTACAGGATTAGGAACAATAAAGAATGGCGAATACGATATCAGGTTGAAATAAAATGCACAGCCTTTCAGCGTGTCAGCACCAAGGCGTATATCACAGCCACTACTTCCCAAGGTTAAACAAGCGCTTGACAAAATGCTAGCAGACGGAATGATCCGGAAGTTGGACACTAACGAGGTGAGTGAGTGGTGTGCTCCCATGGTTGTTATGCCTAAAGCGAATGGTGACGTCAGAATCTGCACAGACTTTACGGAGTTGAATAAATGTGTCATCCGTCCTCGATTTAACCTACCAACTGTTGATGAATCGCTGTCAAAGCTTTCGGGGTCCGTATTCACAAAACTCGATGCAAACAGTGGTTTCCATCAGTGCTTGTTGAGTGAAAAGTCGCAGTTACTGACGACTTGTTTGACGCCCTGGGGTCGTTTCTGCTATCGGAAGTTACCGTACGGAATCACTTCCGGTCCTGAATTCTTTCAGGAGAAGATTGACGAAATTCTCGAAGGCACAGAAAATACGAGTTGCCTTATCGATGATATTTGTGTCTGTTCAGATGACGTGGAATCGCACGAAAAATATCTGTTTCCGGTGTTACGCAAACTCCAAGACGCGGGAGTTACGCTAAACGCGAAAAAATGTGAATTCATGAAGCCGTCACTTACGTTTGTGGGGCACAAAATATCGGGTGAAGGAATAAGCGCTGACGAGAAAAATGTGAAAGCCATTATGGACATGCCAACACCGAAGTGCGTGACGGACTTACGTAGGTTCACGGGCATGGTGAACCAACTCAGGAAATTTTCAAGTAAGTTAGCCGAACTTACTTCACCGTTACGTCCGCTACTAAGCACGGAAATTGTCTGGATGTGGGGTCCTGACCAAGAGCGTTCATTCCAGGAGGTGAAAGAAGAAATTTGCTCATCGCGGGTCCTCGCAAAATATAACCCGAAATTCGATACCAAAATACGGAGTGATAGCTCAAAAGATGGGTATGGTGCGGTACTGTGACAGTGACCATCGTCGACCGATGAATACCGTCCCGTATGCTTCGCATCAAAGTCGCTTACCCCAGCCGAACAGCGTTACAGCATTATTGAGAAGGAAGCTGGAGCAATTGCGTTTGCTTGCAATAAGTTGATAAGTACATTCTGGGAATGGACAATTTATCGATCGAAACCGCCAGAAGCCGTCGGTGACGCTGTTGGGGAAGAAACCACAGATAGGTTACTGCCGAGGATAGTGCGTTTCCGATTAACTTTAATGCGATACAAATGCGTCATCTCTCATGTGCCTGGGAGGATGATGTACACGAGTGACTGCTTGTCACGCGCAGCGATAACTGACCCTCAACCATCTCCATTGCACGACGAAGTGTCGGATTATGTCAATGCTATTTTGAGTAATCTGCCGTGCACAGACAAGCGTCTGGAGCAGACAAAGCAATTGCAGCACGACGACGAGATCTGTGTCAAGAGTTCACATGTGATGGATGGCCGGAGAAATCCGATATTCCTACAGTGATGTTGCCCTATTTCCAGTTCAAGGACAGCTTCTCATCACAAAATGGCGTTTTGCTTAAAGACGAGAGAATCGTTATTCCAACCTGCTTACGGCTAGAAATTCTGGATCTAATCCATGAAGGTCATCTCGGAATCCAGAAGTGCCGTGACCGTGCAATAGGGTCAGTGTGGTGGCTGGGACTCAGCAAACAAATAGAAAGTATGGTAAAAAACTGTTCTGTATGTGCACGTCACAAACCCGATCAAGCAGAGCCGTTAAAGCCCACCCCTTTGCCTGACCGTCCCTGGCAACGTGCAGCCGCGGATCTGTGTGAATTAAATGGATCCAAATTTTAGTAGTAGTAGACTACTATTCGCGATATCTTGAGATGGAGAAACTGAGAGACATGAAAGCTTCAACAGTGATTGTTCAACTTAAGTCAATCATGGCTAGACACGGAATTTTTGAAACTCTCGTTACTGACAATGCAGGTCAGTTTAACAACGTTGAAATGAATGCGTTCAGCTCAAAATATGGCTTCAACCATATTACTTCATCACCGAGATATGCTAGGTCAAATGGTGCGGCAGAGTCAGCTGTGAAGAGGTTCAAATTGCTCATGAAGAAAAATAGCGAGCCCTACCTGGCCCTGTTAGCGTACAGGTCAATTCCCCTTCATAATGGGTACAGCCCAGCGGAATTGTGTATGGGTCGGCGTTTACGCACAACACTACCTGTACCTCCACATACGCTTAAGCCCATGGCAAATCCACCTATCATCGAGAAGGAAGAAGAATACCGAAATAAGATGAAAGAAAACTACGACCGACGCTATCGCCCCATCGATCTCCCTGTCTTAAAACCACAAGACAAGGTGTTCATCAAGGATTTAAATCGTGATGGGTCTGTTGTAAAGCCAGCAGAAAATTCACCAAGGTCGTATGTCATTAAGACACCAAATGGCAACGTTAGAAGAAACAGAAGATCGCTACTGAGAATTCCAGATAACCATGATCCCAAGACAGTAGCGCCCCTACCGGATGAAACAGAACGTTCAATAAACGTTAACGCCAGAAATAGCCCTGTAAAAACGCGTTCGGGAAGAGTCATAAAACCACCTGAGCGACTCAATACGCCCGAAATTCAGCCACAGCCAACATAAACAATATTAGTCATAGTAGATAATTGTAACAGTTGATAATTGTATTTGAATGAATGAATCTGACTATTTTGCATTTTCAGGAAAAATACAATTTATCAATATATAACTGTGTAAATGCATGTAAAGCCCTGATGCTTGCTTGAGAGAGGAAGCGGAACTAGTATTTTGTGATAGTTTTGTTAAAAACAAAATGCGTGCAAAATGCATTGAAAGTTGAATTCATCAAATTTTAAGCTGTTTTTACATTAGGCTAAAATAAAAATGTGTTTGATCTTCAAATAAGAGTAAATTGTTTTTAAAGTTAAAAGTAAATATTATTTGCATAATAGTTTTAAGGAATGAGTAATTTTCTTAAAATTAAGTAAATTTAATTACTGAAATTAATTACTATAATTTTAAATAACAACGGGGGATGTAGTATTATCTGTCCAGAAATATGTCTTATTTCCTATTGTGGTTAGACCATCCTATATTACTCATATCCATGTGCATGATGCTTTGTAGTAATCACTTGTGAGTTGAACATGCTAAAATAAAGAGATACAAAATAACAATCTTACAGAGACAATACTATTTTTTCCTGGCCTAAGGTTTATTCACTTTTTCTTGCATGAACACGCCTATGCTTGTACAACTAAGATTTTTTGCAAAAACACTCTGTGCAATGATCACATTTGTAGGATTTTTTTATCGGTATGAGTACGGATGTGTCTTTGCAGATGACTAATGAAACCTTTTCCACAATAGTGGCATTTCAAAAGTTTTTCACCTGTATGTATACGAATGTGATTCTTGAAATCACTACATCTACTGAACATTTTTCCACATACATGACATTTCTTCCGCTTTTCCCCAGTATGAGTAAATAAATGTGATTTTAAGCCTTGATCGTGCGTGAAAGTCTTTGTACAAAAATCACACTTGTAAGGTTTCTCCCGGGTGTGAATGCGACTATGATTTTTCAATTCAAAGAAGTGCTTAAATGTTTTTTCACAAAATGGACATTTGTGGTGTTCTTCCACATGACGCATCCGGATATGTCTGTTTAGTTTACGCATCTGATAGAAAATTTTGCCACATATTAAGCACTTGTGTTGTTGATTGCAAGAATGCGTCGATCCGGTCTCTTTCAATCCTCCACACATCTCACACTGATCTGGATTTCCCCTGTTGTGAACGGGTAGATGTCGTTTTAATTTCACTTTTGACAGGAATTTTCGATCACACAGATAGCATTTATATGGCAGCACACCCGTATGAACTGCCAAATGATCTCTTAATGACCCCTTTTGCAGATATCGATTCTCACAGAAATCGCATTTGTATGGCTTCTCACGGCTGTGGGAACGCATATGTAACGACAGACTGCTATTTCGCATAAATGCTTTCCCACAAGTGCCACACCTAAATGCTTTAAGGCTTGCGTGCATCCGGATATGTTTCTTAAGTTCATTTCTTTTAATAAATATTTCACCACAAGTATCGCACTTAAACTGCTCACTACTTCCAAGTGTTAAACTCGACCCTCGATTCTCTCGATTCTGGATGAAACGTAACTGTCTCCTAGCAGCCACCGGTATTTTCTCCATGCTATTTTCCAACTCCTCATTTAAGACCACATTCTCACAGCATTTTTGTTTTTGAAGCTGTGAATTTGTTTCCGATTCAACTTCTTGATTACCCTTGCCACATTTGACGGAGGCAGTACTCGACGATATGCATTCAGATCGCACAGCTGATAACCCTACAGGCCACATGCTGTCCTCTCCTTGTATGCCGTCATAATCTCTCTCTTGCTTTACGGTGTGTCTAGATATTGTCATTGTTTTATCACAGTCGATCACTCGTTTTACGATGTCAACTGGTGTTTTGCCGGTTTTGTACTCGCTGTTCTGTTTAATAATATGAACATCAGATTCAGTGACATCTCTGGTAGTGTCTGCTTCTGCGCCGGAATGGTCTTGTTCGCTGTATGCAGCAGCCAACGATAAACCACGCTTGTTGTCAGAATCCATCTCCTGTACTTCAACTGGACGTCAAAGTAAATGGTTAAAAGTCACACAGCATTACAGCACATGGGTGCAGTCAACTTTCATCTGCAAGACGATCTGAAACAAGAAAACAATATCATTTTCTTAAAACGTCAGAAAAAGAACGGCAGTGGTATTGATTAGGTGTCATTTCGCAACGCTGGTTATATTTAAAGGTTGTAACGATAAACATGGCCAACGGTAAGTCGACAGTGCTTATTAATATCGTTAGTATTTTTTACATAACTCATACAAAATGTTTCTCAACTGTAATTTATTATAACTCGTGGCCACCGATGAATATTGTTGCTAATGACTGATTTGATAAGCTTCGTATGGTAATTTTTTATGCTGTTGTTCCAAAACAATTCCGGATTTGATAGAAACTGTTCTTTTAAATAGTTACTTCATGATAGTACTCAGGCAAATATGTGGCGATTTTACCCTTCTTTTCATCTCCTTTTCGTTTTAGTAAAGGGGATATAGTCCCAATACATTTTGCCATTTTTGTGTGTCATTTTTGGTATTATCTATGTTCTAGATGCTTCCGATTCATTTTACATTACAGTAGACCTGTACATTTATTTTTATTTACGCAGATATTAAACTAAATGATGGGTAGGATGTAGCACGTCTAGCATATTTATATTTACAAGTAGATCACGTGACGTTTCTGACACGGCAGCTTGACCACAATCTGTTATGAGTAACATCTTTGAAAAGAAAATAAAAATCTAAATTCTATTTTATACTGTTTTAATCATTTGTATCAGGATACAAAACAAAACAAAAACAACTACATGAAGTAAAAAATATTGTAATTGGTTTTCTATCAAACATTTGACTTAATTAAATACAGAAGAAAAGACAAAGAAGTTGCGTGATTCCAGATACCACGTGGTCTAAAACAGTTCTATCAATATGGTCAAAAATGAAACAAAAAGTTACTTCATGTAATTAATACTCGGAATGCTGGACATAGAATGTGTTACCAAAATGGCGGAACTTGTACAGCTGAACATAAAGCCGATGTGAAACAGGGATTTTATACACTTTATGTGCATGGTAGTATTTGTGAACCACAAGTTGTTGGTGATTATTGTTCCTTTTCTACGTTCTGTTGGAATACAAGGCCATGATGGCGATATTATCATGACAACTTACGGCGAACCGCATTATGTTCCTGTAAACACATCCAAATTTGACGTGATAGAAATGAATATTAAGGACGACACAGGCCATAATGTTCCATTTCAAACTGGAAAGGACCAAGAGCATTATGAAGGCTGATACACACGATCCGTCGGCATATCGCAACCATTTTCTTCGTCAAGTGGGTGGAGAATTACCAGGATTCAAAGGAGCGCTAATTCAATATGGTGATGGTATTGGTTCAATACTGGGATCATTTGCTCGTAAAGCTATTCCACTACTTAAGGCTGGGGCTAAGATCGTTGCGCCACACCTTAAAAAGGCTGCAAAGAATGTCGCGAAAGATGTTGCGGGCCAAGTAGTACAACGTGTGTTGGCGAACAAAAGCGCGTGCAACCGACAAAACGTGCCAGAAGACGAAAAACAGCCAGACGGAGAAACATCAAAAAAAATTAAAAAAGATATCTTTTAATCATGTCTCTCATTCATAATCATTCGTGTGAATGCAGTCTTTCTCCATTGATATGGTTTCACCTACCACCGACGCAAACTGCTGTAGAGAAAAGTTATAATGTTGACTATCAATCACTGACTACCATTAGAGAAGGTGCCCCAATAGAATTTTATGTTCCTGCGAGTACAAAAGAATATCTGGATTTAAAGAACAGCAAACGTCATATTGCATGTCGCATTGTAAAGGCCGATGGAACAGCGTGTGGCCCAGATGATAATGTCTCCTGCATCAATGATGTGTTTAATGGGTTATGGTCTAATATTGAATTGTTTCTGAATGATCGATTGGTATCTCATAGTAACAACACCCATGGTTATACCAGCATTATCTCTCATCTCATCCATGATTCGGAAGAAAGTCTCCATTCTGAGCGCTCTATGCGTCTCATGTACAAGGATACTGCTGGGTCAATGAATAGTTATGAGGTGAAAAGACCTAATCATAAACAATATGTATCCGGGTTTCATGTCAATGCTGACGGTGGTGACTTAGCTGAGCAAGGAAACAATGGTTTACATAATCGTTATTTGCATAAGTCTTAGCCGTGATTTTATGCTGACAGGTGGCTTAAGGATAGATTTGTTTGAACAGGATCGTTATCTTCCTAATGGCATCAGTTTGAAATTGCGTTTCCATAGACAGAAAGATGACTATGTATTGATGGCTGTAGATAATACCTATAAGATAGAAGTGAAAGAGGCATTTTTAACCATTCGCAAAGTGAGGGTGAGTCCAGGTATTCAGTTAAAACATACAGATGCATTGATGAAAAGTCCTGCCAAGCTAATTATCACTAGAAAAGAATGTAAAGTCTTAGCCATTCCAGCAGGATTTCAGTCTTTTGTGAAAGATAACATCTTTTTGGGTCAATTACCAAATCGCATTGTCATTGGTCTGATTCATAATGAAGCCTTTGGTGGATCAGTATTGAGGAAGCCGTATGATTTCAAACATTTTGATTTGGACTATATGCAACTGTACATGGATGGTGAACCAGTCCTATCCAAACCTCTCAAGCTTGACATTACACAGAACAAATACCTTGACGCTTTTGAAACGCTTTACAAATCGTTTGTTAGATTGAATGGTGAGAAAAGTTCCATTATAAAACGGGAAGATTGGCCTAGAGGTTATGCTTTATTTTCGTTTGACTTAACACCTGATTCTGATGGTGATGATCATTTTCCCCTGATCAAGCATGGGAATTTGCGGCTAGAAATGAATTTTGCTAGGGCTTTGCAACCTACAATCAATGTCATCGTCTATGCTGAATTTGACAACATTATTGAAATAAGTGCAAATCGCAGCATCAAATTCGACTACCAGTCATGAACACGAAGCAGATTGATGCCATCCTATCCCATGATGCCGCGACAAAAGACTTGTTTCAAGGTGTGTTTGCCATGGACGAGTTACCACCATCTTTACAACGCGGTGCCTATGTCATCAACACAGACGATCATGATGAACCAGGAGAGCATTGGGTGGCAGTGTATCATGACAAAGACCCTGTAGAATACTTTGACTCTTATGGACTGTTACCTCTCGATGATCGTTTAGAAACGTTTTTAAGAAATGACTATATGTATAATTCCATATCATTACAAACTCCAATATCATTGGCATGTGGTTTTTATTGTGTATATTATATATTGCATATTGCATAGAGGTCGGAGTATGTTTGATATTGTCAATATATTAAAAAGAAAGGATGGTGATTTTATTGTAAAGGATTTTGTATATAGACATTATAAGCCTTTGTTTTATTAATGTTGGTGTAGTTAAGTTGTAGTTAAGTTGTTGAATAATTGAAAAGTTTTTTGGGGGATGACAAAAAAACTCATCCCAAACTGTCTTGTTTATTGTGTTTTCAAACTCTATTTTACCCCCCCCCCCCTCTTATCTACAACACTTTTTTATTTACAAGTTTTTAAAGTTTTTGCTCAATACATTGATCAATGCATGCCATTCATTAGAATTTAAATTAATATAGGTTTCATAGACATTATACCCATGTTTGTAAATGCTATGAAAGCTCACATAACGCACATCACCAAACTTTATCACTTTAACAGTTTCATGTTCAGACAGTTTCAGTTCATATCCTTCTTCTTCTAAGTCTATGTCCATCACCCGCATAGGCTGTGTCACCTCAATGGATTTGGTACCCCGCTTGAGTTGTATTCCATGCTCCTCTTTGAATTCAAGCATAAGATACTTTCCAATCCAATGCTTGTAACAGCGCGTTCCATTCCACTGTGCTGAGGGTGATGTAGTCATATTTTTCTGTAAGCTCGTCATATTGGCGAAATTGTACAAACACGTCTAGACAGTTCTGAGTCACACGCACTTCTAATTCATTTGAGACTGCTAGGAGAAAGCCGGGTATTCTCAGCTTCTCTAGGTGATCCTTCAACACGGATTGGTCGTCAAGCGATAGTATGAGATACTGTCCAAAATGTCGTAGCACAATGTCAGATATGAGAATCCATATGTAATGGGTTC
This sequence comes from Protula sp. h YS-2021, assembly GCA_949752745.1. Classification (NCBI taxonomy): domain Eukaryota; kingdom Metazoa; phylum Annelida; class Polychaeta; order Sabellida; family Serpulidae; genus Protula; species Protula sp. h YS-2021. Next base: position 5,372,454 of record OX457027.1, read on the forward strand.
GTAATCCATCAAATAGTCGTCTTCCATCTTTATACTCGGATGATGTCGAACAGTGGATGTTGTATAGCTTCTAGGAATCGTAAGACTGCGCGCCAGTTCTTGATATTAAAGTGGATCAAATCTGTATATGGTGTATCTGGCACAACTCCCTAATAATCCTCTGGATAATCGTATGTTAGAATCATGTTCAGTCACAAACACTTCCACTTTATTTTCAAGTCTGCGTTCAAACCCATGTTCAAGCGGTATGTCTTTCCACACTTCAGGTTTAAACCGATGATAACTTATCCGAGAAAATAGTATCACTTAATTCCTCTTATTTACAGTAAGGTAAACACCACCGTTCAACATGAGTGCATTCATGATTTTTTTCACCTTGTTATGCGCCGCTGTCGTCTTGTCTGCGAAGCCTTTTATCCACTTCTTTCACCTGCTTCTTCAGCATTTTCCATTCAGGTATTGTCAGCAAAATACCCTTTTTCGTAGGACGGTTTCTTCCAATCCCCTCATCTCTGAGGTACTTGCGAATGTTCACCACACCTTCATCGCTTTGTTTCATAATCTTGATACGCTTTCCATTGCCTAGAGAAAGCATTCCATCCCACGACTGTGGTGGTGGTGGTACCGTCGTCGTCTCCACTTTTAATTTCTTGATGGTGGTTGTATTGTCCATATTCAAGTCCTTCTCTGTATCTGCTAGAGTATCCATATCCGTTTCAGATCTTTTCCGATTCATGTTCGCACCCTCAACTAACTCACTAACACTGAAGTTTTGCGAGAGTTTCCCCCTTTTATACTGTTGCTGCCTTGTAATACCCATGCGCCAAAGTGGAATAGCCATCATTCAACACGTATCTCTTATCATCATAGGGGAGAGAGCTACTTTCCTCAACTTCTCCGAGAAAATCTGGTGGTCATGACTTCGAATGGTGTGTCCTGTAACCATCATTTGCGTTTGGTTGAACAAACTGTCTTTATACTGCTTATGTTTCATACGTCTTTGACACGCGTGAGTAATACCTTTGGCCGTACGTTTTTCTTTCCCACCATACATCATACTGTACATTTTCGGCCGAAGTTCAACAAACTCTTCAATGGGGATACCTGCCGTCTCATCTTTCATTTTCCCAAGCACTTTCTTATTCACGTTGGAATGCAAGAAATGATCTGGGGATAGTCATTTGTGTCAAACAAGTCAGCATCGTCCTGTATATCCTTGTAGATATCGTCCGTTTCTATGTCGTAACATAGACTGTCGGTGTCACTGAAGAACAGCTTGGCGTTGGGATACTTGGTCATGATTAGTTGTAATGAAAGTCAAACATGAGCACTTTGCTGAGGTCAAGAATGGAGAAGCCGACTTGAATGGGCTTATCCAGGAGCAGATCCACTTTGTGTAAATGTACAGCGGTCAAATCTTCGTTGAAAATTCTAAATTGGTGGAATGAAGGTTTGGCTACAAGTTTCTTGAACCGCTTTTCCTGGTGAACGAATTCCACATTGATGCGCTTTCTCACATTTTCTATGGTTTTGCCAAACACAGAGTTGTTCATCAATTTGAAAAAGTCTTTCTCAAACAGGTTCTTGGCCAACTTTCTCTTTTCCGTGTTCAGCGAGATGTATTTCGCCAACCATTTGCTCTGTGCAAACAGGATGGCACGATGCACCTTCGTGACTTTCAATCCCAGTGACACATATTGCTGTAAATTTCTATAATGAAGTACATATTTCTTGTCACACAAGTTGGGAATGAGCTTTTCACTAGGTTTGTTTTTCATGTTTAGATCTTTCCGTAGCTTCTGACTATGCTTGATAATTCTCATACCTTAACACATTTCCGTTCTGGAGCAACTGGGTAGTGATTATGACCATCATGAATGGCTTGTGGGTATTCCTTCCAAATCCACCTCTGATATGTATCCAATCTCATCATCTTCATCCACATCCATGAAGTCAATAGATTCTGGCTCGTTCACCCACATAAATCCACTTTCCGGAATGCTTTGTGACATGGCCCAGCCGTACAAGTTGTTTGCATCCAGGTACATCAGGTAATGGGTTGGTTTCATGGGATCATAATCTGCTACGTAGGGGTTATATGCTTTCGTATACTTGTGTGTGATGACAGATATTCCTCCACGTAGACCTTGTTCAACCATTTGGTACATGTCAATGTCATTAATCAATTCCAACTTCACCTTTGTCGCTTTTAACATCGCATCCCACGACAGTCCTGGCGCTGTATAGTAGTGGGCAGGATCCATTCATACGTGTTGAGACATACGTGACGAAAGTTTTCAAACACGTCAGCCAGCAGTAACACATCTGATTTCACGTATAAGTCATGGTATTCACCAAATGTAGTACAGTGGAATGTCTCCCACACATTCTGTGCATGCACATAATCTTCATCGCTAATGCCTTCTTCACTAAGCTGACTGTAAAACTTGTCCTTGGATGGCAGTTGTGTTTCAGTAAACTTGGATGGCTCATCCACGTAATCGTAGGGGTACACTCCCTTTCTCAACAGTAACTCTTGCTGGGTGGCTATCGTGAATGTGAGATGTCATGTTATAAAAGTTATCTTTCCCTTCTGCCGCCAGGTTGGATACCAACTTCTGTAGAGAAGTAATCATGAACTGATAACTGTCCGTAAATTTCAGATTGCTCATGGTGAATGCAATATATTTCTCAACGGTGTTGGGAATGACTGTAATGGTTTCAACTTTCCAATTTCCTTCATGATCAAATGGCTGTCATAGCCTCGCAAATTGTGGAAAAATACAGGGATGATAAAAGAATCTTTATCACCCTGCTGATCCTTTCGAAGTCGGAATTGTAAATTGCATTGACTATGTGCAGCTCCACGGTATTTGCCATTGATATGATCATGATCTCTCACATGATGTGTTCCTAGAGGCTCATGACAATGTAGCAATCAACAGCATTCTTGAAATCCTCTTTGTCTTCACGAGTCATCACCATATCCTTTGGCTGTTGCAAACCATGCACAATACGATCACGCTCATTCACCATATAGTCTAAAAAGACTTTCACAGCATTGTCTTCTCGATACACGACTGGGGCACGTGTGTCATACTGGCTCACAACTACATAGGCAAAGCTGTTTGGACGACGTCTTTCCTGTGCGTTTTCACCAAGACTCACTCTTCTACCTCTCCCTAATTGTACTCTCTTTGGTTCTTCGATCGGTACATATACATGTGTGTCAAACGCATCCATAGATGCAAATATCTTAATGCATTCACAGCAGAGGAACGAATCAGGTCTGATAATGCCATCTCGCACCGTCTTTTGCCTCTTAGCTTCTATCTGCTGAACAAGCTCTTCACGAGCACGTTTCAACCTAGCTTGTATGCAACCTAGTTTGTATGCATGTGCCATGAACAAGTCCAGAAATGGAAATGTCCCATTACAATCATGACAGAACACTGATGTGTCTGAATTCGTAGCCATTGTTGCCGCCGTCAACTACTAAAAACTGATGTGATGTTCCCCCTCCCCTCCTCCCCTTTTATATACACGCACACAGAGAGCTGTTTGAAGTAAAATCTACGTTTTATTTTGGTAATATTCTCATATCTAACACTACTTCCGCTTAACTGTAAGATAAACCACAAATATTTCCTGCTATAAAATATATTAAACAATTTAGCGTTAAATGCAAGTAATGTCCTTCGCAAAAAAACACGAAATTTCAAAGATGACAAATAAAACGTTAAACAATAACTACAAACACACACAGAGAGGCTGATGTAACAGTCATTTCCACCAAGTCAGGATGGGGGGGATCCTGAAAAAGGGGACCCGAACATTTTTTTAGTCCACTCCTCTTCACCAACACGTCGGCTTTCAGCAATCACACTGGTATCGGTAAAACTGCTCCATCGTAAACGGTCTTCCCGCGCACTTGAACGGATGAAAGTTGTAATATCCAAAGTTTTTCAACGCCGTCCCGCACCACCAGCAGTCTGTGAGCGGCTCTGTCCTGGCAACGTCGCCGTAAAGTTGTACGGGAGCAATCCACCACACGTTTTACAACAATACCGCCGTGGTGCATTGTGCTTCACCGGGCAATTGTGTGGGTGGCCTTCGTATTCTACCATCACTCCGCACTTACAGCACTCGGTTGTCAGAGTCACTATCCGACCGTCCTTCCTCCACACTCTGATCGTCTTCTTTGCCTTCACTGGAGCCACAGCAGATTGAAACTGTAAAGCTTCCTCCAAAGCGTAGTCCATTTCAGCCTTTGCATTATCATCTTTCATCGGTAACACAATGATAACTGATTCATCTGCATTGAAGCGGCTCAGGTCATCCAGTTCATGATTTTGTCTCTGACAAATATCGTCGGGTGGCTTTTCCCCGACAACGGCCTCACTTATATATGAGTTTTTCGGGGAGGGAGGGAGGGAGGGGGGTGGTCGACACATACTCTGTTCTTGAGGGGGGGGGGGTGGTAATAACGTTTTACACTTCAGCGCTTCAGCGGAATAAAGCCGTTATTTCACATCCCTTAATCACGTTGACAACAGCACAAATGACGTTTCGTTTACACGACCATCCATTTCGTCAAGAAGAATGTGTGGAAAATGCTTTAGAAAAAAGAAGGGAAAAAAACTAACATGAGTTTCTTTTTTTTGGGGGGGAGATGATTTTTTGGCTCTTCTTTGGTGGGAGGGGGGGGGGGGGGGGTCGTCGACACATACTCTGTTCTAGGGGGGGGGGTCGACACATACTCTGTTCTAGGGGGGTGGTCTGACGTTGCTGGCCCCTCGTTTTCAATCGGCTACAGAGTATATAAGTATTGCTCCCCCTTCACACAGTTTCAACCTTTGTCATCATGGAGCTTTACTATCATATCGACGATCCGAAGCATATCGACTCTGTTGTCCAGCTACAATTTCCACCACGACGGCTCAGTCATCAACCTTTCAGGCATCATTTCATGCAGATTTGGCCTGACCCCAAAGATGTAGGCGTCGTCTGCATAACCATCACCTACAACATGATAATTACGGCTGGAAAACGCATAGAAAACATTGAAAATGGAGAGTACTGCAAAGCATACATCAGAACCTACGTCCTTGGGGAAGCCATACAGTCCAGGCAGGAGGAAGATGAATACCCAGCCTGGACGGAGTACTTCATTCGCAGAGATCTCGCAACCTGCCCTGCCCTGGATGTGATAGAACCATCTGCCTTCAGTGAGGACACGTGGCCTGTCTGCACTGCACTGTGATCGCAGCATTTATAAGAGCAATCAACAGCGAATATACCATACGATGCCTTACTTGCAACAGAAAAACCGACGTCTATCTGTTTACACTTCACAGTGCGGCAGGCAGGTCAGGGATGTCATCACTTACCAATAAACAATAAGCTAAAACAAACAGTGCGGAGCACAGTCTCCTGGCCGCTCCAAAGCGGCCGTCAAATATTTCAAAATAAGCAAAAAAAAAAAAAAAAAAAAAAAACCAATCATCGTGTTGGCGTGTGTATGCATGAGAGTGTGTGGGGGACATGCTTTTAAAAAAGTTGGCGTGTGTATGCGAGTGTGGGACATGGCTTAAAAAAATCCATGTGGGGTGGGAAAGGGAGGGAGGGAGAGGGACAGACGGCGGCCCACAATCCCCCCAATACCTTTCCCCCCGCCCCAAAAAAAAAAAAAAAAAAAAAAAAAAACCTTTCACACTTCAAGCGGAAAAAAGCCGTTATTTCAAATCGCTCTCAATCGCGTCAACTGCACAAATGACGTTTCGTTTACACCATCTCGTCACAAGCGCATCGCAACTCCAGCCACTCCAGCAAGGGAAAGGGGGGAGGGGGCGCCGCTGAAAACACATCTCAATGCTTTTATTTGCACAGCAAAAGAGGGGGGTGACATTTTATATCAACTCACATATTCTATCCCATAGAAATGCAAATTTAACTTTCTGGGCAACTTTCGCTCCGTTTTTCCACATTTTTTTTCACCGCACTGCTTTTATATGCCACAGCAAAAGGAGCGAAATTTTCATATCACATGACATATTCTATCCAATAGAAACGCAACTTTAACATGCGATTCTGATTGGGCAACTTTCGCTCCCTTTTCCACATTTTTTTCTCGCTTTTATATGCCACAGCAAAAGGAGCGAAATTTTCATATCACATGACATATTCTATCCAATAGAGATGCAACTTTAACATGCGATTCTCATTGGTCCACTTTCGCTCCCTTTTCGCCGAAATATCACATTTCGCTCCTTTTGTCGTTGACACCATCTCGTCACAAGCGCATCGCAACTCCAGCCACTCCAGCAGGGCTGCCACTCCAGCAGGGCTGCAACCACATGCAGAGCTATCCAAATGCCGGTTTCACTGCACTGCAGTGGTTCCGCACTGCAGTTGTTCCGCATAGCAACCGTAGTTGCTATGCAGTGAAAACGGCGTTTCTTAACTACTTTTACTGAAAATATTTTAGTTTTTCGCCAAAAACTTCGCCATTTTTTGGCAAATAACGATAAAGTAAAAGACAGGAATGTAATAGTGCCTGCTACCGTTACTTAAAATTTCAATTTACTATTTTTCAGAAATTGGTTAAGATTTTACTGATTTTTTTCCATCAATATTCTCGCAAATTTTAGGCCATGCCCCAGAACAAAAATGTAATAGCCAAGTAATTAGTAACGCCTGATACCGTCACCTAAAATTTCAAGAATGCAATACTATTTCCCAGCAGTTAGTTAGGATTTTACAGAGAATATTTTCCATTTTACGCCACAATTTTCACAAATTTTTGGCCAATCGCCAAAAAAGTGACAGCCAGGTAGGTAGTAACGCTTAAAATTTTAAGGCAGTAAGACTATTTTCCTTAAGATAGTTGAGTTTATACGGTTTTCGCCAATATTTTTGCCAATTTTTTTGCGAACTGCCAAAAAAAGTAATAGACAGGTAGGTACTTGTGTCCGCTACCATCAACCAAAATCTCAAGACATTCAGGTTAGAAACCTAGGAGGTGACACGATTTTTTCAACTTAAAAGCGCACATACCCATATACACATATACTTTCAACAACTGCTACAGCCCCTGCTTCTGGAAGAAGCTGGGACTAAAAACCGATTGAAACAGTCGAATCCTACGTTAGCAGTCTAAAAGAGAGGGCGCGAATATGCAAGTTTGGCGATCTTCAAAACAGTTTAGTTCGCGAGAAATTGACAGTTGATATCAGCCCGTATAATTGGCTTTCTTCAAAATTTGAAATTGATTGAACAAAGAAGAGACAAAGAAGTCAAAGACTCCGGATACTACCAGGTCCAAAGAAAACCAAAACAAAGTTCTATCAGTCTGAACAAAAATGAAACAAAAAGTGATTTCATGTGATCAAAGCTCGGAATGCTTTATGTAAAAGACAAAAAAAAAAAAAAAAAAAAAAAAAAAAAAAAAAAATGGCCACGTTATCGTTTGAGGGTAATGTCGCAAAGTACTGGAGCCTACTCGAAGAGGAATTCGAAATTTACCCCAATTTGCCATGAACCAGAAATCGGAAATGCTCTTTTGAACGGAACTCTAAAATGAAACTTAATGACGTTTTGCTGCTCAGATTTTTTCTCACCAACGATGTCCAGAATCCCCATGTGGATTCTAGACACGAGGGCGGGGGGGGGGGGGAGGGGGGGAGGGGGGAGGGGGAGGAGGACTGTGTCCAATTCCCCTCTCCTAACCCTGCTTCTCATCTAAAGGATCATTTAAAATCCTATTGAAGTCTGGAAATAACTCCAGATGCAAGTTCTTGCCCTCCGACGAAACTACCTTTGAGCCTTAATTGTATAACGTGTGCTGTTGAAACAGAAAACTTATAGCAGTTTTACACTTTCCCTCATCAGATAACATCCTCCTCTCTCATCGTCCTTGCTAAAGTTTATCGCAGCCCCCCAACCCCACCCTTTCGCGACAAACCCCCAACCCCCTGGCCCCTACCTCACTGGGCCGGTGGCAGTTATTAATTTAAATGGGTAAAAGGTCTGACCAATTAAATCCCGATCTGGGGTTGGTAGCCTGACCTGTCACACACACCGGACCCGCTATAAGGGCAACGGATCGCTTTTATCCCCCGACCCCCCACCCCCCCCCCCCAGCCCGCCCACTCCATTAAAATCTGGTCTTGTATCAGCTGTTTTGAGAGTCGGTGGATTCTATTGCACTGTCTGCAAAAATCACGTCTGTGAGGTGTTGACTCGGTGTTCAGCGAATACATTCCAGATGGCAAATTGTGTTTGAACTTTATGATTGCAGTGAGTTTGTTAGGGTTTAAAACTTGTGAAATGAACATCATAAATTGTCACCTTTGTAAAGGGTTTAATATGTTGTTCCAGTTACCGTTGTCTAATCGTTGCCTCATCGTTGTTCTACTGTTACACCGTTGAAATACCGATGTGTCATATCATGGCAGTTAGGGACGCACCCGACGAGTGTTTTGGAATAAAAGTTCTTTTTGTTTTTTTTTGCTTTTTCAACGCGTGAACGAAACCATTTGTTTCGTTTTGAAAACTCCCTAACAGCCTGCTTTCTACGTCAACGTTGTGTCAAAGACGGGTAAGCTATTGACAAACAGTCGCGACCAACCACAACCAAATAGCAGCCAAATGTAATTCAATGTTTTCAACTGAACGGGTCGGCGTTGTCACCTCAGATCGATGCCGGGTCGACATTTTGGAATGTGTCTGGCTCCAAAATTCCCTCCCCTGTTTCGCCGTGTTTTTTTTTTTTTTGCATGAAGACAGCTGAGAATGAAGAATGCGTTTTTAACGGTCTTATTCCGCACTGACTGTCGATGAACCGCTGCCGGCAGAGACTCCCCTCCCTTCATTCCCCACCTTCCCAAAACAATTAAGCCTCCCTCTACCACCCCCCCCCCCCCCCCTCGTAACCAGAAAATTAGACAACAGAAACAGGTTAAGAAGCATCACCCTACACGTCCTCGAGCGCCTCGCTTAGTACATTGAAAAAAAAACGATCTCGTATTAATTTTCTCGTATGCCTGTGGTCTGCGCTTATCTCCAAAACCTACATCCGAGACTACCTTTGTGCTCTCTCTCTCTCTCTCTCTCTCTCTCTCTCTCTCTCTCTTTTTTTTTTATTCTGTTTAGTTTTTTTTATTCATGAGAGAACTCTCTCAGGAAATATTCAAACAAAAGTCGAAATCACTAAAATAAAGCCTGTAGGTGAGTAAAAGTAAAAGTTTACATGCGCACATACAGCACTCCCCCCCCCCCACACCCCCTCCGGCCCATTCCTCCCCAGGAGAAAGGGGGTCCTCATACTTGTCCATGACTTCTTAAAAAAACGAACTCAATTTTAGCGACAGTGGACCCTCCGCGCGGACCGCGTCTGGCCTAAAAATTACCCCATTTATCCACTCTTTAACAGGAGATCTGCTAAGTTTGAAATAAAACCGTTATTTCAACCAAACGCAAAATGCATCTCAGAAGTCATGCAGATTTATAAAAATCACTCCGCCCTCACCCCCCCCCCCACCCCTCCCCCCCTTTTTTTAACAATGACAGCACTGCACGCACAGCGTCTGGTCTCACAGTTACCCACCCGACCCGCTTTTATCTGCGTTTTATTTTTTCTTCTTTTGGTGGTGAGTTCCAACCCCCTCCCCCTCCTCCTCCAGGTGGAAGAGTGAAACTTACCTGGCAACTGCGTGCCCATGACATTTTTTTTTGAAATAATTTCCTCTTCTTTTTTTAACCAAACGCTGTTTTTTTTTTTTTTTTGCCCAACTTTCTCCGCGATTTTTTCTGTTGTTGACAACACATGATACCAAATATAAATTCTACTCACCTTATCACACAAATAAGCAGAGAGTTTGAACTATCTCGATGATAAAAACCTTGTATTTACCACACAAATACACCACACAATCCTCTGAGCGATAATTCACTAGATATCTAGTTCAGTCAGGACAAGCCGCTCCCGTCTCAAATAAGGCCAATTATATTCTGAAAATAATGCAGTTATTAGTACTGAACGTGTGGAACCTTTTTTACGCGTGTACGCTGGGTATTCTTCGAGAATCTCACATTTCAGACTTAACCGCATTGTGTACCCTGGACAAAAAGGCAAGCAACACCAGCAGTACTGAAGGTGAAGGTTGCATGCTGTTCCTTTACGCATATGTGTACTGGCCATGGAGTCGTATTCTGCTCTGTCCTTATATTTAAGGACGCCCTTACGTACTCTTGAGATTAAATGGTTCATCCTTAATTTTTATCCTTATTAACACTTGACAAGCCTTTGGCTTGCAAGAGTTATATGAATTTGTGCGAGCAAAATTCGTCTTTTTTTTTTTTCTTCTTGACACTTTTTCCGATTTTTTGTGTCTTCTTCTCCTCTGACACTATGGGCCCTACGACCATGAAACTTGGGACTTATGAAGAGCTTGATCTGAACATGTGCATGTCACTTTTTATTTTCGTCTTTGATTTCGTTTTCTTTGTTAAAACGCCATGTGAAAAGAGTGTATTTTTTGCAAGTTAATGCGTAGCATTTAAGCCACATCACACACAGTTGCTCAGTGAGCTTTGTGCGAGCTCTCACTGTGTATGCCAGATCAGTCAATAAAACCTTACGTCAACAGAAACTAAACACTACTCGGCTTATAAGACGTATTTAAGCTGTGTTGTTTGCAATATATTATTCAAGAAATAACCTATTGAAGGAAGTATTTTTGCGTTTTAAGTTTTGTCAAGTGTTTAACATTTCGCTAGTGGAATGAGCTTCTAGTTTTTAAAAGACTTTGTTAAGTTTGAGGATAGAGCAGAATAGCTTAATTATCCTTATTTTTAAAAATAAGGATCATCCTTAAAAATAAGGACAGAGCAGAATACCATCCCTGAAGACGCCCTGCAGCTTAGAATGCGATAAAAGGGGCCAACTGTGTGAGGCTACAGGCCAAGCAAAAAAAAAAAAAAAAAAAAAAAAGGAAGTGAGAGGGCCTAACGATAGGGTTCGTTAGGGGAGGGAGGAAGCGGTGGTCCTCAAGCGCGTGAGGGTGCGTGGGGGAAGGGGAGGGGCGGTGCTGTGTACAAGCCAGTGAGTCTGCGTGAGGGGGGGGGGGGGGTGAGAGGGCGGTGCTATGTACAAGCCAGTGAGTCTGCGTGGGAGGGGGGAGTGGAAAGAAGCGGTGGTCCTCTGACCCGAGAGGGTGCGCGGGGGGAGGGGGAGGATGAGAGGGCGGTGCTGTATACAAGCCGTTAGGGAGCGTTGGGTGAGAGAGGAAGCGATGGTTCTCCAGCCCGAGAGGGTGCGTGGAGGAGGGGGAGGGGTCGGTGCTGAGGGGGGTGGGGTAGGGAGGGGGCGGTGCTGTGTACAAGCCCGTGAAGCTGTGTGTGTGGGGGGGGGGGGGGGGCGGGGTATCGAAGGGGAGGGGTAGCACGGTAAACAGGACTGAGAATGTGAAAGTCTTATCTAATATCAATTTCAAAATTCCAAGAATTCGACTTTTTAAATTTCTTTTATTGTTTTTATTTATTTATTTATTGGTACATCAAGATGACAACTTCACGCAAATCCTTTTTTTAAGAGGGGGCGGGGGGAGGGGCAGAGGGGAAGGGGTCGGAGTGGAGGGAACATTTGAATTTTAAGTCATTCAGACGGATGAAATCAAAGTGCAAACGAACAACTAACGTGGACTTCCCTTGCTCACATCTTCAACAACGGGTAGCATTCTTACAGCTTTCCACAACCAGATGCAGTAGGGCTGAATGGGTTAGGCCTCAACAGTTATTGTTTTACTGCAGGCGTCACATTTTCTGCAAGTTCCATTCATTAGACTGCCTCAGCCCAGAAAAATATCGCAACATTGTATTTTTTGCTTAACATGGGAAACTGCACTGACTGACATTTTTCACTCTGACAAAATAAAAAAAATCCTGCTTTGTTAGATATATATATATATATATATATATATATATATATATATATATATATATATATATATATATATATATATATATATATCCACTTTGATTCCTTCCGTAATGTACTTACACGAAATGATGCATAAAATACTGGACTGTGCGATAATCTGTTCAGTAGTTATATAATGAGAGAGCCACTGCATGGATACCAAAAAGTGGATGAGAGAGCCACTGCATGGATACCAAAAAGTGGATGAGAGAGCCACTGCATGGATACCAAAAAGTGGATGAGAGAGCCACTGCATAGCAACGGAAAAGTGGATGAGAGAGCCACTGCACTTTTTGTGTGCGAAAAGGGAGCGAAAGTGGATGACGAAAGAAAACGTCATTTGATGCAGTTGGAAGGATTGCGAGTGAAAGAAAGGTGTTTCCGGTGAAACGTTGCCACGCCTTGAAAGAAAGGCGGGGAGACGGTTTTTTTTTTTTTTTAAGTTTTTTTTTTTTTAAAGCATATCCCACACATTCGCTGCTGCTACCATCAACTGTTCTGATGTTCTCCCCTCCCCTTTTATACGCGGACGGACTACGAAAGTTACTGTAGTTAAACTACAGCGTGGCAGCGAGAGAAAAGAGCTCTTTGAAGTTTAAAAAAAAAATCATTTTATTTACAACTATTTCATATTCATATATTCATATATTCATATGCTTTCATATATACATTCGAAATATGCTATTAAAACACTAAAACACTAAAACACTAAAACACTAAAGTTAAAAGTTAAACGTTAAAAAAAAAAAAATACTAAAACACTAAAAGTTAAACGTTAAAAAAAAAACACTAAAACACTAAAAGTTAAAAGTTAAACGTTAAAAAACACTAAAGTTAAACCACTAAAGTTAAATACTAATGATTTTCAGTAACCATTGTTTTTTCCACACTCCGCATTGTTTTACGTGTGTTTATTTCACTTGTACTTGATGATATCACGAGTCTCCCTGCCACATTGTACCACCTGTTGAGAGCCAAACAGGAAAATGTCAGAGTTGATTCCACAGGTCAGGCAATTCATGGTGTAGTGGCCTTCAATAGCTTCTAGAAAAGCTGCCATCAGAGAGCAATGGAGGCAAGCTGTGTGTCCACACTCCAGAGCTATACTCTTGTCATATAACATAAACACATTGCATCCGGGGCAGGTCGCAAAATCGCGTCTCAGGAAGTACTCTGCCCATTCCGGGTATTCTTCCTCCTCGATGGTAGTTGGTATCTGTTCTCCCAGCATATACGTCCTCATGTATGCGTGGTTGAATTTGCCATCCTCAATGTTTTCGATCCGCTTTCCCATCGTGATGCTGCGGTTAAATGTAACCGGTATGCTAACCACTTCAATATTCTTCGGGTCAGGCAGCATCTGTGCAAAGTGTTTTCTGTACGTTGTTTCCCGCAGGCGCTGTGGTTCAAATTCACACTTATCAACTGATTTAATACGCTTCTCGCAATGCAAATGGAAAGAGAGCTCCATGATGATGATGGTAAAAGTTGGAGAGGCGCGGAGGGTATTATATACTCTGCAGCCGATCGACGTCAGACCACCCCCCCCCTCCCACAGCGCACAGCGATCAGCGTGTCGACGACGACCCCCCCCCCCTCAGCGCACAGCGATCAGCGTGTCGACGACGACCCCCCCCCCCCTCAGCGCACAGCGATCAGCGTGTCGACGACGACCCCCCCCCCCTCAGCGCACAGCGATCAGCGTGTCGACGACGACCCCCCCCTACCACGAAAGAAGAGGCAAAAATCATTTCCCAAACAAAAAGAAACATGTGAGGGGGGTTTTAAAAGCATTTTTCACACATTTATCTTGACGAAATGAATGGTTATGTAAACGAAATGCCATCATTTATGCAGTTGTTAGCGTGATTAAAAGCCATTAACGATGGCTTTAGCGGTGACTTTAGCGGTGGCTTTAGCGGTGACTTCCGCGCTGAAGTGTAGAAAAAAAAACGACCACCCAACCCCTCCCCCCTCCTCCCCTATCACTAAAGAAGAGTTAACCCCCCCTCCCCCTCCCTCCCCCAAAACTCATATATAAGGGTCTGATGTCGAGTTGTAGTCAAAAAATCATGGAAGCGCTGCTGAATACACCTCCTCTTTTTCCAGCTATCAACATGGACGATTTGTTTGGGTATACTTTTGATGTCATGCCAGTATTACCAGTGGAAGAGATAGATGCATTCCTGGAGCACATGGCAGAGGCTGAAAAAGACTTGGAGGAACTGTTAGACATTCCATTAGACGGCACAGTACAGCCAATGCTAGATGATAAGGAAGCGTTAGGTGCCACTACTACTGCTCCGTTAGATATACTTCCAGTGCAGCAAGGGATACAGCAAGGAATGGAGCAAGACATGCCAGATCCTGAGGGCCCCGACTACCCAATCTGGGTTGCACATGCACTTGTCAATGGTCGAAACACACACCGCAGCACAAAGTTAGATGCTCATTTGAAGCAACTTAAGGAAGAAGTGAGCGACGACGACGACGACGACGACGACGAGTCCAGCGCTAGCGAGCCCGAGGAGGGAGAAGTGTTAAGTGATGATGAAGAAGGCAAGCATTTGAAATTTGAATCGAGTAAGACCATCCTTGTGACTGAGAAAGATGTGTCGCTGTTGAAAAGAAACTTTCAAGCCGTGCTTCCTCTGATTGATAGCAACATTTTATGGCGTTTATGTGAAGAAGGCTTTTTCAACAAGCATACGTACGCGTACCTAATGGAAGAAATGAGCCCTGTCATGATGCTCATGTTCATGCTAGAAGGAACCCACGAGGATGTTCCGGCGTCAGAGCCAAAGATCACCGAAGCCATGACTCGGCGTTTCATTCAACTGTTTAGACTCTTTCATGAGGAGCAGTTTAAGGCGTTGTGTTTGCCAGAGCCGAAGTGTGTGAATGAGGGTCGCGATTCCAAATGTGCAAAGGTCATGCTGCATGGTTTCAAATACCTTGAAGAACGCATTCAGGTGTATGATATGATGGCCTACCTCTATGAAAAAGGACATTTCAACATGCTAATGCTGTTTCAATGGATACTAGGGCATCGGACCTCAGGAGACTTTTTAGTGATTGTCATGAGACAATCTTTAACAGGTGGTTTACCAACAGCCTTTCTGGATGGTGTCAATGAGATGACTCCGCGATTTTACAAGCATCTCATGAAAACTTACATGTAAAAGGTATAAAGGGGGGGGGGGGGCGGCGGCAGCGGCAGCAGCGGCAGCGGATCACAAAGTCTACAATCCTTCACCGTAATGTCATTTCACAGATGTGCAGAGACCATGGATGATGTCTTCAAAGTGAATTATGCTGACTGGATGTTTTCAAAGCTTCCTGCTTTTGAATCGGAATGGACGGAGCAAGTGAAGAATTTGCATCAGCATTGGGAAGCTGTTGGAAAGACCATTCCAAGTGATTGTTTCATCCACTCGTTTCTACGTGAATGTGAAGATTTACATATACTATCAGCTTATGACATTGATTCAGCATTTATCCATGCGAATACAATTTGGGCAGAGGAGCTCATGTTAAGTGTAGCTGCAAGAATCATTTTTTTTATGATGATAATGTTTCATTGATGACGAATGTATCCGACCTTGTTCGATTCAACCATGGACGAGTGGAAGTGAATTCAAAGCTTTGCAAGCAGTTTGAAAAGCTTGACTCAGCGGATGGTTGGGTATAAAAGGGGGGGGGTGTGGACTTCATCAGTACAGTAGTGCAGCAGTCATGGAGAACAAGACAAGCAGCAGCAGCAGCAGTTTTAAAATTAGTGCTAACTTAACCATTACTGTGGAGCATGGACAATATGGACCATTTCTACGCATCAAACGTGGAGAGAGATGGTGTGCTTATTCCCCATCTTTGTGGAAGATTGTGTGTCAGAACGTGAAAAAATGTCGCGACATTGGCTTTAAACTGTGCTTAACGGAAACAAAGTGGCTTGAAGTCATTTCATACTTGGACATGCGCTATGTGAGCTTCGTGCGTACATCACGGTTTGAAGGGAAAGAATACACACATCACATCAACATGAATGATGGTGAATGGGAGGCACTGCTTCAGGAGATGGATCACATTGACTCTGCCTTATCGGGTGAACCGTGTACGGAATGCCATGGCAAGAAAACGATCATCAAGTTGCAAAAGGATGATCGGATGAAGGTGTCAAAGTTATCCAAGAAAAGACTGGCTGAAGTTCGGTTGGAGAATATGAATGTACAAAATCAACTTGGACTTGCCTGTGACTATTGCGGTGCTTGCGGATATATGGAGGATTATTATTGCCACTGCCACAAGTACAATTGTCAGATGTGTGAACCAAGCAACTTCTGCGGCAAGTGTGGAGTACTTAAGGTGTGTGAAGCACAGTAGAAGCCCTCACACGCACACGCACAGCAAACAAGATGGACGCATGTTTTAGAAAAGCTTATGTTGACTTGATGATTGCTAAACTGGCTTGCTGCGGCACTCCAGACTATCAGCTTTATCACTTGGACGCTTATTGGGATGTTGTACATCACAGTCTTGATGTGATTGAACTACATTCACGATTTCTTGGAGAATGTGACAGAATTGGAGTAGAAGAAGAAGATCCTGACTTTGACTTTGATGCTGCCCTCTATTCTGCTCGCACTGACGTGGAAGCATATTTCACCGTGGTGGACTATTTGAGAGATTGCTGTGGACTACAAGAAGAAGAGGAAACTGAGCAGCCTTGTCAGCTTTGTCAGGTAAGCCAAACCCTTTTAACAACCAACAACACTAACAGCAACAGCTAACAATGTTTTTCTTTCTAGCAAATTTAATTGTATGTGAGTGGTTTCAACGTGAACAAAGAAAGAAAATGATAGAAGAGGTAGCAGATATATTCAAACATATTGTATTGCAGGAAGAAGGCATGTTAGAATGAACCAAAGTCGCCATGGAGAATCGTGTACTATTTAGCGGTCACAAGGATGTTCTTTCCAACATGTTTCCAGCACGCCTTGAAAAGTATGGACATACATTCAACTCGAGTGAAGCGTTGTATCAATATGAGAAAGCCGTGTTTCATCACCGTCCGGATATTGCTTCAGCTATTGTGTTATCCAGAAATGGCTATGAAGCAAAACGTATCACCCAAGTGATAAAGCCATGTCCTTTATGGCATACAGTGAAGAGAAGCAAAATGCAAGAGGTGTTACAAGTCAAATGGAATCAGTGTGCATCGTTTCGCAACAAGTTAAAAGACTGCAAAGACAAGACTTTAGTGGAAGCCACCTATGATCCTTGGTGGGGAGCTGGTGTGAAACATGTGTCATCTCGTGGATATTCTGGTCAGAATATCATGGGAAAGTTGTTAGAACAGTTGTGTGTGACGGGGGGTATAAAAGAGACTGTGCCTCCAACATCATCTTACTTGCCGTCGTCGTCGCCGCCGCCGCCGCCCAGTCCGCTCACCAGTCCTGGTGTGGAGACGTGTTTTTGTGAACCTATGAACTTGACAGCGTAAAGAGTGAAGCTCTCAAGAGTATACAGACATGGCAGATATGACACTGAGACAATATATTGTGCAAAAAGCTTATTGTGAAGAAATGTTATCCGCTGTAAAAAAGTTTGCATGGTTAGTATGTCCTGCTTGCCAACATGAAGAGTGTTCAGAACATACTTTTTGCATGTGTCTATACATATTGGAATGAAGCTAAATATTATATTCATTTAGATAAAGTGTTAGAGAATGCAAATCAGCGTTGTGAGAAATATGGTGTAGATCCAATTACACTCGATGAACTCAGTCATTGGCTAGTATTCATTGAAGACCAATGGTCTCCAGTGATTCACACCATTGTATCTATACTTGATTTGTAAAAACTTGTGAGTTAAGTGATGTTGGTTGAGTTAAATAATAAAGCTGTTTTTGTTGAGAAGGTGGATTTTTTGGTGTTTGGCCTCATGTCGTGATAAAACCGTGTTTACCCCACGAGACGACCTCGTTAAAAAAAAAAAAAAAACTTCACATATCTACTGCCTCTCCACCACCCCCCCCCCCCCCCCTTCCTCCTTTTTGATTACATCTAAGTGCTGAGGAGTCTTTCACTCCAGACGTCAAGTGCTGCTGCTCGTGTTGTTGCTTTTCATTCGGTGTGACCATGTCGACGTGGAAAGACTACTTGACGAATATATACTTCAAACCTGGACAGCCCGGGGCATTTGCTGGTCCTTACAAACTGTATCACATCTTAAGAAAGCATGATCAACCAGTGACACAGTCGCAAGTGAAGAAATGGCTACAGGATCAAGACGCATTCAGTTTACTCCAACCTGTCAAATACAGGTTCAAAAGACAACGTGTGATTACACGGGGCATTGATGACATGTGGGATGTGGATTTGGCTGATATGGGAAATATAACTCCCTATAATGATGGCACACGCTTTTTACTCATTGTCATTGATGTGTTTTCCAAATATGTGTGGGTGCAGCCACTACCTAATAAATCACATACCAGCGTCATACAAGCTTTTCAAAAGATTTTTCAGGACACGCGCCGAAGACCACGCACTCTAAGGTCTGATAAAGGAACGGAATTTAAAAACAGATGGGTCAAAGCATTTTTGAAGAAGGAGGGCATTCATGCTTATACCACAAAGAATGAAACCAAAGCCAACTTTGCTGAGAGAGTCATTCGTACTCTAAAGGGGATGATGTATCGGTATTTCCTACATAATCAAACTTACCGTTACGTAGACATCCTTCCAGACTTGGTGTACAATTACAACCATAGGCCTCATGGCTCCCTTCCGAATAAGTATGCTCCTGCCGAGATTCGTAAAGACAACGAATCGAAAGTGTGGAAGTATATGTATGTCGACAAACTCAAATTGAAACCGAAGAAGAAGAAGAAGAAGTATAAATTGAACATTGGCGATCATGTTCGCATTTCCCACATTAAATATGTGTTTCAACGGGATTATCACATCAAATGGACGCAAGAAGTCTTTATAGTCACACATCGGTGTAAGAAGCAAGGAATCCATTTGTATCGTGTGAAAGACTTTTTAGACGAAGATATTGATGGGCATTTCTATGAGGAGGAACTGCAGAAAGTGACCAAAGATATTGAATCTGTCTACAGAATTGAAAAAGTCTTGAAAACCCGTAAAAGGGGAGGAGGTGTGAAAGAATTACTTGTCAAGTGGTTAGGTTGGCCAAGCAAGTTTAACAGTTGGGTGAAAGAAACAGACATTCAAAGATGAAGCATCCCTTTACATGCTTGGTCTCTGGGCCTACAGGCAGTGGCAAAACGTCTCTGGTGAAGGAAATTTTGGAACAAAAGTTGATTCACCCCTCTCCGAAAAGCATTTTATGGCTCTATGCAGCAGATCAGCCTTTGTACAAGGGAATGAAGGGTGTGACATTTTACCAAGGCATCCCAGATGACATTGAAGAGCGCTTTAACCCGAAAAAACCAAACCTACTCATCATTGATGACTTAATGACCAGATGTCATAGCGATGAGCGTATGACACGTCTTTTTAGTGTGGGTAGCAGTCATCAAAATCTAAGTATCATCTTTATTGTGCATAATTTATTCCATCATGGGAAAGAGATGCGAAATATTAGTTTGAATACCCATTATATCATTCTGTTTAAAAATCCGAGAGACAGTCAGCAAGTCAGTACATTGGCGCGGCAAATGTATCCTGGAAGATCTCAATTTCTCATAGAAGCCTATCAAGATGCTACCAGCAAACCCCATGGTTATTTATTCATTGACTTGAAGCCGAAGACGAATGATCAACTGCGTATTCGTACAGGCATTTTACCAAAAGATACCCATTATATATATATTGATAAAGCCGTGTACGACCAAGAACCAAGTCATTTAACCATTCGCAGTCAAGATGTCTAAACGCATTCGAACGAACCAGCCTTTCCTTCATTTGCTTGCACGCAGTGGGCCTAGACGGCGTAAATCCTTGCTACAGCAAGCTACGAAGGAGGAATTAACGAGCTTGTTTGAAATTTGTTTGAATATATTGCGAGGACATTTACCCTTAAGCTCAAAACGGTATAAGGTATTCAAGCGTGAGCGTCATACCCTACGTACTCTGGCAGACAAGAAGATATCCCTTCGACGAAAAAAGAAGTTGGTGAATCAGAAAGGAGGATTCATTGGAGTGATTGCTAGATTTGCATTGCCCTTGTTAGCCAAGCTGCTGTTAAAATGAAGCATGCTATGAAAATGGTTCTCATTCCTGAACATGAATACAAATTGTTATTGGAAAAGAAGGGGAAACATGGTGGTGGCGACATCAAAGCAAAAGTCAAGACACTTTTACGTGGGAAACGAACGCGTGAAAAGGCCATGGAAATGTCTCAACTCCTTGGCGCCATCTACGAACAAGTCAGTCCCAACAACAGCGGCAGCTAAAACCACCACCACTAGAAAAGCTCGTGTTAAGTCATTTTCAACCGATCTATCATGGAAAAGTACAACTTTTAGCAGACCTGAAGAAACATGGTACGACATGGACAGAGAAGAATGAACTTGTGTTGAAAACGGGCGATGTCATTACAAATTCTAACATGGTTGATTTGATGAAAGAAGCATTGGTAGCGACAAGAAGAAAGGAACGCACCATACCACCCCATGGCTGGCATCCGTTTATCCAGGAAATTGTGGATGCTAATATTCCAAAAACAACGTTTAGTAAAAAGACCACTCGTGAAGACATTGCAACAGAAATGAACCAGCGTCAGCAAAGACAGTTTCCGATAGGATGGGAAAATTTTTAACATGGTTGAAAGAGCTATGGTGTTGTTGTTGTGGTGGCCAGGAAGAGAAACCGACTATTTCGACTATTCCTGTGAAGATCCGATGCACAAGTGCGTGTTGTGAAGGAGAAGTCCATCAGCATGATGATGATGATGATGTAAAAGAGGATGAGACTTTACATACTTGGTCGAATGGCGCGCGCTATCCTGAGGTATATAGGCAACGACGACGACGCACCCATACCATTTGAGAGGTTCCCTACCATGGAGTCGACAAGCTTTTACATTACTTTGCCGAGCAATGCGAGTATGAACTATTATCCCAACAACAAGGCTTCGAATTATCAAATTCGTATGCCTCGAACCATCTACCTGAATGGAAGATATGAAGTGGCTTTAGCTGAAATTCAATATCCGCATACATGGACAACGATGAGACATGGCATGGACTATTCTATTCAGTATCGACAACAACCGCTGACAGATATTGTTCTTGACACTATCAATATTCCTTATGGCTACTACAGATCCATACCAGAGATATGTCAGGCAGTGAATGAAGAAGCGACTAATTCTATGAAAGATGATCTTAAAGACGCTATTCGGCTAAAGTATGATAAAATTAGACGACGTGTGTTTCTATTTCTAAATTATGGCTTTGAAATGTCCTTCTCCACTGGATTAGCTGAGATTTTAGGATTTATCCCAGATCACTGGTATACTGAAACGTGTACAGTTGACCATAAAGCCGATGTGAAACAGGGGTTTTATACACTGTATGTGTATTGTAGTATTTGTGAACCACAAGTGGTTGGGGATTATTAT
The DNA here is from genome assembly GCA_949752745.1 of Protula sp. h YS-2021. Classification (NCBI taxonomy): domain Eukaryota; kingdom Metazoa; phylum Annelida; class Polychaeta; order Sabellida; family Serpulidae; genus Protula; species Protula sp. h YS-2021. Next base: position 5,394,025 of record OX457027.1, read on the forward strand.
GTGCCTTTGCTACGCTCTGTTGGGATACAAGGCCATGATGGCGACATTGTTATGAAAACGTACGGCGAACCGCACTATGTCCCTGTAAACACATCCAAATTTGACGTGATAGAGATGCATATAAAGGATGACACAGGTCATACTGTTCCATTTCAAACTGGAAAGGTGATCTGTAAACTTCATTTTCGACCAAAAGCATTATGAAAGCCTACACACACGATCCGTCTGCATATCGCAACCATTTTCTTCATCAAGTGGGTGGAGAATTACCAGGATTCAAAGGAGCGCGAATTCAGTATGGAGATGGTATTGGTTCCATACTGGGATCATTGGCTCGTAGAGCTATTCCACTACTTAAGGCTGGGGCTAAGATCGTTGCGCCACATCTTAAGAAGGCTGCAAAGAATGTTGCGAAAGATGTTACGGGTCGAGTAGCACAGCGTGTGTTTGGTGGTGATGTCCATAAAAAGAGAGTGCAACCGACGAAACGTGCCAGAAGACGAAAAACAGCTAGGCGGATAACATCAAAAAAGCATAAAAGAGATATCTTTTAAAATCATGTCTCTCATTCACAATCATTCGTGCGAATGCAGTCTTTCTCCATTGGAATGGTTTCACGTACCGCCGACGCAAACTGCTGTAGAGAAAAGTTATAATGTCGACTATCAACCACTGACTACCATTAGAGAGGGGACTCCCATAGAATTCTACATTCCTGCGAGTACAGAAGAATATCTGGATTTAAAGAACAGCAAACTTCATATTGTATGCTGCATTGTAAAGGCCGATGGAACAGCGTGTGGCCCAGATGATAATGTCTCTTGCATCAATGATGTGTTTAATGGGTTATGGTCTAATATTGAATTGTTTCTGAATGATCGGTTGGTTTCGCATAGTAACAACACCCATGGCTATACCAGCATTATCTCTCATCTCATCCATGATTCGGAAGAAAGTCTCCATTCTGAGCGCTCTATGCGGCTCATGTACAAGGATACTGCTGGGTCGATGAATAGTTATGAGGTGAAAAGACCTAATCATGAACACTATGTATCCGGGTTTCATGTCAATGCCGACGGTGGTGATCTAGCTGAGCAAGGAAACAATGGGTTGCATCATCGTTATTTGCATACGCGTCTCAGCCGTGAGTTTATGCTCGCAGGTGGTTTGAGGATAGATTTGTTTGAGCAGGATCGCTATCTTCCGAATGGCATCAGTTTGAAGTTGCGTTTCCATAGACAGAAAGATGATTATGTATTGATGGCTGTAGATAATACCTATAAGGTAGAAGTGAAAGAGGCATTTTTAACCATTCGCAAAGTGAGGGTGAGTCCAGGGATTCAGCTAGGGCATACAGACGCATTGCTGAAAAGTCCTGCCAAGCTCATCATCACTAGAAAAGAATGTAAAGTCTTGGCCATTCCGGCAGGATTTCGGTCTTTTGTGAAAGACAACATCTTTTTGGGTCAATTGCCAAATCGCATTGTCATTGGGCTGGTTCATAATGAAGCCTTTGGTGGGTCAGTATTGAGGAATCCATATGATTTCAAACATTTTGATCTGAACTATATGCAACTGTACACGGATGGTGAACCAGTCCTATCCAAACCGCTCAAGCTTGACATTACACAGAACAAGTACCTGGACGCTTTTGAAACGCTTTACAAATCGTTTGATCGATTGAATGGTGAGAAAAGTTCCATTATAAAAAGGGAAGATTGGCCTAGAGGGTATTCTTTATTTTCGTTTGACTTAACACCGGATTATGATGGAGCTGATCATTTTCCCCTGATCAAGCATGGGAATTTGCGGCTAGAAATGAACTTTGCTAGGGCTTTGCAACCTACCATCAATGTCATCGTCTATGCTGAATTCGACAACATTATTGAGATCAGTGCCAATCGTAGCATCCAATTCGACTACCAGTCATGAACACGAAGCAGATCGAAGCTATCCTGAGCCATGATGCCGCGACCAAAGACTTGTTTCAAGGTGTGTTTCCCATGGACCAGTTACCACCGTCTTTACAACGCGGTGCCTATGTCATCAACACCGACGATCATGATGAACCAGGAGAGCATTGGGTGGCAGTGTATTATGACAAAGACCCTTATGACTCTTATGGACTGTTACCTCTCGATGAGCGTTTAGAAACATTTTTAAGAAATGACTATATGTATAATTCCATCTCATTACAAACGCCGATATCATCGGCGTGTGGTTTTTATTGTGTATATTATATATGGCATAGAGCTCGAGGTCAGAGTATGTTTGAGATTGTGAATATATTAAAAAGAAAGGATGGGGATTTTATTGTAAAGGATTTTGTCTATAGACATTATAAACCATTGTTTTATTAATGGTGTAGTTAAGCTGTAGTTAAGTTGTTAAAGAATTGTTCAAATGTTGGGAAAAAAAAAACTCTAAGTTTCAAACTGGTCTTGTTTATTGGTGTTTTCCCAAACTCTCCCCCCTCTTATCTACCAACTACTTTTTTTTTTTACAAGTTCTCTCTCAATACATTGATCAATGCATGCCATTCATTGCAATTTAAATTAATATAGGTATCATAGACATTACACCCACGTTTGTAAATGCTATGAAAGCTCACATAACACACATCACCAAACTTTATCACTTTAACAGTTTCATGTTCAGACAGTTTGAGTTCATATCCTTCTTCTATGTCCATCAGCCGCATCAGCCGCATCAGCCGCATAGGCTGTGTCACCTCAATGGATTTGGTACCCCGCTTGAGTTGTATTCCATCCTCTTTGAATTCAAGCAGAAGATTCTTCCCAATCCAATGCGTGTAACAGCGCGTTCCATTCCGCTGTGCTGAGGGTGATGATGTCGCAGTCTTCTGTAAGCTCGTCATATTGGCGAAATTGTACAAACACGTCTAGACCGTTCTCAGTCACACGCACATCTAATTCATTTGAGACTGCTAGGAAAAAGCCGGGTATTCTCAACTCGTCTAGGTGATCCTTCAACACGGATTGGTCCTCAAGCGATAGGACGAGATACTGTCCAAAATGCCGTAGCACAATGTCATCACATAAGTTTCTCAGATAGGAGAACCCATAGGTCATGGGTTCATAATCCATCAAATAGTCGTCTTCCATCGCGTCCATGTATTTATACTCGGATGATGTCAAACAGTGGATGCTGTATCGCTTCGAGGAATCGTAAGGCTGCGCGCCAGTTCTTGATATCAAAGAAGATCAACTGTGCATAGGGTGTATCTGGCACAACTCCCTTATAAGCCTCTGGATAATCCTGTAAAAGATTTCTACAGAATGTCACACGTATGTTAGAATTATATTCAGCCACCGTCACTTCCAGTTTATTTTCAAGTCTGCGTTTAAACCCAGCTTCAAGCGGTATGGTTTTAAAGTCTTTCCACACTTCAGGTTTAAACCGATAAGCAGAAATTCTCTGAGAACCCATCATCACTTCATTCTTCTCATTGACAGTAAGGTAAACACCATTGTTTAACATGAGTGCATTCATGATTGTTACCTTGGTATGACTGGTCGTCTTGTCTGCGAAGCCTTTTATCCACTTCTTTCACCTGCTTCTTCAGCATTTTCCATTCAGGTATGGTCAGCAAGATACCCTTTTTCGTCGGACGGTTCCTTCCAGTCCCCTCATCTCTCAGGTATTTCCGAATGTTCACCACACCTTCATCGCTTTGTTTCATAATCTTGATATACTTTCCATTGCCTAGAGAAAGCATTCCATCCCACGACTGTGGTGGTGGTGGTGTCGTCTCCACTTTTAATTTCTTGATAGTGGTGGTGGTGGAATTGTTCACGTTCAAGTCTTTCACTGTATCTGCTAGAGTATCCATATCCGTTGGTGCAGATCTCTTCATGTTCACCCTCAACTCACTCTGAAGTTTGGTGAAAGTCATCCCCCCTTTTATACTGTTGCTGCCGCTGCTGCCGCTGCTGCCTTGTAATGCCCATGCGCCAAAGTGGAATAGCCATCATTTAACACGTATCGCTTATCATCAAAGGGGGAGAGAGCTACTTTCCTCAACTTCTCCGAGAAAATCTGGTGGTTATGACTTCGAATGGTGTGTCCTGTCACCATCATTTGCGTTTGGTTGAACAAACTGTCTTTATATTGCTGATGTTTCATACGTCTTTGACACGCATGAGTAATCCCTTTGGCTGTACGTTTTTCTTTCCCACCATACATCATACTGTACATTTTCGGCCGAAGTCCAACAAACTCTTCAATGGGGATACCTGCCGTCTCATCTTTCATTTTCCCAAGCACTTTCTTGTTCACGGTGGAATGCAAGAAATGATCGGGGGGATAGTCACTTGTGTCGAACAAGTCAGCATCTTCCTGCATATCCTTGTAGATATCATCCGTTTCTATGTCATAACATAGACTGTCGGTGTCACTGAACAACAGCTTGGCGTCAGGATACTTGGTCATGATGTAGTTGTAATGAAAGTCAAACATGAGCACTTTGCTGAGGTCAAGAATGGTGAAGCCGACTTGAATGGGCTTATCCAGAAGCAAATCCACTTTGTGTAAATGTACCGCGGTCAAATCGTCATTGAAAATTCTAAATTGGTGGAATGAAGGTTTGGCTACAAGTTTCTTGAACCGCTTTTCCTGGTGAACGAGTTCCACTTTGATGCGCTTTCTCACATTTTCCATGGTTTTGCCAAATACAGAGTTGTTCATCAATTTGAAAAAGTATTTCTCAAACGGGTTCTTAGCCAACTTTCTCTTTTCCGTGTTCAACGAGATGTATTTCGCCAACCATTTGCTCTGTGTAAACATGATAGCCCGATGCACCTTCGTGACTTTCAATCCCAGTGACACATATTGTTGTAAATTTCTATAATGAAGTACATAGTTCTTCTTGTCACACAAGTTGGGAATGAGCTTTTCACTGGGTTTATCTTTCATGTTCAACTCTTTCCGTAGCTTCTGACTATACCCTGATAATTCTCCCACCTTCACACATTTCCGTTCTGGAGCTACTGGGTAGTGATTATGACCATCATGGATTGAATATGGATATTCCAAATCCACCTCTAAAATGTATCCAATCTCATCCTCTTCATCCACTTCCATGAAGTTAATGGATTCTGGCTCGTTCACCCACATAAATCCACTTTCTGGCATACTTTGTGACATGGCCCAGCCGTACAAGTTGTTTGCGTCGAGGTACATCAGGTTATGGGTTGGTTGCATAGGGTCATACTCTGCTACGTAGGGGTTATTTGCTTTCGCATACTTGTGTGTGATGACAGATATTCCTCCACGTAGACCTTGTTCAACCATTTGGTACATGTCAATGTCATTGATCAATTCCAACTTCACCTTTGTCGCTTTTAACATCGCATCCCACGACAGTCCTGGCGCTGTATAGTAGTGGGCAGGATCCAATTCATACGTGTTAAGACACACTTGACGAAAATTTTCAAACACGTCAGCCAACAGCAATACATCCGATTTCAGGTATAAGTCGTGGTATTCACCAAATGTAGTGCAGTGGAATGTCTCCCACACCTTCTGTGCATGCACATAATCCTCATCGCTAATGCCTTCTTCACTGAGCAGACTGTAAAACTTGTCCTTAGACTGCAGTTGTGTTTCAGCAAACTTGGATGGCTCATCCACGTAATCGTAGGGGTACACTCCCTTTCTCAACAGTAACTCTTGCTGGTCGCTATCGTGAATGTGAGAGGTCATGTTATAAAAGGTATCTTTCCCTTCTGCCGCCAGGTTGGATACCAACTTCTGTAGAGAAGTACCCATGAATTGATAACTGTCTGTAAATTTCAGATTGCTCATGGTGAATGCAATATATTTCTCAACGGTGTTGGGAATAACCGTAAGCGTTTCATCTTTGAATTTGCCAATTTCCTCCATGATCAAATGGCTGTCATAGCCTCGCAAATTGTGGAAAAAGACAGGGATGATAAACGAATCTCTAACACCCTGCTGATCCTTTCGAAATCGGAATTGCAAATTGCATTCACTATGTGCAGCACCGCGATATCTGCCATTGATATGGTCATGATCTCTCACACAATCTGCTCCTAGAGGCTCATGACAAATGTAGCAATCCACAGCAGTCCTGAAATCCTCTTTGTCTTCACAAGTCATGACCAACTTCTTTGGCTGCTGTAAACCCTGCACAATACGATCACGCTCATTCACCATATGGTCTAAAAAGACTTTCACAGCATTGTCTCCTCGATACACGACTGGGGCACGTGTGTCATACTGGCTCACAACCACATAGGCGAAGCTGTTTGGACGATGATGTTGGTACTTGTCTCCTTCTTCATGCTTTTGCGTGAAACATTCAAAGTCTGCATAAATCACAAAAGGTGCTCGCTGTTGTTTGGCTACATTCTTAAACTTGATAAACGGTTCCTTGGGGAATGATAAACGTTGCGCTCCATGCTTGCCACACACTTCGCGATGCTTGTCTAACAGATCTTGTCGTATAAACCCGTGAAGGCAGTTGAAACAATAAAATGCACCTCCATTATGCTTTGATCGATAAGCCATCAGTTTGCTGAAATTCTTGATGAGACAGTAATGTCTTGTCCTGCCATTGCTAATCAAAAGTAAGTTGATTTCTCTCGCGCTGTTGGCGCTGTTGGCGCTGGTGTTTCGACTCAGTTGTATCGGAACAACAACATCCTGTTCATATCCAAACACGTTGATGGATACATCATTCTCCTTTTCAAACTTTGGAATGGCCGTAATCGGTGTGGGAAATGTCATGCCTTCCACCTTTAATTCGTTCTCAAATGGCTTGTATCGATGCACACACTCTGGGTTTGCATCTGTTGAAGGGTGAAGGTGAGCCAGTACCGACCATAAGAAACACTTGTTGTCTTTATTCTTAATGTTTAACACACCTCCTGTATTCTTCACTTTCTTCGGCAGGTCCATATAACAGCTTGCTTCCAGAGGTGTTGATGTAGCTGTATGCACTTCAATATACAGGATGTTATCCAACACCCAGCCAGAACCTTGTCGCTCATGTTCATCAAACTTGGTAAACAATTCTTTATAGGCTTCTGGCAAGTCCTGCTCAATATCCCCTGGATTGTAGGCTATATATGTTCGACTGCTGATAAAAGCATTATCCACTTGTTCTACCATCACCCCTTCAGCATTCGCTGTCATTTTCTTGAAGCGTGCATGTACGACAATGTACCATTTCATTCCATCATTTAACGTTTCTCGTAAATGTGCCTTAATCCGATTCTCTTGTTGCCGCATTTCAAGTAATAAATCCGATCCATCTTCAGGCTCAAACCGTCTTTCCTGCGCGTTTTCACCAAGACTCACTCTTCTCCCTCTCCCTACTTGCACTGTCTTTGGTTCTTTGCATACATGTGTGTCAAACGCATCCATAGATGGAAATATCTTAACACATCCATAGCAAAGGAATGGATCAGGTCTGATAATACTATCTTCCAGCGTCCTTTGTCTCTTCACTTCTATCTGCTGAACAAGCTCTTCCCGAGCACGTTTCAACCTTGCTTGTTTCGTAGCCATCCTTGTTGTCGCTGCTGCCGCTGCCGCTGCAGCCATCAACTGTTCTGATGTTCTCCCCTCCCTCCCCTTTTATACGCGGACGGACTACGAAAGTTACTGTAGTTAAACTACAGCGTGGCAGCGAGAGAAAAGAGCTCTTTGAAGTTTAAAAAATCATTTTATTTACAACTATTTCATATATTCATATATTCATATGCTTTCATATATACATTCGAAATATGCTATTAAAACACTAAAACACTAAAACACTTAAGTTAAAAGTTAAACGTTAAAAAACACTAAAACACTAAAAGTTAAAAGTTAAACGTTAAAAAAAAAAAAAAAAAATACTAAAGTTAAACCACTAAAGTTAAATACTAATGATTTTCAGTCACCATTTTTTCCACGTTAAACTCTCCGCAGGGCTTTACCAGCACGTCGGCTCACCACAATCGCACTGGTAGCGATAAAACTGATTCATAGTGAATGGTCTCTTGGCACATTTAAACGGATGCATGTTGTAATATCTAAAGTTTTTCAACGCTGCTCCACACCACCAACAATCCAACAACGGTTGTGGTCCTGGCAATAATGCTGTAAAGTTATATGGCAGCAGTCCGCCGCAGGTCTTACAACAATAATGCCTTGGTGCATCATGCTTTACTGGACAATTATGCGACTGTCCATCATACTCCAGCAAGCAGAAGCACTTGAAGCACTTAGTTGTTAGCGTGATCATGCCGCAGCCTTTCTTCCACACCCTGTAATTGTACCTCTTCTGCTCCTCCTCCACAGGTGTTACAGACGACGGAAAATGCAAAGTTTCCTCTAAGGCATACTTCATCTCTGCCTCCACCTTTGCTTTCTCTTCATTCAATGGTGTGCGAATTATCACTGCCTCATTTGGTTTGAATTGACTCAGATCATCTATGGCATCTGCTGACGAGTTCATCTTGTTTGTGTGTGTGTGTTAAATGGCATCTCCTCGACTCACTTATATAGTGAGTTTTGGGGGGAGGGAGGGGGGGAGGGGGGGTTAACTCTTCTTTAGTGATAGGGGAGGGGAGGGGAGGGGGGGTGGGTGGTCGTTTTTTTTTTGTTTTTTTTTTCTACACTTCAGCGCGGAAGCCACCGCTAAAGCCATCGTTAATGGCTTTTAATCACGCTAACAACTGCATAAATGATGGCATTTCGTTTACATAACCATTCATTTCGTCAAGATAAATGTGTGAAAAATGCTTTTAAAACCCCCCTCACATAAGTTTCTTTTTGTTTGGGAAATGATTTTTGCCTCTTCTTTCGTGGTAGGGGGGGGGGGGGGGGTCGTCGACATACTGTGTGCGCTGAGCGCTGTACGCTGTACAGGGGGGGGGGTGGTCTGACGTTTGGCTTCCACACCATTTCGTCACATACACACATTTCGTCATCTCTGCCTGCCTGCTGCTATTGCCATTTCGAACGCGACTTGGAGACGAGCAGAAGCAAACATGCAGCACAAGAAAGAATTTTTTTCACAGGAGCGCTTGATAACCTATCATTTCTCCGAAAAGGATGTAAACCTTTTCGAAGAAGTGTACATAGATTATCAAGCGTTCCTCTACGAGAAGCGCCTCGTCTCCGCTTGCTGCTGCCATTCTGAACACACCAGAATACTATACAAGAATGAATTTTTCTCAGAGGAGCGCCTGAGGATGTACCACTTCAGCCAAAAAGATGCAAACCTTTTTGAAGAAATAGCTGTAACCTACCAGGCGTTCCTCTACCAAAAGTGGAGGGATTTTCAGACCCGTCCAAAGGTGGAATTCAACCGGTTTGGCAGGGCGGCTGAAGAATGCCATCAACGCTTAAACAAGAAAGAAAGCCATCAACTCTTAAACAAGAACAATCCGCCGCCACCACCAGTGAGCTCGCTGCCGCCGCCACCGCCGCCACCGCCGCCACCACCAGTGAGCTCCCCACCACCGCCACTGCCAGTGAGCTCGCCGCCGCTGCCAGCGCTGCCGTTTTCACCGCTGCCGTTGCCAGTGAGCTCCCCACCGCCACCGCTGCCGTTTTCACCGCTGCCGTCACCAGTGAGCTCCCCATCGCCGCCCTGCCAAGAAGCACCAACAACAACAACGGCTCCTCTTACCAAAGTGACTTCTGCCACTGTGCTAACTGCCTCAACCGTGCTGGCAACTTCGCTGGTAGCCCATCCGCAGGCAGGTGATGTTCAGGTGTTGGCGACACCAACTACACAACAACAACAACCCGACAACATCGTCGCAACAACATCAACTCCTGATAATGAGCTAGCGGTCGCTATCGCTAGCATCTCCAATACATCAACGCAGGCACCTTTCAACACTGACTACGGCTTCAATCCTAGGCAGTCGAAACTGGAGACCACCTCAAACCAAACAGGTCTCCAGAGCCTTATGCTCCTCGTGGACAACTTAAACGGCGTTCAATCCTGTGACTTCTGTCATCATTCTATTCCTGCAGGCGCTTCTATGCGTCTGCATGAACAGCAATGTACAGCAGCCATGGCATATGAACATTATTATTGCTGTGTCCGAGGTGAAGCTTTCGACTCGCACAGGGCTGGGGTCGCAGCACACAAGAGAAAGTGTGCCTGCAGTGAAATTAGCTATAGCGTAGCCAGCACCAGCGACCAAGTAGCACCAGTGGCAGCAGACATTGACAGTAAGAGGAAGACCAAGAAGAAGAAGAAAGAAGAAAGAAGATAGACGGCTCTGAATATCCCTTCACGGCTGCTTTTCAGCGGCCACCCATTCTTCCAAAATAAGCAAAACAAACGCGTTAGTGTGTGTGGGATATGCATGAGAATGTGTGGGATATGCTTTAAAAAAAAAAAAAAAACTTAAAAAAAAAAAAAAAAAACCCGTCTCCCCGCCTTTCTTTCAAGGCGTGGCAGCGGCGGCCGCAACGGCGGACCTCTCTCTCTCAACCCCGTCTCCACACCTTTCTTTCAAGGTGTGGCGGCGGCCGCAACGGCGGACCTCTCTCTCTCTCTCAACCCCGTCTCCACACCTTTCTTTCAAGGCGTGGCAGCGGCGGTGGCAACACCAAAAAAAAAAACTCTTATACCCTCTCTCTCTCCCCAACCCCGTCTCGTTTCACTCACCCCCCCCCCCCCCTCCCTCTCATACTCTCAGTCACCCTCTCAGTCACCCTCTCAGCATCCCCATACAACGTTTCACCGGAAACACCTTTCTTTCACTCGCAATCCTTCCAACTGCATCAAATGACGTTTTCTTTCGTCATCCACTTTCGCTCCCTTTTCGCACACAAAAAGTGCAGTGGCTCTCTCATCCACTTTTCCGTTGCTATGCAGTGGCTCTCTCATCCACTTTTTGGTATCCATGCAGTGGCTCTCTCATCCACTTTTTGGTATCCATGCAGTGGCTCTCTCATCCACTTTTTGGTATCCATGCAGTGGCTCTCTCATTATATAACTACTCTGTTCGTTAAAACCCTGTGACACGTACGCCACCTTCTGTGACGTGCTAGCTCCAGTATATAATCAATGTCGTTGATTATCATCAGCTCTCACAAAATACCGTTTAATACTTTGCTTATGGTTTGTATGTGTAATAATATTTTCCACATATAAACATTTTTTTACATTTTATTTATTTAATCATGGCTTTATTTGCAATAATTGAGAACCTGCAGATGACATTTTTTAATCGTGTCTTTCTTTAAATGAAATTAAATGATAAATATGAACCGTCACGTCACCACTCGAGGGAGTACTGTGTTTGCTGCCAGGACCGCGTGTCACAGAAGACAGCTTGTCACAGAACCTAGTTTGTCAATGAATCTAGCTTGTCACAGAAGAAAGCTTGTCACAGAAGCTGGCGTGTAACAGTAGCTGGCATGTCACAGAAGGCAGGAGTGTCACAAAAGACAGCGTGTCACCAACGACAGCGTGTCACTGGAGCTAGCGTGTCACAGAAGACAGCCTGTCACAAAAGTTGGCGTACGTGTCACAGGGTTTTAACGAACAGATTATCGCACAGTCCAGTATTTTATGCATCATTTCGTATAAGTACATTACGGAAGAATTAACATCGAATGACATTTGAAATTTAATTTTCGGTTTAATGAACGTCCATGAACAGGTCGCGGGTATACTGGTGTATAAAACGGCAGCTATGTAGCAATCACGCACAGCGCATGTTTTGTGACGGCAGCTATGAAGCAATCAGATACAACGCATGTTTTGCGACGGCAGCTATGTAGCAATCAGATACAATGCATGCTTTATGACGGTAGCTATGTAGCAATCAGATACAACGCATGTTTTGTGACGGTAGCTGTGTAGCAATCAGATACAACGCATGTTTTGTGACGGCAGCTATGTAGCAATCAGAACAGGCGCATGCTTTATGACGGCAGCTATGTAACAATCACACAGAACATGTTTTGTGACGGCAGCTATGTAACAATCACGCAGAGCATGTTTTGTGACGGTCGTTACGCAGCAGTCACGCACTGATTGGTGAAATGGGTCAATAAGTGGACAATTAAAAAAAAAAACGCGCCCTTTTGAGATCTATAATCAATGCGTGGTCACTCTTGAAAATTTCACACTTCAACCCCCCCCCCCCTCCCCTACGAGTAAAGCTTGATAAAAAATAAATAAATAAGGACTCTTTTTCAACAAACTATGCATTAATGAACACCGGTGCGGCGCAGACAGAACACTAGTTAGAACGAAACACGATGACTAACTGGCATCTGGATAATGTCTACATTTTTGCCGAACGCGAAGAGCAGTTCCAAAAGAACTCTCCCCCCCCCCCCCGCCTCCTCCCTGGGCCCCCCCTCTATTTTCGCGGCGCTCTGAATGATAATTACCATCCCCCCCCCCCCCAAAAAAAAAACTCCCCCTCCCCCCTCCTCTTTCGGCCCCTCCCTCTATTTTCGCGGCGCACTGAATGATAATTACCATTCCCCCACCGCCCACCCCCAAAAGAAAAAAAAAAACCCTGGCACTACGCACAGACTGCGTCGACCACCCCGCCCCCACCCTCCTTTCAATATTACGCTCTTTCTCTGTCCTGTTTTTTTTTTTAGCCCATGGTAACACAAACGCTGCTCCAGGGGAGGAGGGGGAGGGGGAGAGGGTGGAGAATGGGGGGGGGGGAGGAGATCGATGTGACATTTCAACATGCTGCATCTGTTACACCTTCGACAACATCTTCTAATGTGTTCTCCTGAAATTCTCCCTTTCTGGAACAACTCACTGAATGTCTTTTCAGAGAACTATTTCGCGTAAATATCTTGCCGCAGAAAGCACACGTGGGTAATATCCTTATCTTCTCCCCGCACGCCCGTTCCGCGGTCTTACCCCGTAACGTCACATCCGTCCCGGGGTCAGTCCTCTGCCACTCTGGTAAAAACCTAACACAGTCCTCCTCCGCGTAGCCATGCCTCCTTAAGTGGTTCAAAAAACGCCCTCTCAAGGCAAACGAAATGTCACAGTCCATACATTTATATGGTCTTTCGCCAACATGGACTAGCTCAACGTGACGTTTTACATTAAATACTCGCTTAAACGTTCTTTCGCAGAATTCACATTCATGTGCCTGTAAATGTCGGTCAAGGTCGCCGCGCTTGCTAAATTTTCTCGTACAAAGATAACAAGTAAACAGCTTGCGTGTACGCTCAATCACCGATCGCTTAATCGCTTTAATGTGTTCAATGACGTCATCAGTGACGGGCTCAGATCCTTTGGCGAGGTAGCGTCCACATTTCAACGTCACACCTTCAGTATCCGTTGAAATTTCGTTACTCTCTGCCCTCAAATTGGAGGCGCATTCCTCGTCATCTGATTGGCTCTCTAATATTATTAGTTCACTCGATTTATCAGTATCGTTCTTCTCTTCGCTCGCATCACGGGTAGACTGCGTGTCATCGATCGTGAGATCGATGATGTCATATTCTGAGCTTAAACAATCCCGTTGCTGTTGCTGTTCAGTCATGGCGTCACTAACTGCACAAGTTAATAACCAGTTTTAAGTCTCAATGATATTACCCGGATACTCCAGGGTCGAGACAAGAGTTATCCAAGAAGTATCTCTGGATACAGGAGAAGAATAATTCAGATTTTTTCCTGACAGTGCTCCGACGCCGAAGTAAAATAATTCATTATCCTAACAGCCCTCTGAAATAAAAAAAAAGTTTGTTTTTTTTTCAGTTATCCCGACATTGGTCCAGTCATAGTACTAGAGCGACCAATCAGTGCACATGAACTGTTGATGCAAAATCAAACGCATTTCTATTTTTGTAGTAGTTTAACACACCCTCTCTCCCCTCTCTACCCGACCCCACGCCAGCCCCGAGTACTGCCCCCTCTCCACCCCTCTACCCGACCCCACGCCAGCCCCGAGTACTGCCCCCTCTCCACCCCTCTACCCGACCCCACGCCAGCCCTGAGTACTGCCCCCTCTCCCCTCTCCACCCCCTCTTCCCGACCCCACGCCAGCCCTGAGTACTGCCCCCTCTCCCCTCTCCACCCCCTCTTCCCGACCCCACGCATGCCCAGAGTACTGCCCCCTCTCCCTTCTCTACCCGATCCCACGCCAGCCCCGAGTACTACCACGGAGATCGGCCTAGGGGTCAAGTATGGGTAAACACCTCTAAAGCGGTTGAGTGTTGCCTTCGTGAACTGCCAATTTCGTCCAAAAAGGCGTTGGGGAGGCGGTGCGGAGGATCATTTTCATTAAGTAATCCGCGTTTCCCACAAGCACGTATAATATGCGGATTCAATATGGGCATCTTTTTTCCCACGCATTTTAAACGTATAATATATGTTCTAGAAATGCGGATATTTTTATACGTAATTTATACGTTTATTATGCGTCCGAGAAAAGATGCCTATTTTTGCCCATGCATTTTAGATATTATAAATACGTATAATGTACGTATACTGTTTATTATTATTATTATTATTATTATTATTATTATTATTATTATTATTATTATTATTATTATTATTATTATTATACACATTCTTACTGTTTTAATTAACACATTAAAAACACATTTGTGCCGCTTACATGTTTTGTAGACACTGTGGATGAGAAACTTATAAATCACACTAGTTTTTCTGTGCCTAATTTATCAGGCTGGTACCGCAGGTGGCCGTTCTGTAGCAGAGCTTTTGCACAGTAATAAGTTATGCTGTGTAAAATGGAAAATAAGGTACGTTAATACAACTAATATCCTTTCTCTTTCTTTATCCACTCTTTAAAATAAAGCAAATAAGCGCTTGTATCCTGTGTTATAAGACATCCCAAGAAAAGCAAGTAATCTGCATCCTACCTGCGCCTTAAAAGATGTGACTGGCTGCAACATACAGAAAATCAATACAGTACCCCTCTGGTCGCAAACAGACCGCCCAAGGCCTGCTATTGATCAAGTGCGGCTGCGAAAAAATAATCAATGAGAGCTTTGGTGAATGTGCAGCGATCAATATCAACACAAACGCACTTCTGCACAGCGCAGTACAGAGGGGGCCACTCACGTACCAACGGGTTACGATGCACACCAATGTGTGAAATGATATCACTTTGTTGAGCAAAGCGGGTAAATTTCAAAAGAACTCCCTTCCGGGCCTTTTGTGGGCAACGCGGAGTACTTTGTTAAAATTAACCCCACCCCCTCCCCGACAAAATTTTAGAGGATATATACGTGTAAAATACGTGGGCAAAATGGGAAACTTAGGTGTATATACGTGTATTTTTGCCATTTTACTCATCGATAATGCGCATAAAATACGCATATTTTCCCACGTAAAAATTTATACGCACTTTACACGTAATTCCCACCGATTATTAAACGTCTTTTACATGTTTTTTTTTTCCACGGATATTAGACAGATTTCACGCATTTTTTAAACTTATTAACACTTGACAAGTCTTTGGCTTGCAAGTCATATGAATTTATGCGAGCAGCCGTTCGTCCTTTTTTTTTTTTTTTCTTGACACTTTTTCCGATTTTTGTGTCTTCTTCTTCTCTGACGCTATGGGCCCTAGGACCATGAAACTTGGGACTTACGAAGAGCTTGATCTGAACATGTGCATGTCACTTCTTACTTTCGTCTTCGATTTTGTTTTCTTTGTTAAAACGCCATGTGAAAAGGGTGTGTTTTTTGCAAGTAAATGCGAAGCATTTAATGTACAGCACAGAACATCACACAGTTGCTAAGCTTTGTGCGAGCTCTCACTGCGTAAACAGATAATACAGCGTATACCTGATCAGTCAATCAAACCTTAAGTCACAAAATCAAACACTAGTAATATATTTAGTTGGTATTCAGTTATCAACCTATGGAGTTTTTTCTTGACAGTGGTCGGATTTTTTTTAGAATATTATAAGCCGCATACATGCTGTGCCATAAGCTCTCTACATAGTTGTATAACACAGTATGCATGCTGTAAAATACTTTATATTATTCGAGAAATAACCCACTGAAGTATTTTTGCGTTTTAATTTTTGTCAAGTGTTTAACATTTCGCTATCGAAAATTACGGTTCTAGTTTTATATGCATTTCAGAGTTTGCAAACCAATGTAATGACCCAGATAGCAGTTCCACATGTATTATGCACATGAACCTTTATCACTATGGTGCAGTACGTTATAAAGCACTCCTTAACACAATTTTCAGCATAAATATTTTAGTGAAATTAGTATTCCCATGTCTAACTTTCCATTATACTAAAAAAAAGGCAATCCTCCACCAAAATATGCAGCATTTAGCAAAATTGAAATATATTATCGCTCAATGGCGGCTGTTTCCGGTCTGCCATAATAGGCCCACATTGCCAGAGTACGTATAATACGCGTATATTTTCCTATGCATTTACGACGTGGAATTTTTCACGCATTACATACGTGTATTTTATATACTACTTACCTACACGCATAATATGCATGGGCGAAATGCGTATTATAAAACGTTCTTAAATATACGTCCTATATACGTGATTAAAATGCGTTTAATATGCGTTTCAAATATGGCCATCTTTTTTACCATGCAAAATATATGCATAATATGCGTCCCTAGATACGCGTACAATATGCGTAGGAAAAAATTGCGTATAATATGCGCATTGAAAATGGACATATATTTTCCTGCGTATTTCATATGTGTAATAAACGTTCCTTGATATGCGCGTATCATACGTGGGAAAATACACGTATAATATGCGGATTCAATATGGGCATCTTTTTCCAAGCATTTTATACGTATAATATATGGTTCTAGAAATGCGGATATTTTTATATGTACTTTATACGTTTATTATGCGTCCGAGAAAAGATGCCTATTTTGCCCATGCATTTTAGATATTAAATACGTGTAATATACGTATAGTGTTTTGTAGGGTCCTCCTTGTTAACGAAATTAGCACTCCCGTAGCACTCCGCGCGAACCGCGTCTGGCTTCAAAATTAACACTCTTTCTCCGTGCGCACGTGTGTATGTTTGGACACGCAACGTAACACTTATGCCAACAAACATTAAGACGTCGGACTGACGTGATGGTTTTTGATGTATATGAAATGGAACCGACGTCGGGTTTTCAACGTCAGAATGACGTCGGGTTCAGACCTAAATCCGACGTCGGAATTAAGTCGGTTTAGGTTGTATATTAAATTGGAACCGACGTCGGATTCCAACCTGAAACTGACGTCGGGTTTACCACCTTGAAACGACTAGTCTTAGACACGTCTTACAAAAATAGAGTGTAGAGTTATATAATTAATAGATAATTAATCAATCAACTACTGTTGTTAAATACATACGAAAGCATTTTCACTGTAAATTTTTATAATCAGGGAAGAAAAATACCGACGCGCCATCAAAATTCCAAAATTTTCATGTAAAAATTACGTTTTTTCTTCCTCTTTTTCAAAATGACTTTCATTTCCGGTGAGCGATAATAAATGTTCATCGGTTTTTGGTCGTTTTTGCAACGTCGCAATGACGTCAGAAAACCGACGTCGCCTGGACGTCGGAATAAAGTCAGGTTTTGAGGAAAAAGGTCGTGACGTAATTCTACCCATTTTAAAACCTTATTTTATTCAGAATATGGTTGTGAAGTCGTTCCGGCCAAAATCCAACCTTTTCTTTTCAACCAAAAAAAGACGTCCGTTGTTTGCTGGGTGTAATACAAATGCCACCCCACCCCCCTACCCCCCCCCCCCCCGGTCCCACTGTCTCCCTCAAGTACACAATGGTCACCTTGCGTGTGCATAACATTCAAAACGACTCTGAAACAAGGAGTGTCAACTTTGAAATTCCCCCCCCCCCTCCTATCCCCCTTCCCTTCCCATCTTTTTTTTTAACAAAGCGCTGGTGTCATGCGTATCCAAAATAAAAAAAAGCCATCGTCGAAGGAGTCGCCATTTAGGCAATTTTTGACCAATGTGAAAAATAAAATAATACGACGTTGTACAACTTCAATATATATATATATATATATATATATATATATATATATATATATATATATATATATATATATATATATATATATATATATATATATGTTCACTGCGCAAGGTAGTATATGCCAAGGATAAATAGTTTCAGAGAACTCGAGTGGAAAGCACTCAAGTATTACATTGCAGTTATCTAAAAAATTCACAAGTTTTGACAAGTAGATATTTTGGCAATTTTTTACTGATTTGAAAAATAACACAACGTTGCACCACTTTAATATATATATTTTACTGTGCAAGGTTGCATATGCCTAGGATAAATACTTACGGAGAACTCGCGTGGAAAGTACCAAAGTCTTATATTGCAGTTATGTCCAAAAATCAAAATATTTGACAAGTCGATTACCAACGATTACCAGCTTGTCATTTTAAAAGACGTAGTGTTAAATGTTCACCCCCCCCCCCCTCAACCGAGGGAATCCTGGAACCGCCACCACAAATATATTAACATGCTCTCTCTCTCTCTCTCTCTCTCACACACACACACACACACACACATCTGTTCTCACCGGACTGCCCTTTTAACCACAGAGTTGCAGGAACCAGACTCTCCGAAAGGACCAAGTGTTCTTTTGTTCTACGCTGCGTCTCTAATACATGTTTACGACACAACACTTATATTTTAAATTTATAAGTTGCTTTTGAAAAGCGCTGAATTGTGGCTTGTCCAAGAATCCGGACACGGAAGAATTTTAAGGTAAAACCTTCCCTCTGAAAGGCAATTTTTTTCAGTGTTTTTTTCTCTCTCTGCTTTCTGAGTAAATGTTTTCTTCTAAATTCTGTACACCCAGCCGTCCACCCGGCCGATTTCGTCTACTGGAGAGTGTTAAGACTGGCTGAGTCACTTTTGTTCATTTGCGACTTCCGGCCTGGGAAAGAGAAACAATTGTAAGGAAAGTGAAACACGCAACGGTTACTTTATTATAACGCAAAAGACCAAAAGACAACCCATATCTGGATTTCAAACTATTCGATTATTTATTAATTTATTCGAGAAAAATAAACATTCTGGCAAAACACAGAACAGTTTATAAATACAAACTGCAGAAGTATTTTTAACTAGACCGAATTTCGCCAGATAGAGAAATGACCCACTTGCATAAGCCACGAAAAATAAAAAGATCAAGCGTAATATTAAGATGAGGTCAAGGTCACTGAAGTGTCTCGTAAGTAACGTCTTTTAGTCCCATACCATCAAAAACAAGCTCAAAATCGCTCTAAGCGTTTTCGAGATAACGTCTAACTTCCCCATTTTAACCTTGACCGTTACAGAGAAGGCCAAGGTCACCGAGGGACCTCTTATCTAACGCTGTTTAGGACAACACGCTAGAAAATGAGCTCAAAATCGCTATTTCATTTTCGAGATACGTCGATCTATCGTTAAAGATACACTAAGTAACGTGACCTTTGACTTTACCCTCAAGGTCAAGTTTCAGAAGGAAAGGTTTTCCATTACTGTGTACGTTTGACATATTCATACTTGGACTGCATCACTTTTGTTGCAAATTTCTATGATTAATAGGCGTTTTGAAAAATATTTTTACCTCACATTGACTTTTGATGTCAAGTAAAAAATATTTGCGGTTTTACCGAGATCTGATGATTGTCTATAACTGTACGAAATATGGAGCTCTGTTGATTTAAACGCTAGGAGTTTTCTGGAAACCATTTTGTAGAAAATATAACTTTGCCCTCTATTTGACCTTGATCCTGACCGCTTAGATAAAAAAACAATTGTGAACTGAGCCAGAACTTGTCGTCCTCTACAAGTGTGCCAAATTTCGTCTTCCTTCGTGGAAGAGTGTACAAAATTTCTGGAAATCATCCAACTGAAAGAAACAGAAGACAAAAAGGAGAAAATAGGAAAGAAATTTCCAGCAAAACTACAAACTAAGTTTGATATGTGAACTACACAACCGATCGTTCGGTGTGGGGGCGGGGGTCAGTGCTCAAGCGCACTCAGTGACTGTTGCTGTTTAGAAGAGGGATGCGTTACAACCCGCCCCAACCCCGATCCTCCGTAATATTATATTTCTCTAGTGTACTATTAGTATCTACCTTTAAATACTGTCAAACATAGAGTGCTATGAAAAAGTGTGGAATATTAAGTTTGGTATCATTTCTTGTACTTTGCAGTCACTTTGATCTAAACGAAATTGTATGTAAGAAAACGGTTCATTTGGCAACACAGTGAAATAAATTTCACAAATTTTCACCAATTACTGTTATTGCTGTGACGTCACAAACACACGTGGGGATATTTTCAAAATTCAAAACTTGCCATTATCTCGTGTAGACCTAAGTGCTAAACAAAATATTCCAGTTTTTGTACAGTAATGTATATACGTATTTTTGCCAATAAAGCTAAATTATGTGAAAAGTGTTACGTAGAATGTGTCTGCTTTAAATATTAGATATGTGGGTGACAATAAACGTTTTACGCTTCTACAGGTTCTTGATTTTTTTTTCATTAGAGCTGCGAAATAGTCTGCAGAGTTTCGTCCAAGTTTCGTCCAAACTTTATTCAAACACTATTCAGATTTGGTGGAATTGGTGTTCCGTTTTTATATCCTGAGCAACTACTCCAAATGTCTAGAGCAGTTCATTTAATTAAACCCTATACTGCATAGTAGAAGCCATTATTGGCTTCAGACTAAAAATACATTACACAATTACCGACCTTGCTCTAAGCTGAACCCCAAATTCTTACCACCCCAAAATTTTGAGGTTACAAGGTGACCTTTCTCTAAAACTGAACCTTACATTCTTACACCCAAATTTTGGGATAATAAGTGACCTTGCTGTAAAGCTTGAACCCCACATTCTCACCCACCGAATTTTGGTGTAACAAGATGACTTGCTCCAAAACTGAACCCCACGAACCGCATTTAATTGAAGATGCCACAACCAAAAAGTGAACATCCTCTGCCTTACAGTTTCATGCTGGCCACCCAAATTCCGAAAATCATTTTTTTTCCTGACTTCTGAGACCCTTTTCCTGACTTCTCCTGATTTTCAAGAGCAAATTTCCTGATTTTGACTTGAGACTTTCATTATCCACATGATATTCCTTACTCACCGCCCTATTTCCATGTTCAGATCAACATTGAAAAGCTAGTGACTTGGGAACGGACCCAGGGGCCATTCACGTACCAACTGGTTACCAAGTTGTGTCCAAAACTTTTTAAAACGACCCCTGAACGCGCAGTACAAATCTAAAATAATAACCTTTTTCCTAATCCTCCCCTCTCCTCAAAGTTTTTTAAATATACAGGGGTGAAACTTAGGATTTTTTTGTCGTAGCCCGCCGGGCCACGAGCCTAAAAAACTTGGTGGCCCGAGCCAAAATCTGGTGGCCGGATTATTTTTGCAAATAAAACGGTAAAACAAAATAAAATAGAATAAAAACCCTCAAAATACATTTCTGACACTAATATTCACTCATGTGACAATCTTAAAGTTTTCATTCAATGTTTTCCGCCAATCCAAGGGTAAGCCATGCTGCCGTCTCTTCACATTCGGTGGATTCTGTGTCAACCGTTTTCGTGATTTCAAAGTCTCGAGCGCAGGGTTTTCTAGGGCGCATCCCACCCATGCTCCACAGGTTGATGGCGATAGCTGGATCAAATGTTGCTATCTCGCTCGATTCTAGCTGAACCATTAGCAAATCGCACAAATGGGAGTCAGTGAGGGTTGAACGCCAGTTGGTTTTCACTAGCTTCATTGTGCTAAATTATCCCTCTCTTTCAAATGTTTCGTGGACCGCCGGGCCCACGAGCCCCCAAATTCTGGTGGCCCGAGTCAAAATCTGGTGGCCACGGGCCACCGTAATTTTCAACCCTGAATATATACTATATGGCCATCGTGAAAGCACAGCTCTCAGCCGAAATTTCGCGTGAAAATCCAAGATGACTGCCATTTGAAATTGAAACAGGGTCGAGGAAAAAAATACGTATACCAACCTGTAATTAGAAGTCGTGTGTATACAAAATATCATTGGAAACATATTACAGGAGTGGGCGGACAGACTAACGGGACAACACCCAAATCTATGCCAGCAGAAGCTATAGTTCCTAAAATAGAACACGTCACTGATGTCAATTTGCAAATCTCGACGCACGATTTGGGCCAATGGCGTTATTTTAGGGAGGGTTCATCACATAAATGGCCTCATTATAAATTATGGCACACAATTTGTATAGACCATTATTAATGTTGCACTGAGAAAAATGGATGTTTTCTGGAGACGATGCAAAGACCCCCATTGTCGCCCACAACACCACTGAATATATCATAGGGTATTTTTTACTGAAATTGTGTTGTGCTTGCCAATTTTCTGGCAAATTTTGGTCACTTGGTATAAACCACATGCAGGTTTTTGCAGGGCAGCTTCTGATGTGGATTCCTATGTATTTTTCAATCGATCAGAGCGGATATGTAGTGAGAGAAAATAACTGGAACGACCAGTGTTCTCCAATATCAGTTAACCCAAACATACCAAACACTGTCATTGGTCAGCAATTCCCTTTTTTCTTTTATACATAACAGCCAATGTTTCTCCGTCCAGCTATGAAAGTGAGGACACTGGAAAGGGGAAATGAAAAAAAACTATCCAATTATCACGAGATTTAGAGCTGGTAGAAACACCGCGTGAGTAACATTGTTAACAGAAGTAGCCGAGCACACAGAATTGATTGCTTCCCTTAAAGCTAACATTTATTTTGGGCAGTTTTGCCAAACCGAAAACAAAAATACTACTCCACTGGAAGACTTACCTGGAATCAGGGAAGGGATCAGGGAAGGGAGGGGGCAGGAAAGAAAGAAGAAAACAATTTAAAAGAATACAGGTGCGGTTTACAATGCATCCTGTTACAGATATTATTTGAAATTCGCGGTTGATTATAATCTAGAGTACACACTTTACAATTCTTAATTACTAACATGAATTACTTACAATCGCCTTATACATACTTCTGCAGGTGGGACAGCTATAAATATGGCAACAGAACACGTGAAGGGCGACAATGAAGAAGTTCGCTTTGAACGGGGCTTTAACTGTCGACTTCCGGTGTTGGAAGCCACTGGACTGATCCTGCTTCCAAATCTTACCACTGGTGAAAAAGTGTTAAGTAGGAGTACATGGTGAATTTTCTCAAGTCTGACCTTATTTTTGGCAAATTTTGACGCATCGACAAACAAAATTGAAGTCTGGTGCAGGTTTTTGAGTTGAACATTCCTCCAAAATATTTCAAAGGAATCGGGTCGTATTAAAAAGCAAGTTAACATTTTGTGTTTTTCTTTTTTAAATTCGGCCAATTTTGGCTAAATCTAAATAAAAAAACAAACAAACAAAAAAAAACATGTTGTATAGGGGGGACCACGCCGAGGAACATTCCTGCCAAATTTCAAACCGATCGGACTCGAAATGTCGGAAGAGCAGCACATTTTTACACACATGGTTGGCGATTGATACCCTTACAAGTGATCTATACAACCAACCGAAGACAGTTAACCCGTTTTTTTTTTTTTTTTTTTGGTATTTATATTTTGAGACGCACTTGTTAAAAGAACAATTGGTAAAGCAGGAAGAATGACAAAACAATAAGACACGAGTTAGAAAGAAATTCCGATCAGTCGCCTCCTACGCAATACACGGGACAGAAAGCAGTGGGCGTAATCTTAGGATGCACCTCCCCCCCTCCCCAACCTACAGGGGGGAGCCTCTTAACTTGGCATTTCATCGGGTCTAGTAGGTGGGCACTGTAATCAAGGTTTACCGCACGTCTTTTTTCATCCGAATCGAGGTGGTCACTACAAACAGGTCTTACTGTACGTTAGTTTATCCTGGTCTCGAAGGTGGATAGAAAAAATAGGTTTTTATCTGGGTCTGGAAGGTAGGTACGGCACTAAATACAACCCTAACCCCTTTACTCTTTTTACGGTATGGGTCTTTACCCAAAGTGTAGTTATATGCACCATGTATACCTTATCTTAGCACATTTTCATCCACCAAAAAGCACTACAAATCCTCAATAACTGTACAATAGATGACTCAATTCCGTAGGGAGGAGGCAAGAAGGCAGGAACATATTTTTGTTAAAATATCGAACCGTTTATCAAAACACAAGATAGCAGATGATCCACTTTAAAAATGAAAGTTACTTCTACGTAATGCAAACAATGCCAAGGTTACATGACCATTCCTGTACATGGAACAGTTTGGCAATCATGCGAGAACACCTTTGCTGTCAGACAAGTAAAATCAATAGCTGGTTCCGCAGAGTCGAGCAAATACGACACATAACATTAAATGTTTGTTCACAACAGTCACAACTGTACGACTGATCACCATTAAGACAGTAGCGCATATACTTAGTCCTTTTCCAAACAATACCTATACAAAGCTGAAATCCATATGACTTTCCTTCACCGTGATATTTTTACAATAGAGAGATATTTACGCAATGAAGTAATATGTTGCAGTTCTACTCTCGAAAAAACTGAACATAATCAGACCTACCAAGCAACATTCTTACTAACTCACGTTCCTTCGACGTTCAGAGCCTAATCAACAAGAATCTTACGTAAAGACGTCAAACAACTGTTTTAAAAACCCCACAAGCATCAAACGCTGATTGCATCATGTGATTTAAGCTGCTCAAAAATTAACCAGACCAAGTTTGAAGTAGATGCGACTTCACGCTAACAATGTTTTGTTCACAACAGACAGGCACACCTATAAATAGATACTACAAGCCCTGCATTTCCCATCGGTCGGGAAGACCTTATTACTAAAGTTGATATACATTAACTTATCTCGTGAGATTACACTACAACAAGACATGTGACAAAAACGTATTTAAGATATTTTTGACATGCGAGAAATAAGGCAATTCGATTCAATGAGCATATTCCCGAATAGACTCACGATGTTTACTTAAATATAAAGTCATATTTATAGACTATGACAGAAGTTTTACACGACGTGAGTCTATTGCGGGATAGATTTACTGCATTGTTAGTGCGTTATTTCGCTCAGAACATAATGTCTTTTCTTATCCGCTTGATCTGCTCTTATTCAAAAAACACTGTGTCGTTCAACAATCTTAACAATATTTGTCTATCTTTTAACGATCTGCACGTTACACATGGACCTATCCCATTACCATCAACAGATTACACACATCTCTTCAAGGATCGATTCTGGAGGATCATAAATTCGCAACAAATGTTACATTTCTCAACTCTTGTGAGTTACCATGTGTGACTTCAAACTAGACCTCTGTCGAAATGATTTGTTACAAACATCACATGCGTACGGCCGCGTGTCTGTGTGAATACGCAAGTGAACTCTTAAAATGCTTCTCCGATTAAAGCTTTGTTCACAAAAGTCACAACTGAACGGTCGCTCACCAGTATGAGTGCGCAAGTGATCCCTGAGAAACCAACTTGTTGCGAACTCCTTTCCGCAGCTATCACATTTGTGCGGCAAATAACCAGTATGTGTGCGCAAATGTGACTGTAGGGTGCAGAAATAAGAATAAGCATTTCCGCAATAACTACATTTGAATGGTTTCTCACCAGTGTGAACACGTAAATGTGTTTTGAGATTTGAGAGACCACCAAAAGCTTTTCCACATACATGGCATTTGAATGGTTTCTCACCAGTGTGTGTGCGAATGTGTACCTCCAGATTTCTACTAGTGGTAAATGTTTTCTCACAATCATTACACTTAAAAGGCTTAACTCCAGTGTGAGAACGAATATGAGCTTCAAACATGCTAATATGGTTAAACCCTTTTCCGCATATGCTACACTTACATGGAAAATCACCAGTGTGAATACGAACATGTTGATCACGATTTCCCTTCTGTTGAAACGCCTTTCCACAAGTGCTACACGTGAATGGTTTCTCGCCAGAGTGAATGCGCGAATGCATTTTAAGACTGGTCTTTCTCGAAAACCCCTTTCCACAAGTGTTACACGTGAATGGTTTGTCGCCAGTGTGAATGCTCGAATGTGCTTTAAGACTGCCCTTGCTCGAAAACGTCTTTCCACAACTTTTACATGCAACTGGCTTGGCACCTGGTCCAACCACTTTTTTCGACTCGGCATGAAGCTTATAACTTGTTTCCAATTGTGGCGGTATTTCGTCCACTGCACTTACAAACTGTCCATTCCATGTGTGATTGACATGTGGCTGATATCCTTCACCTTTCAAATTGGTATGGCTGTCCTTACACTGCACAATGTCAGAAGACGCTTCAGTGCTTCCACTGCTTTCTTCCTTACTGGTTCTCGTACACTCTGCCTCTTGCTTAGAATATACTGAGTTGTCAGTATGCGAAATGAGACCACTACATTTCCTTTCATTGTCTCCGGCTGAATTCAAACTCTCTTCCTGAAAAGGCATCGCTCCACTAATCAATGCGTCGCGTTTTCTTGTTTTTCGGTGACAGGTACTGATTATCCGGGGAAATGACAAACCTGTCTTTCACAACGCATGTCGCGTTTTCTTTCACTTGCTTAACACAGACTGATCATCTGGAGAACTGACAAACTCGTTTTCCACGCCGCCGTACACACAATGGTTTGATCACACGATTGCACCAGCATCAGGGGGAATTCACACTGCAATCATTAACATAAAGAATCTTAACACATCTCACCCATACACACATATGCTACATTCTATGAAGTGACATAACATCGGCCCTTTACATAACACTGTAATATGTGACATAAACTTATTGTTGTTTAGAGGGGATCGGGCGAGTTTCTGTCACTATGAAGTTCTAACTTCAGTGTATAAAGAACAACTGATCCGGCAGGTTTTGTTTACTAAGGTATATTTAGTGTCACCGAAGTTCAGCTTATCGCCTATGCATTACTTGTTTTTAAAAACAATTGTATTGTATTGTACTGTCTTTAGATCCCATTTCAACTGCTATGATCATATCGGGATCCCCCTGCCACATGTATACTGAAATGGGGCATTCCAGCCCTCCTTCAAACCCTTACTAGTGGAGTGCCTCACAGTGTAGCAAGGAGGAATCCAATTTTAAAGTCTTAGGTATGACCCGACCGGAGTTTGAACCCACGATCTTCCAGTCTCGAGGCGGGACACTCTAACCACTACTCCACCGAGGCTGGTAGCTCTCAAAACAAACACACAAAAGGAAAAACCTGACACAACGAAATCACACACTTTTGGCGTTTTGAGAGTGTTGGTTTGTTGGTTTGGTGTTTTGACGTCCCGTTAAGCGACTATGATGGGTATATTGGGACGCACTTGCTAAAACAACAAGTGGGAAAAAAGAGGGAAGAATGAAGAAATAGCAAAAAAAGAATTAGAAAGAAATTCCGAGTAGCCGCGTCTTACGCCATGAACGGAAAAGAACGCAGTGGGTGTATTCTTAAGATTTCCCCCCACCCCACAGAGGGATCCGAGAGTGTGGTTGACGTTGGACAGCCAACGAAAGTCAGCTTGCAATAAAGTGGCATAAAGCCGTATATAAGGATCTGGTACGTATAATTTGGTGTTTCCCCAAACAATTACGGCGACGGCTGTAAAAAGTAGCAACTCTGCATTTGTGAATTATATGGAAACACAAAATCCTGCACTGGAAGAAGCTATAACTGCAACCTACCAGGCTTCCTTTTTAACAACTATTGCGGGGATTGGGTCGGGTAATTTCCCCTTATCAGATAACAACACCATCTTGCTTAAGCACGAACCTGCCTATATTGAAACTTTGTTACTAGAATTTTGGTAAAGCTTTGATATTCTCAGTCCTGGTGCGCTCTGATTGGTCAAAAGCATCACACGCTATGTTTACATATAACTGCACGTTGTCTCAAACTTAACTTTACATTAAAATAGATAACTTACACAGCTAGACCAAATTTCTCAAATGGGTACCCAAAATCTGACATGAAAAAGAAATAGTTACAGTTTTTTGTTAACATTAGCATATTAACTAAAGGATCACCCAAATCGAATATCACTATTGCAGATCAGGCGAAATGAGGCCGACACAGTCAGACGTTAGAACGTCTTAAACGGAAGATCAATGTGACTCCGTGAAATCAATTCAAATTGCAGATCAATATGACTTCAAAAAAATTAAATTCAAGATTGTGTTTGGCTCTAACTCTTTCTGAGAATCAGGAGATCAAAATTTAGGTCAAAATCCCTAACGGTTTGCGAGATCCGTCTATTTTTCATGTGACCTTATTAATTCCCAATTAAAATACTATGTTTGTACACTATATAAATGCTGTTATGCCCCATCACAGTCTATGTGAAGAGCTGAATACAAAAATGAGCTCAGAACTTTTATTCTCTTACCGTTTCCAATATAAATTAATGTGGTTTAACACATAAGAAAAATTGGCAAACGAAGATAATTTGACATTGGCCGCATCCGTCACGATTTACCATGTCCTAAGTATTTTTTCTGTTCCCTTTGACCTTCAAACATGCGACAAATATCATATCTTGCTGGGGAATGCGGAATTGCACGAGTAGTATAGAAAATGAAAATGAGAAATGAGCATTTCGAACAAGATAGTATACTAGATCGAACGGACGGAGAGACAACCTGAGGACACGGGGACATGGGGGATAACAAGAATGTCCAGGAACACTGTGATCGGCCCAGATCTAGCTAATCAAGAATAAATATGTTTGCATTGTCGCCAAAACGTGATAGTTATGTTTTGAAATCAATCACTGAAAATAAAAACAGTTCCTGAAAATATGCCTAATCTCTGGCGGATTTCACAAAAGTAAATTTCAAAACAGCCTAACGGTTGGACTACGCCTAAAAATAAAAACAATATGACTAAAATTACCTACTGAAGTACTATTTGGAAAAAAAAACTTGATCCCTAAAACCTTCAAACGGCAGCAAGAGGCAAGAAAATATCATATTAGCAATATTTTAAAATTTCGAATAAATCCAAAGTGTAGCACGCAACGATTTCACAAAACAAAGAGATTCAAAAGGCCAATTTTTTTCAGAACCGGAAAAAAGTAATTCTTCAAGACAGCACCACCTATAGAATATTCGTACAAAATTTGAAAGGAATCCAACCAAAATTGTGGGAGAAGAAACATTTTGCAAATCGGCTAGCCAATAATCAAAATGGCGACATTTGGACAATTTTTCGCGAACATCCAAAGAAGCAATTTTTCAAGAGACGACTCCCTAGAAAACATTTTTGCAAAATTTGAAGGCAATCCCATTGAAATTGTTGAAGAAACACGTGGAAAATTGGCTGCCAAAAAATTAAAACATGCACGCTTTCCTAGTGAACATTTATGCAAAAGATTCTATAACAACTGATTAAGGAAAATATTTTGGGAACTTGCGACCAAAAAATGTTAAATCCCAACCCCCCCCCCCCCCTTTTTTTTTTAGTGGACATCCAAGAAAGTAAAAATCTGAAGGCAAATAATAATCACCCCTCCACACCGACGCAGGAATTTTGTCGCCCCAGTAAAGAATTAATTTGTTGGCTTGTAAAAATATGGTCTGATGGATTTGAACTCACCAGGCGACGGTTGTAATTACTACACCGCAGAGGTGAACTGACAGAATGAAACAGTTTATAAATCTTGCTCCATACACAAGCAATAATTACTACGATGTCCGGAACAGGCTTGTTTTGTTATTGATTGTTTGTGATTTGTATTTGATTCCTGAACATAAACTCCACAAACAACAATGTTCATTAAAACTTTTCCTGAGAAAGTGACATATTCCAAGAAGTGCTACAGGAGATTACGTCAGCTCAATACTTATTTGTGTACTGAATGGCAGTACCCGAGTAGTTTGTTGTGACACATGAGCAGCCTGTTAGTCTAATGGCATAATTATGAGCGCGTCTCTTGTTATATTTAGCGTGGATCCTTAAAATACTCATCGTGGATGTTATGTGCCAAAAACACGCTAATTTCCCCCATAGAAATCAACTCGGGATTTTCTGATAACAGAACACAGTTTTTTTCTTTTTTTTTTTGTTTTTGTTTTTTTTTTTTTTTTGTCTTTTAGCCGAGAGAGAAAGCAACCGGTAACTTAAAGTGGCTAAATATTTGGTCGTCATTAGTGATTAGCTAGCTGCATAGAATACACAGCCGTGCGCCACACAGCTCCCTCCCCCCCCCCCCCACCCCATCGTCCCCTACATATCCCCAAACCCACAGGGAGGGGAGGAGGGAGGGGCGGGGATCTCTAGCATGGAGGGTTTCGGTTTCAGCATACCCACAGACATGATTTTTAAGGGTTGCGTCTGCTTGTAGAAAAACTTCAAACCAAACTGACATTTATATTTTCCAGTATGAATAACAATGTGTGCGCACAAACTGTTTCTTTCTCGACAGGTTTTTGACAAAACCACATGAGCATGCACAAGTATTAAGAGGGTTGAATGCCCTCATAATGCCTGATCATGAGTGAGTTGTGAGCATATGCCCTCGCCGACATGAGCACGCATGTGAGGGTTGAATGCCTGTTAATGCCTGATCCTGAGTGAGTGTGTGTATATGCCCTCGCCGACATGAGCACGCATGTGAGGGTTGAATGCCTGTTAATGCCTGATCCTGAGTGAGTGTGTGTATATGCCCTCGCCGACATGAGCACGCATGTGAGGGTTGAATGCCTGTTAATGCCTGATCCTGAGTGAGTGTGTGTATATGCTTCGTGACCATAATCACTTCTGTGCAGGAGTTGGTCCAGACGCGCGCAGGCATTTAGGCACGTACTGCACTCACAGGGCCTCTCCACAGTGATGGGGGGGGGGGGGGGGGAGGGAAGGGGCATTAGATATTCCAGGCAATGGCAAAAGCTCTTCCATACGCATAGCATTTATATGGTTTCTCATCGGATGTGACTGCGCATGCGCACATCAAGACCGGTGATCAGCACTAAATGTTCTATCCCAATTACTACACCTGCACGATTTAACCCCCTGTGTGAGAGCGAAGATCGTCTCTCAAAGCTATGTGTATAGCTGAATATTTGAATACACTTGAATACCTTAACACCAAGTGTGAATATGCATGTGCTGTAAGCATATCTCTTGTTGAGGAAGAAGTCTTTACACAAGTGCTACATTTGAACTGCCTCGGACTAGCCCCGCCGACCACTTCTGATTCCTCAACGATTCTGGCTACTGGCAAACGAAGTTTGATAATAATCCCCACGTAATCACACCCTCCCAAATCGGTTCAGGCTCGTGTTTGGCACTTTCGCCCCCCCCCCCCCCCCCCCCCCCCCCCACCCACTAGCGTTCTTAAAAGAGGGAAATGTTGGGATTTCTTTTCTCTCAAGTACCACAGTATAGATGAGGCATCGTGGTCGGCTTTCCGGGAAACCACAGCTTCAGTCGAGTTAGCCAGTCATGTGCATGTCAAAATGACTAACATTGTAAGAAATACCGGGCGAGCGACGGGTGCGTGAGAAATTACAGAACTCAGTCGAACTCGAGGACCCCAAATTTCGGCACAAAAGGGGGGTAAATGTCCACCTTTAGGCGAAAAAAAAAAAACAACGATGCTTGTATAGAGACCCAACCCTCGGATGAGGTGTGTGATTTGCCGACTCGTCAACGGACACACGGCCCGTACCTTTCCGTTGGTGGCTTGTAGTCACTTCTACACGCTAACTAGCGCACCCCTAGTGTGAAAGTGTACATGGATCATTAAGCTTTCCTCCCCTTAACACCACGCCTAGCGTCTAGCTCCTATTCAAGATGCTGTTTGATGGAGCAAACTGTACTACTGTAGCCTGTGATTTCTGGTAAAAACTTTCACACAATAACACTATTTAAATGACTTCATTTCAGAATGAACACACATTGAGATTATTTTCACGTCCAAACACCTTTCGTAGAATACCTCACTTGACTGGTTTGATGTCGGCATGAATTCGCCGATGTTCCTTAAGATGCCGCCTACCTGAAAAAAACCAAGTACTACATTTGAATGAAATCTCGCCAGTGTGTGAATGAGCGAGTAAATGCGTTGTTTAGAACTCAATATCTCCAACTGTGGTGGCGTTTTCTTCAGTAATAGTTCAGCACTCCCAATTCGTGACGTCACTGTGCCCTTTCACACTTCAAATCGACACCCATTGATTTTCCTCACTGCTATCATCCTCACACATGAAAATACCAGAAAATTCAACTGACGATTGTTCAGTACGGTCATTTTCTTCCTTCACGATGTTAACATCTGAAAACACCGTATGGTTAGTAGATGGGTTACTTCCTTTCGCGCCCTCCCTTTGAAATCAAATTTTCTTCTTTACAGGACATATTTCTGGTAAACATTGCGCTGCGTTTTATATTTTCCGTCTTTTTTCTTTAAATGGGACTAAACACACTGTGAGTTTACACGAGATTCTATCACACGTGCTGTATTCCACCCTGAGTATTGAAGACACCGACATCTGCAGGTTGACGTGTCCTAATCACGGGTTGACGTGTCCTTGTCACGGGTTGACGTGTCTGTGTCACGGGTTGACGTGTCCTTGTCACGGGTTGACGTGTCCTTGTCACGGGTTGACGTGTCCATATGTTACGGATTGGCGTGTCTTTGTCACGGGTGGACGTGTCTTTGTCACGGGTTGACATGTCCTTGTCACGGGCTGTCGTGTCCTTGTCACGAGTCACGTGTTGCGTCTTATATGGTGTTGCGCTTCATATGGTGTTGCGTCTGATATGATGTTGCGCCTTATATGAAAACAGTTAGGGGCCCCTAAGACATCTGGTGTAAGGTACGGTGCGCCTTATACACCGTTTTCCTTTCAACATTTCGGCGATTTCGCTCTGCCTGAGTTATATCCTGCGTTATATCTTAGGCGCCTTGCATGCGGCTTATTACTTATTACGCGCCACCAGTGACCGTATTCACAAAAGGTTAACTGTGCATTTAACTGAATCCGTTAACGGCTAGGCTGGCATCATAAATTTGACCAAAACAAACACAGAAGAAGCGTGATACAGCTGTATCAACCGGTTTTCGCTTCTAAGAGTACAGTTAACTGCACAGTTAACTTCGGTGAATAACGGGACAGAAAGTGTGCCGTGTCTGATCGTTTGTATGTTTGTTTCCGGTATCTCGCTCTCTTTTAATGCAGGGTTACACCTCATAGCGGTTTCTGTATCGGGGAGACTGATGCTGTTACCAACTGCTCCCCCCCTCTCCCCCACCCACTCCATCCGAGATATTGGTTGCGTCATGTTTTTGAAAAATAAATATACAAAAAGACAAACATAGCTGGTATGGGGGGAGGGGGGAGAGGAGGGGATAGTTTTGTCCATTTCATCCAAATTATAACCAGTTGTGTCCCCTTTTTATCTTTTTTTTTTTAGAAAATAAATACCCAACAGACAGACAGATAGACACAGAGAGGGAGTAAGACGGAGAGACAGAGAAAGACAGAGAGAGAACCTGACTCACAGACGAATGCGCCAATCACTAGACCAATCCGGCCTTCACACATTACGACTTGCAAAGAAGCAATTTGACCATATTTGGGCTAACAAATACAAGCCTTATGCAGGACGTTCCTATCAAATTTCAACGCAATCGGACTTCTCGATTTCTGGGAAGAGTAACATTTTTTGTGTTACCTTAAACTTGCCTAATATTTTGGTCAAATCTCCGAAAAAATACAAGCGGAGTGGAAGATTACCTAGAGAACATTCCTGCAAAAAACTCAAACCATAGGAGCAGAATTGTTGGAAGAGCAGCATTTTGAAACACACACACACACACACACATATACAGCTACGTCGGGAAACTAACGACGAATCGCGATTTCTTCTCCAACTCGCGAAATGTACGCCAAAAATCTAACTTCGTTATTAGGGACTTTTAAGACATAAGTAGTATATGAAAATCTCGGTAGATTTTTTTTACATTCAATTCCGAAAGCGAAAATATAGAAAAGACAACAGATTGAGAGAAATTTAACAAAGCATGAACCCTGCGAAACGGAATATTTTGTTTACATAATTTGCATATTTTACACAATTTTTTGATATCTGCAACTATAAGTTTGCTGTGAAACGAGACTGTGTAAAAAATGTAAACAAACCGATTTTGTTTATAAACAAAGGCCACGTGCTTTCTGTAAAAGAGTATTAGGGAAACACTAAATAAAAGCCAAACAAGCGTAGAGTTTGTTTTCTTTTATTTACACCATAACCCCCATGTAATATTTATTTTCTTTCATTTCTATACATAAACTATTTAACATAAATTGAAGACTTACAAAATATTGAAGAGCAGTACAAAAGATATTCAAAAAGATGAATGTTGAAAAACATAGATTTATACTATACAGATGAAATTTTTAAAAACAAAATACAGATTTATACAGATGAATGTTTAAAAACAAAACTCTTTTAAAATAAAAATAAAATATAGAAAAAATAATAAAACAAAATCCCATACTGATATAACCGTGATGTGTAAATAACCAACTCTACCTCATTTTCAAGCTCAGTGTTATGTGCACTAGTTAAAATTTAATGATAGACCGAAAAAAACGTGAGACAATGAAATATAAACCACATAAAAGCTTCCTAAAGAAAACAAAATACACAGCTGAAACATTCAAACTAACATGCGAAATGTACGTACACAACCATGCACAAAATTTGCAACACAACTTGGGTGTACTACCCCATCTCGTGAGGTTCATAAATTTAAAGTCGGTGACTTCGTATGAGAAAAATGAACTGAAAATAACACAATTAAAACTTTCAAACTGACATGCGAAATGTACGTACAAAACCATGCGAAATGTGCGAACACCAAAATTTTTTAATCAAGGAAACATCGGCAAATTTCCAAGTTCTGAGACCCTGTCACGTTTGCGAGTACGTCCTTCTCGCGACGTTCTTAAATTTAAAGTCGGTTACTTCGTATAAGAACAGTGAACTGCAAATAACAGGTAAAACTTTCGAACTGATAAGCGAAATGCACGTTTATACACAATCATGCGAAATGAACGTATAACAACCATGTATGTGACACGGTCTCAAACTTTTAAAAATTTTGCCGATATTTCTGTAAATAAGCACATTTTGGTGTTGGCACATTTTGCATGGTTGTGTACGTACTAAAGTCGGTGACTTCGTATAAGAAAAGCGAACTGCAAATAACACAATTAAAACTTTCAAACTGACATGCGAAATGTACGTACACAACCATGCGAAATGTGCCAACACCAAAATTTCTTAATCACGGCAACATCGGCAAAATTTCCAAGTTTTGAGGCTCTGTCACATACCTTTTGCTCGTACTACCCAATCTCGCAACTTTCATAAACTTTGAAATTGGTCACTCCGAACAGTGAACTTTCGAACTGACAAGCGAAATGTACGCTCATACACAACCATGCGAAATGTAGTGCAACCACGCGAAATCTACGACGCAAGTATTTGTTTTTTAAATACATCGGCAAACTTGACAGCTTTTGTGACCCTGTCACATGAAACTTGCCCGTACTACCCATCATCGCCACTTTCATAAATTTACAGTCAGTCACCTTATACGAGAAAAATCAAATGCAAATAACACACTGAAACTTGATACGCGAACGCACATAACCATGCGAAATGTACGAACCCAAACACTTCTTAATACCGCGGCAAATTTGGCAGGTTTTGAGACCCCGTTACATGAAAACGTGACGTTCATAAATTAAAAGTCGGTCACTTCGTATAAGAACAGGGAACTGTATGGAAAAACTGTTACAAAGAAAACTCATCGCACTTGTGTAAACCAAAACAGAATCCCACAAACATGACATCACAGCGAAATGTCCCCAAAACAGTTTCTTTTTTTAAACGGATCTGAAGCTTCATCCGCCTTTTTATTTTTCTTGTAAAAATTTGAAAGGTATGCCCGCAACTGAACTTTTCTCCCTGTGTCCTAAAATATCACATGCGAAATGTACGTCCACAACCATGTATGTGACAGGGTCTCAAACTTCGAAAATTTTGCCGATGTTTCTGTGAATTAGAACATTTTGGTGTTCGCACATTTCGCATGGTTTTGTACGTACTTAATTCGGTCACTTGGTGTGAGAAAAATGGACTGCAAATAACGCAGTTAAAGCTTTCGAATTGACAAGCGAAATGTACGTACACAGCCATGCGAAATGTGCGAACACCAAAATTTGTTAATCACGGAAACATCGGCAAATTTCCAAGTTCTGAGACCCTGTCACGTTTGCGAGTACGCCCTTCTCGCGACGTTCTTAAATTTAAAGTCGGTTACTTCGTATAAGAACAGTGAACTGCAAATAACAGGTAAAACTTTCGAACTGACAAGCGAAATGCACGTTTATACACAATCATGCGAAATGAACGTATAACAACCATGTATGTGACACGGTCTCAAACTTTTGAAAATTTTGCCGATATTTCTGTAAATAAGCACATTTTGGTGTTGGCACATTTTGCATGGTTGTGTACGTACTAAAGTCGGTGACTTCGTATAAGAAAAGCGAACTGCAAATAACACAATTAAAACTTTCAAACTGACATGCGAAATGTACGTACAACCATGCGAAATGTGCCAACACCAAAATTTTCTTAATCACGGCAACATCGGCAAAATTTCCAAGTTTTGAGGCTCTGTCACATACCTTTTGCTCGTACTACCCAATCTCGCAACGTTCATAAACTTTGAAATTGGTCACTCCGAACAGTGAACTTTCGAACTGACAAGCGAAATGTACGCTCATACACAACCATGCGAAATGTAGTGCAACCACGCGAAATCTACGACGCAAGTATTTGTTTTTTAAATACATCGGCAAACTTGACAGCTTTTGTGACCCTGTCACATGAAACTTGCCCGTACTACCCATCATCGCCACTTTCATAAATTAACAGTCAGTCAATTTATACGAGAAAATCAAATGCAAATAACACACTGAAACTTGATACGCGAACGCACATAACCATGCGAAATGTACGAACCCAAACACTTCTTAATACCGCGGCAAATTTGGCAGGTTTTGAGACCCCGTTACATGAAAATTGCCCGTACTACCCAGCCCCGTGACGTTCATAAATTAAAAGTCGGTCACTTCGTACAAGAACAGTGAACTGCATGGAAAAACTGATACAAAGAAAACTCATCGCACTTGTGTAAACCAAAACAGAATCCCACAAACATGACATCACAGCGAAAACGTCCCCAAAACAGTTTCTTTTTTTAAACGGATCTGAAGCTTCATCCGCCTTTTTATTTTTCTTGTAAAAATTTGAAAGGTATGCCCGCAACTGAACTTTGTCCCTGTGTCCTAAAATATCACATGCGAAATGTACGTCCACAACCATGTATGTGACAGGGTCTCAAACTTCGAAAATTTTGCCGATGTTTCTGTGAATTAGAACATTTTGGTGTTCGCACATTTCGCATGGTTTTGTACGTACTTAATTCGGTCACTTGGTGTGAGAAAAATGGACTGCAAATAACGCAGTTAAAGCTTTCGAATTGACAAGCGAAATGTACGTACACAGCCATGCGAAATGTGCGAACACCAAAATTTGTTAATCACGGAAACATCGGCAAATTTCCAAGTTCTGAGACCCTGTCACGTTTGCGAGTACGCCCTTCTCGCGACGTTCTTAAATTTAAAGTCGGTTACTTCGTATAAGAACAGTGAACTGCAAATAACAGGTAAAACTTTCGAACTGACAAGCGAAATGCACGTTTATACACAATCATGCGAAATGAACGTATAACAACCATGTATGTGACACGGTCTCAAACTTTTGAAAATTTTGCCGATATTTCTGTAAATAAGCACATTTTGGTGTTGGCACATTTTGCATTGTTGTGTACGTACTAAAGTCGGTGACTTCGTATAAGAAAAGCGAACTGCAAATAACACAATTAAAACTTTCAAACTGACATGCGAAATGTGCCAACACCAAAATTTTCTTAATCACGGCAACATCGGCAAAATTTCCAAGTTTTGAGGCTCTGTCACATACCTTTTGCTCGTACTACCCAATCTCGCAACGTTCATAAACTTTGAAATTGGTCACTCCGAACAGTGAACTTTCGAACTGACAAGCGAAATGTACGCTCATACACAACCATGCGAAATGTAGTGCAACCACGCGAAATCTACGACGCAAGTATTTGTTTTTTAAATACATCGGCAAACTTGACAGCTTTTGTGACCCTGTCACATGAAACTTGCCCGTACTACCCATCACCGCCACTTTCATAAATTTACAGTCAGCCACCTTATACGAGAAAAATCAAATGCAAATAACACACTGAAACTTGATACGCGAACGCACACAACCATGCGAAATGTACGAACCCAAACACTTCTTAATACCGCGGCAAATTTGGCAGGTTTTGAGACCCCGTTACATGAAAATTGCCCGTACTACCCAGCCCCGTGACGTTCATAAATTAAAAGTCGGTCACTTCGTATAAGAACAGTGAACTGTATGGAAAAACTGATACAAAAAAACTCATCGCACTTGTGTAAACCAAAACAGAATCCCACAAACATGACATCACAGCGAAATTTCTCCAAAACAGTTTCTTTTTTTAAACGGATCTGAAGCTTCATCCGCCTTTTTATTTTTCTTGTAAAAATTTGAAAGGTATGCCCGCAACTGAACTTTGTCCCTGTGTCCTAAAATATCACATGCGAAATGTACGTCCACAACCATGTATGTGACAGGGTCTCAAACTTCGAAAATTTTGCCGATGTTTCTGTGAATTAGAACATTTTGGTGTTCGCACATTTCGCATGGTTTTGTACGTACTTAATTCGGTCACTTGGTGTGAGAAAAATGGACTGCAAATCACGCAGTTAAAGCTTTCGAATTGACAAGCGAAATGTACGTACACAGCCATGCGAAATGTGCGAACACCAAAATTTGTTAATCACGGAAACATCGGCAAATTTCCAAGTTCTGAGACACTGTCACGTTTGCGAGTACGCCCTTCTCGCGACGTTCTTAAATTTAAAGTCGGTTACTTCGTATAAGAACAGTGAACTGCAAATAACAGGTAAAACTTTCGAACTGACAAGCGAAATGCACGTTTATACACAATCATGCGAAATGAACGTATAACAACCATGTATGTGACACGGTCTCAAACTTTTGAAAATTTTGCCGATATTTCTGTAAATAAGCACATTTTGGTGTTGGCACATTTTGCATGGTTGTGTACGCACTAAAGTCGGTGACTTCGTATAAGAAAAGCGAACTGCAAATAACACAATTAAAACTTTCAAACTGACATGCGAAATGTACGTACACAACCATGCGAAATGTGCCAACACCAAAATTTTCTTAATCACGGCAACATCGGCAAAATTTCCAAGTTTTGAGGCTCTGTCACATACCTTTTGCTCGTACTACCCAATCTCGCAACGTTCATAAACTTTGAAATTGGTCACTCCGAACAGTGAACTTTCGAACTGACAAGCGAAATGTACGCTCATACACAACCATGCGAAATGTAGTGCAACCACGCGAAATCTACGACGCAAGTATTTGTTTTTTAAATACATCGGCAAACTTGACAGCTTTTGTGACCCTGTCACATGAAACTTGCCCGTACTACCCATCATCGCCACTTTCATAAATTTACAGTCAGTCACCTTATACGAGAAAAATCAAATGCAAATAACACACTGAAACTTGATACGCGAACGCACACAACCATGCGAAATGTACGAACCCAAACACTTCTTCTTCCCTTTTCACTGGTCTCTCACAAAGCTCTTTTGACATGGTATCAACGCCTGTAATGACGCAATCGCTGTCCGAGCTACGTTCTTCGGATTGCGCCACCCCCTCCCCAACGGTGACCGTAACTTCTGTGTCACGGCTTCCGATTGCAGCAACGGGGACATTTTCTAAAAAAGTACAACACTGGTAATACAAACGCTAAATCACTGTGAATTCGTACGACAGAGACATTGACAACTTCACATCAAGTCAAAATAGCAACTACCTTTGATGAGAACATAAAGCGCCCAGGAATAACCTTCACATTTCAAAGCATAACTGTACAAAACTCTTGCAATCTTAGCAGTGGGCACCGATAAGCAGTCCGTTTCGCCGACAACCACAACGCACGAAAAGTGTTTTGAATTTTTTAAAACGTCAGCACCTGGTTGGCTTGACCAAATCTGCATTAGTGCTACATATATCACGATACTCCTCCTGACACATCTCAGCAACAATTCTTACCCTTTATAAATGCAAAAGAATCACTTACCCAGCAACTTCTCAGAAGATGCCCCTTCAACAGCCGATTCCGCATTCGCTGAGAGTTTTGTGTCTTTTTCGCCCTGCGATGAATGTGTGTGTGCAGCCCCCTCTTCCCTTTTCACTGGTCTCTCACAAAGCTCTTTTGACGTGGTATCGGCGCCCGTAATGACGCAATCGCTGTCCGAACTACATTCTTCGGTTTGCGCCACCCCCTCCCCAACGGTGACCGTAACTTCTTGTCATGGCTTTCGATCGCTGCAACGGGGATATTGTATGAAAATGTAAACCATTTAATCTGTGCAAGCGAAATGAACAGATGTTTTTAAAATTAATTTAAACTCTGTGGTTAATTTTCTTCTTGTGCCAATGTTTCATTGTAATGTAACAGCCGAGTCATAAACTATAACGTCCTTATTTCATCTTTGAACAATTTAAAGCTTAGCCGCACAGGACATGCACGTTCAAAATTGTGACAACAGTCCGTTTCGCTTCAGTCTTACAAGTTCCGGTTCAGTAAAATAACGAAACTGCCCTTCGGATCACACTCACACAAACAAACAAAAATGTCGAATGAAACGAGAAATACGCGTCAAGCAAAATATATGTTGTATATTCGTCCACTTGTAATTACCTGAAATCGGCGCAGGGATATTTTCCGCTGCTTTCTTAATCTGTCTACAGGCTTGGTTAACATCCGAACTGTCATCACTATCTTCAACCGGTCCCCTAACAATTTCACCCACAAAATGGGTCAATTGGCTCTGATCCCTGTCGCACACCCTCTTTGCGGCTTCTGCCCAGGCCTTGATGTAACCCTTAACGGGGTTTTTACACACCTCGTCTGCAGAAAAAAATGACGGAATGCTGAATCATTCCATATTTCACTCCATACAAGTTTATACGCACATAAATCATTCCCAAAAACCATGTGAAAACACACTGTGCGTAAAGGAAAACGATACCTTCTTATCATTCCAAGGCGTGAGCACAAAAATTACACGTACACAATGGTCATTTCAATTTCCCTTCCACGCAAGTTACAGACAGAACAGATACCGAAGAGAAAATCTAAAAAAAAATAGGCGGTATACGAATAAGTAAAATCTCGCATCTACAGTCCGTTTAGCAATGAGAGCGTGCAACTGGCAATAGAGGGATTCAGCACTTCATCTAAGATACTGAAAAAGACAAGTTCTTTTGGGTCTGATGCTTCCGGCTAGATAATCGAACCTGCAAACTTATGAAGCACTATCAGGCAAAACTCGCAAACGGAGATTAGCAAACCATAAAACGGCAAAACAGACATTTAACCCAATCACAGGGAATGAAAAAAATCTGTCATTTCTTAATAACATATTACTAATTCATACAGCCATAGGAAATGGTTTGAGCTTCCTGGGATCGGAAACTTTCTTCGGACTAAAAATGAAAGAATTTTTTTAAATCATGCATCACTCTCAGCTGCTGTAAGGACGTCACTTCTGTCCTTTTCAAGTTTTTATTTCAGTTATTACAGGAGCACAAAAAATGCTACAATACACTGGTCTTTCAACTCTACAAAAGTATAATTTCTGCGAATAGGACGTCATCATTCCACAAGAACATGCAAAAACAAAAGGGAATCTAAATCAACCTGGTTTTACAGGACGTCCACGACCTGGAAAGGAAAGAAATAGAAAAATGTTTAAGAACTTACGCAAAGTCAAAACCGCAAAATAAGACTTCTATACTTCCGTCAGGGTCCCGGCCTTCCACACGTACACGCCACCACTTCCTTCTATACACAACGTGAAGCACAACGTCACCTGTTCTGTAGCGCTGCAGATCAACGACCTGTTCTAGGACCTTGGTCTTTTTAATCCGTCCTTTTTTCCGCGGCATCTGTGAAAGCAATAAGAGAAATATCATTAGCTGAATATATTCGGAATTTGACATAACGACAACACAATCCATAAATCTTAGCGAAACTAACCGACAAGTGACCGGATACATTTTGTGTAGCATTGTGATTTTCTATCTGTTTTTACTGCTATGGCCATATCGGGGCCCCCTGCCACATTATTCTGATATGAAGCATTCAAAATCTCTCTAACCGTTGTATGTGGAGTCCCTCACGGAGTAACAAGGAGAAATCCCAATCTTAGGTATGACCCGACAGCATAAGCTATAACTGCGCGAAATTGACCGATTTTTTTTACATTCTAAGATACCATCCATGCCGCTTTTTTTCCATCATTTACATCCTAATCCCACCTGAATTCAGCCGAAACGCAAAAAATTTACGCAAAAATCTAAGTGCGAATTGGCCTATTCTTTTAAGCGTTCAAGGTGAAGGGGGGGGGGGGGGGGGCAAAGCATCCGGACTGCGTTCAGGGCAGAGGTTTAAAATTGGCAAAAGTCTGTGTACGTATTAACAGGGATGGAAATTGGCGGGGGTCCGAGACCCTCCTTTTTGGCTACCCAGAGTCCGACTGAGCCGCAAAAAATCAGGTCTTCTTGCGCCCTATTTTATCTTAACACGGTTCGGATCCTGCCTAAATAGCTTTGGATCCTCCTTTTTCAAAGACACGGGTCCCAAGGACCCGGGCCTAAAAAAGTTAGTTTCCAGCAGTGGCTACTTACAAAAAATTGTACACCAAGAAATCCATGAACAGACAACATCGACAGCATTTTCAAGCGAAACTGAGCAACAATTTTCTGTGTGAACATTTCTCGACATTTAAATCCGCAAAATGACAAGGCATGCTAGCTCAAAAAAATGCCGCCCTGACAATTAAGCCTGTATTTTTACAGCAGCATCTTACACATTCTTAAAAAAAATGTCACAAATCACACCAAATACGCTAAACAAACATTTTCCCGTGATTCACAAAATAACCGCGCTTTTAACATGTGTGTATTTACCTTTCATTATCCTCATTAACTTTTTATCCACTTTTAAGTTTTTCAAAAATTATCCACATGTAACCTGGACGCTTTCTGCATTGAAGTGATGCTACCAAGAACAAAGCCGCGCGCATACACCTCGTGACAGGTTAATATACTGAGTCAAAAAAAAAAAAAAAACATTCAAGTTCATGTACACAGTGTAGTGTTTCGCAGATAATTTCATTCCAAACCTTACCATATTTTTTTTATAAACTAACACAAGCTAAAAAATATCGCTAAACAAGCATTTTAATGGCAGAAAACCTTTACAAAATGACGGATTATTTCGCGCGTAAACAGTGACAAGGCAAGTCAATCATAAAAGTAGTGCTCACACAACAGCGCACAATAATATACAGTCAGCCTGTCATGAGCGTGGGAATCTCGAGCTTTTAGCCCGTTCACAGATCAAAGCAAATCTACTGCGACTTAGAGCTTCTGATACGTGTTTGAACTGGCTATTCCGCAGTGAAGGGGGGCGGGGGTGTGGATGGAGAGGGGGGAGGATCTGGGAAGCATATATGGGAAGAAAAATATGACAGTTTTCGCGTGTAAATAGTAACAAGACAAGTCAATCATAAAAGTAGTGCTCACACAATTAAAACAGCGCACAATAATATACAGTCAGCCTGTCATGAGCGTGGGAATCTCGAGCTTTTAGCCCGTTCACAGATCAAAGCAAATCTACTGTGACTTAGAGCTTCTGATACGTGTTTGCACTGGCTATTCCGCAGTGAAGGGGGCGGGGTGTGGATGGAGAGGGGGGAGGATCTGGGAAGCATATATGGGAAGATAAATATGACAGTTTTCGCGTGTAAATAGTAACAAGGCAAGCCAATCATAAAAGTAGTGCTCAAACAAATAAAACAGCGCACAATAATACACAATCACACATATACAGGTATGTCGGGAAACAAACGAGGAATCGCGATTTCTTGTCCAACTCGCGAAATGTACGCCAAAAATCTGACTTCGTTATTAGGGACTTTTCAGACATAAGTTGTATATGAAAATCTCGGTAGATTTTTTTTACATTCAATTCCGAAAGCGAAAATACATAAAAGACACAGCCTATCACATGTGCGTGAGAATCTCTCGCTTTAGCCCGCTGACAGATGCAAGCAAATCAACTGCGAATAGCCGTTTCGGTGTGTTATCAATGTCAATTTCGCAGTTGGCGTGTACAAGAGAGGAGGAGGAAGGGTGAGGTGGATCTGGCCGGCAAAATTTCTTTTCACTTCCAGACTTTACCAGTGCATTTCGCTTTTTGGGGAAAGGGTGGGGTTTACCCGGAATGCCCCCAACCCCGTTGTTGCACCAATTTAACAGTACAAATACTACAATTTTTGGCTCGAAAAAAAAAGCCGTTTTGATGTGCCAAAACGTTAAGCCAGCGTGAAACGAATCGATTTCTCTCTCTCTCTCTCTCTCTCTCTTTTTTTTTTTTTTTTTTAACAAAAAAAAAGCATACTCAAGATTAAGGACAGTGAGATAGTGAAATTCAGTTAAAGCGATATTTTTTTTAAAAAGGGAGGGGGAGGTTTGCACGTCATTGTCTCCCACTAGCTACACTAATAGAGCAATATATTTTTGAAGGATTGCGTCCTGCAATGAATAAAATAAGCCCATTTTAATGCGCAATTTCGCAGTGGTTGTGTATTAAGAGGGG
The DNA here is from genome assembly GCA_949752745.1 of Protula sp. h YS-2021. Classification (NCBI taxonomy): domain Eukaryota; kingdom Metazoa; phylum Annelida; class Polychaeta; order Sabellida; family Serpulidae; genus Protula; species Protula sp. h YS-2021. Next base: position 5,438,960 of record OX457027.1, read on the forward strand.
GGAGGGAGTTCTCGTGTGCAAATATCTTACGCTTAACGGTGTTAAACATTTTTTTATGACTAATAGGCTTTATCATTGCATTTTGCTCTTGGGACGGGGAGGGGAGGGGAGGGGGGTGGGCGGAGGGAGGAGTGGGGAAGGTCGCGCACCCTCCCTATTTGCGCTAATACAAAAATGCACTTTTGAAGTATTAGTTTCAGTCAAAGTGAAATAAGTCGAATTTAAAAAAAAAAAAAAAAAGACAGCACAATTAAGATTAAGGTCACCAAGCAGTAAAAAACGAAACTCAGTTTAAGCGATATTGACGGAAAGACTTAGTGTATATTAGACTTGTACGCACATGACACACGCTTGTACACCCCAGAAACATATAAAATGGCATCACTCAAGAACCTGCCTCTACACGGCGTAACCAAGCGAATTTGGGAGAATTTGGTGGCCACAGCACACTCAAGTTTAAGGGCATCAAATAATGAGAAACAAGTATTTGTGAAACACAAGCGGGCCCCAACCGCCCCCCCCCCCAAAAAAAAATCATAGGGGTATAAAGCGATGACGGACAGACGGACGGACACCCCAAACCTATAGGCCCCAATCCGAAGGGTTGGGGCATAATGAAAGCCAATTTCAGCGATATCCACAGAAAGAGTGGGTGTAAATAAAACATATGCGGACATGAAACACGCTTGCACACGCCAAGAAAAAAGTTTAAAATGAATGGTACTGAGAGTTTACAGTAACTGCACCTCACACGCGGCACGCATACATGTCGCTTGCGAAAGTAACATGAACAGACATGAACAGACATGAAACTCAGAAAATGCAACATTTTTTTCCGAGAAAAACGGACGAGGGGAGGAAGAGTTGCCCGTCATTGTATCCTCCTAGCTACACCAATGGAGCAAAACATTTTTGAAGGATTGCGTCCGTCAGTCAATAAAACAGACCGTTTTTAGTACGTTTATCAACTACCAATTTCGCAGTTGGCGTGCGCAAGAGAAGAGGGGAGGGGGGGGAGGAGGCTCTGGTGAGAAAAATGTCTAGGTTTAACGGTGTTAATATACATTTTTTTCACTTCTAGACTTTACCAGTGCATTTCGCTTTTGGGGGAAAGGGTGGAGGGGTTTACCCCGAATGAACCCCAACCCCCTCCCACCCCGTTGTTGTGCCAATTTAACAGTACAAATACTGCAATTTTTGGCTCGAAAAAACAAGCCGTTTTGGTGTGCCAAAACGCAAAGTCAATGTGAAACGAATCGCTTTCTCTCTGTCTCCCCCTCTCTCTCTCTGCTTTTTTTTTTAAATAAAGCACACTCGAAATAAAGGACAGTGAGATAGTTAAACTAAGTTAAAGCGATATTAACAGATAGACTGGGGTAAATTTGACTTGAAACACAAGAATCAGGTTTGTAAACCCCCCACAGGAAGATACAAATGGCACAGAGTAATAACTGCATCTACTGGGCGGATCAAGTGGAATTTGAGAAAATGTTGCGAATACAGCACACTCAAGTTAACGCCAACAAGTAGTGAGATATGAAACTCAGTTAATGCGATATTTTTTATAAAGCTAGGGGGAGGGTTGCACGTCATTGTCCCTCACTAGCTATACTAATGGAGCAATATATTTTTGAAGTCCTGCAATGAGCAAAATAAACCGATTTTAATGCGTTTATCAACTATCAATTTCGCACTGGTTGTGTATTAGAGAGGGGGGGGGGGGGGGGGGGTTCGCCTGCAAAAATTTTAAGTTTAACGGTGTTAACATTACAGGAGGAGGGGGGAGTGGGGGTGGTGCACCCCTCTACTTGCGCTAATGCAACAATGCACTTTTGAAGTATTAGATTCAGTCGAAGTGAAATAAGCCGAATTTGAAAAAAAGACAGCACAATTAAGATTAAGGTCACCAAGCAGTGAGAAACGAGACTCAGTTTAAGTGATATTGACGGAAAGACTGCGTGTATGTTAGACATGTATGCACATGACACACGCTTGTACACCCCAAAAATATAAATGGCATCACACGAGAACCTGCCTCTACACAGTGAAACCAGGCGAATTTGGAAGAATTTGGTGAACACAACACTCAAGTTTAAGGGCATCAAGTAATGAGAGATTAAGTCAATTTCCGCGATAACTACAGAAAAATTGAGTGTAAATAAGACTTGTACGGACACGTTACACGCCTGTTCGCACAATAAAAAGTTATAAAGTGCACTGAGAGTTTACAGTGACTGCAATTCACACACAACACGCATACATGTGTCTTGCGAAACAGACCGGCTTATATAAAGAAACCGAGAATAATATGTCAAACAAATGACTTGGTTTAAAAAAAAAACAAGAATGTACGAAGATAAACAAACTTTAACGATTGCTTAATAAAATATGTGACACTTTGCTTCAGTTAAGCAAAAATATGTACTTAAAAAAACGAAGTGGAAACTTTCTGATATTATCGTCCACTAACAAATGGGGTGTTGCCTTGTTTACCCTCAACTTTAACTTTGATTTTTGAGATTTATAGGCTACAAACAAAACAATAAATAACTTTAAAACGTATTTTGTGATATTATTCTTTTTGTTTTAAATACAATTATTTGGATAGGCCACCCCAAAATCTACTAAAATGTCGGCCAAAAAGTAGACAACCACTCGGGGCCGGGTCCATTCGAACACGTGGTCGCGCTCCCCTGACACATGTGCTAGCACCTGATTGGCGGAAATGTGATATAAAAATAGATTTCACACAGATCGAAAGATGTGTACGCCTTCTGATTGGCTCTCGTTCCACGTGCTTTTCTCACACAGAGTTCATGGTGGGTAGCCACCTATATGTTGGTGTGAGAACTATTTTACACAGCAAATTTGATGGTCTCTGTAAATTTCTGCGAAATAGGCATGTGGTCTCAGGTGAAAGAGCACGTCCTGTTTCGCAAAATGAACCCCTAACACAGATTTGCGAAACGGACGACCCGACCAAAATGCGAAACGGACCGAAATTCGGTCCGTTTCACTTTAACATTGCAACGTGATACACACCAATTCGTCTTGTTTCCCGACGAAGCCGCATCCACACATACACGGACGACAGACACACAACACATACATGGCCGACGGACACACACACAGACGACGAACACACACACACATGGACGACGGACACACACACACGGACGACGGACACACACACACATGGACGACGGACACACACACACACATGGACGACGGACACACACAAACGGACGAAGGACACACACACACATGGACGACGGACACACACACACGGACGACGGACACACACACACATGGACGACGGACACACACACACGGACGAAGGACACACACACAAGGACGACGGATACACACGGACGACGAACACACACACACATGGACGACGGACACACACACACGGACGACGGACACACACACACATGGACGACGGACACACACACACGGACGACGGACACACACACACATGGACGACGGACACACACACACACATGGACGACGGACACACACAAACGGACGAAGGACACACACACACATGGACGACGGACACACACACACGGACGACGGACACACACACACATGGACGACGGACACACACACACGGACGAAGGACACACACACAAGGACGACGGATACACACGGACGACGAACACACACACACATGGACGACGGACACACACACACGAGTGTCGGCTGGCCTGATAAAACCAAATTTTAGCTGAGGCAATTGGAGCGAACGTCAATCAACTGCTTACCACCCCGAGCTGGAATCGAACTCGAACTTCTCACACCAACGCTCCAACCAACCCAACTAACCATCACCCCAACCGCCCCTCAACCCTCCCCCCCTCTCCCCCACCAATATCTCTTAAACTTGCGATCTCGATTTCTCCCGATAAAAACTTTGTCCCGACTGCAAGACACAACTGCAAATTTACAACAACAACAAAATCCTAAAAATGATGAATTTCGGATCACCTGCGGGCATTGAAGCTGTGAAGGCTTCGTAGAAGTTACTTTACAATCTTTTTCTTTGTTTTTTTTTTTTTTTTTTTTTGAAAAAATTACATATTTCAGAATAATTTTTTATAATTTGGAACCTAGTGGTGTGAATAAGAAGGCTGTTGAATGAAACAGTTATAAAACCAGCGGAAATAATAAATAATTATTGGCAGAAAATAAGAATTCAGAACACAAATTCGTCTATATTCAAAACCGTTGTTGAAAAGTTTTTACTGCGAAAAAAATGAGGCACAGTTAATCCTTGGTTCGACGTCGGCTACCTGAAATTTTCAATCCCCACCCCACCGAACCAGCTGAGGATGGGGGGGGGGGGGGGGTGTATGGCACCTTTCCGCCACAGTGATAAAATGTGCTTCCCCGTTTGTCTACATGTATCTTCTTGCCAAACATATTATTTCCTTATTTTCGTCCAGCGGCAGGGAAAATTCAAAATGGCCGACTAAGACCAAGGGTTAAACACCATTCCTGGTACAATGCGATGTACAAGATTAACAGTTAAAAAAAGTTCTTGTGTGGAGGAAATTACCTGCCGATCGACTTTTCGGGCAGGACTTCACACGTCAGATCTAAATCACCAACATTTCTCCTCTCCCGCAGCCAAAATTTCCCCACAGCAATAACATTTCAAGTTTCCGTTTCGAGTGGTAAGATAGAAAGAACGGCAGACTTTTTTTGCGGTGACGTCACCGGTGTGGGCGATAGGGTGACATTGCCGGTGTTGGCGATAGGGTGACATTGCTGGTGTGGGCGATACGGTGACGTTGCCGGTGTGGGCGATACGGTGACATTGCCGGTGTGGGCGATACGGTGACATTGCCGGTGTGGGCGATACGGTGACATTGCCGGTGTGGGCGATACGGTGACATTGCCGGTGTGGGCGATACGGTGACGTTACCGGTGTGCGCGATAGGGTGACATTACCGCTGGGGCGATAGGGTGACATTGCCGGTGTGGACGATACGGTGACGCTACTTGTAGAGTCAGTTTACCAACTTTTCTATATTTACACCGCTGTGGAACACATAAAAATATCGTTTTGATAGTGTAGTTACTTTCACTACAGCGTCACAGGGAGTGTCACTCAGGTACAAACTGGGTACCATTCGTGTCCATCACTTTTTTAAAATGACCCCTAAACACGAAGTACTATTTTTTTTTTTTTTTTTTAGATAATTTTACTTTGTGGGAAATGTGGAGTACTGAATAAAAATAACCCAACCCTCCCCCACCCCCTTGTTTAACGGAAGTGGCACTCCGCGCAGCCTCAAAATCTGGCCTCAAAATTACCCCATTTCTCCGCGTTTTTCAGACACGCGTGGCAACACATACGACACCAAGTGTAAACACCCCGCCCCCCCCCCCCCCCACGCCGCCCCCGGGAACAGAACCAAGAACTGTTATGTACGCCACTGTGGTGCAAATAAGGGACACATGAGCCAAAAGCACAAACTTTAAGCTCCATGAAGTTGTTCTAACTCCTAGATACGAACGAAGCGATAAGGAAATAGCATAGTGATGTATGGAAATGGAACAAATCTAAACCTTAATAACTTTGGTATACGTCAAAACGTTGAGAGAAACGCTGACTTGGAGCTTAGATGGTGCGCAGTTCAGCTTGGCTTTTCTTGGAGCCATCTTGGAGCTAAGAACGCTGGTTTCTTCGATGCGTCATGAGCCAATTCACAAAATCCGAGTTCCGACTAAATTTTCCGATGTTTCTGTGTTTTGGATTCGTTTCGACTGAAAAGCCTGCTTTTAAGAAATGACAGGCTTATATCACTGAAATGATGTATATCGTTTCATGTCGGCATTGTTAAAGAAAGATTATTATTATTATATAATATTGTGTATTTTTATGATTTTTCACATTTACCGAGTCCGAAGTTTTATATTATTCCGCACATTACATGAAAGAAAAAATAATGTTTTGAAAAAAAAAAGAATGTCGAGGGACATTAATTGTGACCAGCCGAGATCTAGCGAATCATGTAATAACAGGCTGGTATGGTCGCCAGAAAGTCGTGGTCATATTTTAAAAACCGTTTATCGACAATTAAAACAAATTTTTAAAGGAACGCGTTCAAAATTGTGGCAGAAGAAGCATTTTGAAAACTGACTACTACTTTTTTTTTAAATATCCTCATTTATCCAATTTTTGACGGATCGCAAAAAAAAAGTAACTTTCCAAAAGCGGACCGCCTAGTGAACATATATGCAAAATTTGAAGGCAATCCGATCAAAATTGTTGCACAAAAACTCTTGGAAAATTGGTTACCAAAGAAATTTTAAAATGGCTTCTATCTGGCCAATATTTGGTGGACCACCAAAATATTTTAAGAGAGGTCTACCCTGTAAAGATTCGTTCAAATTTTTAAAGGATCCACTGTTTGAGTATAAGTATTTAAAAATTAGCAAAAAAAATCCCCCCCCCCCCCATTTAGCCAATTTTCTTGTGGATTGCCAAAAAGTAGCTTTTCAAGAGAAGGAAGCCTTGTGAAAATTTGTTCAAAATTGGAAGGTAATCCGATCAAAATTGTGGAAGAATAAGCATTTTTAAAACTGACTGCCAAAAAATTATAAATGCCCCCCTCCGCTATTTGGCCAATTTTTTGCTGATCGCCAAAAGAAAGTACTTTTTTCAAGAGATAGCTGTCTAGGGAATTGACAAAAAATCCGATCCGAATTGTGGGAGAAGCATTTTGTAACTTAGCTAAAAACAAATTAAAAATTGCCCCCATTCGGTCAATTTTTGGTGGATCGTTGAAAAGAGTGATTTTTCGAAAGAGACTTATCTATTTAACATTTATGCAAGATTTGGAGGCAATCCGATCAAAATTGTGAGAGAATAAGCACTTTGCAATTTGACAAAAAATGTAAATGCCGATTTTTGGCGGATTGCCAGAAAAGTAATTTTTCAAGAGAAGCAAACCTCTCTTGAATTCGATCAAAAATTGAGGGAGAACAAGCGTTTTAAGTAAAAGTTTACATAGGTACATACGTAAACACGTAAATACAGACGACGGATACAAATTACTGATGTGATAACAACAGCCCGTATAAAAAAAGCGAAATTTTATTCTGCTTCTAGGGGAATTTACTTTACACCCTTCAATTTTCAGCCCAGGGTTCATGCGGACTGCAGCCTGAACAATTCCAGAGTGTTTTATACATACATACACTACATACGTCCTTGTGTTTCTCATTCCTACTGTTTTTTTTTTTTAAATTTGTTTATGACGTGGATCTATTCGCATTTTTTTCGCGAAAAAATTAGACCCGGTCGGGGCTGGTTTTTTTTTTTTATTTCTCACCACTTCGGTGGACCGCCAAAATTCTCTCTCTCTCTCTTCTCTTTTTTTTTCAAAATACTGTATAAAGGTTTTATAAAACGGTTATCTGATATTACATTCGTGAAATCAAGTTGCGATTTCGAAGCGTTGGAAGTGTTTCTTGCGACCGCAAAACTTTTAATATGGATAGATAGATAGATATTTTATTTATCGAAACTTGCAACTAAATAGAATTGCGTTCGAAAAACAGAAAAATGACAAACATGCATGCATATTTCTACATAGAAACAAAACTATGATATATTTCTACATGGTTGGTTTGGTTTGGCTTATTGGTGTTTTAAGTCCCTTTCAGCGATCTCAGCGCTATATCAGGACTACCCTGCCACATTATACTGAAATGGGCCATTCCAGTTTGAATCCCTAGGGGGATCATAATTAAGTGCACAGCTAATAGGCACGAGCAGGATTCGAACCCGCACCGGCTATACACCCTAGATCTGAAGACAAACGCTCTACCAACTGAGCTATCCGTCCCCCTCCTACATGGATACAAGACTATAGTACACAGATTCTATAGGAAGTTTCTTAGATTCTCGTTTTCTTTAACGACTGTTCTTTTTATATGTGTTATTTTAATAGATAATCAGAATGTACGTCTCTTTTTCTTCTTTATTTTCTACGAAAAAGCACCTAAATAGAGAATTAAAATTGAAGATTAAGGAGGCAGTAAGGAAAACGAGTTCTGATAACGATTTGTATTAACTTGTGGTACTGGCAGTTTCTCAATATTTCTCGTGTTACATTTTTTTCTTGTAACGGGTAGCAGGTGGTGTATCTTGTCAGTATCATCTTGGATCTTCAGGAAGAATCTTCGACATATGTCTTTTCTTCTATCTTCGAGAGTTTAAATGTTTAGTTATTTAGGCTTTCAATGTATAGTTGATTGGGTGTTATTATTCTTACGGCTCGCTTTTGCATTGTTTCAATGCTTTTACTTTGTTCTTCAGTTAGACATGTGCTCCATGCTGGTGTAGCGTATTCAAGTTTGAGGTCTCACAATTGATTTATACACATTGAGCAAGTCTTTCTCGGAAGCCCCACATCTTTTTAAGATGGTAAGATAATAGTTTTTTTCGTGTTCTCTTTATCATGTAGGTAACATGTATGTCCCATTTCAAATTGTTTTGTATGGTCACGCCTACTAGTTTTGCCGTGTTAACTCTTTCTATCGGTTGTCCTTCTATTGTAATCGGCGGAATATTTTTTGCTTGTGTTTGATTTCCAAAGGCTATGATCATCTCCTTTGCTTTATTTGCATTTATCTTCATGTCCTTTTCTTTTGTCCATTGTACTATCCTATTGATTTCTTCTTGGAGAACAGATTCATTTACGTTGCTTTTATCAAGAATTTCCGTGATTGTTGTGTCGTCAACATATTTATTCAGGGATAGCATTGAGTCCAGATCTTTAATCATTTTGCAAAAGCTTTCCATTCCCCATAAGCTGCCTTGAGGCACAGTTCCTTTCATATGGACAGGTTTTGAGAGGTGTTTTCCGATCTTTACTTTTTGGGTTCTATTTGTAAGAAAATGTTTTAACCAATTCACTTTAAACTGGGGTGTATTTGAGGATGAAATTTTCTTCATTAGTTTGTGATGGTTTATTCTGTCGAATGCTTTGGCGTAATCAAGAAAATAACTCTCACTATTTTCCCTTCGTCAGATGCTTTGAACCATTGATGTAGTATTTCAACTAGCATGTGTGTCGTCGAGACTCTTTTTATTCCCAAACTGATGTGTATCTTCGTCTTTTTTAGTTGATGTAAATGTTTTTATTTGAAATCTTTCGAGTTCTTTGGCCACAATGGACGTTAATGATATTGGTCTTAAGTCTTGCTCTATTGATTTAGGAGGGTATTTTTTTGGTATCGGAGTGACAATTGCTTCTTTCCATTTGTCTGGTTTATAGCCTTCCCTTATTGAGCCATTGAATATTGCTGTAATTGGAGGTGCCAGATACGCTGCAAGGTCTCTTATCATCCATCCTTCAATTTGGTCTGGTCCTGGAGCTTTACCTTTTAAGATAAATCTATACGCTGAAAGGCCATTTTCAGCATTTTTTCTTCCTTCGGAAATCATTTTAGCCGGTCTTGATTACTTTTTTTTTTTTTCTTTTTTTCTTTTTTGTTATGTGCGACTTGCTGACAAATGTATCAGTTGATATCAGTGTAAGACCTATTTCACCTGAAGTACTTACCGCTGTTCGGAACACACAAAGCCTGATAATACGCATAAGCCAATTCGTACATTTGGATCTTTCCGATGGACGTATCGTCTCGAATACGGAACTTCCGCCTTCATTGGCCAATAACAGGGAAGACTATTAGCATGCACTTTTTTTCAATAATATTTTGAATGTTCCGGGCAGTCTGTAATAAACTGATGGCATATTTATATCCCAATGGGTTGTACAAGAGACATGCTTAAACTCTTCGGAATCACTTGTTTTGTTTTAAAAAAAAAATATGCCGTCAAAATTCAGTAATTGATTCATGTGATCGAGACTCCATGGATGCCCCTGTTTTATGCGAAATAACAAAAAACCCAATAGTTCAACCCCCAAATATTTTGGTTTTTTGCCTTCTCACGGGTTAAGGTAGCTTGAAAGATTTTATGAAGTTTGTATACGCCAAATCACACTTTGGGTGTTTCGAATAAAATCATAAAATGCGTAATAATTCTGCGTTTCGAATAAAATAACCGGGTAAAAAATGAAAGAAATGATAGGAAAATATAGACGAAACATCGAAAAACAGCTCATACTTGAAACATAAAAGAAACTGAAATTTAAAATTATTTTTTCTTCAACTTTTAGGAGTAATAAATTTTTAAAATACCGTGGTAGCAAACGGGTTGTTAAAAACCCGATTGCTCTCTGATGCAAGAGAAATTTGACATTTAGGCGAAATCTTTCTATCATTTCTTTCATTTTTACCCGGTTATTTTATTCGAAACACAGAAGCTTTGCGCATTTTTATTGGGAACGCCCAAAGTGTGATTTGGCTTACGGAGGAACCCAGATTTTGAAGTTCTATAAAGAAACATATAAGTAAATTAATTGTGGTCTAGGGCCTGATACCTTATCCAGCTGAACCTGACAGACAATAAGCCAGCAGACAAAAAAGTCACCCGTTTTGCTAGCGGAAGAAATGAAAACTGAGAATCCACTCTCCAAACAGACCAGAGAAGCTCCAGATACACCGTCCAAAAGAACACCTCTCAAAAAATCAAGAAATAAAAAACACAAATCTAGTTATTTTGTGCTTATTTCAGATAAATATGTAGTTCATATGCCCAGAAATATATCCTGTGACAATTGTTTGTTGGGGCATTGATTTAAATGTGACCTGTTTTACCCAATAACATCTCTACCACTTCAGCAGTACGAACGGTGTTACAGATTCGACCTCAACGTATAGTAATTGAGGTTAAACATTCGGGTCCTCTTGTATTTCACTATACCTAGTGCAATCACGTCTAAAATCTTCCTTGGAATAAATTTCTACTATTAAATGTTTATAATTTAAATACATTTTGGCAAATAAGTTGTTGAAATGCCTTTGTTTACATTTCCGCCATCTTGTATCTGGCCTTCTCGAGAGAAATTTTCCGAGACAAAAACTGTCTCTAGATAACGAGAAATTATCCAAAAGAACACCTATCGATTTTTCGAGAGCCTCTTGATTTTTCGAGACGGTCCAAGAGAATGTGGCCATTGCAAATGTCAACATTGACTATTAGTTAATGAGTAAAGTTAAATAATGATGTGCAGCGTTAAATTGGTTCCCACAAGCCACTTTAGAGTAGTTTATTAACGACGCTTGCCGGCTTTTGTATTCAGTTTTATTTCAAATAAAAGAATAATTTGAAATGACAGAGGAGTTTTATTTCGAATAAAACAATACTTCTAAGTAGAAGAATTGCTTTATTTCAAATAAAAGAATACTTTGAAAATAGGAGAGTTGTTTTATTTCAAGTAAAAGAATACGTTGAAATGGAAAGTTGTTTCATTCTGATAACTTTCTTTAATTCAATAAAGTAACAAAAAAAAAAAAAAGAAAAAAATTAACATTGAAAAACATTGAAACAAGAACGAAAAAATAACAAAGGGTTCTAAATCATAAACGGTTACAGAATGTTGTCAAACTTAAAACGGATTACTGAGCCCAACTAAAAAACCCTGTGCACAAATCAATATGAATATAAAATAATCACATTTTAAAACACAACCAATTTGGTATTCACTATCTTGCAATGAAATAATTCCTATGAGTCGTTTCTCTGGCAAGGTGTGGGTCAAATTACATTCGCATATTATAAATTAAACACTTTGCAGCAGTATGGAAACGATGGAACTGAGCCAGGAAGTGACGTCATAATGACTCATCAAGTCAAGTAGTAGGAATACAAGCGTTCTGCGAAAGTAAGTGACGTCATAATATTGTCATCAAGTCAAGTAGTAGGAAAACAAGAGTTCCACCACAGGAAGTGACGTCATGACATCATCAAGTCAAGTAGTAGGGAAAGGACAGTTCTGAATCACCTATGACGTCATGATGATGTCAGAAACGTGGTAAAGAATTGTCATAACAGTTTTGGATCAGATGGTGATAATGGCATCAATGACGTCACAATTACGTCATTATGACGTCATAGGGTGTTTTGGAACTCTCACGAGAGTTTGAAAACATCTGTCAATCATCTTGATGTCATGAATCACGTGACAAATGAAAAGCCAATGAAATCAATGAAGGCAATGAAGCCAAGCCCACTTTTTGTAATCATCGTTACGAAAGCTGTAATTTTAAACTGATCTGAATGAAAATTTTGCCATTTGAATCAGTTTTATATCTAGTTTTGACATAAAGTTGTCACAGGCTATTTGCACATTTGGTTGTATGCGTAACTTTAAAAAAATTAAAAAAGTAGATAACTTTCGTCATGTTTAACCAATTTGAATGAAAATTTTACCGTTTGATTCAGTTTTATATCTTGTTTTGACATAAAGAGGTCACAGACTATTTGCACAGCTGACTGTTTGCAAAATTTTAACATCTAAAAATTTTAAATTAAAAAAAAAAAACTAAAAAAATCTATAACTTTTGTCATGTTCCTCCGATTTGAAAAAAAATTTTACCGTATGATTCAGTTTGATGTCTAGTTTTGACATAAAGTGGTCTCAGGCTATTTCCATAGGTGGTTGTATGCATAATTTTGTCATCTCAAAAATTTGATTTAAAAAAAACTAAAAAAGTCGATAACTTTCGTCATAGTCTACCGATTTGAATGAAAATTTTACTGTTTGATTCAGTTTTTTATGTCTATTTCTGATATAACGTGTCATAGGCTATTTGCATGTGTGGCTGTATACATAAATGTTCATCTCAAAATTTTAAAAAGTGAAAAAGTCGAAAACTTTAACCGATTTGAATCAAAATTTTACCGCTTGATCCAGTTTTATGTCCAGTTTTGGCATAAAATGGTCGTAGGCTATTTGCACATCTGGCTATAAGCGTAATTTTGTGTGGGGGAAGAGCACACCATTCAAAGATGTGCTCGAATGGCTAGCCTATTCAAAGATGTGTTCGAATGGGCAGCCCATTCGAAGACGTGTTCAAATTAATTTTGGAACATATTACATCGTGGTATTGTTCAACAAGTTTTTCAACAACTTGTTCAACAAGTTGTTGTACAACAATTCTTCAAGAAGGTGTTCAACAAGCTGTTGTTCAACATGTTCAACATGTTGTTCAACAAGTTGAACATATTCAACAAGTTTTACAACATTTGTTCAACATGTTCAACAAGTTGTTGTTCAACAAGTTGTTATTCAACGAGTTGTAGTTCAAGCAATTGATGCAACAATAATGGCAGCTTGTTCAGAAAAAAGCAAGACATATATTAAATAGTTTTATTGATATACTTAAATACATAGCGCTTAAATCAATAAAATATTACAACATTTGTTGATTTACAAAGTGTTTATTGTAAAGTATATTCAAATAAATTTATTATTCTTCATCTGTTTCACTCTGTTCACTGTCCATATCACTTCCTTTATCACTGCTGTCCTCCTCCTAGTCTCATAAACAGTTGTTTTAGTCCATGCTTATAAATAGGTCGAAGGTCATCACTTGCTATTTTACGCGCATCTTCAAGCCCTTGTTCTTCATATTCTGAAATCTTTTCTTAAAATTTGGCATCATATTCATCGTAGACTTCTTGGACCATATTATGCCAAACAGAGTTTGTTTCTGACTCACTTTCAGAGTCTGTTTCTGACTGTCGGAACTTCTGTCAGAACTGCTGTCTGAACTGCTGTCATCAACGTCCTCATCACACTGCTCCATCAGTTTGAACAAAGCTTCTTGACTGTTGTATAATGCACCACAGTCTGTACAAGCATGTGCATTCTTTTCAGAAATGTTGACGCTTTGCCTTTAAATAGAAGACTCATCTAAAGTTTCAGTGATAGGTTGTTTTACAGGGTTTTCCATATCTATCTCCACTTCTCCTTCTGAAGTGTCAGCATCCTTTAAGTGCCTTTTAAGACTTTGTGGCCAATTGTAAGATTTCAAACAAATGTTGTATTTATGCATCCTTTCGGTTCAACATACACTTTTCAAATGATGAGAAAGTCTCTAAACACAGCTTTATATACAACAACAACTTGTTGAACAACATGTTGAACAAATGTTGTACAACTTGTTGAACAACATGTTGAACATGTTCAACATTTTCAACTTGTCCAACAACATATTGAACATGTTCAACAGCATTAATCATGTTCAACATGTTGAACATCTTCAACAACATTTTGAACATGTTCAATAACATGTTGAACATGTTCAACATGTTCAACTTGTTGAACAACATGTTGAACATGTTGAACAACATGTTGAACATGTTTAACATATTGAACAAGAGCTTGTTGGACAACTTGTTGAAGAATTATTGTACAACTTGTTGGACAATACCACGACGTAATATGTTCCAAAATTAATTCGAACACGTATTTGAATGAGTTGCTCATTCGAACACATCTTTGAATGGGTTTGCCATTCGAACACATCTTCGAATGGTGGGCTCTTACCCAGCACACAAATTACGCTTATAGCCAGATGTGCAAATAGCCTATGATCACTTTATGCCAAAACTAGACATAAAAAGATCACGCGGTAAAATTTTCATTCAAATCGGTTAACCATGATGAAAGTTATCGACATTTTTAGTTTTTTAAAAGTAAGAAAAATGTGCGAACAGCTACATGTGTAAATAGCCTGAGACAACTTTTATGTCAAAACTAGACATAAAACTGAATCAAACGGTAAAATTTTCATTCAAATCGGAGGAACATGACGAAAGTTACAGATTTTTTTCTTTTTTTTTAACTTAAAATTTTGAGATGTTAAAATTAGGCATACAGTCACCTGTGCAAATAGCCCATGACCACTTTATGTCAAAACAAGATATAAAACTGAATCAAACGGTAAAATTTTCATTCATATTGGTTAAACATGACGAAAGTTATCTACTTTTTTTAATTTTTCAAGTTAAAATTGTGAGATGAAAAATTATGCATACAACCAAATGTGCAAATAGCCTGTGGCCACTTTATGTCAAAACTAGACATAAAACTAAATCAAATGGCAAAATTTTCATTCAGATCAGTTTAAAATTACAGCTTTCGTCACGATGATTGACAAAAAGTGGGCCTGGCTTCATTGCCTTCATTGATTTCATTGGGTTTTCATTGGTCACGTGATTCATGACATCAAGATGATTGACAAGTGTTTTCAAACTTTCATGAGAGTTCCAAACCACCCTATGACTTCTGCGAAAGGAAGTGACTCATAATGACGTAATCAAGTCAAGTAGTAGATAAACAAGAGTTCCACTACAGGAAGTGGCATCATAATGACGTCATCAAGTCAAGTAGTAGAAAAAGGACAGTTTTGGAGCACCTATGACGTTATTGCGACGTCATTATGATGTTCCTTCCTGTAGTGAACTCTTGTTTTCCTACTACTTGACTTGATGACGTCATTATGACGTCACTTCCTTTCGCAGAACTCTTGTTTTCGTACTACTTGATTTGATGACGTCATTATGACATCACCTTCTGGCTCAGTTCCATCGTTTCCCTACTACTCTTTGCCGTGAAACAAACGAAATGGCCACAGCTCACTGAATTTGCTTGTTGCAAAAAATCTTTTCTTTCACTGAAATATGGAGCTTTCCAAACATTTATATCTTCACACATTTGTTTTTTCATTAAACTTGCCTGACAAATGAAATGAAGAAGCGTGTCGACGATATTATCACGGCTAGAACCAGTTGAATCACAAACTGCTATAATTTCACCTTTGATATAAATAACCGCCGATACCCAATGGATGTTAACTATATTAATAGGTAACAACAAAAATTCATGTCTGAAAATCGCTTCTGGTGCAAATAAATGAAACTTGTACATTTTTTGGTTTGGGTTGCTATTTACAAAGTAGTATTGATTAAACCAACCTGCTGGTGCTGCGATAGTCTTCCTGGTGAGATCTTGATAACAAATCAAAATAGATGCTTAAGGCGTCTGAGGAAAACCACTTTTCGTAGGTCAGAATATTTTTTAAAATTCTTTCAGTTACATGGTACGCCCCAATATTTCTACCACATCCACCAATTTTGACAGCAAAAATTTTAAAAGGGATTTCAGACAGATTTTTTTTTATTGGAAATACTTCTTTGGAAACCTGAAACCATAAGGAGTAATGCTTTTAATCGAAAACAACAATAGCGGAATAACAAATTGTTGTGTAATTTTTGACTGTCTTTGACTATGCATTTCATGTCAATTGTATTGAAAAGCGATTTAAAGTTAATTTTTAAGCATACCAAATAAAGTACTTTGTCTAACTGTTGTGTATATGTGTAGCCAGAGACTTTCGGTTTTAAATAAAACATATGGCAGCAACTTAGCGTCTGTTAAGTTTCATGAAGTGTTTCCAAGTAACCACCTCGCATACAGAACTGCTCCGTATGCGAGGTTGTTACGTGGAAACACTAATACACACACATATACACATCACCCGAGTACTAATACAAGACTTACTGTCTAAATTACTGCTTAACTGCGCCTTAACTGCTATTATGCTACCAGCATTGAGTTGAACACTTCATCTGATTATCAAACAAAGAGATACAAAATCTATAAGTATGCTAGACAGAATATATCAATTAAATTACCTGAAAATTGAAGAATTTTTCATTTTTCCACTTTTTTTACTCTGTATTATAGCTATTACTGTGATTCGACGTTCTCTGATTATAAACTTGATCCACGAGTGCGACTTTAAGAATTACTTACCAGACATCGAAATGAAGCTCAAAGTAATTACAACAGACAACAAACAATGAAATGAATTACGTTAGTTGTAAATTAACAGAATTTTAAACTTGCCAATTAGTTCAGATATGTTATAAGCAAACAGGTGAAACGGGGTGTGAAACATTGGCAGAAGGCTCTGGAATTTTAACTGTTAGTTTTTTTCGGCTAGAAACAACGGGTTTCACTTTTGAAGTCATGGTTCACCAGATGTAGGTGGCGCTGTGCTGCACGGAATAGCTGTACGGTCTAAGGTCGGATTCGGCTCAGTGGGCTTGGGTAAAACGGTTGATGGACGAGGGATATTATCGCTCTTGAGGGGTTTTTCTTCAATCGGGTGTTGTGAACGACGGATTTGGTCAACGTGTCTTCGCCTGATTGAATTGTTCAACCAAAACTTCATACATTAACGTTCCAATTTTTCGTGAGATAACTGTAAACGTCCATTTTTCGTGCTTTTGCCAATAGTCCCTCACAAGCACTTTATCACCCAGACTAAAGGAACAGTGCTGAAATTTGTCTTTGGTGTTTACATTTCTGTAAACGATTCCACGTAAATTGGGTTTTGAAAAATCCAGCCTTGTTTATTTCACGTCCTGTGAATCAATAACAATGCCGGGGTCTCGTTGGTAGTTGCGTTTTTAGTTGAGCGATACATCAGTAGAAATTTGGTTACTTTCTCGTGCATGGAACGAGGTTCGTGCTTCATCGATTTCACAAAATCAAGTCCATACGGATGGCCCGAGGTAAGAACGAATAAGACCATCTGCTGGAAAAGTAATGTGGGTGTTTCGGCAAAGACTTGGGTGAGCTGAAAGGAATAACTGCGAAGTTGCACCTCAAGGAAGGAGCTACCCCTAAATTTTGCAAACCCAGACAGGTCCCATTTGCAATGAAGGACAAGGTCGGCAAGGAATTGGACAACGTGGTGAATAAAGGAATCCTTTCACCCGTAGGATGGAGTGATTGGGCTGCACCCATTGTCCCAAGAAGAAAGACGGTTCTGTCAGGATATGTGGCGATTTCAAGCTCACTGTCAATCGACAGCTCAGTGTTGACTACGATTGAGAGCATGTTAGCAGCATTGGCAGCTGGAGAGAAATTTTCAAAGACAGACCTCAAAACGGCGTATCTTCAAATAGTAGTGAACGAGGAATCGAGAAAATACCTGACTTTCAACACCCAGAAAGAAGTTTTTGTTTTCAACCGCCTGGCGTATGGTGTTTCCCCAGTTGCATCCATTTGGTAACGCGCAATTGAACAAGTTTTCAAAGGTATCAAAAACGCGCAGTGTATTTTGGACGATATGATTATCACCGGTTCAGACGATGACGATCACCTATGCACCCTCGAGAAAGTCTTTCAGCGATTAATAGAATACGACCTCAAAGTCAATCCAAACAAATGTAAGTTTTTCAAAAATTTCATTGAATTTTGTGCTCATGTCGTCCACAAAGACGGAATCCACAAGACCGATTAAAAAATCAAGGCAGTTACAGATGCGCCAGATCCCAGAAATGTTTCCGAATTACGAAGCTGGGTCGCCCTGGTGAACTTCTACCATCACTTCCTACCAAATTTGTCTACAATACTAATCCATTGCACTAGTTGCTCCACAAAAATCAGAAATAATTATGTACAGATTCATGCGAAACGACCTTCAAGAAAACGAAAAATCTCATCACATCTGGTCTCGTTTTAGCCTATTTTGATTCGAAATCGAAGCATCGACGCGTCTTCAAAAGGTATTTCTGGTGTCCGCCCTATTAGTTTTGCATCCCGGACATTGTCAAAAGCTGAACATTATTCTCAAATCAATCGAGAGGCCCTTAGCATTGTTTGGAGCTTCAAGACATTCAATATGTTCCTGCTTGCCCAAAAATTGCAAAGTTTTGGTTTCTATCTTCAATCCCAATAAAGGCATTTCAATAACCACGGCTTCGCGGATGCATATGTACGCCATTTTCCTTACTGGCTATAATTATGAAATCGAATGCCGAAAGACAAGTGAACACGCCAACGGTGACGGTTTAAGTAGACTACCCCTTCCGGTAAGCCGGAAAAATTTACCAGAAGAAAGCGCATTATTCTATGCTGCCCTACTCGACAACGTTCCGATTTCATTCAAGCAAATTGCCCAGGCAACATCAAAAGACCAGGCATTGTCACGAGTTTACGAATTTACACGAAATGGCTGGCCAGCAAAAGTTGAACAAAATCTTTCCCCTTATCATTCACATGAATCAGAATTATCCATTTCACAAAAGTGTCTGCTGATTGGAAACAGAGTTATTCCGGAAAAGTTCCAGAGAACCTTCTTGTAAGAACTATATAGTGTCCATTCTGGTGTGGTGAAAATGATCACAAAAATGGCTAGATCGTACATTTGGTGGCCCAATATCGACAGAGATATCGAAACGCAAGCGAAAATGTACCCAGGCTGCTTAGAGATAAGCAAATCTCCAACAAGAGCTACAGTTCGCCCCTGGGAATGGCCAAGTCAGCCATGGAAAAGCATCCACATTGATTTCGCAGGACCTTTTCAAGGCCATATGTTCATCATAATAGTCGACGCACACTCGAGATGGCCAGAGGTACGGATCATGGAAAAAAGTCACTGCCCCGGAAACTGTCAAAGCATTTCAAGAACTGTTTAGCGCCTACGGAATTTGTGATGTTATCTGTACAGATAGTGGCACAAGATTCCATTCAGAAGCCTTCCAGAATTTTCTGAAACTTCATGGAATCATTCACAGAGTCCTTTTAAACCATCGAGAAACGGTTTAGCAGCGCGTATGGTTCCGAGTCTCAAATCGATGAAGCACGAGCCTCGTTCCAAGCACGATAAAAGTAGCAAGATTTCTACTAATGTATC
This sequence comes from Protula sp. h YS-2021, assembly GCA_949752745.1. Lineage (NCBI taxonomy): Eukaryota > Metazoa > Annelida > Polychaeta > Sabellida > Serpulidae > Protula > Protula sp. h YS-2021. The sequence goes on from OX457027.1 coordinate 5,458,604, forward strand.
GCTCATCTAAAAACGCGATTACCAACGAGACCCCGGAATCGTTATTCCTAGGACGTGAAATCAAAACAAGACTGGATTTGGCAAAGCCCAATTTACGTGACATCATTTACAGAAATGTAAACAGCAAAGACGAATTTCAGCGCCGTTCTTTTAGGTGGCGATGAAGTGCTTGTGAGGTTCAAAAGCACGAAAACTGACATTTACAGTTATCTCACGATGAATTGGAACGTTAATGTATGAACTTTTTGGTTGACAATTCAATCTGGCGAAGACACGTTGACAAATTTCGTCGTTCACAACACCCGGTTGAAGAAAAACCTATCAAGAGCGATAACATCCCTTAACCATCAACCGTTTTACCCAAGCCAACCAAACCTAAACCGACAGTAGACCGTGCAGCTATTCCGTGTAGCATAGCGCCACCTACATCTGGTGAAACCATGACTTGCGTCGATGCGCAGTCCGCATTTCGGACCAATGCGCATGTATATTCAACTTCCGTTGATGAGTGGTTCGCAATTCGGACAAGTGCGCATATTTATTTCGCATGCGTTGATAAGCTGTTCACATTTCGGACTACTGCGCATGTTTATTTAACTTGCTTGATCAGCGTTTCTTATTTTAGACCAGCACGCATGTTTATTTAACTTGCGTTGATAAGCAGTTCGCATTTTGGACCACTGCACAAGATGATTTAACTTGCGTTGATAAGTGGTTCGCATTTTGGACCAGTGCGCATGTTTATTTAATTTGCGTTGATGCACGGTTATTTCGGACCACTACGCATGTTTATTTAACTTGCATTGACGCGCGGTTTCCATTTGTGACCAGGGCGCACATTTAACTTGCGTCGATGCGCGGTTCGATTTCAAAATAGTACGCATGTTTATCAAACTTGCGTCGATGCGTATTTCGGACCAATGCGTATGTTTATTCAACTTAAAAGTTTTCGCGAATCGCCCAAAAAATTAATTTTTCACAAGGGGCCTAACTGGAGAAGAATCGTACAAAATTGGAAAAGAATTCAATAAAAATTGTGGGAGAAGAAGCATTTTCAAAATCAAACGTCAATAAAAAAATACCCCTCATATGGCCAATTTCTGGTGGATCGCCAAAATGAGTAATTTTTTTTTTTTTTAAAAAGGACTACTTCGAGAATAATCGTACAGAGTTTGAGAACATCTGATCAAAATTGTGCGAAAAAAGCATTTTGAAATTTGGCAAAGACGAAATTACAAATATCCCCAATTTAGCCGATTTTTGGCGCATCGCCAAATTGAGTATTTTTCAAAAGAGGACTACCTAGGGAATAATCGTACAAAATTTGAAGAAAACCTGATCAAAACTGAAAAAAGGATTTTGAAAATTGGCAACCACGAAATTACAAATGTCCCCAATTTCGCCAATTTTTGGCGGATCGCCAAAAAGAGTAATTTTTTAAAGATCGGTCTACTCAGAGAAAAATTATCCAAAATTGGAAAGGAATCCGATCAAAATTGTGGAAGAAGCAATTTGAAAATTAGGTACCAAAAAAATTTTTAAAAGTTCCCTATTTGGCCAATTTTTGGCGGATCGCCAAAATGAGTAATTTTTCAAAAGAACCCTACCTGGGGAATCTTCGTGCGAAATTTGAAGAAAATCTGATCAAAATTGTGGGAGAAGAAGCATTTTAAAAATTGGCAACAACGAAATTGCAAATGTCTCCTAGTCAATTTTTGGGATCACCAAAAAGAGTTATTTTTCAAGAGAGGTCTAGCTGGGGAATATTCGAGCATAATTTGAAGAAAATCTGATCAAAATTGTGGAAGAGAAAGAATTATTTTGAAAATTGGCAACCACGAAATTACAAATGTCCTCTATTTAGAAAAATTTTCGGCGGATCGCCAAAAACAGTAATTTTTCAAGAGAGGTCTACCTAGAGAACAACTATCCAGAATTGGAAAGGAATCTGTTAAAATTTGTCGGAGGAGCAATTTGAAAATTAGATACCAAAAAATTAAAAAAATATCACCCATTTGGCCAATTTTTGGCGGATCGCCAAAATGAGTAATTCTTCACAAGAGGCCTATCTAGGGAATATTCGTGCGAAATTTGAAGAAATTCTTATCAAAATTGTGGGAGAAGAAGCATTTTGAAAATTGGCAACCGAAAAATTTCAAATGTCCCCCATTTGGCCAATTTTTGGCGGATCGCCAGAAAAATTTTTTTTTTAAGAGAGGCCTACCTAGAGAACATTCGTGTAAAGTTTGAGAGGAATCCGATTAAAACTTAAGGATTTTAAGTAAAAGTTTACACACGTATATACGTACATACAGACGACGGATACCGCTCTATTGATAGGTTAAGACCAGCTAGACATAGTCGGCTGGTCTAAAAAGTGCAAATATTCCCCAAAAATACACTTGACTAGGTCTTGAGGAGTACGTCTATCCCCCGTGGGGGATATGTTGTGTGTAAGGCTGTTGCGTGCTGACAACGCAAAATTTAAAAGTGGAAGGATAGGTGGACGTAGTGTCTTACATTTAAACGAATCAATCCATTAACCAGTAGGCGCGTGAGAATGTCGTAGGAACGCTAAGTAAAGCGCCAATGTTCAAAAGTCCGCCATTTTTTCAATTTTTGTCCAATTCGGAAAATTCGTAATCACTGCACTGTGGAAGGTTCCAGAGAAGCCGTGTACAAAATTTAAAACGAATCTGTCTATTAATGTGGCCTGTAGACGCGTGAGACTGCCGTATATACGTCCAGTGCCAATTTTCAAAAGTCCGCCATTTTGTCAATTTCTTTCCAATCCGGAAAATTCTTGGTCAATGCACGGCGGAAGGTTCCAGAGAAGCCGTGTACAAAATTTGAAACGAATCTGTTTATTAATGTGGCCTGTAGACGCGTGAGACTGCCGTATATACGCTAAGTCCAGTGCCAATTTTCAAAAGTCCGCCATTTTGTCAATTTTTTTTTCCGATCCGGAAAATTCTTGGTCACTGCACTGCGGAAGGGTCCAGAGAAGCCGTGTGCAAAATTTGAAACGAATCTATATATTAATGTGGCCTGTAGGCGCGTGAGACTGAAGCGTGACAGACGGACAGACCGAAAAATTCAAAACTATATCCCTCCGTTTCACGGGGGATAAAAAAATCGACCAACAAAGCACAAGCCGTATGTGTGACCCCTTATAGATGCTTCATACTGAAAATAACTGACATCGGATCAAAATTGTAGGAGGAGATGCATTTGGAAATAAAAATTAATTAATACACAACTAAGTAACCAACTGAAAAGTATACCCCAGCTCACTTGTAACGTAAGCTCAGTGTTGCCACGGGGTCATCAAGAAAAAAAGTATAAAAAAGTATAAAAAAGGATAAAATTGGGGAAAAAAGTATGAACAAATGATAATTCATATTTTGCTGAAAATATGGAAAACGTCAATGTTAATCATATTGTATCACTTTTTTGTAATTATTACTTATTGAAATGCTCGTTTTCACAGCGATTAAGTGAGTGTACTTCTAAATTGTCCTGAATATTACCAAAAGGGAGTTCCCGGACGTTCCGTACCTTTTGCTTTCCGTATCCTGCATTTCCGCACATTTTTATTGGACGTCCCGCACCCTGCCAAAAGACGTTCCGCACCCTATTCGGCCGAACCGCACCCTTTCCTGTGCTGTCTCGCTTTTTTCCAATTAATTTGTTAACAAAACCTTGGAAAGCTGGAAAACAGCTTCGTTGCGTTTCCTAATAATTTTTTGTTCAATTTCTTAGACAAATATAAAAAGGTATCAAAATAAAGAATGAATAGTGCAAAAAAAATATCAAAAACGGACGAAAATTTTTTAAAAGTATTAAAAAAGTATTTACGGTTAAAAAAAGGATAAAATCAAAAAAAAAAAAAAAAAAAAGATGATGTGGCAACAACACTGTAAGCTGGGCTAAAAATGACCTCAATTTAACCAATTTTTGCCGATCGCCAGAAAGAGTAATTTTTCAAGACAGGCCAGTAAATTAAAAAATGCCAACCATTCCCCCACTTCGGCAATTTTTGGCGGAACCCCCTTCCCCCCCCCCCCAAAAAAAAAAGACTATTTTTACTGAAATGCGTTGTGTTTGCCTATTGTCCTGGCAAATTATGGTCACTTGGTATAAACGACATACAAGTTTGTAGGGGAGCTTCTGATGTTGATTCTTATAAATTTTTAAATCGATCAGAATGGATCTGCAGCGAGAGAAAATAACTGGAATGACCAGAGTACTTCAAAATCAGTGAACCCAAACATACCACTTTTATTAGCCAGCCATTCCCTTTTCTTTTATACGTAACAGCAAATGTTTCTCCGTCCAGCTGTAAAAACGAGGACACTAGAAAGGGGAACTGAAAAACCGTCAAACTATCACGAGATTTAGAGTTGGTAGAAGACCGCATGAGCAACATTGTTAACAGAAGTAGCCGGGCACAGCACTTGTTGTTTCTCTTAAAGCTAGCTGTTTATCTTTGGGCAGTTTTTGCCGAACCAAAAACAAAAATATTACTGAAATGAAGATCTACCTGAAATCAGGGAAGGGATAAGGGAAGGAAGGGGGGGAAGAAAGAAAGACGAAAACAATCAAAAAAGAATATAAGTGCGGTTTACAATGCGACCTTATACAGACATTATTATTTAAAACTCGGGATTGATTATAATTGATTTAGAGTACACACTTACAATTCTTAATAAATAGCATTAATTACAATGGCCCTATACATGCCTCTGTCGCAAGACGAACTATAAATATGGCAACATAACATGTGGACGGTGACAATAAGGAAGTTTACTCACGGCCTCCTACTTTGAAAGCGACGCTAACCACTAGACTGATCCTATTTGAGTTGAAAATTGCTCCAAAATATTTCAACGTGTTTTTCTTTTTAAATTCGGCCAATTTTGACTAAATCTAGGAAACTTTCCTGCAAAATTTCAAACCAATCGGACTAGAAATGTAGGAAGAGTAGCATATTTTTTACACAAATAACGGACGACGGATATCCGACAAGTGATCAATACAACCCTCCGACGAGAATAGCCTTTAACTTGTTTTGTTTGTCAGAAGAGTAAAATCAACAGCTGAGTGAAGAAATACGACACATAACATTACATGTTTGTTACAAGTCACAAATATATCACTGATCACCATTAAGAGAGTAGCGCATATGCTCCCCGACGTAATTAATCCTTTCCCAATCAATACCTATACAAGCTGAAGTCGACGTAACTTTCCTTCATCGAGATATTTTTGCACACACGATCTTCTTCACAATAAAGAGATATTTAGGCAATGAAGTCATATGTTGTACTCGTTCCTTCTACCCTCGACAAAACAATGAAGTCATATGTTGTACTCGTTCCTTCTACCCTCGATAATATTTAACATAATTTGACCTACCAAGCAAAAATTCCACCAACTCCGACGTTCAGAGGCAGAAAAACAAGAATTTTACGCAAAGACGTCAAACGCCTTTAAAAACCCAACAAGCGTCAAACGCTGATTGCATCATGTGATCTACGCCACCCAAGAAATAACCAGACCAAGTTTGACGTAGATGCGACATCACGCTAACAATGTTTTGTTCACAAGACAGGCACACATATTAATAGATACTACAAGCCTTGTGTGTTCCCATCGGTCGGGGAAACCTTATTACTGAAGTTCATATACATTAACTTATCTCTTATGCACAAGATTAGATTACAACAAGACATATGATAAAAACGTATTTATGATATTTTTGCCATGAAGAAATAAGGCACTTCGCTCCAATGAGCATAATTCCCGAATAGACTCACGATGTTTACTTACATATAAAATCTGACTTATATGTAAAGACTAGTTTTACGCGTTTTACGCGACGTTAGTCTATTGCGGAATAGATTCACTGCATTGTAGGTGCTTTATTTCGCTCAGGAGAAAATGTCTACTTTCTTATTCGCTTCACATACTCTTCTTCAAAAACACTGTATCGTTCAACAAATTTTACAACATTCGTCTATCTTTTATCGATCTGCACATGTTATACATGGACGGACCCATCCCCATCAACATATTACACACATCTCTTCAAGGATCTATTCTGGATAATGACTTCGCAACACATGTTACATTTCTCAACTCTTGTGAGTTACCATGTGTGACTTCAAACTACTCGTATGTCGAAATGATTTGTTACAAACATTACATGCGTACGGCCGCACGTCGGTATGAATACGCAAGTGAACTCTTAAATTATGTCTGCGACTAAACCTTTGTTCACAAAAATCACAACTGAACGGTCGCTCGCCATTATGAGTACGCAAGTGATCCCTGAGATACCAACTTGTAGCAAAGTCCTTTCCGCAACTATCACATTTGTGCGGCAAATAACCAGTATGTGTGCGCAAATGTGACTGTAGGGTGTAGAAATAAGAAAAAGCGTTTCCGCAATAACAACATTTGAATGGTTTCTCACCAGTGTGAACACGTAAATGTACTTTAAGATTCTCGCGACCAGCAAAAGCTTTTCCGCATACATAGCATTTGAATGGTTTCTCACCAGTGTGCGTGCGAATATGTACCTCCAGACTCCCACTACTGGCAAATGTTTTCTCACAACCATTACACTTAAAAGGCTTAACTCCATCGTGAAAACGAATATGAGCTTCAAACTTGCTTTTATGGCTAAAGCCTTTTCCACATCTACTACACTTCAATGGAAAATTACCAGTATGGATACGAACATGCTGATCAAGATATCTCTTCAGGTGAAATGCCTTTCCACAGGTGCTACACGAGAATGGTTTCTCGTCAGAGTGAATGCCCGAATGCAATTTAAGATTTCTTTTCTTCGAAAACGTCTTTCCACAAGTGCCACATTCGAATGGGTTACAACTTGGCTGAATATCAATTTGCGATTGAGTTTGTTGTTCAGAGCTTAAAGTCCGAGAATAAGGATTTATTGCAGTGTCAGAGCAAACATGACCTTCAAACTCGCTTTTATAATTAAACCTTTTACCGCACACACTACATTTAAATGGGAAATCTTGAGTATGCATGCGAACATGGTCATCAAAATATGTCCTCTGGTAAAACGTCTTTCCACAATAACTACATCTGAATGGTTTCTCACCAGTGTGAACGCGTAAATGTACTTTAAGATTCACGCGACTAACAAAAGCTTTTCCGCACACATAGCATTTGAATGGTTTTTCACCAGTGTGAGTGCGAATGTGTATCTCCAGGCTCCTATTAGTGGCAAATGCTTTCTCACAACCATTACATTTAAAGGGCTTAACTCCAGTGTGAGAGCGGATATGCTTTTCAAACCTGCTGTTATGGTTAAACCCTTTTCCACATGTGCTACACTTAAATGGAAAATCACCCGTATGAAAACGAACATGCAGATTAAGATATGTCTTCTGGCGAAATGCCTTTCCACAAGTGCTACACGTGAATGGTTTCTCGCCAGAGTGGATGCTCGAATGTATTTTAAGATTACTCTGCCTCGAAAACGTCTTTCCACAAGTATTACATTTAAATGGCTTGGCACACGCTCCAACCACTTTTTGCGACTCGGCATGAAGCTTATAACTGGTTTCCAATTGTGGCAGTATTTCGTCCATTGTACTAACAAACTGTCCATTCCTTATGTCATTGTAATGTGGTTGAACTCCTTCACATTTCAAATTGGTATGCATGTTTAGTAGTTCACTGACCCCTTCCTTACACTTCACAATGTCAGAAGATTCTTTGCAGGTAGCTATCGATGCGTCAGTGCTTCTACTGCTTTCCTCTTCACTGGATCCCTCACACTCTGCCTCTTGCTTAAAATACACAGTATGCTCAGTATGCGAGATGAGACCACTATGTTCCCTTTCATTGTTTCCGGCTGAATACAAACACTCTTCCTGAAAAGACATCACTCCATCAAACAGTACGTCGCTTTTTCTTGTTTTTCAGTGACAGGTTCTGATTATTCGGTGAACTGACAAATCTTCCTCAACAAATGTCGCGTTTTCTTTCGCTTCCTTAACACGGACTGATCATCTGGAGAACTGACAAACTCGATTTCCACGCCGCCGTACATACAATGGTTTGATCACATGGTTGCACCACAGCATCACGGAGGAATTCACACTGCAATAATTGACATAAAAATCTTAACACACCTCACTCATGCACAAATATGCGACTTTGTTTGAAGTGCAATAACATAAGCCCTTTAATAACATCTTAATATGTTACACAAACATACTGTTACTTGGAGGGGATCGAACGCCTTTATAATATTTCTGTCACTATTAAGATTTTAACCAGAGTGCAGGCTTATATTACACACTTTCAATCGATACCTACTTAGTTTCTTGTTTTTTGTGAACAAAAACAAATGTCTCCCCGACTAAACCCATGACCCCTCCCGCCTCCCCCCAAACTGAAATAAAATATTCATTTCTGCAAACATAACCTTCATTCATTGTAAAAAACTCAAAATAAACCAATCAGATGGTGGTCACTAAAACAGATATAAATGAGCATCTTTTTTCATCGGAGTCTGGAAGGTGGTCGTTAAAACGGGTTTTACTGTAGGCCCCTCTTATCCAGATCTGAAGTTGGTCACTATAGCAATTTTACTGTACGTTACATTTTTATCCGGGTCTGGAAGGTGGTCAAGACAGGCATGTTTTACCGTACGTCTTTTTACCTGAATGTGGAAGGGGTCGCGACAAACGGTTCTTACTTTTTTATTCAGGTCTTGAAGGGGTCACGACAAACGGTTCTTACTGTTTTATCAAGGTCTTGAAGATGGTCGGGATTTTTTTTTGCTAACCATCATACTCCACACGCACCCCCCCCCCCCCCAGCTATTTACTGTAGGTCCGACTATAAACTCAACTCTGACCCTTTTACCCAAGGCAACGGTAACGGTCTGTACCCTAAGTGTAGTTATAGCCATGATAGACTACCTTGTCTTCGCACATTCCCATCGGCCAAATAGCACTAGGAAGGCATTCTTCATAACTGCGCATCAGATGACGCACCTCGGTGGGAGAAGGGGGAGGCATTTCGTTGGCAAAATGGTGAGCTGCTCCTCATAACACAAGATATCAGACGACTCAATTTAATAGCGAAAAATGCTTCTGCGAACAATGCTAATCGATACAACATGGCTCCTATATATAGCACCACTTGGCAACCTAATCAAGTATGCGGCGAAAAAAAAATCAATAGCTAGAGCTGCTTAGAGCTATAATACGACAATAGCAGCATTCCAAGACCTCGTAGATAACGACTCCATGATGCACCGCAACGGACACTGACCCCTGACTGAGTGGTATGTTACGTAACAGTAATAGATGAGAAATGCACTAAAAGCTCAATTTCAGGCAATAACAAATAGCAATGGACTGACAATAATGCTGTTACTGTTTTGAAGCTTTCTAAAGAATGCAGGAACACTAGAGAACTTTCCGGAAGATCCTCCGAAATCCCCAGCGCAGTTAACACCCATGCATAGATAACAAAGCAGCCAAAAATGGTAAGGCTGGGGTGGGGGGGGGGAGTGGTGTTGACGTTATACACCTTTCTTGATTTTCTATACGAGTTTAATAATGTTTAACAAAACCGTGTGACTTATCCGAGGAATAACTACACCAAATTTACAGTCGAACCGACATTCTGATGTCGAGATATTTTGCTTAAGAACAGATAACTTTTTACCCGTTAAAAGTTGAAACAGTCGTCTGACTGAACCAAGGAATATCCATATAAAATTTTAAGTCGATATGACTTTCCGTTATCGAAATATTATGCATAAAAGATCTGGTTGAAAATATACACATTTTACGCGATGACGTCATACGCCGCTTTCGTTCGTTCTACTCGTGAAAAATATTTAAAGTTTCTTTCGGACCCACCAAGCAATAATCCCACCAAGTTTCAGCTTTCTCCGGCGTCCAGCAGCTGCGAAATTTCGCACACAAGATTTTTCCACAATGACGTCATACACCTGCCCTAATCACGTGGCACGCCAAAAAGTTGACAGAACCGTCCGACTGACCCAAAGAATATCTATATAAAATTTAAAGTCGATAGGACTTTCCGTTATCGAGATATTTTGCACACAAGACCTTGTTTATAATATATACATATTTTACGTAATGACGTCATACGCCGCATTCGTTCTTTGTACTCGCGAAAAAAAATATGTAGGGTTTTTCGGACCAACCAAAGCAACAATCCCACCGAGTTTTAACTTTCTCCGATGTTCAGCGGCTGAGAAATTACGCACACAAGATTTTTACGTAATGACGTCATACGCATGCCTTAATCACCTGACATGCACCAAAAATTGATATAACCCGTCGACTGACCCAAGGAATATTCATATAAAATTTGAAGTCGATAGGACTTTCTGTTATCGAGATATTTTGCACACAAGATCTTGTTCAAAATATATACATATTTTACGTGATGACGTCATACGCTGCATTGGTTCGTTCTACTCGCGAAAAAAAATCCACAGCGTTTTTCGGACCAACCACGCAACAATCCCTACAAGTTTCAACTTTCTCCGATGTTCAGCGGCTGAGAAATTTCGCACACAGGATTTTTACGTAATGACGTCATACGCTTGCCCTAATCATGTGACATGCGTCAAAAGTTGACAGAACCGTCCGACATTACCAAGAAATAATTCGATCAAGTTTGAAGTCGATCCGACGTTTCCTTCTCGAGATATCTTGCACACAACACTTTGTTCACAACAGACTGACACACACACACACACACACACACACACGTACACACATTCACACACAGAACGTACAAACACTATGTCTCCCCTTGGTCGGGGAGACATAGTGAATACCTGATCAGGCAGGTTTTGTTTACTATAGTATATTTTGTGTCACCGAAGTTCAACTTTTCGACTGTGCATTACTTGTTTGTAAAAACAAAACAAACATACAAAAGGAAAAAGGAGACACAACGAAATCACACACTTTTGACGTTCCAAGTGTGTTGTTGTCGTTGAACAGCCAATGACAGGTGCAAAGAAAAAAAACAAGTGTGTCCAAGGACAAAGTTCCAGCTTATGAAAAGCGATAAGACCAATTCGAGCGTGCATGAGCAAGGGAATTTCCCTGAAATATTGGACTTCAAAAGACAAGATGGCAAACAGCTAGTTTAATAATTAATTTAGCGGTTTTTATTTCAGACCAAGGCGCATATTTTTTTAACTTCAGTTGATGCGTGTTCTTATTTTGGACTAGTGCGCATGTTTATTCGTGGAGCTACAAAGGCTGGTTCCTTTGATGCGTTATGAGCCAATTCACAGATTCAGAGTTCCTAATAAACTTTTCGATGTTTCGACTGAAAAGCCCGACTCAAAGAAATGACTAGGCTAATATCACTGAAATGCTGGATATCGTTTCATGACGGCATCGTTAAAGAAAGATTAATATTATTATATGTTATTACATAATGTTATATATTATTATCATTATTCACATTTATAGAAAAGGTTTGGTTTATTGTTCCACACATTTCCTTGCACGAAAGAAGAAAATGTTTCGAAAAAAAAAAGAATGTCCCGGGGCGTTGTAACCAGCAGAGATCTGGTGAATCAAGTATTTGTTATTTGTTATTTGCCACTTATTGAAAATTAAAACAAATTTTTAAAGGAACGCGGTCAAAATTGTGGTAGAAAAAGCATTTTGAAAATTGACTACTAATTGTTTTTTAAATACATTTAACACAGCTTTCCACAGCTTTGTTTTAAAAATGCATAAAAAAGTAACTTTTCGAAAGAGGGCCGCCTAGTGAACATTTATGCAAAATTTGAAGGCAATCTGATCAAAGCTGTGGAAAAAAACCTTTGAATAACTGGCTATCAAAAAATTTTAAAATGCAGCCATAAAGCCAATTTTTGGCAGATCGCCAAATTTTTTTAAGAGAGACCTACCCTGTAAGCATTCGTACAAATTTTGACAGGAATACGATCCAAATTATGTGAGTGGAAGCATTTTGAAAATTAGCTTAAGAAAAACTTCGACTGCAACTTTTTTTTAGAATACGATCAGAGAAAACATTATAATTCTAATTTTCTTTCAACTTTCGAATTTCGAAGCACCATATGATCTTTTTAAAAATATTTTACATATTATTCGGCCTCTTTCATAGCCCACTTGTGAAGATATTTCTAGCAAAATGGAATATTATGAATTTTTACCAATTTTTTTATCATTTCCTTATCTAAACCGGAGTGTCTCTACAATGTCGAGGCACGAAAATATAAGAACAAACCTGTAGAGGTTCGAAGATGAGGGAAACTGCAAGTATTTATTGGATTGTTTATGCTCATATGCAAGAAAACACTAAATTAAACATTTCGGCACACTTACTGATGAATGTAAATTAAGTAAACGATTATGTATATTTCCCACTTGCAAACATAGTTTGCTAATGGTTACGCTTTTCTAAGAATTCTGGCTGTTTATTCCTGCCTTTTTTCGTCTCGTCGGTTTCCAGAAAACTCCTCCTACGCTATTTGACATAGGACGATGAAATTTGGCATAGAGATAGAGGATGATGAGATGTCGTTTGCAAAAACAACAGTATTAGGGAGACCAAACATTTATGGAGACCAAAAGTAGGTCTCCTTAATTCTTAGCGTGTTTAAACGTTATGAAACTACACAGTAAAAAAAACGAAATGATTCTATAGCTAGTGAACATAATATATTTTGTTTTAAAATTAAATTTATGTGTTGCCACTTAATAACAATCTAAAAACACATTACTTGTTCCAAGTGTCTCCCTAAGTGCTATATATCTAAGGCATGGTTCCCCTATGACTGGTTTCACATATATATATATATATATATATATATATATATATATATATATATATATATATATATATATATATATATATATATATCTGAAACCAGACTTAGGTGGACCAGGTATATTTTTAAGACTTAGGTGGACCGACACAACTTCCGCTTTTATTGTCTAGTTTTTAAATGAAGCAATATATTTTACCGTATTTATACGAAACACAATGAATTAAAGTGAGGTTTGTCATTGAATAAAAATATATAGTTTATTCGTCCACTTATTTCCAACCATAGTTTAATATATATAAAACCAGTATTAAGTAGACCGGTCCACTTAGTGCTGGTATATATAATTATTAAGGGTGTACCTAATGCTGGTCACTATTTGCACGTATATACTCAATAAAGAGGGTGAATTAGACAATAAAGCGGATGGATTTAGCTATACAATTTAAATGACCAATATTAAGTTGAGCATTTGACAGCTTACTTAATATTGCTTAGAAAAAACATTAGTTATATCGTCGGTTTGGTGCAAGAAGGGGGCAAGTACTTTTTCTGATGAAAGTCGACTTGTCTCCTTTTTGCATTAAAAATCTCAACAATTATACGAGTAAAAATTTTAGTGCAAAAAGGACAGAAGTCGACTTGCCCCCTTTTCACTATTACAATTTGGCCTGATTTGAGGTAAAATGTTAGTGCAAAAACGGTATAAATCGACTTGCCCCCCTTATTGCACAAAACACGTGTTTTCCTAAGGAAAAACTATTGCCCCCTTCTTGCACCAAACCGACGTTATATTTACTATATATCGTGTTCCAAAGCTTTTTAGCGCCCCAAAACATGAAGACCAATGTTTAATGTGTGATTAAATCCTATCGTTGCCTAATCATCATTAATATGCTGCTGAATTGTTATGTGCTGATTAGTTTTCAGATTTAGAGATGATCCCCGACACAGAGTCTTCATATGATTATTTTATTGAACAAAGTATATCCATGCAGAAGCATTACAAGAGCCATCAGTGTTGGCAATACCCTTCGGGGCACGTACAGGTCTGCTCAAGGGTATATTTTGACCGGTAAATGTGTATATAAAAATTTCGTTGATGATCGGCCAAGTATTTTTTCACTTATCGCGTTTACAAGGAATGTTAACGAAAAATTGAAGATGGCGCTTGACAGCCATTTTGAATTTTTCAATCGGGCTCAAAATCAATAAAATTTGGTGATGATCGTCCAAGTAGTTTTTTTACTTATCGTGTTTACACGAAAAATTCAAGATGGCGGCTGGCAGCCATTTTGAATTTTTCGATAGGGCCGAATATCAATTTTAGCCGAGATTTTGAACCGGTAAATGTGTGCCTAAAATTGGGAGCAAAAAAAATCCTTGGACAACTCACCCAAAATCTTAGACGACTCACCCAAAATTTTGGACAATTCACCCAATAAGTTTGGACGACTCACCCAAAATTTTGGACAACTCACCCAAAATCTTGGACGACTCACCCAAAAAGTTATTTTATTAATTCACCGCAAATAACAGTGAGCGTTTTTCTTTCCATAATTAAACTTGCATAATCTTCGGTGAACAGACATTTAAATGCGATTTGTGCCAAACGCAAATCGCTTGGAGTCGCTCGTGCCAATCCTAATAGTGCGACACACAGAAGCTGAAAAGTAATTATAAAGTGCAATTAACTAAACATTGGCCTGTCACCACTGTTCAGCTCGGAGCCACTTAACTCCTGAGGTGAACAGCTTATTACCGGTAGTAATTCCCGGGGTCGATCAGCCAGAGGGCCTCTTATTTGTTGGAATATAATGAGATTTTTCCTGAGTCGTGCACCGAATGACATTTTGACTAAACGAACTAACTTTGCTCGCATTAAATGCATTTGAGATCTGTATTGATATGTAGTTACACACTTTAATAAACGAATGTTCTACTTAAATAAAAGTTTTACTTAAATTTTAGTCATTTTGATGTTGTTACTAACTTTGAATACAGATTTAACAAGTCATCAGTGAAACTGATTAATGTCCCCCGCCACAAAAACCCTCGATGGACAGGAAATTTTAGAATGACTACGTGCCCCGCAGGCGTGATATTCAACGATTTTAAAAGTTTAAAGGAACAAAAAAATCTCGCGATAAAACATTGTAAGAAATGTTTGATTTGTTTAACTAAATTCATGTAGGCTTGAGTGTATTAACAAACTCGTTCCAGGGTTGTGAAAATTTCTGAAGTTCAGCTGGGTCAATGTCCTTGGGCCAATAGGGCTCATTTACAATACCGATCCTTGTTCGTTCCAGTACTACCCATATATAGAATATCTTAACAATCGGTCGACAAATGTAGGCTTGAGTGTGTTAACAAAAAAGGTGTCGACAGAAGGATAGACAGACGGGCGGACAGACAGACCAAAAAACTATAGTCCTCCGGCGGGGGACTAACTAGGGGAAAAGATGCAGGCTGAATTGTAAACATCAATAAAATATTTTTAAAAGCCTCTTATAAACATTTCACACCGGTTAGTAAAATTGGGTGAGTTGTCCAAGGGCTTTGGGTGAGTCGTACAAAAGTTTTGGGTGAGTCGTCCAAAGATTTTGGGTGAGTTGGTCATGTTTTGGGTGGGTTGGTTTTTGGATGAGTTGTCTGACATGCCCTAAAATTTAGTTATGATCAGCCGAGGGGTAATTTTGGCCGAGGGGTAAAAACGTTCTTCATTAATTAAGTTATTAGGTAGTCTCAACACTGCCATGATGGCTATGGTGTATTAACTTACTTTTAACTTGCTATGGCATTTTAATTTACCCAATAAGTTACTGCAGGTCGTTATTAAACAGTGGCACATCATATAATTTTAGGTTCGTAAATCTCGAATACTAAGATGAACAGACAGTCGAGCAGACGGACCAGCTGAAAAAAGTATCCAAGTGTAACAAACCACCAAAAATTTATTAATATTTTTCATATATTTCACAATCAAATTTTTTTTTTTCGATTCACTGAATGCGAACACTTTCAGCTACTCTGAGTAGCGCAATAACACAGCACGCGCATATCAAGATCACGTACTAACGGAAGCTATGGTACTGGCAAGTATGTCTCCCCCATTTTCCTTTTCTTATCAGAATACATATATGTATATATGTTTGGGCCTATTAATTCGAACAAACATTAGTGATACTTTGAACAAATATCGCAGAGCTGTAAGGGTTGTGCATCCACGAACTCCCGTTACTCGATGAATTAATTTAAGAAAATATACAGTCGGACCCACTTAATATGAACACGGTTAATATGAAGTTCGCGTAATATGAAGTGATTTGCTTGGTCCCAATGTAAATGCCTTGGTTTCTATGGACAGAAATTCACATAACATGAACACGTCTAATTTGAAGTTCACGTAATATGAAGTCCAGCACAAGGTCCCATAGGCCACATTTACTGCATAATCTGTGCGCGTAATATGAACTACACAAAAGACCAAGAACAAAAACACAAACACAAGTACACAAAATACTTTGAGTAAGTGTCAACATTGAATGCTATTGTTTATAAAAGGCATTATTGTGCAGCGATCACAAAAGGCTCGCAATTGCACTTTGGCAGTCTTTAAGGGGATGAAACAGTCGTGTGATTGTGTACCCGTAATCAAACACTCGGGTATTGGATGTTGTATTGCATTCCAGGGATTTTATATCTTACTCCGGCTATTGATCTATTAATTGCGTTCGGAAGTAATGGTTAATTGCACTTCGTTTGATTCAAAGCTATTGCGTTTCAATCAAAATTCAGGGTATTGATGTAGTAATGCATTCCAGGGATTTTTATATCCTACTCCGGTTATTGATCTATTAATTGCGTTCGGGAGTGATGGTACCTTTTAGCGAGGTACATACACTAGCTGCAGAAACAATGAATAATGAATATTTTCGGAAGGAGTAGACAAAATTATGCTTGATTTTAATTATGTATAATGTCACTCATTTTAGTTCGATTTTATATTGCAGTACCACAGACAAGAAATAAACACAATAATCGTTCCAAAATAAGCAAGAAATCTATGCCTATTTATAGTTTGGGTGATTGAAAGTGTGATGTGTAAATATTCGTGTAATATGAAGTTCGCGTAATATGAAGTTTTTTGCTCGGTCCCGACGACTCCATATTACGCGGGTCCGACTGTATTTAATACTTGACAAGCCTTTGGCTTGTAAGGGGTTTTTGAATTTGTGCGAGCAGCCGTTGGCATCCTTTTTTCTTGACAGTGATCGGATTTCATGTGTCATCTCCTTCACTGGCACTACCGGCCCTAGGGCCACGAAACTTGGGACTTAGGTAGAACTTGATGTGAACGTGTGCATGACACTTTTTATTTTCGCCTTCGATTTCGTTTCTTGTTTAAAACGCCATGCGAAAAGAGTGTATTTTATGCAAGTAAACGCGGAGCATTTCACGCACAACGCAACACACAGTTGCTCAGCTTTGTGTGAGCTCCCACTGCGTAAATAGATAACTTGGCGTATGCCTGATCAGTCAATAAAACCTTCAGTCAACAAAAACCAAACACTACTCGGCTTATAAGACGTATTCAAGCTGTGTTGTTTGCAATATATTAGTCAAGAAATAACCCATTGAAGGAAGTGTTTTTGCGTTTTAATTTGTGTCAAGTGTTTAACATTTCGCTAGCGAAATGAGGTTCTAGTTAAATAGAAGAATGTATAATGCTCTCACTCAACTGCGTTATCAGAGATTTATCTACAAAATCAGAACAAAGCGTTCGTGGATCCACTGTGTTGGAATGAGACAGGAAACAATGTGTCCCGAGCAAAAATTTACGCTGTTGAGTCATCCGTTTTATTATCTTTCTAAATTTCGCAAACAGAACTGTTATAACACCTAACCCGGTAATTTATCTAAAATCGCTTAAATTAGAAAACGTACAACTTAACAGAACAAAACATTTTATTTTTACACACAGCTGTAAAATTTAGGCCATAAATGACAATGCAGCACACATGTGTAATTCAGAAATCAATGTACTTGTCACATTTCTCAAAAAATAATGCGTCGACTTGGGACACATTGTGAGCAAAAAAAAAAAAAAAAGAAACAAGAAAGTCCAGGGACATTGTGACCAGCCGAGATCTACTGAATCTATGAATCAGCTTGTCTGGTTGCCAAAAGTGGTAGTCACACTGTACAAGTTTGTCCAAGGGCAAAGCCACAGCTTACGAAAAGCGATGACCAAATCCAGCGTGCATGAACATGAGAATTTCTCTGAAAAATTGGGCTTCAAAAGACGAGATGGCAATGAGCTATCTAAACAACTAATTTAGCAAAGGACCCGAACATAGACCGATAAATACATGCAAAGATTTGTTTCCCAGAAAAATAACTTCCAACAACGTATCGACATTGTATACACACACGTGTACTATTGACATGTACTTTTGGACATACACAATTAGCTCAAGCAGCAGAAACGACCAAAAACGACCAAGCACATGTGCCTTTTGAAAAGAAGAAAAACGCCGCGTCTAAAACATAATTACTTAAGTTTTAATGTTTTGGTATGTCATATTTTGCGGGGTTTGCATTTCCGACCAGTGCGCATGTTTATTTAATTTGCGTTGATGTGCGGTTCGCATTTCGAAAAAATACGAATGTTTATTTAGCTTGCCGTTATGATCTGTTCGTATTTCGGACCACTGCGCAAGTTTATTTAACTTGCGTTGATGTGTGGTTCGCATTTCGGACCAGCGCGCATGATGTTTAATTTGCGTTGATGCACGGTTATTATTTCGACCCACTACGCATGTTTATTTAACTTAGAAGTTTTGGCTGATTTTTTTACCCAAAAAATTATTTTTTCAAGAGAAAATTGAAGAAAATCTGAAAAATTGTGTGAAAAAAAAAATTTAAAAACTGGCAACCATAAAATCACAAATGTCCCCAATTTGGCCAATTTTTGGCAGATAGCCAAAAAGAGTAAATTTTCAAGATAGGCTTACCTAGAGAAAAATCGTACAAAATTGGACAGGAATCCGATCAAAATTGTGGGAGAAGCATTTTGAAAAGTAGGCACCAAAAAATTAAAAATGCCCCTATTTGGCCAGTTTTAGGGGGATGGCCAAAGAAAGTACATTTTCAGGGGAGAACTATGTTAAGAACATTCGTACAAAATTTGAAGAAAATCTGATCAAAATTGTTCAAGAAGCATTTTAAAAATTGGCAACAAAAAATTTTAAATGCCCGCCATTTTACCAATTTTTGGCAGACCGCCCAAAACAGTAATTTTTCATGAGGCCTAAATAGAGAACAACTGTTCAAAATTGGAAAATAATCCGATCAAAATTGTTGGAGGAGAGGCATTTTGAAAATTTGATACCAAAAAATTAAAAAATACCCCCATATGGCCAATTCTTGGCGGATCGCCAAATTAAGCAATTTTCCAAAAGAGAACTACCTAGGGAATATTCGTGCAAAATTTGAAGAAAATCTGATCCAAATTGTGGGAGAAGAAGCATTGTGAAAATCGGCAACCACGAAATTACAAATGTCCCCAATTTGGCCGATTTATGGCGGATCGCCAAAAAGAGTCATTTTTCAAAGAGGTCTAACTAGAGAACAACTATCCAAAATTGGAAAGGAATCCGATTAAAATTGTGGGAGAAGAAGCAATTTGAAAATTAGTTACCAAAAAATTAAAAAATTTCCCCATTTGGCTTTTTTTTTGGCAGATCGCCAAAATGAGTATTTTTTTCAAAAGAGCCCTACCTAGGGAATAACCGTACAAAATTTGAAGAAAATCTGATCAGAATTGTGTGAAAAAAAAAACATTTTGAAAATCGGCAATCGCAAAATTACAAATGTCCCCCATTTAGCCAATTTTTGGCGGATCGCTAAAAAAAATAATTTTAAAAAGAGGCTTACCTAGAGAACAGTCGTGTAAAATTTGAGAGGAATCCGATCAAAACTGAAGGAGAGAAGCATTTTAAGTAAAAGTTTACACACGTACATATAGATGACGGATACCCCTCTATTGATGGGATAAGACCAGCCCGACATAATCGGCTGGTCTAAAAAATAGGCCCTGAAAAAATAATGCAAAACGCAGGATGCAGAGGTAAATCACTGCCTTTATTTGAAATTCTCGTCACGATGGTTCTGGTGTTTATGATTTAGTCTAAGCTAAACCGGAGTCACATGCGAAACACCTGTTAAATGTGAATATTGTCACGAAAGAAACGGCAAGTCAATGACATTTTTGACTCGACAGACAGATCTGTTACAAAAGAAACACATGGTCTATATATAAGTAGATTTCACCGTTCATGTGCATGTAGATTTCACCGTTCAAGGTGCATGTATAAGTTCTTTTAAAGCAACTAACGAATATTAATCAGGTTGTCACAAAAGCTTTTTCATATTCTTTTGTGTATTAGCCTGCCTCGTTTTTCGTTCATTGAACAGCTTGGTTCTTGTTTTTTTTTTCTGTAAGCTTCATTGTCAGTTATCCCGAAAAGACAAGTACGGCGTCTTATTTTCAAGGACTGCCATGGTAAGCATGGCTCATCAAAGCCCCTTTACAGTATTGTGAAAAAAATCGGTAAAGTGATGAACACATCTTTTGTTGTCTTCTTCCGACCAGCTGACGGAACCTAAAATAACAAATACAGGTAAACAAATTACTTTCCGATGTTTTAAAAGAAGCAGTAAACAATATGAACGTTGATCCTTACCAAACGGACGACAGAACATGGCCATAATCGGTTATTATTTTCTTCTTTTTTTTTTTTTTTTGAGTTTTTTCATAGTCACTAATAAGCGATTTTTGTAGGGTCGCCGGGGTAGCATCAAAGTCGATCTCAAAAGATATCAAGTACCTCCTAACTTGACCTGTACAGCAAAATATTCTGGACAAAAACACATAAAAAGCACGTAGTCTCACTCGATGTCACTCTATGTAACTTTCTATACCACTTTAGAGTGCTCTTGAACAATCCGCGACTTTGTGTAGGGCGGCCGGGGTAGCATCCAAGTCGACCTGAAAAGCCACCAAGTGCCTCCTAACCTGACCTGAATTCCAGTTTTCTGCAAACCTCAAAGTTCCGCCATTTCGGCAGATTTTGGCGGACCGTAAAATAATAATAATAATAATAATAATAATAATAATAATAATAATAATAATAATAATAATAATAATAATAGTTTGGTAGACGAACCCCTGTGGAACATTCCTGCGTAACATCTAAACGATTGGAGTAAAACTGTAGGAGTAGCATTTCAAAAATGGGTCAAAACGGGCACAAAAAGTGCCGCCATTTTGTCAGTTTTTCGTCAATTGTCAAAAAAAGCAATAGCCAGGTGGGGGACCACCCAGGGAACATTCCTGCGTAATATCAAAACGATTGGAGCAAACGTTTAACATACGCACAAACGCACATACATTCAAGCCCCCTATCGTGATAGTCCGACAAAGTCGGCTGGGTTAAAAAGTTACATTCTATAAAATCAATTTTAGTGCAACAAAAATAAACCCGATTAGTGATATCATGCAAATCACAAAACTACTACTTCTAACAACAACAAAAAGAAACACTGAATGATGCTGCGTTAAACAATTTAAACAAAAATAAATCATTTCCGATCTTAGCGGTAATACTGAACAGCTGCTATGGAAATGAACGTTTCTATCCCTGAATTAATGCTGCCGACTGTGCAGGCCATTAGGAAGCAAGACAACTCACCCAAAAAACCAACTCACCCAAAAAATCCTTGGACAACTCACCCAAAATTTTGGACGACTCACCCAAAATTTTGGACATCTCACCCAATAATTTTGGACGACTCGCCCAAAATTTTGGACAACTCACCCAAAGTCTTGGACGACTCACCCAAAAAATATTTTATTATTTAACCGAAATAACAGTGAGCGTTTTTCTTTCCATAATTAAACTCGCATAATATTCGGTGAACAGACATTTAATTGCAATTTTTGCCAAATGCAAATTGCTAGGAGTCGCTCGTGCCAATCCCAATAGTGCGACACAGAAGCTGAAAAGTAATTATAAAGTGCAATTAACTAAACAATGGCCTAGGAGTCGCTTACTCCTGAGGTGAACAGCTTATTAGTGATTTCCAGGGTCGTTCAGCCAGAGGGCCTCTTATTTATTGGAATACTAATGGGATATTTCCTGAGTCGTGCGCCGAATGACATTATAACTGAATAAGCTAACTTTGCTCGTGTTAAATGCATTTGAGATTTGTATTGATATGAAGTTACAC
Source organism: Protula sp. h YS-2021 (assembly GCA_949752745.1). Lineage (NCBI taxonomy): Eukaryota > Metazoa > Annelida > Polychaeta > Sabellida > Serpulidae > Protula > Protula sp. h YS-2021. Next base: position 5,480,748 of record OX457027.1, read on the forward strand.
AGTTTAATAAACGAATGTTTTACTTAAATAAAATTTTTACTTAAATTTTAGTCATTTTGATGTTGTTACTAACTTTAAATACAAATTTAACTTGGGGGAAAAGATGTAGGCTGAATTGTAAACATCAATAAAATATTTTTAAAAGCCTCTTATAAACATTCCACACCGTCTTGTAAAATTGGGTGAGTCGTCCAAAACTTTTGGGTGAGTCGTCAAAAGGTTGTCGGTGAGTTGGTCTTGTTTTGGGTGAGTTGGTTTTTGGTGAGTTGGTTTTTGGGTGAGTTGTCTGACATCCGGCCATTACGCTCTCTTATAAGTTAGTCTGCGCTGTGACACAGGCAACTTGCAAGAAAACACCTTTTATTCTGGGGTCCTGCGGGACCCCAGGGGCAAATTCCAGGGGTGCCGAGCCCATTATCAGGGGTCCCCGGGACCCCGTCAACTTTATGCCCTGCAAGTCGACCTGAAAAGCCACTGCGCATGTTTATATAACTTGCGTTGATGCGCGGTTCGAATTTCGGAGAAGTGCGCATGTTTATTTAACTTGCGTTGATGCACGGTGCTTATTTTGGACCAGTGCAAATGTTTATTTAACTTACGTTGGCTCGTGGTTCGCAATTCGAACTACTACGTATGTTTATTTAACGTGCGTCGATGCGCGGTTCTAATTTCAGGCCAATGCGCATATTTTTTTAACTTGAGTTGATGCGCGGCTCTTATTCTGGAACAGTGCGCATGTTTATTTAATTTGCGTTGATGCGCAGTTCTTATTTTGAATAGTGCTCATGTTATTTAAGTTGCGTTAATGGGCAGTTCGCATTTCGAAATAGTGCGCATGTTTATTTAACTTGCGTTGATACACGGTGCTTATTTTGGTCCAGTGTGCTTGCTTATTTAGCTTGTGTTGATGTGCGGTTCGCATTTCGGACCAGCGCGCATGTTTTTGTTTTAACTTGTGTTGATGCGTGGTTCGCAATTCGGACCACTGGGCAGGTTATTTAATTTGCGTTGATATCCGGTTCGCATTTTGGACCAGTATACCTGTTTCCTTAGGTCGCGTTGATGCGCGGTTCGCATTTTGGGACCAGTGACCAGGTTCATTTAACTTGCGTTGACGCGCGATCTGCATTTCGGACCAGAACGCATGTTTATTTAAGTCCCGACTCCTATGTCTATTCAACTTGCGTCGATTCATGGTTCTTTCTTCGGACCACTGCGCATGTTTATTTAACTTACGTTGATGCGTGGTTCTCATTTCAGACCACTGCGCATGTCTATTCACATTGCATCGATGCATGTTTGTTTAACTTGCGTTGATGTGCGGTGCTTATTTTGGACAGGATCGCATGTTTATTTAACTTCCGTCGATGCGTGGTTCGCATTTCAGGCCATTACCCATGTTTATTTACCTTGTGTTGGTGCGCGGTTCTCATTTCAGACAAGTGCGCATGTTTCTTTGGGTTGCGTCGATGCGCGGTTTTTTTTTCGGACCAGTGCGCATATTTTTTAACGTGCGTTGATGCGCGGTTCGAATTCCGGACCACTGCGCACGTTTATTTAACTTGCCTCGATGTGCGGTTCACATTTCGGACCAGTGCGCATGTTTCTTTAGGCTGGGTTGATGCGCGGTTCGCATTTCGGACCAGTGCGCATGTCTATTCAACTTACGTCGATGCGTAATTCTTTTTTCGGACCAGTGCGCATGTTTATTTAACTTGCGTTGATGCGCGGTGCTTATTTTGGACCAGTTCGCATCTTTATTTATCTTCCGTCGATGCGCGGTTCACATTTCGGACCAATGCGCATGTTTATTTAACTTGCATCGATGCGCAGTACTTAATTTGGACTACTGCGAATATTTATTTAACTTGCGTCGATGTGCGATTGTTAAATCTGACTACTGAGCAAGTTCATTTAACTTGCGTTTATGCGCTGTAGGAGGAGATTCTTTTTTTGTTTATCAAAAATTCCGAAAAAATTCAAGTTTTCCAATTCACTCAAAAAGCACAAGCCGTATGCATGACCCCGTAGAGACGGCTCATGTCGAAAATAAATGAAAACTGATAAAAACTGCAGGAGGAAATGCATTTTGAATTTTTTTCTTCAAAAATTCTCTGATCGACTGAAAAAGACAGGCCATATTCACGACACCCTAAGCATGCCTCAGCCCCAAAATAAATGATGTTTGATCAAAACTGGAGGAGAAAATGCATTTTGAGGTATTTTCATCAAAAATTCCCCCCGAAATCAAAAATTCCCAAGTCGAGTCAAATAGCACAAGCCGTACGCGAGACCTACCTAAGGATGCCTCATAGCAAAAATAAATGAAATCGGATAAAAACTGTAGGGGGAAATGCATTTTGAAGTTTTTTTTGCTTCAAAACTCCCTAAAAAATACAAAAATTGTCTGATCGACTAAAAAGCACAAGCCGTATGCACTCACACCAAAAATAAATGACATCGAATCAAAATTGTAGGGGTATATGCATTTTGAATTATTTTCGAAATTTTTGCCTAAAAAATTCCTCAAAAATACAAACTAAAAAAGCACAAGCCGTATGCACGACCCTTTAGGGGTGCCTCATACCAAAAATAAATGACATCGGGTCAAAAATGTAAGAGGAGATACATTTTAAATTTTTTTATAAAATCCCCAAAAATTCAAAAATCACCCGATCGACTAGAAAAGCACAAGCCGTATGCACGACCCCTTAGGGATGCCTCACACCAAAAATAAATGACATCGGATCAAAATTGTAGGAGGAGATGCATTTTGAAACAAAGTTTACAGCGAACTAACTAACTAACTAACTAACTAACGGACGCCATCCGCAGACCGATAGGAATACCCTAGCTTACGTGTAACGTAAGCTGGGCTAAAAAGCACGATGTCACTCTATGTAACTTCAGTCACCGATTTGGTGACTGAAACTTCACAAAAAGACGAGGTAGTATTGCTCCAATACAAAAATGCTGACAGACGTGCGGCTCAAAGTTCCCCGGGTTGAGGGTGGGACATTCAGTTTTTAGTTTGGCAAATAGGAAAAATGACACATTTAAATCTCTCAAAATTCACAGGGTTCGATTTATGAACTGATATTATGCAGGAAGGAGAAGCTTATCGAGTAGCCACTTGTGGCACAAAAAGTAGCCGGTTCACGTGACCAGTCCCGGGGGTGGGGGGTGGAAGCTATCAAGGGGTCGATATTTGCTATATATTATGATCGATTTCCCACAAAAAAACCTTATTTCACCGATTTTGGTGACTGAAACAAAGACGAGGTAGTATTGCCCCAATATCAAAATGTTTACAGAAGTGCGGCTCATCGTCCCCCGGGGTGGGACATTTAGTGTTTAACTTGGTCAAACCCGGAAATAGGAAAAAAATGACACATTTAAATCTCGATTTGAGAACTGATATTGGGCAGAAAGGTGGGGCCCATAGGGGGGTCACTTGTGGCACAACAATTGGCCCGGCTCACGTGACCAGTCCCAGGAGTGGGGTTGGAACCTACCCAAGGGTCGATATTTTCAATATAATATTAGCAACTTTTTAAAATAAAAGGCATATTTGATCGATGTAAAAAGGATAATTCATATGTTGCTGAAAATCGAGAAAACATCAATGTTAATCATATGGTATCAATCTTGTAATTTATAATGCTCGTTTTCACAGCGATTAAAAATATTTGCGTACCTGACTGTACTTTACAAATTTATAAAGGAATCCGGTCAACTTGTGCCAATAGAATCCGGTCAACTTGTGAAAATTGGTTACTAAATATTTTTAAATGCACCCACTTAGCCAATTTTTTAGCGGATCGCCGAAAAAAAGTAATTTTTCAAGAGAGGCCTACCTAGAGAATGAATGTTCAAAATTGGAAAGGAATCTGATCAAAATTGTAGGAGAAGAAGCATTTTGAAAATTGGCAACCGAAAAATTTTAAATCCCTCACTTAGCCAATATAAAATGTCAAATAAAAAGTGTCATGCACACGTTCATATCAGGTTCTACCTAAGTCCCAAGTTTCGTGGCCCTAGGGCCTGTAGTGCCAGTGGAGGAGATGACACAAGAAATCTGATCAATGTCAAGAAAAAAAAAGATACCCAGGGCTGCTCGCACAAATTCATATAGCCCTTGCAAGCCAGAGGCTTACTCCGTTATAGAAAGCAAAATATTTTCCAAGACTGCATTCACAGACAGTTAAATTAATAAAATGTCAATTAAAAACAAGTAGTATTTGTGAAACACAAGCAGGCCCCAACCGTCCCCCAAATTCATAGGGGTATAAAGCGATGACGGACAGACCAACGAGAGGTATCTTATGTGGTGGCTGCATTATGTGGTAGCATTTGATACGCCTGAAATGCATTTAAGTGGTAGGTCACGGACAAGATTATTTGGGAATAAAAAATACTTACGTGGTGGTTTATATTTGCCCGTGCCCTTATGTGGTTCCCAGCAGGCGTCATTTCAGTGTCAATAATATTTTATGCTTTGTGTGTGTAATTTGTAAATCGACGGAATTCTATATGTGGTACTTTACTGTATAAAGATATTTCACAACTTATCTTTCACAACTGTTTTGTATTATTCCCACTTGCAAACTTTGGGTATAAGTTTTTAACTTTTCTGGAAGTGTCTGCCCTTTTTTTCTTTTTTTTTTTCTTCCGTTTGCAGAAAACTCCTCCTACAGAGGGAGATGAAATTCGGTACACGTATAGAGGGCGATGAGGTCTCTGTGAACCCGCAATTTTTTCGACCTCAGAGGTCAATGTCAAATTAAGGTCACTGACTATTATCTCGAAAACGATCAGAGATTGAGCGATTTTGAGCTCATTTTCGAACCCTTGGGCTCAAAATACCGTTACATAAGAAATACTCGGTGACCTTGACCTTCTCGGCCACGAACGAGGCCAAAAAGCGGAAGTTGACTATTATCTCGAAAACGATTAGAGAGATAACGATTTCGAGCTGATTTTCGACACCTTGGGGCTAAACAACGTTATATAAAAGGTACCTAGGTGACCTTGACCTCGGTCACGGTCAAGGTCAAAAACCGGAAGTCGACTACTATCTCGAAAACTGTTAGAGACCCTTTGTGCGCAAATAACGTTACTTTAGAAATGACTCGGTGACCTTGATGTTCTCGGTCAGGTCAAGGTCAAAAATCGGAAGTTGACAATTGTCTCGAAAACGATTAGAGATATAGCGATTCTGAGCGAGGCCATTTTCGATCATTTGTGCGCAAATAACGTTTCTTAAGAAATGCTCAGTGACCTTAATGCTCTCGGCCACGGTCAAGGTCAAAAACCGGAAGTTGACTATTGTCTCGAAAACGATTTAGGTCATTTTCGACCCTTTCAGCCTAAACAACGCTAAAAAACAGCTACCTCGGTGACCTTGACTTTCTCGGTCACGGTCAAGGTCAAAGGCCGGAAGATGACTATTGTTTCGAAAACGGTTAGAGATAGAGCGATTTCGAGCTGGTTGTCTACCATCTGGGTCTAAACAACGCTACATAAGAGCTACCTCGGTGACCTTGACCTTCTCGGTCATGGTCAAGGTCAGAAACCCGAAGTAGACAATTATCTCGAAAACGGTTAGGGATAGAGCGATTTCAAGCTGATTGTCGAGCACCTGGGCCTAAACACCGTTACATAAGAACTACCTCGGTGACCTTGACCTTCTCGGTCAGTGTCAAGGTCAAAAACCGGAAGTCGACTATTATCTTGAAAACAGTTATAGCTCATTTTCGACCCTTTGTGCGCAAATAACGTTACTTTAGAAATGCCTCGGTGACTTTGATGTTTTCGGTCACGGTCAAGGTCAAAAACCAGAAGTTGACTATTATCTCGACAACGATTTTTAGTTCATTTTCCACCCTTTTGCGCCACAATAACGTTACATAAGAAATTCCTCGGTGACCTTAATGTTCTCGGTCACGGCCAAGGTCAAAAAGCGGACTATTATTATCTCGAAAACGATTACAGCAATACAGCAGTTTTGAGGTTATTTTCAACCCTTTTGCCCAAAACAACGTTACATAAGAGGTACCTCGGTGACCTTGACCTTCTCGGTCACCGTCAAAAACCGGAAGTTCACTATAATCTCGAAAACGATTTCGAGCTGACTGTCGACCATCTGGGCCTAAACAACGTTACATAAGAGCTACCTCGGTGACCTTGACTTTCTCAGTCACGATCAAGGTTAAAAACCTGGAAGCAGACTATTATCTCAAAAAAGTTAGAGAGTGAGAGAGCGATTTTTCGTTCATTTTCGACCCTTTCCGTCCAAATAACGTCACGCAAGAAATTCCTCGGTGACCTTAATGTTCTCGGTCAGGGTCAAGGTCAAAAACTGGAAGTTGACTATCTTCTCAAACACGGTTATAGAAAGAGAGATTCGGGGTTCATTTTGGGCCCGTTGGACAAAACCGATGGTAAAGTTGCTCGACTTTTAGGCTTTTGGTCATAATGTAATACAAATATTTTCTTTGATGTTTTTGCAATTGGGCCAATTCCGCTATCTAGCGGATCCTTTCCAGTTTTAAACAAATTGTTTGTTTGTCTGTTTGGTGCTTAATGTTTTTTTTTTTTTTTTTGGTTGGTGTTTAACGTCAAATTCACCAATTAGGATGGGTACATAAGGATGCACTTGCTAATGAAACAAGTGGGGGGGGGGGGGGAAAGAAGGAAGAATGAAGAAATGCAGGGAACAGAACGCAGTGGATGTATTCTTAAGATTCTCCCCACCCCACAGCGGGATTTAAACAAATGCTGCTCTTCTTATTTGCTTTAGGCATTAGCTTTATAGTTGCATTATTTACCAACAGATGGTGTTACCAGACAGTTGATCTACGGACTTTGACGGACTCCCTTATGTGGTTTGTTCTGTGCTCAATGGGTGCTTATGTGTCTACCTCATAAGAACCACCACATAAGGAACAAAAACCACATAAGTGACGGATGTACCGAAAATCCACCACATAACATAATCACTGTGGGCACGGACGGACAGACGGACAAGTTCATAACTATATCCCTATTGACACGGGAGATAACGACATGATACTTAACAACAGAATTTTAAGTCAATACACAAAATAGGGATGAAATTAATATTGATATTATTACCCATATTTTAGTTGCCTGTCCTAAAGAAAAAGAATTTTATGGGTCTTGTAGGCACTCGAACCGACAGTTTTTGATTTCGAGTCCAATGCCTTACCAATTACGCCAACTTCTGGTGTATTATGGTCTTCCGTAATACTCGTAAAGAAGGGAAATAATTTTACTCCGATTGGCCTGTAATAGATTATGTGAAAATAATTTAAACAATATTGTTATTGAAAAGCATCTCAGTTCATTTTTTGAGAGACTAAGGAAGGGGGCGGGGAGTGGGAAAAAGGAAAAATTGGCATTTCGAGAATCAGTCTGGCATTTTGAAGCAGTATAGCCACTCCACAATACTTATGGTGATAGAAAATAATTCGATTATGTTGAAAGTTGTCATCTAGGAATATTCAATGTCAGAATACATCCAATTGCACTTGTTATTTCATTTTTTTGTAAGTTCTGTGGCAAGGTGGTTCTTAATGAATCACAAAAAAACACAAGTATGTTTCAAAATAGGACATTATGACCTAGATTATGGGTTTATAATTATAGGTTAGAATTTTTACCCCAAAATTTAAATTACACCGTATCCTTGGTTTTGAATTATGGGACGTAATTTTGGGTCAAACAAATGAAATTATTACAAGTAATATTGGTATATTTTACGTGTGTGGCTCTAAATGAGCCCTAACTGTTATTATATGTCTCCCCCTAAGGGAGACATGTATAACATTTAGTGTGTCCGTCCGTCCGTCTGTCCGTTCGTCCGTCGGTCTGTCCACACTTTTTTTGATCGCGATATCTCTGTTACTATTTGTCGGAAGCAAACCAAATTTCACAGGAAAAAATTCAGATTGAAGTTGTTCAACGGCAGGTTATCTTTCGTATTTATTAAAAAAATGTAAAAATTTCGTCGTTTTTCGTTTTGTATCACTTTTGTTTGCGCGATATCTTTGTTACTATTCATCGGAAGCAAACAAAATCTCAAAATCGGACATTTTTACGAGTCGACTTTTTTAGTGAGAAACCTTCTTTTACAATGTATCATCCCAATGTACAATGTTATACTTTTATCTGAGATGTTACACGGGGGATCCTGCCTCACCACGGTACTGTCATATTAAGGGTCATAATACATGGAAAAAATAAAGCCATAGTACGGCCAATAATATGTGAGTTCTATCACATTATAATAATCTTTCTTTTGCGAAATCCTTTTCATTTTGAAGAGGGGAATATGAATGAAATTTCAAGATTTTACACACGAATTTTATTAAACGTGTACATTTCTTTTACAAACTAAACGTGATGAATTTAAAAAACAATTATTAGTGATTTTAAAAAATTTACCATCTTCATTACTGTTAGTTTCTGTTTAAAATGAGAAAGTCGTCGAAAAAATATCGAATTAAAAAGTCGATTTTTTTTAATTTAAATCACAAAATTAAAGACATAAACACAGATTTCGAATTACGTTCCTTGCCCAACATTCACAGTATATAAAACTGTTACAATGAATGTAAAAATACACATTTGAAGTTAAAGAAACTCAACTAAGTAACTTTCGAAAGCCTTAACCGCACTGGACAGCTGGCGAATCTTTCTTTTTCACTTTTAATGCTTTGAACACAACATGTGGATGTGGCTAGTTGTTTGTTTGGTGTTTAACGCCCCCCCCCCCCCCAAAAAAAAAAAAAAGAATGAAGAATGAGGAAATAGTAACAGAAGAGTTAGAAATTCCGATTATTCGCACCTTACACCATGCACCGAACAGAACGCAGTGGTTGTATTTTTAACATTCCCACCACCCCACAGGGGGGAAGATGTGGCTAGATTCTGAACTATTTTGCTATCATCTTGCACATATATAACTAAATATAATAATATTGTTTAACCAATTTATCAGATAGGGTTCAGACAGTGACAGTTTCCCTCAGTGTTTTTATATTGTCACATATCCCATAGCGATATTCCTAGTTTTGATAAAATAGGCCTTAATTGGCGAAAATATATTACCTCAGAAGACCGAAATGAACTACTGGCTTAATAATGACCGATAAGACAGAGAAACGTTCTGTATAAATTTCTACTTAGCATACATTGGCACAAAGACTACTGTTGGCATGTAATATTTATATTCCAAGCAGTTGTGTAAGTGTCTCAAGGTAATCAAAAGTTTAAATCTGTTTGTTGGCTTTGGTTGAATCCTATTTATAAAACCCATCTCTACGAAAGCATGGAATGCAATATCCAAAGTTAAAGTAATATTCAAGGTCTAAGTTCAACCGTGACCCACAATTTTCACTCAAGGCCGCCGAAAATTTCGCTTCTCTTGAGTAATTATATCTACCTCCATGGGGGATAACTAGGAATTTATTCTGATCCTGAAAGACAACCTGGCTAAATCTGAACACATTATTAACACTTGGCAAGACGAAGTCTTGCAAGGAGTTCAATGCTTTGGTATTTGGGCAACCGTCAGATTTCCATCGTTTTTTTTTTCTTTACAGTCGGCCGTCATTTTGTCATCACAACTCGTCAGAAACTACTGGTCCAATTGACATCAAACTTTCGCAGTGTATAAAACTTGACGTTAACTAGTTCTATCAATATTTTTTATTTATTATTAAGGTTGTTTTCTAGGTCAAATCAATACCCAAAGACAGGGTAATTTTTCCTTTCTTCTGCACTGCGCAAAAGGCTGCTCGCTGTACATAGTTTGCTATTACCTCACAGCTGAGGCATGCTAAATGCATGCTTATATGCAGGTCGGATTTTAGCAGGATACATGGCTATGAAAAGTGAATAATCCTTTTAGAACGGGATCGCACTAAATCCGAATTTAAAAAATATAGAAATTTTAGGGGTTTTTTTCATTTTAATTTGGGCCAAGTGTTATTATTAGTATTATTATTTGATTATGACTTTACATATTGTTTACATTTAACTGTCATTACACTGAATCAGGCAGTCATCGCTGATAATATCTTTCTTGTTAAAGTGAAATATCTTAAACAATGGAGATGTATGCGTGTTACTACCCCCAGGCAAGACGACGGAATATGTCTGTCACATCTCTGAGACGGTTTTCTTCCGGCAACGGTCACTGCCAGACATACTCTGGAACATATAATAACCGTGTGAGTAGCCAGGCGTGAGAAACCGACTCCGTCGATACGGTTTACGCGCGTGCCGCACCTATCAAGGACTGCTATTAACCCCACCGAAGGCGCGCACGACTTCAATTGGCCAATGCGCATCTCAACTGGACAAAGAGACAATGGAACCAAGTCCGTTTGAACGAATTCACATCGATTTTGTCATGTACGAGGGAAAGCAATTATTGGTAATTATCGATGCATACAGCAAGTGACCGATAGTTGACATCAAGATCTTAACATCAAAAAGTGGGGTTTAAGACTCCCTAAGATCCGCCTTCGCCACATACGGAATTCCAAATGTTATTGTAAGTGACAATGCCATGTCTTTTCCTTCCAAAGAATTTCAGGATTTTTGCAAAAAGAACGGCATCAAACACGTAACTGGTCCACCCTTTTCACCAAAGTATAATAGGCAAGCCGAAATAGCAGCAAAAGCGCTGAAGCAGAAGCTACGATCCATGAAAGACAGACCAATTTCATTACGTCATAAGGTGGATAGCTTCCTAATCACTTACAGAAATACCTCGCATTGCACCACCAACGAAAAGCCGTGCATGTTGATGTTTAACAGAACCCTGCGCACAAGATATGATTTGTTTCGACCCTCTATCAGCGACAAAGCGAACAACCAGCAAGAAAAATCGCCCAAAAACCAGCTGAAGCTAAGATCATTCAACACAGGCCAGCGTGTTCTTGTGAGAGATTACAGGGAACAGCATAGTAAACCCAAATGGCAGTCAGGAGTTCTCAAAAAAAGATGCGGTCCTGTAAATTACAACGTTGAAACTGACCGCGGTTATATCTGGAGAAGACATGTAGACCAAACTGTGAATACAGGCCAAAACATGCGTTTAAATAACACCGATTCCTGCTTGGATATTGCCACCCGCTGCAGTCATCAATGCGAAAATAGCTTAAGTAGACAGGTGATTATCACCGAAACTCCCGATAATTCAGACACGCATCACAGCACATCTGAAAAGCAATGCACCTTCGCCACTCCGCCTACATCAAAACAACCACTGGTGAGATCAATAAGAGAGAGAAAAGCCCCAGATAGATACGGTTGTGCAATATCGGACATAACATCCTGGAGGTAATTAAAAAGGAGTGCTGAAATTAATTGTATAAAGGCATGCAAAAAAAAGAGGTAGTTGTTTAGTTATCGATGATTACTTAGACGTATATACTGTATCTCGTTAATGAACGTGTGGACATTTACAAGGTTATCTCAGGTTATCTCAACTGAGATATCTCCATTAAATTGTTTTATGATTAGCAAATATCTGCGAAGCATTTAGTTGGTTTCTGTTACCCTTAAAAAAACCTCATGTCTGAAATGAATATTCTTGTAAAGAAGCGTTTAATTCGTGCTAACATAATGGCTATCTCAAAAGCAGTATTTTCCTCGAAAAGAAAATCTTTGACCTTAATTTTAATATTGATTAATTACTCCAAATTATACCGGGGAGAAATGTTGTGTTTGAGACGACCCCTCACATAGCATCCAGACCCATGCGCTTCTCGCTACACATGCATATTTTGGGTAGAGTAAAAATTAGTCTTAGATCATGGACGTGTTTTATTTGCTCTCATTTATTTAAATACATAACAGAGACCTGCCTAGAGAACAACGTTCAAAGTTAGAAAGGAATTCGATCAAAATTGTGGGAGAATCATTTTGAAAATTAGACACCATACCATTTTTTGGTGGATCACCAAAAAAAGTAATTTTTCAAGAGAGGCCTATGTAGAGAACCCAAAAAAAGTAGTTTTTCAAGAGAGGCCTATGTAGAGAACAATGTTCAAAATTGCAAAGGAATCCGATCAAATGTGTGAGAGAAGAAGCATTTTGAAAATTAGACACATAAAAATTAAAAACTGCCCCTCATTTGGCCAATTTTTGGCGTATCGCCAAAAAAGTAATATTGCAAGAGAGGTCTACCTAAATAACATTCGTACAACATTTAAAGAAAATCTGATCAAAACTGTGGAATCCAAATTACATTATGGCCAGGTACCTGAAAGCCGTGTTAAAGCTAAATAAATCGCTAAGTTAGGTTATCACGTTTTTAGTTTTGTGGACGGTGTGCTTCTAAATCATTTGGGAACCTTATAGCCGGGGATGATGGCCGAAGTAAAGCTTATTCATTATTATTACTGCTTTTTGTGCACATTTTTTCAGTTTCTTCAAATCTACAAATCTGTAGTTTTCAATCTTCAACATATCGCAATGTCCATGTAACAAGACACGAACTGGCACTACGATTTTATCAAAATACGGTGGACCGTTTTCATAAAAAATTAATTAGAATATTAAATATTTTACATATCCTCAACATTAATTTCGTTCTGGCCTGCAAATTCTTGCATGTTTTCATTCTACCAACAACGTCATAGTGAAAAAGATGTAAAGGAGCCTCAGTCACTTTCATTTTATTTATGGCGACGTAAAAGCTCACTACTGACGTTTTAAAGCATTTCTTGATATGTTTTTTTTTTTCAAATTGGGGTTTATAGCTTCTGGGACTTCTCTCGACACCCTCAAAGTATCGCACCGTCTACTTTTAGGCGATTTCAAAAATAAAAAATAACATAACGTTACCATCTGTCTCAGTTTCTGAATTGTCTAGACAGAACTCGCTGCAAAATCTATTATATAAGTCCAGATATGTCAACGTTAAGTAAATTTCAAAATAACAAGATGTTGCACACTGCACAATATAGATATTGCTGCCGGATTAGCTTCAGGTAACCAAAAGTTTCGTTTCTCTTGGATTATTTAAGCTCTACAACCATGGGGATAACTAGAGCGGCCAGTGCACACACAACATAAGAGTGTAGGCTTATATTACACACTTTCAATCGATACCTACTTAAGTTTCTTGTTTTTGTGAACAAAAACAAATGTCTCCCCGACTAAACCCATGACCCCCCCCCTCCCCCCCCCCAAACTGAAACAAAATATTCATTTCTGCAAACATAACCTTCATTCATTGTAAAAAAATCTTAAAATAAACCAAACAGATGGTGGTCACTAAAACAGATATAAATGAGCATCTTTTTTATCGGAGTCTGAAAGGTGGTCGCTAAAACGGGTTTTACTGTAGGCCCCTCTTATTCAGATCTGAAGTTGGTCACTATAGCAGTTTTACTGTACGTTACATTTTTATCCGGGTCTGGAAGGTGGTCAAGACAGGCAGGTTTTACCGTACGTCTTTTTTACTTGAATGTGGAAGGGGTCACGACAAACGGTTCTTACCTTACATCTTTTTATCCGGGTCTTGAAGGTGGTCGGGATTTTTTTTTTTTTGCTAGCATCATCCTCCACACGCCTCCCCCCCCCCCCCCCGCCCCCAGCTATTTACTGTAGGTCCGACTATAAACACAACTCTAACCCTTTTACCCAAGGCAACGGTAACAGTCTGTACCCTAAGTGTAGTTATAGCCATGATAGACTACCTTGTCTTCGCACATTCCCATCGGCCAAATAGCACTAGGAAGGCATTCTTCATAACTGCGCATCAGAGATGACGCACCTCGGTGGGAGAAGGGGGAGGCATTTCGTAGGCAAAATGGTGAGCTGCTCCTCATAACACAAGATATCAGACGACCCAATTTAATAGCGAAAAATGCTTCTGCACACAATGCTAATCGATACAGCCTGGCTCCTATATATAGCACATCTTGGCAACCTAATCAAGTATGCGGCGAAAAAAAAATCAATAGCTAGAACTGCTTAGAGCTATAATACGACAATAGCATTCCATGACCTCGTAGATAACGACTCCATCGTGCACCGCAACTGACACTGACCCCTGACTGAGTGGCATGTTACGTAACAACCATAGATGAGAAATGCACAAAAAGCTCAATTTCAAGCAATCGCAAATAGCAATGGACCGAAAATAATGCTGTTACTGTTTTGAAGCTTTCTAAAGAATGCAGGAACACTAGAGAACACTGTTTACCTGTCAAAAGTTGAAACAGTCGTCTGACTGAACCAAGGAATATCCATATAAAATTTTAAGTCGATATGACTTTCCGTTATCGAGATATTATGCATAAAAGATCTGGTTCAAAACATACACATTTTACGCGATGACGTCATACGCCGCTTTCGTTCGTTCTACTCGTGAAAAAAATATTTAGAGTTTCTTTCGGACCTACCAAGCAATAATCCAAAGTTTCAGCTTTCTCCGGCCTCCAGCAGCTGAGAAATTTCGCACACAAGATTTTTACGCAATGACGTCATACACTCGCCCTAATCACGTGACACGCCAAAAATTGATAGAACAGTCCGGCTGACCCAAGGAATATTCATATAAAATTTGAAATCGATAGGACTTTCCGTTATCGAGATATTATGCACACAACACCTTGTTTATAAAATAAAACATATTTTACGTGATGACGTCATACGCCGCATTCGTTCGTTCTACTCGCGAAAAAATTCTATAGAGTCTTTCGGATCTAACAAGCAACAATCCCACCAATTTTCAACTTTCTCCGATGTTCAGCAGCTGAGAAATTTGGCACATAAGATTTTTACGTAATGACGTCATGCACCTTCCCTAATCAGGTGACATACGTAAAAAGTTGACAGAACCGTCCGACTGACCAAAAGAATATCTATATCAAATTTGAAGTCGATAGGACTTTCCGTTATCGAGATATTTTGCACACAAGACCTTGTTTATAATATATACATATTTTACGTGATGACGTCATACGCCGCATTCGTTCGTTCTACTCGCGAAAAAAATATATAGGGTCTTTCGGACCAACCAAGCAACAATCCCACCAAGTTTCAACTTTCTCCAATGTTCAGCGGCTGAGAAATTTCGCACACAAGACTTTTACGTAATGACGTCATACGCCTGCCTTAATCACCTGACATGCGCTAAAAATTGACAGAACCCGCCGACTGACCCAAGGAATATTGATATAAAATTTGAAGTCGATACGACTTTCCATTATCGAGATATTTTGCACACAAGATCTTGTTCAAAATATATACATATTCTGCGTGATGACGTCATACGCCGCATTCGTTCGTTCTACTCGCGAAAAAAATCTACAGAGTCTTTCTGACCAACCAAGCAACAATCCCACCAAGTTTCAACTTTCTCCGATGTTCAGCGGCTGAGAAATTTCGCACACAAGATTTTTACGTAATGACGTCATACGCTTGCCCTAATCACGTGACATGCGTCAAAAGTTGATAGAACCGTCCGACCTTACCAAGGAATAATTCGATCAAGTTTGAAGTCGATCCGACGTTTCGTTCTCGAGATATCTTGCACACAACACTTTGTTCACAACAGACTGACACACACACACACACACACACATATACAGGTATGTCGGGAAACAAACGACGAATCGCGATTTCTTCTCCAACTCGCGAAATGTACGCCAAAAATCTAACTTCGTTATTAGGGACTTTTCAGACATAAGTTGTATATGAAAATCTCGGTAGATTTTTTTTACATTCAATTCCGAAAGCGAAAATATATAAAAGACAACAGATTAAGAGAAATTTAACAAAGCATGAACCCTGCGAAACGGAATATTTTGTTTACATAATTTGCATATTTTACACCATTTTTTGATATCTGCAACTATAAGTTTGATGTGAATCGAGACTGTGTAAAAAATGTAAACAAACCGATTTTGTTTATAAACAAAGGCCACGTGCTTTCTGTAAAAGAGTATTAGGGAAACACTAAATAAAAGCCAAACAAGCGTAGAGTTTGTTTTCTTTTATTTACACCATAATCACAATGTAATATTTATTTTCTTTCATTTCTATACATAAACTATTTAACATTAATTGAAGAGTTACAAAATATTGAAGAGCAGTACAAAAGATATTAAAACAGATGAATGTTTAAAAACATAGATTTATATAATACAGATGAATTGTTTAAAAACAAAATACAGATTAATACAGATGAATGTTTAAAAACAAAACTCTTTTAAAATAAAACCAAAATACAGAAAAAAATAATACAACAAAATCCCCTACTGATATAACCGTGATTTGTAAATAACCAACTCTATCTTATTTTCAAGCTCAGTGTTATGTGTACTAGTTAAAATTTCAAATGATAGACCGAAAAAACGTGAGGCAATGGAATATAAACCACATAAAAGCTTTCTAAAGAAAACAAAATACACAGCTGAAACTTTCAAACTAACATGCGAAATGTACGTACACAACCATGCACAAAATTTGCAAGTTTAGGGACCCTGCAACACAACTTGGGTGTACTACCCCATCTCGTGACGTTCATAAATTTAAAGTCGGTGACTTCGTATGAGAAAAGTGAACTGAAAATAACACAATTAAAACTTTCAAACTGACATGCGAAATGTACGTACACAACCATGCAAAATGTGCGAACACCAAAATTTACTTAATCACGGCAACATCGGCAAAATTTCCAAGTTTTGAGGCTCTGTAACATACCATATGCTCGTACTACCCAATCTCGCAACGTTCATAAACTTTGAAATTGGTCACTCCGAACAGTGAACTTTCGAACTGACAAGCGAAATGTACGCTCATACACAACCATGCAAAATATAGTGCAACCACGCGAAATCTACGACGCAAGTATTTCTTTTTTAAACACATCGGCAAACTTGGCAGCTTTTGTGACCTTGTCACATGAAACTTGCCCGTACTACCCATCGCCGCCACTTTCATAAATTTACAGTCAGTCACTTTATACGAGAAAAATCAAATGCAAATAACACATTGAAACTTTCAAATTGATACGCGAACGCACATAACCATGCGAAATGTACGAACCCAAGCACTTCTTTTTAAATACCTCGGCAAATTTGGCAGGTTTTGAGACCCCGTTGTATGAAAATTGCCCGTACTACCCAGCCCCGCGACGTTCATAAATTTAAAGTCGGTCACTTCGTATAAGAACAGTGAACTGCACGAGAAAGTGATACAAAGAACACTCCCCACACTTGTGTAAACCAAAACAGAATCCCACAAACATGTCATCACAGAGAAATGTCCCCGAAATAGTTTCTTTTTCTTAAATGGATCTGAAGCTTCATCCGCCTATTTATTTTTCTTGTAAAAATTTGAAAGGTATGCTCGCAACTGAACTTTGTCCCTGTGCCCCAAAACATCACATGCGAAACGTACGTCCACAACCATGTATGTGACAGGGTCCCAAACTTCGAAAATTTTGTCGATGTTTCTGTGAATTAGAACATTTTGGTGTCCGCACATTTCGCATGGTTTTGTACGTACTTAAGTCGGTCACTTGGTGTGAGAAAAGTTAACTGAAAATAACGCAGTTAAAGCTTTCGAATTGACAAGCGAAATGTACTCACACAACCATGCGAAATGTGCGAACACCAAAATGTTCTTACTCACAGAAACATCAGCAAAATTTGCAACTTTTGAGACCCTGTCACATGTCATTTACTCGTACTACCCAATCTCGCAACGCTCATAAATTTAAAGTCGGCCACTTCGTTTAGGAGCAGTGAACTGCAAATAACACAGTTAATACTTTCGAACTGACAAGCGAAATGTACGCACACATCCACAACCTTGCGAAATATAGTGCAACCACGCGAAATCTGCGAAGCGAGAATTTCTTTTTTTTTTAACACATCGGCAAACTTGGCAGCTTTTGTGACCCTGTCACATGAAACTTGCCCGTACTACCCATCACCGCCACTTTCATAAATTTACAGTCGGTCACTTTATACGAGAAAAATTAAATGCAACTAACACATTGAAACTTTCAAACTGATACGCGAACGCACATAACCATGCGAAATGTACGAACCCAAACAATTCTTTTTAAATACCTCGGCAAATCTGGCAGGTTTTGAGACCCCGTTACATGAAAATTGCCCGTACTACCCAGCCCCGCGACGCTCATAAATTTAAAGTCGGTCACTTCGTATAAGAACAGTGAACTGCACGGGAAAAGTGATACACAGAAAATTCCCCGCACTTGTGTAAACCAAAACAGAATCCCACAAACATGACATCACAGCGAAATGTCCCCAAAATAGTTTCTTTTTTCAAACGGATCTCAAGCTTCATCCGCCTTTCTATTTTTCTTGTAAAAATTTGAAATGTAGGCCCGCAACTGAACGTTATCCCTGTGTCCAAAAATATCACATGCGAAATGTACGTGCATAACCATGTATGTGACAGGGTCTCAAACTTCGAAAATTTTGTCGATGTTTCTGTGAATTAGAATATTTTGGTGTTCGCACATTTCGCATGGTTTTGTACGTACTAAAGCCGGTCACTTGGTGTGAGAAAAGTGAACTGAAAATAACGCAGTTAAAGCTTTCGACTTGACAAGCGAAATGTACGTACACAACCATGCGAAATGTGCGAACACCAAAATGTTCTTACTCACAGAAACATCAGCAAAATTTGCAACTTCTGAGACCCTGTCACATGTCATTTACTCGTACTAGCCAATTTCGTAACGCTCATAAATTTAGTGTCGGCCACTTCGTATAGGAGCAGTGAACTGCAAATAACACAGTTAATACTTTCGAACTGACAAGCGAAATGTACGCATACATCCACAACCATGCGAAATATAGTGCAACCACGCAAAGTCTACGAAGCAAGAATTTTTTTTAACACATCGGCAAACTTGGCAGCTTTTGTGACCCTGTCACATGAAACTTGCCCGTACTACCCATCGCCGCCACTTTCATAAATTTACAGTCGGTCACTTTATACGATAAAAATTAAATGCAAATAACACATTGAAACTTTCAAACTGATACGCGAACGCACATAACCATGCGAAATGTACGAACCCAAACACTTCCTAAATACCTCGGGAAATCTGGCAGGTTTTTGAAAACCCGATACATGAAAATTGCCCGTACTATCCAATCCCGCGACGTTCATAAATTCAAATCGGTCACTTTGTATAAGAACAGTGAACTGCATGGGAAAAGTGATACACAGAAAATTCCCCGCACTTGTGTAAACCAAAACAGAATCCCACAAACATGTCATCACAGCGAAATGTCCCCAAAATAGTTTCTTTTGTCGATGTTTCTGTGAATAAGAACATTTTGATGCTCGCACATTTCGCATGGTTTTGTACGTACCAAAGTCGGTCACTTGGTGGGAGAAAGTGAACTGCAAATAACACAGTTAAAAAGCTTTCGAACTGACAAGCCAAGTGTACGTACACGACCACGCGAAATGTGCGAACACCAAAATGTTCTTACAGAAACACCAGCAAAATTTGGAAGTTTTGAGATTCTGTCACATACAATTTACTTGTACTACCCAATTTCGCAATGCTCATAACTTTAAAGTCGGTCACTTCGCATAAGAACAGTGAACTGTAAATAGCACAGTTAAAACTTTCGAACTGACAAGCTAAATGTACGCACACATCCATAACTATGCGAAATATTACGGAAGCGTGGAAGGGACACTTCAGTTCATACTTCATACCTCAATTATTCATATGTAGTACATATGAAGTACATATGAAATAGTCAAAAATACATGCGAACTACATGTGAAATACATAGGAAATTCACATTCAATTTCCCACGTATTTCAAATGAATTTCATATGTATTTCATATGAAGCCAAACTGGGTACCTGTTTTTTAACATTGCAAAAGTCGCATAATGTCATAAGCGACATGTAGTGTGCATTTTTTCCACATGTGTACTACACATATGAAATACTTATGTTCTACATATGTATTACCTATTAACTTCATATGAAGTACATATGAACTACACGTGTACTACATATGTAGTTCATATGAACTTAATAGGAAGTACATAAGAAATACTGATGTACTACATGTGTAATTTCATATGAACTACATATGAACTACTTATGTACTACATATGTAGTACATATGAACTACATATGAATTACATTTGAATTACATATGCAGTACATATGTAGTACATATGAACTACATATGAAGTACATTTGAATTACATATGCAGTGCATATGTAGTACATATGAACTACATAAGTACTACATATGTATAGTTTAGATATGAAGTATGAAGTGAAATGTCCCTTCCACGCTTCCGTAAAATATAGTGCACCCACGCGAAATCTACGACGCAAGTATTTCTTTTTTAAACACATCGGCAAACTTGGCAGCTTTTGTGACCCTGTCACATGAAACTTGCCCGTACTACCCATCACCGCTACTTTCATAAATTTACAGTCGGTCACTTTATGAGAGAAAAGTGAAATGCAAACTAGAGCAGTGTGCATAGGCCACATATTCCCCACAGGCAGTGCTCTACCACATCCCTCAAAACACATGTCGCAATTTCATGTCCCGCAAATACCTCCGCATCTACCCCTCCAGGCCTCTCTACCATCCTGCAAACAAGTCCAGCAGCTTCTGCAACAAAACAAAATGACAGACATGAGAGTTATACAAGCAAGTGGTAAATGCATTTATGTGATATAAGCGAAGACCTGGAGGGCCACTACTGCTGCTGCCGTACTTGGATTTTGCAAGTGAAATCCTGCTTAGGCAGTGCTTAAGCAATGCCTTAGCAGGATTTAACATGCAAAATCCAAATAGGACAGCAGCAGTAATTGCCCTCATGGTCTTCCGGAATCACAGCAGTGGGCATTGATAAGCAGTCCGTTTCGCCAACAACCATAACGCACGAAAAATGTTTTGAATTCTTTAAAATGCCAACACCTGGTTTGCTTGACCAAATCTGCACTACTGCTACATATATCAATATACTCCTTCCGACACACCTCAGCAACAATTCTCTTACCCTTTATAAATGCTTTATAAATGCAAAAGCCTCACTTACCCAGCATCTTCTCAGAAGATGCCCCTTCAACAGCCGATTCCGCATTCGCAGAGAGTTTTGTGTCTTTTTCGCCCTGCGATGAATGTGTGTGTGCCCCCTTTTCACTGGTCCCTCACAAAGCTCTTTTGACGTGGTATCGGCGCCCGTAATGACGCAATCGCTGTCCGAACTACGTTCTTCGGATTGCGCCACCCCCTCCCCAACTCAGACCGCGACTTCTGTGTCACGGCTTCCGATTGCAGCAACGGGGACATTTTCTGAAAAAGTATAACACTGTTATTACAAACGCTAAATCACTGCGAGTTCGTACGACAGAGACACTGACAACTTCACATCAAGTCAAAATAGCAACTACCTTTGAAGAGACCATGAAGCGCCCAGGAATAACCCTCACATTTCATCTTCAATTCAAAGCTGAACTGTACAAAACTCTTACAATCACAGCAGTGGGCACTGATAAGCAGTTCGTTTCGCCGACAACCATAACGCACGAAAAATGTTTTGAATTCTTTAAAACGCCAACACCTGGTTGGCTTGACCAAATCTGCACTAGTGTTACATATATCACGATACTCCTTCCGACACATATCAGCAACAATTCTTACCCTTTATAAACGCAAAATCATCACTTACCCAGCAACTTCTCAGAAGATGCCCCTTCAACAGCCGATTCCGCATTCGCTGAGAGTTTTGTGTCTTTTTCGCCCTGCGATGAATGTGTGTGTGCCCCCTCTTCCCTTTTCACTGGTCTCTCACAAAGCTCTTTTGACGTGGTATCGGCGCCCGTAATGACGCAATCGCTGTCCGAACTACGATCTTCGGATTGCGCCACCCTCTCCCCAATGGTGACCGTAACTTCTGTGCCATGCCTTTCGATCGCTGCAACAGGGATATTGTATGAAAATGTCAACCAGTTAATCTGTGCAAGCGAAATGAACAGATGCTTTTAAAATTATTTTAAACTCTGTGGTTACTTTTCTTCCAATGTCAATGTTAATGTAACAGCCGAGTCATAAACTATAACGTCCTTATTTCATCCTTGAATAATTTAAAGCTTAGCCGCACAGGACACGCACGTTCAAAATTCTGACAACAGTCCGTTTCGCTTCAGTCTTGCAAGTTCCGGTTCAGTAAAATAATGAAACTGCCCTTCGGATCACACTCACACAGACAAAATGAAATGTTGAATGAAACGAGAAATACGCGTCAAGCAAAATATATGTTGTATATTCGTCCACCTGTAATTACCTGAAACCGGCGCAGGGATATTTTCCGCTGCTTTCTTAATCTGTCTATAGGCTTGGTTAACATCCAAACTGTCATCTTTAACCGGTCCCCCAACAATTTCACCCACAAAATGGGTCAAGTGGCTCTGATCCCTGCCGCATAACCTCTTTGCGGCTTCTGCCCAGGCCTTGATGTATCCCTTCCCGGGGTATTTAGACACCTCTTCTGCAGAAAAAATGACGGAATGCTTAATCATTTCACATTTCATTCCATACAAGTTTAGACGCACATAAATCATTCCCAAAAACCATGCGAAAACACACAGTGCGTAAAGAAAAACGATACTTTTTCATAATTCCAAAGCGTGAGCACAAAAATTACACGTACACAATGGTCACTTCAATTTCCCTTCCACGCAAGTTACAGAGGGAACAGACAACTAAGAGAAAATTTAAAAATAGGTGGTATACGAATAAGTAAAATCTCGCATATACAGTCCGTTTAGCAATGAGAACGTGCAACTGGCAATACAGGGATTAAGCACTTCTTCTAGGATACTGAAAAAATACAAGTCCTTTTGGGTCTGATGCTTCCGGCTAGATAATCGAACCTGCAAACTTGTGAAGCACTATCATGCAAAACTCAACGGAAACGGAGATTGGCAAACCATGAAACGACAAAACAGACATTTAACCCAATCACAGGGAAGGAAAAAAAATCTGTCATTTCTTAATAACATATTACCAATTCCCACAGCCATAGGAAACGGTTTGAGCTTCCTGGGATCGGAAACTGTCTCCGGACTAAAAATGAAAGAATGTTTTGAAATCATGCATCACTCTCAGCGGCTGTAAGGACGTCACTTCTGTCCTTGTCAAGTTTTTTTTCAGTTATTACAGGAGCAAAACAATGCTACAATACACTGGTCTTTCAACTCTACAAAAGTATAATTTCGGCGAATAGGACGTCATCATTCCACAAGAACACGCAAAAACAAAAGGGAATCTAAATCAACCTGGTTTTACAGGAAAGCAATAGAAAAATGTTAAAGAACTTACGCAAAGTCAAAACCGCAAAACGAGACTTCTATACTTCCGTCAGGGTCCCGGCCTTCCACACGTGCAGGCCACCACTTCCCTCTATACATGTGAAGCACAACGTCACCTGCTCTGTAGCGCTGCAGATCAACGAACTTCTCTGGGACCTTTGTCTTTTTAATGCACCCTTTTTTCAGCGGCATCTGTGAAAGCAATAAGAGAATTATCATTAGCTGAATATATTGGGAATTTGAAATAACGACAACACAATCCATAAATCTTAGCGAAACTAACCGACAAGTGACCGGATACATTTTGTATAGCATTGTCATTTTTCTATCTTTTTTTACTGCTATGGCCATATCGGGGCCCCCTGCCACATTATTCTGATATGGGACATTCAAAATCACTCTAACCGTTGTATGTGGAATCCCTCATGGAGTAGCAAGAAGGAATCCCAATCTTAGGTATGACCCGACAGCATAAGCTATAACTGCGCGAAACTGACCGATTTTTTTTTACATTCTAAGAGACCATCCATGCAGTTTTTTTTTCTATCATTTACATCCTAATCCCATCTGAATTCAGCCGAAACGCAAAAATTTTTCCGCAAAAGTCGAAGTGCGAATTGGCTTATTCTTTTAAGCGTTCAAGGTGGAGGGGGCGGGCCAAAGCATCCGGACTGCGTTCAGGGGAGGGGGTTTAAAATTGGCAAAAGTCTGTGTACGTATTAACAGGGCTGGAAATTGGCAGGGGTCCGAGACCCTCCTTTTTGGCTACCCAGACTCCGACTGAGCCGCGAAAAATCAGGTCTTCTTGCGCCCTATTTCATCTTAACACGGTTCGGATCCTTCCTAAAGAGCTTTGGACCCTCCTTTTTCAAAGACCCGGGTCCTTGGGCCTAAAAAAGCTAGTTTCCAGCAGTGGCCACTTACAAAAAATTGTAAACCAAGAAATCCATGAAAAGACAACATCGACAGCATTTTCAAGCGAAACTGAGCAACAATTTTCTGAGCAAACATTCCTAAACACTTAAATCCGTAAAATGAAAAGAGATGTTAGCCCAGAATTTGCCGTCCTCACAATTAAGCCTGTATTTTTACAGCAGCATCTTAAACATTCTTAAAAAAATGCCACAAATCACACCAAACACGCTAAAACAACATTTTCTCGTGATTCACAAAATAACCGCGCTTTTAACATGTGTGTATTTACCTTTCAGGCATATCCTCATTAACTTTTTATCCACTTTTAATTTTTTACCCGCGCAGGGATATTTTCCGCTGCTTTCTTCATCTGTCTACAGGCTTGGTTAACATCCGAACTGTCATCTTTAACCGGTCCCCCAACAATTTCACCCACAAAATGGGTCAAGTGGCTCTGATCCCTGCCGCATAACCTCTTTGCGGCTTCTGCCCAGGCCTTGATGTATCCCTTCCCGGGGTATTTAGACACCTCTTCTGCAGAAAAAATGACGGAATGCTTAATCATTCCACATTTCATTCCATACAAGTTTAGACGCACATAAATCATTCCCGAAAACCATGCGAAAACACACAGTGCGTAAAGAAAAACGATACTTTTTCATAATTCAAAGGCGTGAGCACAAAAATTACACGTACACAATGGTCACTTCAATTTCCCTTCCACGCAAGTTACAGAGGGAACAGACAACTAAGAGAAAATTTAAAAATAGGTGGTATACGAATAAGTAAAATCTCGCATATACAGTCCGTTTAGCAATGAGAACGTGCAACTGGCAATACAGGGATTAAGCACTTCTTCTAGGATACTGAAAAAATACAAGTCCTTTTGGGTCTGATGCTTCCGGCTAGATAATCGAACCTGCAAACTTATGAAGCACTATCATGCAAAACTCAACGGAAACGGAGATTGGCAAACCATGAAACGACAAAACAGACATTTAACCCAATCACAGGGAAGGAAAAAAATCTGTTATTTCTTAATAACATATTACCAATTCCCACAGCCATAGGAAACGGTTTGAGCTTCCTGGGATCGGAAACTGTCTCCGGACTAAAAATGAAAGAATGTTTTGAAATCATGCATCACTCTCAGCGGCTGTAAGGACGTCACTTCTGTCCTTGTCAAGTTTTTTTTCAGTTATTACAGGAGCAAAACAATGCTACAATACACTGGTCTTTCAACTCTACAAAAGTATAATTTCGGCGAATAGGACGTCATCATTCCACAAGAACACGCAAAAACAAAAGGGAATCTAAATCAACCTGGTTTTACAGGAAAGCAATAGAAAAATGTTAAAGAACTTACGCAAAGTCAAAACCGCAAAACGAGACTTCTATACTTCCGTCAGGGTCCCGGCCTTCCACACGTGCAGGCCACCACTTCCCTCTATACATGTGAAGCACAACGTCACCTGCTCTGTAGCGCTGCAGATCAACGAACTTCTCTGGGACCTTTGTCTTTTTAATGCACCCTTTTTTCAGCGGCATCTGTGAAAGCAATAAGAGAATTATCATTAGCTGAATATATTGGGAATTTGAAATAACGACAACACAATCCATAAATCTTAGCGAAACTAACCGACAAGTGACCGGATACATTTTGTATAGCATTGTCATTTTTCTATCTTTTTTTTACTGCTATGGCCATATCGGGGCCCCCTGCCACATTATTCTGATATGGGACATTCAAAATCTCTCTGACCGTTGTATGTGTAGTCCCTCACGGAGTAGCAAGAAGGAATCCCAATCTTAGGTATGAGCCGACAGCACAAGCTATAACTGCGCGAAACTGACCGATTTTTTTTTACATTCTAAGAGACCATCCATGCCGTTTTTTTTTCTATCATTTACATCCTAATCCCATCTGAATTCAGTCGAAACGCAAAAATTTTTCCGCAAAAGTCAAAAGTGCGACTTAGCTTATTCTTTAAAGCGTTCAAGGTGGAGGGGGGGGGGCAAAGCATCCAGACTGCATTCAGGGGAGGGGGGGGGGTTAAAATTGGCAAAAGTCTGGGTACGTATTAACAGGGCTGGAAATTGACCCTCCTTTTTGGCTACCCAGACTCCGACTGAGCCGCAAAAAATCATGTGTTCTTGCGCCCTATTTCATCTTAACACGGTTCGGATCCTCCCTAAATAGCTTTGGACCCTCCTTTTTCAAAGACCCGGGTCCCAAGGACCGGGCCTAAAAGAGCTAGTTCCCAGCAGTGGCCACTTACATAAAATTATAAACCAAGAAATCCATCAAAAGAACACATCGACAGCAAGCGAAACTGAGCAACAATTTTCTGAGCAAACATTCCTAAACACTTAAATCCGTAAAATGAAAAGAGATGTTAGCCCAGAATTTGCCGCCCTCACAATTAAGCCTGTATTTTTCCAGCAGCATCTTACACATTCTTAAAAAAATGCCACAAATCACACCAAACACGCTAAAACAACATTTTCTCGTGATTCACAAAATAATCGCCCTTTTAACATGTGTGTATTTACCTTTCAGGCATATCATCATTAACTTTTTATCCACTTCTAATTTTTCAAAAATTATCCACATGTGTCCTGGACGCTTTCTGCATTGAAAGTGATGTCACCAAGAACAAAGACGCGCGCGTGACAGGTTAATTTGCATACTGAGTAAAAAAAGCATTCAAGTTCATGTACACAGTCTAGTGTTTCGCAGATAATTTCATTCCAAACCCTGCCATATTTTTATAAACTAACACAAGCTAAAAGATATCACCAAACAAGCATTTTAACGACAAAAAACCTTAACAAAATAACGGATTATTTCGCGCGTAAACAGTAACAAGGCAAGCCAATCATAAAAGTAGTGCTCACACAATTAAAACAGCGCACAATAATATACAGTTAGCCTGTCATGAGCGTGGGAATCTCGAGCTTTTAGCCCGTTCACAGATCAAAGCAAATCAACTGCGCAATAGAGCTGATACGTGTTTGAACTGGCAATTCCGCCGTGAAGGAGGACGGGGGTGTGGATGGAGAGGGGGGGGATCTGAGAACCATATATGGAAGATAGATATGACATTTTTCGCGTGTAAATAGTAACAAGGCAAGCCAATCATAAAAGTAGTGCTCAAATAAATAAAACAGCGCACAATAATACACAATCAGCCTATCACATGTGCGTGAGAATCTCTCGCTTTAGTCCGTTCACAGATGCAAGCAAATCAACTGCGAATAGCCGTTTCCGTGTGTTTATCAACTTCAATTTCGCAGTTGGCGCGTGCAAGAGAGGAGGAAGAAGGGTGAGGGGGATCTGGCCGGCAAATTTTTTTTTCACTTCTAGACTTTACCAGAGCATTTCGCTTTTGGGGAAAGGGTTGGGTTTACCCCGAATGTACCCCACCCCGTTGTTGCGCCAATTTAACAGTACAAATACTACAATTTTTCGCTCGAAAAAAAGCCGTTTTGATGTGCCAAAACGTAAAGTCAATGGGAAACGAATCGATTTCTCTCTCTCTCTCTCTCTCTTTGTTTTTTTTTTTAAAATAAAGCATACTCAAGATTAAGGACAGTGAAACTCAGTTAAAGTGATATTTTTTTCGATAAAGGGAGGGGTGTTGCACGTCATTGTCTCCCACTAGCTACACTAATGGAGCAACATATTTTTGAAGGATTGCGTCCTGCAGTGAATAAAATAAGCCGATTTTAATGCGTTTATCAACTACCAATTTCGCAGTGGTTGTATATGGGAGAGGGGGAGGGAGTTCGCGCCTGCAAAAATCTTAAGTTTAACAGTGTTAAACATTTTTTTATGACTAATAGGCTTTACCATTGCATTTTGCTCTAGGGACGGGAGGGGAGGGAGGAGCGGGGGAGGTCGCGCACCCATTCTATTTGCGCTAATACAAAAATGCAGTTTTGGAGTATTAGTTTCAGTCAAAGTGAAATAAGCCGAATTTAAAAAAAAGACAGCACAATTAAGATAAAGGTCACCAAGCAGTGAGAAACGAAACTCAGTTTAAGTGATATTGACGGAAAGGCTGAGTGTATATTAGACTTGTACGCACATGACACACGCTTGTACACCCCAGAAAAATATAAAATGGCATCACTCAAGAACCTGCCTCTACACAGCGAAACCAGGCGAATTTGGGAGAATTTGGTGAACACAGCAGTCAAGTTTAAGGGCATCAAGTAATGAGAGATTAAGTCAATTTCAGCGCTAGCCACAGAAAGATTGAGTGTAAATAAGACATGTACGGATACGAAACACGCCTGTTCGCACAACAAAAGGTTATAAATTGTACTGAGAGTTTAAAGTGACTGCAATTCACACACAACACGCATACATGAGGCTTGCGAAACAGACCGGCTTACATAAAGAAACCGAGAATAATATGTCAAACGAATGACTTGGTTTAAAAAAAAACAAGAATCTACGAAGATAAACAAACCCTAACGATTGCTTAATAAATTATGTGACACTTTGCTTCAGTTAAACAAAAATATGTACTTTAAAAAATGAAGTGGAAACTTTCTGGTATTATCGTCCACTACCAAAAGGGGTGTTGCCTTGTTTACCCTCAACTTTAACTTTGATTTTTGAGATTTATAGGGTACAAACAAAACAATAAATAACTTTAAAACGTATTTGCGATATTATTCTTCCTGTTTTAAATACAATTATACGGATATGCCACCCCAGAATCTACTAAAATGTAGGCCAAAAAGTAGACAACCACCCGGGGCCGGGTCCATTCCAACACGTGGTCGCGCTCCCCTGACACATGTGCTAGCACCTGATTGGTTGAAATATGATATAAAAATAGATTTCACACAGATCGAAAGATGTGTACGCCTTCTGATTGGCTCTCGTTCCACGTGCTTTTCTCACACAGAGTTCATGGTAGGTAGCCACCTATATGTTGGTGTGAGAACTATTTTACACAGAAATTTTGAAGGTCTCTGTAAATTTCTGCGAAATAGGCATGTGGTCTCAGGTGAAAGAGCACGTCCTGTTTCGCAAAATGAGCCCCTTACACAGATTTGCGAAACGGACGACCCGACCAAAATGCGAAACGGACCGAAATTCGGTCCGTTTCACTTTAACATTGCAACGTGATACACACCAATTCGTCTTGTTTCCCGACGAAGCCGCATCCACACAGACACACACGTACACACATACACACACACAGAATGTACAAACACTATATGTCTCCCCTTGGTCGGGGAGACATAATTAAGAATTTGATCTAATCCTGAAAAACAACCTGGTTAATTCTGAACATATTATTATTATTATGATTTGATTATGACTTTACATATTGTTCACATTTAACTGCCATGGCAGTGAATCGCTGATGTTTTTTCGAGTGTCACTAACGTTACATATCCTAGACGATTGGAGACGTATACATGTTATTATTCTTGTTGCTTTTCTCATTGCACTAATGATCTAATACCAACAATTATTATTATTATTATTATTATTATTATTATTATATAATTAATTTATTTACACTTTTCATCAAATTTAATATGATACAATAATATATGACCCAAAGGATTATATATATATATATATATATATATATATATATATATATATATATATATATGTGTGTGTGTGTTTGTGTGTGTGTGTGTGTGTGTGTGTGTGTGTGTGTGTGTGTGTGTGTGTGTGTTAAGGAGCGCACAAATTTACAGTGAAACGCCTTAAAATCCAGAACAAAGAAATACGTGTGTTATATCTCCGAGACCATTTTTTCGGCAACAGTCACTGGAACCAACAATAACCGTTTCTGTAGTCCTGTAGTCAGACGTGAGCAGTCGACTCCGTCAAAACGGTTTATGCGCGTCGCCCCTATCGAGGATTGCTGAGTACCCCGGCCCGAAGGCGCACACAACTTCAATGGGCCAATGCGCATCTACACTGGACACAGAGACAATGGAACCAAATCCTTTTTACCAATGACTGGCGTTACGGCTTTAACTAGGTCGACGGGAGTGCGCGCTCTTAGCGCCGAACGAACGATCGCTTTAGCGATGCCTGCGTTCAGGCATGCATTTCGTCCGCTCATCACCCTGAACTTTGTTGTCAACGGCATTCATAACACTGAACAGTATCGAGAACAAATTTTGCAGCCCTCGGCGGCCGCTTTTGTGCGCCAAAATCGCCCGGGTGCTGCCTCCGCCCGCTATTTTGCCGGAACTTTCGACGATCGACAGCGCGTAGGATATTCTTGGAAAAGCGACATTGCCAGAGTTCAGACAAGCGCTTGTGGAGGAGTGGAATCCAGTACTTTTTTACCCCTGCCCTAGAATTCTTTGATACCACATTTAGAGCAATTGCAAACACAAAGTAATGGGCATTTCTCACCCTAAATGGGCCATATTTTCACAAACTTTTACTGCGTTCTGATGAAAAGTGAGAGTAACAAAAAGATTAATACAGAGGCTCCACACAATGGGTATAGTCCACGTCACCAATGGCCAATGACCAACTGGACCAGAAAAAGGACCTTGAATGACATAGCAAATACAACTTTTACAGACGTTCGTTTTTTACTGTGTTCATCTACGTAAAAGGTTTAGACCATAATTCACACGAGAATGATCTATCTGAGCTAGGGAAAAGTTGGTGCATAGTTACGTTCATGCTTCTGCATGGAATATCCCGTACGCATCTCAAAGGAAAGCACTCGTGTCCCGCTAAGGCGTTCTTCACCCTAATAGACTGGAGCAACATCTCCAGGATTCTTCCTTTCGTGGTCAGTTGCATTATGAATCTCTTTAAAACATCTGGGCAAAATTTGCTCTCAAGTATGAATACGTTCGTGATTAGTTGCGTTTTGCTTCTGAGCAAAAGATTTGGAGCAAAATTTACAGGGAAACGGTCGCTCTCCAGTATGTGTGCGTTCGTGTACAGTTACGTTTTGCTTCTGAGCAAAAGATTTGGAGCAAAATTTACAGGAAAACGGTAGTTCTCCAGTATGTGCGCGTTCGTGTAGAGTTACGTTTTGCTTCTGCATGAAAGATTTTGAGCAAAATTTACAGGAAAACGGTCGCTCTCCAGTATGTGTGCGTTCGTGTACAGTTACGTTTTGCTTCTGAGCAAAAGATTTTGAGCAAAATTTACAGGAAAATGGTCGCTCTCCAGTATGAATGCGTTCGTGTATAGTTACCTGATGTTTTCGCCCAAAAGCTTTGGAGCAAAATTTACAGGAAAACGGTCGCTCTCCAGTATGTGTGCGTTCGTGCATAGTTACGTGTTCTTTGCGCCGAAAAGATTTGGAGCAAAATTTACAGGAAAACGGTCGATCTCTAGTATGTGTGCGTTCGTGCGTAGTTACGTCTTTCTTCTCCGTAAAAGATTTGGAGCAAAATGCACATGGAAACCTTCTCTCTCTGCTATGAATTTGTTTTTGTTTCATTTGAACCTTTTTACTTGATCTGCCTCTTTTCTCTGTGACGATGTCTTTCACCGAGCAAGGATTTTCACTTGGTCTTGAATGCACTTTTTGTCTGCTAAGGCCTTCGCTACTTTCTGACAGGACTCGCTTGGTTACAGAATCTCTGTTACCTGTTCGGCCTCTTTTTCCGTTTATGTTAAGGCTTAAATCGTTCATTGGCGCTGACGAATTACTTACTCTGCGCGGTCTCTCCCGTCTCTGCATTAGCTTTATATCTTCTGTCATTTTTTTATGGCTTCTCCTTTTCCGTGGTCTACCCCGTTTTACATTTAAAAAGATGGCCTGATGAACACGCTTTGTACATTTGTTTCTGAATTTACCATTTCTATCTGACTTTCGTGTCTCTTTCTTACCATTCTCTATTCTATTTCTGTTCACTACCACATTTGTTTTTATAGGTGATTCTCGGTCAGCGGCTGCCATGACAACTTGCCCTGATCTGACACTTGTCATCCTGCTACCAAGCGTAATTAATTTAGCGGAGAAAGGTTCATTAGCATTTTCTGGCCCCTCGCATGCAATGCTAAAATTTTGCTCACTTGAACATTTGCTTGTCAGGCCGACTGTGTATTCTTTCTGTGACTGCGCATGTGTTATATACGATTTTCCCGAGTTTTTCACCAAATACGAGCATATGATAGCATGCTGTTTCAATGAATCTCTACTACTGAACCCTTTCCGACACGGAACACAATAATGTGTGCCGCATGTAGCTGTGTCTTTTATATTATCATTCTTTGTGTTCCGAGTATCGACTACATCATTTCCCATGCGTTGGCATTGTACTTCCTCGTCAAGCAAAGTCTCAGCTTCATCTGAGACAACAGCATTGTAATCGGATATATCAATGACTTCCTCTTCTACTGCTTCATCGATGCTCTCCTCGTCGTGTGTGACATCCTCCTGTTGACATTGTCTTGGCCGCTCCATACCAGATCTATCACGATCTGAGGTTTCACCAGCGACTTCTGCATTATTTACACAACCTGTTGTATCTGATCCTTGGACTGCGTAATGGTTGCTTGAAGCATCGATTCCCTGTGTAACAACATCTCGCTGACTGCTGTTTTGTATCCCTGAAACTTCATTATATGACCCGGAGAAAGAATACTGGCTTCCATCATAGATATGTATATGAACTTGTAAGTTTATTTTGCTTTGGGTGTTATTTGGTAAATCAGTTGTAGGAAATTCGGAGTTATTCGGAAAAGTGGACAAACGATGCGATTGAAAATTATCTAATGTTCGCAGTGCAAAATCGTTCATATCCGAATTCATAGCAAAGCTTTTATTTGATCTCTGTTTGGTGCTGCCCATGTACGAAGTCCCTATACTGGAACCGTAACTCTGGTCACCAGAAACTACAGGCAAATGCTGTACACCGGAATCCACATTTCTGCACACAGTGGACCGGAAATTGTTTGAGCTACTTCTGGTAAACATCACTCGATTTCTTGGACAGAATGTTTGTGATTCAAGTTTTTCTTCATCCTCGTCACTGCTTATGCAAATTACAGAGTCACAAATATTGGAAAAGGCAGCCATTGTGAGTCAGTTTCCTTTTTTAAGGCTCACGTTAAAATAAAAATTCAGTCACAGTTCTTGAACTGCACTTGATACATCGCTGTTGTATTTAGTTTCGAAGGCACTTCCAAAATAGTGCGCGGTACTGCGGAAATTCCTGGGTGTCCTTGGGAGCTCAGTGCCACTGGATGTGGGTGAGTCACACACTTGATACGTCCAAATCCTTGCAGCACTTTGTACGTGATAATTCGTACTCTAGTGCCCGAGCATTCTCTTGTACTGTTCTCGTTCTTTGTAGTCTCTGCTAACTTGTTCAGGCTGTAAAAACAGAGACATAAAATATTGAAGTAAATATGCTGTCCGCTTGATTCAGACTGGAAAAAAGCAGTTTTTATCAAATCAAACGATGGTATATATATTCACTAATAAGTGGTGAAACTTTAAATACTGGAGCTCCAAAACTTAAATGATGAATGAAGGAAAGATGCGACATGCCTCTTTGGTGGCATCCGTACGAGGAAATCACCATAAATAACCCATATTACGGTCGTAAAATAACACTTATGGCTCATTTAGAGCCACACACGTAAAATAGACCAATATTACTTGTAAAAATTCAATTTCTTTGAGCCAAAATTATGTACCATAACTCAAAACCAAGGATACGGCCATAATTTAAATTTGAGGGTAAAAATCAGAGCTGGTAAAAATTTCGAAATTTTTAAAAATTTCATGAAATTTGAAATTTTTGAAATATTTAAGAAATATTGAAATTTTTGAAATCTTTCAAAGCACATTAGAAAAAAAAACACACACACATTTCCAGGCTGTGCGTAATATCTGTTTGTTTAATTTAACAAATACTACCGTCAAAAATGACTGAATCGCATACCGGTTAAACGCATAAATCGGTTGATTGCATAAAATTATGTATTTTTAACCCGATAATTGCATACCGCTTTATCGTAAAACCGTCATCTGCCCTCCTTTTTTTCAGTGGAAAAAAAATTCTTCAAAAAACTAGGCAATTGTGATGTCCCCGTCTACTTCGTCTCTGAAACAATTGATCTTCATTGATATATTAAGTAATATTGATCTTAGGAAAGACTGATCCTTTAACTAATTGCAATTCCAATTGCAATTACTTCCCTATTTGTGAATTGCAATTTACCGAGGTGCAATGCATTCAATAAAATAAAAATAATTTTATTTATTGTGTCTTTGTAAGCAAAAAACCCAAGAAAAAATAGATATGTAGTATATGAAGGGGGCAAGCGACCACCCCTCCACTTTGAACTGACAACGTGGATGAATGTCCGTGGATAGGCATCCGTCAGTATTTGGTATTCTTGACGTCCAACTTATTTCTTATTTAAAAATTTTAAAAATGTGAAATTTTTGAAATTTTTACAGTGAATTATTTCATGACATATTTCAAGAAATATTTCATTCGAAATATTTCATACCAGCCCTGGTAAAATTTCTAACCTATAATTATAAACCCATAATCTCGGTCATAATGTGCTATTTTGACACACACTAGTGTTTTTTTTTGTTTTTTTTTTGATTCATTAAGAACCACCTTGCCACAGAACTTACAAAAAAAAAGAAATAACAAATACACTGGGATGTGTTCTGACATTGAATATTCCTAGATGACAACTTTCAACATAATCGAATTATATTCCAGCACCACAACTATTGTGTAGTGGCTATACTGCTCCAAAACGCCAGTCTGATTCTCGAAATGCATTTTTTTTCCTTTTTCCAACTCTCCCCTTCACAAGTCTCTCAAAAAATGAACTGAGGTGCATTTCAATAACAATATTGTTTAAATTATTTTCACATAATCTATTAGAGGCCAATCGGAGTAAAATGATTTCCTTTCTTTAGGAGTACTACTGAAGACCATAATACACCAGAAGTTGGCATAGTGGGTAAGGCATCGGACTCGAAATCAGAAACTGCGGGTTCGAGTCCCTGCAAGACCCGTAAAATTCTTTTTCGTCAGGACGGGCAACTAAAATATGGGTTATAATATTAATTTCACCCCTATTTTGTGTATTGACTTGAAATTCTGTTGTTAAGTATCGTGTCGTTATCCCGCCGTGTAAAGGAAGGATATAGTTATGAACTTGTCCTGACTCACCACGGCTCTGGTTTTTACGACCATAATGTCATATTAAGGGCCATAATACATGAAAAAAAATACTGCCATAGTACGGGCAATAATATGGGTGTATTTTTCCTCACTGGTTGAGTTCTACCACATTACAATTGTAATTTTTCTTTTGCAAAATCCTTTTCATTTTGAAGACGGGAATATGAATGAAATCTCAAGCTTTTACACACGAATTTGGTTAAACGTGTACATTTATTTTACAAACTGAACGTGAATTTTAAAAACAATTATTAGGGATTTTACAAAATTTGCCATCTTGATTACTGTTAGTTCCTATTTTACGAGAAAGTCATCGAAACAATATCAATTTAAAATAATCGATTTTTTTATTTAAATCACAAAATTAATGACATAAATTGTGCAAAACACACATTTTGACTTCTGTTTCTTATCCAGCATTCACAGTACATAAAATTATTACACTGAATGTAAAAATATCATTTTGAAGTAAAAAAACCCAACTACGTAATTTTGAAAGCCGTAACCGCACTGGGCAGCTGGCGAATCTTTCGTTTTCACTTTTATTGCTTTGGACACAACATGTGGATGTGGCTAGTTGGTTGTGTGCTTGGTGTTTAACTTCCCGTTCACCAAATATGATGCGTATATTGGGACACACTTGCTAAAGAAACAAGTCGAGAAAAGAAGCAAGAATGAGGAAACAGTAACAGAATAGAGTTAGAAAGAAAGAAATTCGGATGAGTCACCTTTCACGCCATGCACGGAACAGAACGCAGTGGGTGTATTCTTAAGAATCCTCCCACCCCACAGGGGGAGAATATGGCTAGATTCAGAATTATTTTGCTATGATCTGGCACATATATAAACATAGCCCTCAGCCAGCCGGAACATTCGAAACAAGGAAAATAGTAGGTTTGAGGCCGGTCACAGGCTCATTTCAATCCTTAGCACCGAAAAGAAAAAAGGGTGGCAGTGCTTTAAGATGAACAAAAACAAAAACATTTACCATGAGAAAGTCCAGCTGAGCCACTGTCCTTGGTCCGATATGGCCTATAAGCAATACGAATCTTTAATAGTCCACACACTAGCTATATCTGAAATATCTTGGTAGTTGGTATAGATTTGTAGGCTGGACAGTATTCACAAGCCACATGTCACCAAACTTCATAATGGTAGAAATAAGCAAATTTCAAAGTCCAGCTGAGCCACTGTCCTTGGTCGGATATGGCTCATATAATAGGGATCTTCATTGCTCCATACACTAGATATAACCGAAATATCTTAGTAATTGGTAAAGAATTGTAGGCTAGAGAGTGTTCAAAAGCCACATGTTAATCAACCTTGATAATGGCACAAATAAGAAAATTTGACTGACTGTCAACCCCTAAGGCCTAAACAACGTTACATAAGAGGTACCTTGGTGACCTTGACATTCTCGGTCACGGTCAAGGTCATAAATCGGAAGTTGACTATTATCTCGAAAACGGTTAGAGATAGAGCTATTTTGAGCTCATTTTCGACCCTTTGTGTGCAAAAAACGTTACTTTAGAAATGCCTCGGTGACCTTGATGTTGTCGGTCACGGTCAAGGTCAAAAACCGGAAGTTGACTATTATCTCGAAAACGATGAGAGATACAGCAATTTTGAGGTCATTTTCGACCCTTTCAGCCTAAACAACGCTACATAAAAGGTATCTCGGTGACCATGACCTTCTCGGTCACGAACAAGATCAAAAAGTTGAAGTTGACTACTATCTCGAAAACGAGTACAGATATACCGATTTCGAGCTGATTGCCGACAACTTGGGGCTAAACAACGTTATATAAGAGGTACCTAGGTGACACTGACCTCGGTCACGGTCAAGGACAAAGACCGCAAGAAGCTAGTTTGAGTTCATTTTTGACCCTTTGTGCCCTAATAACGTTACTTTAGAAATGCCTCGGTAACCTTGATGCTCTCGTTCACGGTCAAGCTCAAAAACCGGAAGTTGACTATTATCTCGAAAACGATTAGAGATACAGCAATTTTAGGTCATTTTCGACCCTTTCAGCCTAAACAACGCTACAAAACAGGTACCTCGGTGACCTTGACCTTGTCGGTCACGGTCAAGGTCAAAATCCGGAAGTTGACTATTATTTCGAAAACGGTTAGAGATAGAGCGATTTCGAGCTGATTGTCGACCAAACAACGCTACATAAAAACTACCTCGGTAACCTTGATCTCGGTCAGGTGACGGTCAAAAACCGGAAGTAGACAATTATCTCGAAAACGGTTAGAGATAGAGCTATTTTGAGCTCATTTTCGACCCTTTGTGGGCAAATAACATTACTTTAGAAATGCCTTGGTGACCTTGATGTTGTCGGTCACGGTCAAGGTCAAAACCGGAAGTTGACCCTTATGTCGAAAACGGTTAGAGATAGAGAGCGATTTGAAGCTCATTTTCGACGGTTTTGGCCTAAACAACGTTACATAAGAGGTACCACGGTGACCTTCAAATTCTCGGTCCGGAACAAGGTCTAAAAGCGGAAGTTGACAATTATATCGAAAACAATTAGAGATATACCGATTTCGAGCTGATTGTCGACACCTTGAGGCTAAAGAACGTTATATAAGAGATACCTAGTTGACCTTGACCTCGGTCACGGTCAAGGTCAAAAACCTGAAGTCAACATTTATCTCGAAATCGAGCTATTATTTTGTGCTCATGTTCGACCCTTTGTGCGCAAATAACGTTACTTTAGAAATGCCTCGCTGACCTTAAGGTTCTCGGTCACGGTCAAGGTCAAAAACCGGAAGTTGACAATTATCTCGAAAACGATTAGAGACAGATCGATCCTGAGCGAGGTCATTTTCCATCCTTTGTCCGCAAATAACGTTTCTTAAGAAATGCTCAGTGACCTTAATGCTCTCGGCCACGGTCAAGGTCAAAAACCGGAAGTTGACTATTGTCTCGAAAACGATTTAGGTCATTTTCGACCCTTTCAGCCTAAACAACGCTAAAAAACAGCTACCTCGGTGACCTTGACTTTCTCGGTCACGGTCAAGGTCAAAGGCCGGAAGATGACTATTGTTTCGAAAACGGTTAGAGATAGAGCGATTTCGAGCTGGTTGTCTACCATCTGGGTCTAAACAACGCTACATAAGAGCTACCTCGGTGACCTTGACCTTCTCGGTCATGGTCAAGGTCAGAAACCCGAAGTAGACAATTATCTCGAAAACGGTTACAGATAGAGCTATTTTGAGCTCATTTTCGACCCTTTGTGTGCAAACAACGTTACTTTAGAAATGCCTCGGTCACCTCAATGTTCTCAGTCACGGTCACGGTCAAAAACTGGAAGTTGACTATTATCTCAAAAACGGTTGGATATAGAGCGAGTGTGACCTCATTTTTTACCCTTTGAGCCTGACAACGTTTACCTTAAATTTCTGGGTCAAGGTCAAAAACCGGAAGTTGACTTTTATCTCGAACAGGGTTATAGACAGAGGGATTTTGAGTTCATTTTGACCCCGTTGGACGAAAGCGATGATAAAGAAGGGGGTACTGCTTGATTTTTAGGTAACTGGTCATAATGTAATACAAATATTTTTTGGTGGTTTTTGCAAGTGGGCCAATTTCGCTATGTAGCGGATTCTTTCTAGCTTTAAACAAATTGTCTGTTTTGTGTTTAATGTTTGTTTGGTGTTTAACGTCCCATTCACCAATTTGGCTGGGAATATCAGGATGCACTTGCTAAAGAAATAAGTGGGAAAAAAGAAGGAAGAATGAAGAAATGCACGGAACAGAACGCAGTGGGAGTATTCTTAAGATTCTCCCCACCCCACAGCAGGATTTATACAAATGCTGCTCCTCTTATTTGCTTTAGAAATTACCTTTATAGATGCATTATTTACCAACAGATGGTGTTACCAGACAGTTGATCTACGGACTTTGACGGACTCCCTTATGTGGTTTGATTTGTGCTCAATGGGTGCATATGTGGCTACCTCATAAGAACCACCACATAACCAACAAAAACCAAATAAGTGACGGATGTACCGAAAATCCACCACATAATATAATCATTGTGGGCACGGACGGACGGACAGACAGAAGGATCGACACCCCAAACCTATAGGCCCCAATCCGAAGGGTTCGGGCCTAAAAACTCGTTTAGCTCGACAGACCGAGTCGATGCTCGAAGCAAACGAGTGAGACTGGTCCAGCGGGACTAGATTGCGCACCCTAGTTTTAGGTAAACGTTTACACACGTACAGACAACAGATACCCCTCTATTGACGTGACAAGACCAGCACGACAAAGTCGGCTGGTCTAAAAAAGGTGCGTAAGTACTTTATCGATGGTCCATCGGGACATGAAAACTAAAAATCATAGATTGAAGTTATTGCAAACCATTCAAGAAATAAAAAAATACTTAACATCATTAAGGATAACGGATATTTTACAGTGTGATAGGATACTGATAACGTTTACGGAATATATGTTTCAATTCCATGAAAAAATACCCTTTGCTATATATGTATTGATTTTAACAACAGACGCTGCAAAACAAGTAAGTATTTGTGAAACACGAGCAAGCCCCAACCGCCCCAAAATTCAAAGGGGTATAAAGCGATTACGAATAGACGGACGGACACCCTAAACCCTAAAAATATTGGAAATTACATACATATACAGTGCAAGAGCGGTTAATATTATGGCTAATCGAGGTTTATGACTAGGGTGAGAAAACAATAAAGCACAAAAAAAAACAAATAACTTATTAGGAAAAAATAATATTTTGAACGAAAAACAAATTGAAAAAAGTATCAAAATAAAAAATAAAATTGATGAAAAGCGAAAAAAAAACAAAAAAGGATGAAAATCATAAAAAAAATGATAAAAAAGTATTTAAGGATAAAAAAGGGCTTTTTTCAAAAGGAAAAAGGATACCGTAATTTCCGGTGTGTAAGCCGCGGCTAATACACCGATTTTACAGACAAAACCCCGGGGTGCGGCTTATACACCGGTGCGGTTTATACACCGATTTCATTTACAAAATTGGGACGTTTTTTAATTTTAAAATAAGTATTCAGTGTTTAACACCAGTCGCCCTGTTCCCAACTCTCAAAGCGGTTTCAATCACTTGCAGTTTAAACTTTGCAGAATAAGAGTGTCTTTTCTTTTTATTATTTATATCCATCTTAAACAATTAACACCTACAGTGTTATGCATATAATTACTAGCTAATAGCGCTCCTTATATACACAAACACGCGAATCCTTATCACGGGTAATCCTTTTAAAAAAGGATGGTGTGGCAACACTAAGATTTGTTGTCATGCCATTGAATCACACACCTTGCGAAGCGTTTGGTTCTGTTGAGAGACCGGGGAGCCGGAGTGTCATACAATTTAGTTTTGTGTTGTTACGCCTTTACTTTTTACTTAGTAAATGATTATTTTCTGGATGGGTGGTTGTGAGGTACAGGCGGCGACAGGTACAAGGGGGAGGAGACAGTAGATCCAAATTGGTGAAATGAATAAGAACATCTTCCGTGGATGAAAACAAATTTATTTTGTCAAATATCACAAAATGGTGTATATTTAAGTCGATGGGTTGCAAAACTTACAGCTGGCTTATTTAGTGGAGTTGGAATTTAGCATTTTGTTGTCCCCAATAAGCCAGTTCGCACTTTCGGATTTTTCCGGTGGAGGTGTTGTTTCGACTGAAAATGTTGGGGGATACATTATTAAGAAATAATAAGGGGAAATCATCAAAATTCTAATTTTCTTTCAAAATGCACACTTTCAAGTTTGTAAAGCCAGTTAGTTTATATGATCTTTTAAAAACTATTTTACTTATTATTCAGTCCCTTAAATAACCAACACGTGAATATGTTTCTGGGAAAATGGAATTTTGTTGATTTTTGCCGATTTTTCCCATCATTTCTTTATATCCTTATCCTTTTCGGCAAAAGTCAAAAGTGCGAATTGGCTTATTACGATCTACTCCAGCCATCTCCTCTCCCTCGTAATCGAAAGACTGTTTTTATACCAATGTATAGTGACTATATCCTCGACAAAATATTTTTGTACTATATGCAAAAAGCTCCTTTAGAGAAATTACAAAAAGAATTTACTTACAGATGTTATTTTCTCTATGCTCAAGTACAAGGAGAGAAACATAAAATTGAACAGCACATCGTAATTGGCAAAACTGAAAATGTGTTATTTTAATGCGAGAACAGCGTTTGTGCCGGTTGTTCGATGTTTAGTTACAAACTTTAAGCCATGCCATTCAATATAACATTCTTTATATGGATCATAATAATTTTCATCAGCCAACAGACGAGTTTGTA
The DNA here is from genome assembly GCA_949752745.1 of Protula sp. h YS-2021. NCBI lineage: Eukaryota > Metazoa > Annelida > Polychaeta > Sabellida > Serpulidae > Protula > Protula sp. h YS-2021. The sequence continues at coordinate 5,522,566 of OX457027.1, forward strand.
ATTTAACCAATTACGATGTGCTGGTCATTTTGAATGTTCCTTGCCTTGTAATTAATGGGAATCAAATTTCCGTGGGCGATAATACAAAATCTACAAGTTTTACCATTTTTATACAGAATCCTGTGCTCTCGTCAAAACAAGTCATTTAATATGAATTTCTTTTACATTTACTGCCACAAGCGGATACTTACTCCAATACTTTAGGTATTAATTCCATTCTGGACAGAAAACGTAACATCCAAGGTGAAGGCCATCTGCACACACTATTATCCAGGCAGATTCATTCTTGTTTACTCGAAAATCTAAGATTACACCCCATATATTTTGTATAAATGACATCTCAATTTCTGATTCTCAGTGCTGTTCCCAAAGGATATCTGTATTTTATGAAAAAAAATACAATAACAAAATAACATATGTGCATTGCTTTTGGAACAATAGCTGATTTAAAGTGGTCTGCCTAAGCTAGGCTGGTTTCAAAATAATTGTATTAATAGTAGGGAAATGAGGGACCTACTACTGCCCCCCCCCCCCCCAGGATTGACCCTGGCGTACCCCCCTAGGACATACTATGTAAGGAACCTCCCCCTCCCCCAGTAGGAAAATTCTGCGATTTCAGCATATCTATCCGTTTCATACGTTTTTGAACATCTTTGGTTTTTTACCCCCCCCCCCCCCCCGGTAGGAAAATTTTGTGATTTCAGCATATTTATCCGTTTCAGACGATTTTGATTTTTTTTTTTTTTTGTTTTTCTACCCCTCCGTCCATGGGAAAATTTTGTGATTTCAGCATATTTATCCGTTTCAGGCGATTTTGATTTTTTTTTGTTTTTCTACCCCTCCGTCCATGGGAAAATTTTGTGATTTCAGCATATTTATCCGTTTCAGGCGATTCTGAAAATTTTTGTTTTTGTTTTTTTTTTTACCGCCCCCCCCCCCCCCGGAAAATTTAATGATCTTTGCATATCTAAATGTTTTTTGACTCCCGAAAGAAGAAGTGTTATACTCACAGCAAAATTTTGTTTTTTAAGTCACTACTAAAATGCAAGTTAAAGAACGGCAGGTTAAAGAATTTCTCAAAATTCACAGGGTTCGATTTGAAAACTGATATTACGCAGAAGGGTGGGTTCCTTTTGAGGGGCCACTTGTGGCACAATCAGTGACCAGTCCCGGGGGCTGAGACCTATTCAGTGGTCGATATTTTCTATATATTATGATCAATTTTTCGAGAGAAAAAACACACTTACTTCACCGGTTTGAACTGAAACTTTGAACAAAGATGAAGTAGTATTGCCCCAACATAAAATTTAAAATTGTTGACAGAATTGCGGCTCAAGGTTCCCCGGGATAGGAGTGGGAGATTTAGTGTTTAACGCGACAAAACCCGGAAAAAGGGAAAATAAGAATTTTGTAAATAATTCATGGAAGTCTTAATTGCAAAAGCTATGTTTCAAACAGGTAGTAATAATCGATAACTTGGCCGCTATCCACTTATACAGTAGTACTATATGCACACAAACATGGTGACAGATCTGTGTGTCACCCTGTCACGGGGTGGGGATGTGCAATTCACTGTTTTACTGGTATATATCTAAATGCACGGAAGTGCGATATATTTTCTTCTCTCTCCCACTTTCTTGACCGATTTCGGTAACGATATATGGCACGAAGTTGCACCCTATGGGTACGCTACTAATGCCGCAAAAACTGGGGCGTGTCACCTTTCCAGTCCCAGGGTGGGCCCCATCCCAACCCCACCGTCAGCCTACTACACAAAATGTAATCAATAACTCGGCCGCTATCCGTTATTTTACCGCTTTGCTTGATGAAACTACATCCACTTACAGGAGTGGTATTTTGCTCTGTCATTGTGCGCTTGTTTATTTAACTTGCGTCGATGCGCGGTTCGCATTTCGGATCAGTGCGCAAGTTTATTTAATTTGCGTTGATAAGCGGTTCGCATTTCGGAAAAACGAGCATGTTTATTTAACTTGCCGTTATGCTCTGTTCGTATTACGGACCAGTGCGCATGTTTATTTAAGATGCATTGCCACGCATGTTTACTTAACTTGCGTTGATACGCGGCTCGCATTTCGAACCAAATGTGATACAAATGCCCCCCATTTGGCCAATTTTTGGCGGATCACCGAAAAGAGTAAATTTCAAGATAGGCCTATAGAGAATAATCGTACAAAACTGGAAAGGAATCCTATGAAATTTGAAGGAGAAGCATTTAAAAAATTAGCCACCAAAATTAAAATATGCCCCTATTTGGTAAATTTTCGACGAAACGCCAAAAAAGCTAAATTTTCAAGGGAGGACTATGTTAAGAACATTCGTACAAAATTTGAAGAAAATCTGATCAAAGTTGTTCAAGAAGCATTTTGAAAATTGTCAACAACAAATTTTGAATGCCCCCTGTTTAGCTACTTTTTGGCAGATCGCCAAAAGAAGTAACTTTTTCAGAGAGGCCTAACTAGAGAACTACTGTCCAGAATTGCAAAGGAATCCGATCAAAATTGTTGGAGAAGAAGCATTTTGAAAATTAGGCATCAAACAATTTAAAAAATGCCCCATTTTGATAATTTTTGGCGGATCGCCAAAAAAAGTAAATTTTCAAGAGAGGACTAAGCTAAGAGTATTCGCACAAAATTTGAAGAAAATCTAAACATAATTGATCGAGAAGAATTTCGAAAATTGGTAACAACAATTGTAAATGCCCCCTATTTAGCCAATTTTTGGCAGATCGTCAAAATGAGTTATTTTCGAAGAGAGGCCTACCTAGAGAACAACTGTCCAAAATCGGAAAGAAATCCGATCAAAATTGTGGGAGAAGAAGCATTTTGAAAATTGGCAATCGAAAAATTTCAAATGCCCCCCATTTAGCCAATTAATGGCGGATCGCCAAAAAAAATTTTTTTCGTGTAAAATGTGACAGGAATCCGATCAAAACAGAAGGAGAAGAAGCATTTTAAGCACAAGTCTAGATTTAGCCAATTTTTGTCGAATCGACAAAAAATACTTTTTCAATAGAAAACCATCTGGGGAACAATCGCACGAAGTTGAAAAGAAACCGGAACAAGAGAAGCACTTTGAAAATCGGCTGCTGAGTATTTTTAAAAGCTTCCCATTGGGCTAATTTCTGGCTCTTCGCCAGAAAGGTAACTTTGCAAAAGAGGAACACCTACTGAACATTTCATCAGAATTTTCGGAGAAAGATTCTCACAACTGACTACCGCAAAAATGACTCCCAATCAGCGACTTTTTGACAGACTAGTGAACATTTGTGCAAAATTTGAAGACAATTCTAGCAAAATTGTGGAGGTAAAAGTTTTTGGAAAATTGGCTACCAAAATCTTTTTTTTTTTGTGGATGGCCAAAAAATTTCAAGACAGAGAAATTCAATAAACATTCGGAAGAAATTTGAAATGAACGCCATCCAAATTGTAGGAGTACAAGCAGTTTGAAAATTTGCTCCTCCTACCCCCATTTAGCCAGTTATCTTGTGGATCGCCAAAAATAGCAGCTTTTTAAGAGAAGAAAGTCTGGTGAACCACTTAAAAAGTGAAAAATACTTCTGGGTAATGCAAACAAAGCCAAGGTTACATGACCGTTCCCATACATGAAACAGTTAAGCAAACATGCGAGAACATGTCTGCTGTCAGACGAGTAAAATCAAAAGCTGGTTCAGCAGAGTCAAGCAAATATGACACATAACAACAAATGTTTGTTCACAAAAGTCACAAATGTACGACTGATCATCAGTAAGAGAGTAGCGCATATGCTTCCCGACATACTTAGTCCTTTCCCAAACAATACCTATACTAAACTGAAGTCGACGTAACTTTCCTTCATCCTGATATTTATGCACACACGATCTTGTTCACAAAAGAGAGATATTTACGCAATGAAGTCATATGTTGTACGCGCTCCTTCTACTCTCGACAACATTTAACATAATCTGACCTACCAAGCAACAATCCCACCAATTCCTCCGGCGTTCAGAGGTTGAAAAACAAGAATTTTCCGCAAAGCCTACGTGAAAATTTTACGTCAAACACCTTTAAAAACCCCACATGCGTCAAACGCTGATTGCATCAATCAAATATTATGGGTGTACAGAATAGTTTTACGCCTAATTCTGCATCTATCACTCATTTGAGTACAAGCTTTACAGATACTCTATAACCACCTTGTTTTAATTTCTGGTCACTTCAGCGAACGAACTTTTCTGCACATAAACCAAGAAATGAAGGATATACAGCAAATTAAAAATTATACCTGTTGCGCAAGAAGGATTTATAAGCGGATTCGTACCGAGGCTTATGCCGAAAGTTCTTGCGTTTCGACTGAATTCCGTTGGGATAAACATATGAAAAAATGATTGAAAAAAACTGGCAAAAATCCACAAAGTTCCATTTTGCCATATTCACATACTGGCTATTGAAGGGGCTGACTAATATGGGAAATGGTTTTGAAAACATCGTATAACGGCTTTTTTAAATTTGAAAGTGTGCATATTGAAAGAAAATTAGAATTTTGATATTTTTCCCATATTATTTCTTTATAATTTAACCCATGGGAAAGAGCCGAAAGTATGAATTGGCTTATTGAAAGTATGAATTGTGTCTCCTCGACCAATGCGAGACATATAGTGTTTGTACGTTCTGTGTGTGTGTGTGTGTGTGTGTGTGTGTGTGTGTGTGTGTGTGTGTGTGTGTGTGTGTGTGTGTGTGTATGTGTGTCAGTCTGATATGAAAAAAATGTTGTATGCAACATATCTCGATAACGAAACGTCCGATCAACTTCAAAATTGATCGATTTATTCCTTGGTTACGTCGGACGGTTCTACCAACTTTTGACCTATATCACTTGATTAGGGCAGGCGTATGACGTCAGTACGTAAAAATTTTGTGTGCTAAATTTCTCAGCCGCTGAGCATCGGAGAAAGTTGGAACTTGGTGGGATTGTTGCGAGTAGAACGAACGAATGCGGCGTATGACGTCATCGCGTAAATTATGAATATACTTTGAACAAGATCTTGTGTAATTATCTCAAATTTGGTATGGGTATCAACTTTTCACGCATACCACGTGATTAGGACAGGTGTATGACGTCATTACGTAAAAATCTTTTGTGCAAAATTTCTCAGCTGCTGAACATCGAACAAAGATGAAACTAGGTGGGATTGTTGCTTGGTAGGACCGAAAGAAACTATAATTTTTTTTTGCGAGTAGAACGAGCGAATGTGGCGTATGACGTCATCACGTAAAATATATATATTTCGAACCAGATCTTCTATGCATAATACCTCGATAACGGAAAGTCATATCGACTTAAAATTTTATATGGATATTCCTTGGTTCAGTCAGATGACCGTTTCAACTTTTGACGGGTAAAAAATTTATCTGTTGTTTAGCAAAATATCTCGACATCGGAAAGTCGGATCGACTTTAAATTTGGTGTAGTTATTCCTCGGATAAGTCGCACGGTTTTGGTTAAACATTACTAAACTCATAGAAAAAATCAATAAAGGTGCATAACGTCAATACCTCCCCCCCATTTTTGGCTCCTTTGTTAACTTAGCTTAGGGGTTAACTACGCTGGGGATTTCAGCGTTTTCCAGAATATTCTCTAGTGCTCCTGTATTCTTTAGAAATCAGTAGTAACAGCATTACTGTCGGTCCATTGCTATTTGTTATTGCCTGAAATTGAGCTTTTTGTGCGTTTCTCATCTACGGCTGTTACGTAACATGCCACTTAGTCAGGGGTCAGTGTCAGTTGCGGTGCATGATGAAGTCGTTATCTACGAGGTCATGGAATGCTATTCTTATTTATAGGTCTAGGCAGGTCTAGCTATAGACTTTTTTGCGTCGCGTACTTGATTCGGCTGCCAAGGTGTTCAACAATAGGAGCTATTTCGTATCGATTAGCATTGTTTGGAGAAGCATTTTTTGCTATTAAAGTCTGTCATCTGATATATCTTGTGTTATGAGAAGCAGCTCCCCATTTTGGAACTGAAATGCCCCCACCCCCCTCTCACACCAAGGTGCATCATCTGACGCGCAATTATGAAGAATGCCTTTCTGGTACTTTTTGGTCCATGAGAATGTACGGAGACAAGGTAGTTTATCATGGCTATAACTACAGTTAGGGTATAGTCCGTTTCCGTTGTCTTGGGTTAAAGGGTTAGATTTGCGTTTAAAGTCGGACCTACATTAAATAGGTGGGGCGGGGGGGGGGGGAGTGTGGAGGATGATGGTTAGCTAAAAAAATCCAGACCACCTTCAAGACCTGGATAAAACGATGTAAAGTAAGACTCGTTTGTCGTGACCCCTTCCAGATTTGGGTAAAAAGGCGTACGGTAAAACCTGCATGTCTTGACCACCTTCAAGACCCGGATAAAAATGTAACGTGCAGTAAAACTACTGTGACCAACTTCAGATATGGATAAGAAAGGCCTGCAGTAAAACCCGTTTTAGCGACCACCTTCCAAACTCGGATGAGAAAAGACGTCCATTTATATTTATTTTTAATTTTTTACCATGAATTATGGTTATGTTTGCAGGAATGAATATTTTATTTCAGTAATTAAAAAAAGGATTTTTTTATTGGGGGGGGGGCAATATGGCTTTAGTCGGGGACATTTGTTTTTGTTTACAAAAACAAGAAACTAAGTAGGTATCGATTGAAAGTGTATAATATAAGCCTGTACTCCGTGGCAACACTGTCACAAAAAAAAGAATAAAAAAGGATAAAAAAGGATAAATTTGCGGAAAAAAGTATGAAAAAAACGATAATTCATATCTTGCTGAAAATCGATAAAACATTAATGTTAATCATATTGTATCATTTTTTGTAATTTATAATGCTCGTTTTCACAGCGATTAAAAATATTTGCATACCTGATTGTACTTCTAAAAAGGACTGTCTCGCATTTTTTCCCATCATTTTAAATGCCCCCCCCCCCCCATTTAGCCAATTTTTGTCGGTACCCGTACGAAGAAATAGCCGATATTTCACCAATCAATCACCCATATTATGGTCGTAAAATGGAGATTATGGGTTATTTAGAGCCAGACACATAATTCAGACCAATAGCCCAGGTCAAAATGTCAAGTTTTTGTGTCAAAATTATCACTCATAATTTTAAACACATAATCCAGTTCATAAATTTTACTTTTTTGGACTAAAATTATAACCCATAATTCTAAACCCATAATCCGGGTCATACTTTCTGTTTGTGATCGATATTATTGAACTTCGCGGTTTGTTTTTAAATTAAAGTATGACTTGGCTGAATAACTTAGCAAAAAATAAATAACTAAAATCACGAGTACAGAGTGATATGGTCTTGAAAAATGAATATCCCTCGATCACATGTTGCAGCATAATCATAGTTAATAACAGCCCAACACATTTTTTTATTACTATCATAATTATGATATAGTCTTGCATTAATTCCAATCGTCGGACTGTGGCCCAGGAAGTAAAAATTTTAAGAATTCTTGCGATCCCCGTCCCCTTCCCCTCGCCCCAAAAATCAAATGAATTGCATTTCAGCAAGAATTGCTGTTTCAATTCACTTCATATAATCTATTTCAGACTAATCGGAGTAAAAGGGTCTCTCTCTCTCTCCTTCTCTCTCTCTCTCTCTCTCTCTCTCTCTCTCTCTCTCTCTCTCTCTTTCTCTCTCTCTCTCTCTCTCTCTCTGTTTATTTTGTTTTGTTTACTAGTACTATTTATGACCAATTAAACAAGAAATCGTCGTTGGCCGAGTGGATAAGGCAGTAGAGACGAAATCAGAAGATAATGGTTCGAATCCCAGCAAGACCCGTATTTTTTCTAAAGGACAGCTGAAATATATTACCCATATTTTGGGCCTTGATCTGAAATACTGGTGTTAAATTTGGGGTTGTTGTTATGGCCATAACGGGAATATTCTGGGTCATAATGCTGGAGAAAATACAGCCATAGTATCGGTTATTACACGGGGCTCATTTTTGGTACGGGGATCACCAAAAAACTTTTTCAAAGAGAGGCCTTTCTAGAGAACATTCGCATAAAATTTGAGAGGAATTCAATCAAAACCGAGGGAGAAGAAGCATTTTAAGTAAAAGTTCACACACGTACATACGTACATACAGACAACGGATACCCCTCTATTTATGTGACAAGTAAGTATTTGTGAAACACAAGCAGGCCCCAACCGCCCCCCCCCCCAAAATTCATAGGGGTATAAAGCGATGACGGATAGACGGACGGACGGACGGACTGACGGACGGACACCCCAAACCTATAGGCCCTAATCCGAAGTGTTGGGGCCTAATAAGACCAGCACGAACATACCCGGTAAATTTTTTTTGGTTTGGAAATGTTTTATAAACGTTTTTGTGAAACCTAAAAAAACGTTTTATTTTCGTTATACATGAAATGCTAGAAAACGTTTTTTTGGGAGTTTTTGGAAGGTTTCAAATGAAACTTTTTCCGAACCAATTTGATGGAGTTCTGACAATAAAATTCTGAAACAATTTTCTGTGATCCTTAAAAAAATAATCATTTGTAACGTCCATTCAAGACCATTGATCATTCAAACAACACTGCAACACACCAATCTGCAACTAAACATTCGTACTTACCTGGGATTGAACCTGGGACTTCTGGCATCCTACGCGCCGACCTTACCTCTAGGCCACCACGCATCCGAATAATTATAAACTATTCGGCTACCAATGTCTTGTTTCTATGCGATCCCCAGCAATTAATTTGAACATTTTTTTTTGTTTTAGTGGTGTTTTTAAAATTATTTGCTTAATAAAACCCATGTATTTTGCTTTCATAATGGGTATTTGCTTAGGATTAGTTGATCGAGGCAAATTATATTGTTAGCTGACGGTATAGAAAGAACATAAGTTGACCTCATTATATAGTAATAGAATAACTAAAATCAAATAAATTATACTTAAAAGGCAATATTAGATTTTAAAATTATATATTTCATCTTTATAAGTATCTAAAATTTGCCAATTTATTTGAAAATGGTATTCAGTACATATGGTTTTCCATGATGCTCCACGACACCCAATAATATTGATTTTTCATAATGCTCCAGTACAAAAAGATTGATTTTGGTTTAAAAATAGTTCCCCCTGAAACGTTTCGAAAAGGTTCTACAAAAAACTTTTTTTTTTGGTATCCGAGAACACAAAAAAAGTATTTAAGGATAAAAATGGATAAAATTGGGCTTTTTTAAAAAAAAAGTACCCAGGTACCCAGTAGGACGACCAGTGCGTTGTTATAAGAGAGATGAGCTCTGGAAAATCTGTTTCATCAATTCAGAGAAGATGGATATTTTAAAAAGTAATTCCTCACTGTATGAGTACTTTTTTGCGGAATCCCTTTGGGTCTGCAGAATAAAGAAGTGTTATAAACAACAGACCGAACAGCCGTAGAGGTTAAATCTTGAACAACAACAAGGTCATTGTTAGGATTGTTTTTAAGTTTGTGTGGCCCAACCTTTTTTTTGGCAGAACTTAGAACGCATATTTGTGATCGTGAAAGTGATAGACCAATCAATTATTTTTGCCACACAAAAGCTCTCAAAAGCTCAAGAGGGTCTCAGCATCTTGTGGATTAAAAAGAAATATAACCATCAGTTCAATCTTATTTTCGATTGCAAAGTACTTAACGTAATATTATTGATAGTGTTACAACTATCTACCCTTGGGTATTGTTTACTGAATATGTTCTATCTGGTCATGTGACCATGTAATAACCAAGATGGCTTGGTTGTAAATAAAGATTTCAATATAAATTTAGTCGCATCATTCAATAACACAACATCGTGGCAGCGGTGACCACACTGAAAGAGATTTGTAGGACCAGTGATTCAGCTCACTTGCAAATTTAATGCACTCAACGTCACAAACAGAAGAAATGGCAACAAACGCAATTTCCGCCCCTCAAACGTTCAATTTCAAGAAGCCAAGAGGACTGGGGCTGATGGCATACTCGTTTTGAGCGGTATCTAGCTACTACCCAGATAGCAGTTCCGCATGGGAACTATGAATAATATGTGTGGGTATTCCCACGTACCAACGCATAAATAATGTGTGTTTTGTGGGGAAATTCCCATGTAGTTATGTTGGATTTAGGAGAGTTTGAGACTCTTTCCGATGTGTATTATGCGTATGTGAACCCATGCATTTTATACGCATATATTTCCATGCATATTATATGTGGGAATTCCCACGCATATTAAGCATGGAATTTTAAAGGAACGACCCACCCTGGGCATACACGATAACTCCATCGAATGCACAGACATGAACCTTTATAACTATAGTGCAGTTGTAAAGTACCCCTTAAAAAAATTTTAAGAATACAAATTTTAGTGAGATTTTATTTCCATATCTAACTTTCTATTATACTTGGAAAAAAGCAGCCCTCCACCAAAAATATGCAGAATTTACCAAAAATTAAATATATTATCGCTCAATGGCGGCTATTTCCGGTCTGCGATAATAAGCCCACATTGCCAGACTGCGCATAATATGCGTATATTTTCCCATGCATTTACTTAATGGAAATTTTCACGCATTATATACGTGTATTTTACATGGGAATGCCCATATGGGAAATCCCACGTAAAATATACGTGTAATATGCACATGGCTTTTAATTAAATTTTACGTGTGAATTCATAAGTATAATATACATATAATATGCGTTAATTACCCATGCATTTTAGAAGTGGGGAATTCTACATATATTATACAGGGGAATGCCCACGGTGGCATTACGCGGGAAAAACCATGCATTTTATACGTGGGAAAACCTATGTTTATTATATGTAGAGCTTACACGGAAATCACACCACGGGAATGTCCACGTATATTACAAATGTTTTCTATGTGGCTGTGACAACGTCCCACGCTCCCACGTAAATCCAACCTTAAAACAACGCGTTTTATACGTGGGACGAAAAATTTTGCTAACTGGGTGCCAAAATAACCGATGAGGAAGAAAAAGTAAACACCCTGGTGTACTGCATGGGTATCAAAGCGGAAGACATTTTAACCAGTTTTCAGTTATCCAGTGATGAGATGAAATCGTACCAGACAGTGAAAAACAGATTTGAATCTCACTTCAGTGGGAAGAAAAATCTGTTGTTTGGACGTGTCAAATTTAGTAATCGTTGTCATGGCATTAATGAAACGGTAGACAACTTCATAAAAGACTTGTGCATCCACATTGAAAAGTGTAATTATTGCGGCATGAAAGAAGAACTGTTACGTGACCGCATTGTTGCTGGAATCAGAGACAAATTGTTATCAGAACAGTTGCAGAACAGTTGCGAAAGATCTGAAACTTCAAGACGCCATAGACAAGGCACGAACACGGGAAGCCGTCCAAAGACATTCTGCGCACTTAAACACATTCAATCCCCCTCAAGCCAATATGGTGCGCAAAAAAACATTCCACAGGGACTCAAAGGCACAAGAACCAGTAAAAACCAATCACCAATCGCGTGCAGTGCCAAAACGTCATCAACAACAACAACAACCGCCATGCCACTGGTGTGGTAAAAACAAACATTCCAAACAAGATTGTCCCGTGAAATATTCTACGTCCAGCTTCTGTAAGAAAAAGGGGCACTGGGCGGTTTCTGCAGAACCAAGCAACAGAGGACATCGACCCAGTTCCATTCCATGTACAGGGCAGTGGAGAGCAGTTCTTAGGGGCTGTTCATATCAAGGACATTAACGATAAGTTTATGCTTGATGTAACGGTAAATCAACATCCCGTTTTGTTCAAAATAGACATCGGAGCAGATGTTTCGGTAATCAAATTTGATTTATACAATCGAGTAGCTAAACAGGTTCCCCTAGAACCTCCTGAAAAGGTTCTGATAGGTGCAAATTCTGAGCCGTTTCAAGTACTTGGTCGGTTCAATGTGCGATGTATCACTAAATCCAACAAGGCTTGTTCAGAAAAGTTTTATGTCGCAAAAAAATTTGGCCACACCCTTACTGGACAAACCGGCAATCAGTAAATTGCAACTTTCAGCATTGCGAGTACAATAACTTCTTCCAATTTTAAACAAAATGTCCTGGAAAAATTCCCAAAATTATTTTCAGGATTAGGGATGATAAAAGATTTCGAGTACAAATACAAATCGAACCGGATGCGCAGCCATTTCCAATAAATACACCAAGAAGGGTTGCTCATCCATTGTTGCCCAAGGTTAAAACAGCGTTAGATGACATGGTACAGCAAGGGGCAATTCGACGTCTCGAACCAAACCAGACATCACCCTGGTGCGCTGGGATGGTGGTGGTTCCATAACCAAAAACGGAAGAAGTACGCATTTGCGTCGATTTCACTCAACTAAACAAGTACGTAATACATCCCAGATATCAACTTCCCACAGTTGAATCAACACTCGCTAAGTTACAGGACACCAAAATATTAACAAAACTTGACGAAAATAGCTCCTTTTATCAGATCAAACTTGCTGAAGAATCGCAAGGGATAACTCAATTCATCACATAATTTGGAAGATATTGCCTTCACGCCTTCCATTTGGTATTTCGAGTGGGTCAGAGGTATTCCAGGAGGTTATGCACGATATTGTGGGACAACAACCAAATGTCAATATTCAAATTGACGATATATTGGTGGACAGCAAAGACATTGCGACACAACAACAAGCCCTATTTCCGGTTTTGGAGAAGTTATAAACTGCCGGAATCACTTTAAACCCAAGCAAGTGTGAATTCCTCAACATAGAGGTAAGTTTCGTAGGGCATAAAATTGGTCACAGTGGTATTTTGCCAGATGACAGCAAGATAAAGGCTATCACACACATGCCTGCACCCACAAATATAACAGAGCTAGGTCGTTTTTTAGGAATGCAAACCAATCAGGTAAGTTTATCCAAGATCTCTCCAACATGACACAGCCATTGCTGAACTCCTCAAAAAGGAAAATGATTGGTCATGGGGTAAGCAACAACAAATAGCTCTGGAGAAAATCAAAGAACAACTTAGTTCTCCAAGCACTCTGAAGATATACAGTGTCAAACACGAAACAAGAATCATGGCTGACAGCTCATCATTTGGGCTAGGTGCAGTTCTTCTGCGAAAAGAGCCAAGTACAGGTGAATTTAGACCTGTCTCATACGCGAGTAGAAGTCTAACAGAGCGACGGTACGCACAAATTGAAAAAGAGGCTTTGGCCTTGACCTGGGGTTGTGAAAAATTTGCTGAGTATGTATTAGGCTTAGATTTCACGTTAGTCACTGACCATAGGCCGTTGGTGCCTATACTTGCCAAAGAGGCTCGACTAAATACTCCCTAGGAAAACTCGATTCAAAATCAGGCTCATGCGATTCAGATTCAATATACAACATTTACCAGGTAAGGAAATGTACACTCCGGATACCCTGAGCCGGGGTCCATTTTCCACAACAGAAGAAGTCAAAACGAATTTAGCTGAGGAAACGGAAGCATTTGTCAAGCAGGTAATTGAAATTCCCCCCATCACTGAAAGAAAGTTAGAACAAATTCGCGTATTTCAACATGAAGATGAAGTGTGTATAAGAATAATGTTGTACACCCAGGAAGGTTGACCTGATAGAGGACAAGTTCCAACTATTTTACTCCCCTATATGCAGTTTGCTGCGGAGTAATCAATTCAAAATGGCCTCCTACTGAAGGACAGCAGAATCGTTATTCCGTCCTCAATGCGTCTTGAAATTTTAGATCGTATACACGACGGCGATCTTTGCATTACTAAATGCCGAGAAAGAGCAAGAACTTCAGTTTGGTGGGTTGGCCTGTCAAAACAGATTAAAGACATTTTCAAAACTTGCCTGGCCTAAAACTGTGAAGCCATTGGAACAACCCGACAGATCTTGGCAGAAGGTGGCTTGCGATTTATGTGAGCTTCGAGGCATAACCTACTTAGTAGTGGTAGATTACTATTCCAGGTATTTGAAAATTGCTATACTTAAAGATGGTCAAAATGCAGGTGCTATAATAAATCACCTCAAATCGATTTTTGCCAGACATGGAATCCCTGAAATTTTAGTTTCCGACATTGGCGGACAACTACAAAACAGTGCAATGGCGAAATTCAGTATGGATTACAATTTTCTCCATTTTACATCTTCGCCAACTCACGTTAGCGGAAATGGGTGTGCAGAAATAGCGGTAAAATCATTTAAAAACCTCATGAAGAAAAATAACGATCATTACAATTATAGGTCAACTCCCATCCATAACGGATATAGCTGTGCCGAACTTTTATTCGGCAGACAACTGAGAACAACATTACCAGCAGCCCTACACCTGCTGATCATGACAGAAAACACAATGCTAAACCCCTCTCACACTTCGTTTCAGGTCAACCGGTACGTCGTAGAGATAACGGAAAGGAGGGGTAAACTCAGAACAGCCTCCAGAGAATCAAAGATCTTATAAGGTAAAAGTCAGTTGCCCATCTCCACATAGAGACGCCTTTCGTAGAAATCGAAACGCATTAATTGCCCTTCCTCTTCAAAATCAAAACATTGAAAAAAACTTCGGGTAAGAAAGCGCAAAATCAGACCAGCCCGTGTAAGGACTCAGATAGCTCTCAAGTTAATCAAAACCAAAACATTAAAAAACTGTTGGACAAGAACATTGTACCTGATACTGGTATCAAAGATAACGGAGAGAAAACATCGCTTACTAGGAGGTCAGGAAAGACAACGAAGAGACCCGATAAGTTGAACTGGTAAACAAATGTTGGACTACCGAACGGACTCTGGAAAATATAGTTGGATATTAATCGCTCGCGTAAATAATTCTCTTAGTCAGTGATTGATATCCAGTTCGCATATAGGTATTTTGTTTATTTATTTTTTTATTTATCTATTGTTTTAAAACAAGTTAGTTCATATTGTTCTAAAGTAGTATCTAATGCTTTTTCGTTTAAGAAAAGGAGATGTAATATTATTGATAGTGTTACAGCTATCCACCCTTGGGTATTGTGTACTGAATATGTTCTATCTGGTCATGTGATCATGTGACATAATAACCAAGATGGCTTGGATTTAAATAAAGATTTTAACATAAATCTAGTCGCATCATTCAATAACACAACACTAAATGGTTTCGATTTTTAGAGCGAAAGAAATAGCACAAAAACTGTTTTTAGAATACAAAGGTGCACCATTTCTTATCTCGATACAGTTATCACATTGCATACCACATCACCAGTGACCTCGAACAAGCTTACAGCTTACAGATTGTGCAAGCTTCCACTTCGAATCAGACTTGACTCAAGAATACTGTGAAATGCCTAAGCATAAGGTTTCCAGACCAACCCTGAACATTCCAACACCATTTGAATTAACAGAAATGCAACGTGTTTCTTGTAGCTTGAGACCAGTTACTACGCAAATATTTACAGTTTAAATAGCCCTCTACTTCCTGGAAACATCAAAAGAGCATCTAAAGAAAGATGGTGTATTACCATTCGCTTCTAGAAAACATCAATGTCTAATTTAAGACCAAGTTCCAAGAATTATTAGTTATAGGAAAGAATACATATCTATTTAGCTAGCCCGTTTTAAGAGCAAATGTTTATCATCATTATTGATTTGTACGTGAGATGAAATAAAGTATTCATTATAAATATAATCCCCGCCTCTGAAATAATAAAGGAATTTGTGATGTTTTATGTGCAGGCAATGGTAAATCGTTCCATTATGATGCTTTTCAGAACTTTATCAAGCTATACGGAATTCCTTATTGAAGTAAAACTTTTTACAAGCAACCAACCAATGTCCTGACAGAACGAATGCTGACATGGCTGAAGTAAATAAAAAAATAAACAGATTTTTTAAATCTTTCGAAAAAATGGACAACCACCGAAGCCTATGCTTTATTATTTCCGGGACACAGAATCAAAAGTCAACATATTTTGTCTAAATCTTATCCCAGTCACACCAAAAATCAAATTCTCCGGTGTGGCTGAGGAAGTATTCGTGAATGATTATTGGCAGCAACACAAAAATTAGTTTTTGCCATCATTACATGGACGATTGATTAATCTCTTCTGTGTAAGGTTTTAAAAGTCAACTCGTTCTGGATAAATTTAAACCTAGTCTCGCCAAAATTCAAACGAAATTAAAATCCTTTAGAATGAAGAAGTACCAGTACGTGATTACCGACAAAAACACGAAAAATGGTTTTAGTATTTTACATGGAAGGTTTGAACACATTTTGTCTAGGAGCTTCCCATTGATAACACTCTCTGAAGACTCCACGTTGACCACATCCGCCGTTAATCCCATCTTGAAAAAATAGACTCAACTGGATTGATAATATCTTCGAGTCAGGATTCACAACATAAAGAACTGATAAAGCGATGGTTTCACGTAACAAAGCGCCATATATTGAAATCCTTGTGCCAATGAGCAAAGTTACCGACGAACCTACTGTATATGTTTGCAAAGCTTTAAAAATGCATACCGAGAGTTTTCATTTACTTGTTTCTTTGAAGTTATACCTTTAAATCAAGAGCTCGAGCCCCTTGTCTTGTAAACATTCTGTGACAACATCCAAAACGTAAGAATTCGAGGACTAACTTGATGTTCTATTACACTGATCGACGCCTTGCGCATATGTAGTTCCTTGCAAATAAACAATGTCATAAACAGGACCAAAATCTAATGCAACGGGAACAGATAATAAACATATGCCGAGAACATGCTAAAGTTCTGAATATTTCATCGTGTATCATCCTTGTCTAGCACCTATTAAAGGATGCCTAAACCAACACATTAAATTCAAAATAAATTAAACAGTTTTGTAGATGGCAAAAAGAATAGTCTGGTGTGAAAGCGGAAGAAACTTTAAGGAATGAAACAAATAGCTTGGACAAGGATCAATCCACGGAACAGAACTTAAGGAAGATCTCAACAAGAGTAATCAACATTCAAGTCACTTTTAGGGGGCATTTGAAACCGATATCGATATGTTTATAAAAAATCATCAAAATTAATAAAACTAAAGGATGATATAATATAATAATATTTATTTTGCTTCTACTCTTATTTAACTGTCATTCTGTTTATGACACTTAATTTCATTTCTCAACAGCACTCTTGATAAATGTTCCACACAAATGAAATAAAAACAAAGGTGATTCCGAAATTGGTTTTTCTTTTTTGATTATACTTTACTGAGAAAACAAGCAAATTATCTTGCGTTAAAAACAAGAAATGTATTATTTGAAGACTTAAGTTACGCAGAGTTATATTGATATACTCGTTTAATATAGAAAGTAAAGATAGGTTTAAATAAGACTTTCCTCTCAGCATGCTTTATGTTTACTTTTCCGTTAGCGCTAGAGCTCTTACACTAACAGCTATTTCCTTGTAACTAAGCATAGCGAAATTTTTCAAAAAGTAAAATATAGAGTTGGGGTAAAAGAATTAAAATATCATCCATAAGACGCGTCTTTTCAGAATAAAGTTTACTGTTTATCTACTATTACAAAGTCGTGTTAAATAAGCCCAATAAGATAAAGATGTTTTCGGTATGTTGAGTTCCAATTTTTATTTCCCTATCTGATTTTGATACAAGTTTCAGAACTCCTCTTCTCTATTTACCAAAACGTTGCAGGCCTTCAGTCAGCTTATTAGTTTTAGGTCCTCGTTGAGACAAAGCGGTGAAGGTTTCCTTCAAGTATAAAATCTCATTCGCCTACATTCCTTCCTGCCCGGCAATGCTGAAAATGTGTTCAAAATGTGTGTAATTTTATCAAGTTACACAAGTCAGTGTTTACCATAGACATTAAATCTAATCCAGCTGTTAAAGTTATAATAGATCGCAAAAATAGAAATATTAACCAATAAAACATGTAATTACATCATTAGGGCGACAGCTAAGGCAATGCAAACTAAACTCGCAAATAATCCGCCGCAAACGGAGAACATGAAGTCCTCTGTTCTCTTCTTATTGCGCTCCTCAAATGATTTGAACATATCATCACAGTGACTCTTTAGGCTTTTCTCATATGTTTTAAAAATATCACTTGCGGGAAACTCAGAGGAAGAATGAAACTGTTGAAGTGTATTGGTCAAAATTCGTAAATTCTCAGAGTGAAATCGACTTGAATTCAACCATTGTTGAGAAGTTTTGTAAACCTGAAAAGATATGTGCTTAGATTTGCTAAAACAACTGCTAAATAAAAATGCATAATAGTTATAGAAGCTTGTTACATGAAAATTAAAATGCATCCAAATTGACAAAGAATAATTTTAAATAAAGAATAGATAAATATTCGTTCAAGCATCAAAACTGATGAGTGGTCAAGGTAACAAAAACTATGGATGGAACACAAATCGGCGGAAATATTCTATTGTCTAAACTGCAGTTGATACGAAAAGAAACAATTACTTGATACTATCTGAACGTTTTCTAATCACCAATTTAAAAAATTCAAATATAATTCGGTTGATGAAATCGGAGCACATCAACTAGCTGGAACTTTATAATTATTTCTTTGAAATGATACTAAACTCATATATCTATAGAAAAAATAGGTAGAAATGCTACCAAGACCTATACATACGCACTGTAGTAATTTCTCTCGTATAATACGCTTTTGCTTTCTTTTGGGCATTTTTGTGGCTGTCTTCAATTTTTGCCTGAAAATTGAGACGATATAAACCACAAGTCTCAAAACTGAGCATGGTACTTTTTAAAGCAATTTTGTGTTAGAAGAACTGAATCTGAACAAAGAAATTTGAAAAATCCAAGTTTTTGCATTTATGTATTCGAATTGCTTATAAAGCTTGTATATAACCTTGTTAGTTTTTGTGCAGACTGTTTTCTTCAACTGGAATTTGCCTTTTTGTTTCAAAAGATCATCCAGGTTTGATATATTGAAATGGTTTGTACTACGTGTTTTCATATATTTTCCCTTCTATACTGAAGTAGTTATCACCATGATATCCATAATTTTGATAATTACTTTACAATACACAGCGACACTGATATAAGTTCTCCAGTAATCAGATCAATTACGTGTGCATTGTTAAGATATTAACCAATAGTATGATTTCAAAACCTTTTCAATATTATCTTACAAGTTAATAAATTCTATTTGGAATCAAGCTGACATCATCTGGGTATAACAACGGTATGTCACAATGAGCACGCCGATATAAATGAATGGCGTTCAAGAAATATACTAGTTTCTATGCTTGGTTAGAGGAAAATGCAAAGATAAACATTTTTAGTTATACCTTTATCATGTTTTTTAGATTTTCAAACCATGTTTTGCAATTAACTTCTAACTTGTCAGCATATGATTGGCAAATGCTAGGATCGGCTATCGGTTGCTCAGCTACACTGCTAATGGCATGCTCCATCAACTGGGCATGTGTCGCCAGTAGTTGTTTAGATGAAAAGTATGGATTCCTCTGCCTGCAAAACTGAATTCGATATCAAACAAACATTAAAATTATTCATTTACCTCAGTGATGTGTTGTTAATTTATATTGTTAAGACTGTTTAGGTTGAGGAAGCAGCGGGACTGAACTGAACATCCACATTAAAAATATCTGTAAATATTAAAAAATCTTACCAAAACTTCACGGCAATTAAATACTTGATTACTTTTTGAATGTATTTAACAGCGCTGGCCAGCCAAGCAAGGCATGATCTGTAGGACGTGAGTTCGAATCCCCTCACGCCCAGGTAACATGCTGAACATGCTGACCCCAAGGGATTTAAATCGACCTGACTATACATGTCCATATGCATTATACGCTAATAGTTAGGGATCGAATACTGTAAAGACTGGCAGCCCAAAGAATCCCAGGTGAGATTCAAGTGTGCGCCGTCTGCTTAATTAGGGTAACTTGCATGTGGACTGTATACCCAGATCGATAATCTGTACATAGTGTATACAATAACAGTAACCAAGTTCGTTCTTAGTAAATCTTAGTCAGCAACATTATATAAATTCAACCTTCGGGTTGCAAATATAAGAAGAATAAGAAGAATAATAATAATTTTTAATTTAAACTACAATGTAATGACACTTGTGAATCCATTTCATCTTACTTTATTTCTCATTCCGTTCCGTTTAGTAATTTATAATTATCAGGGAGGGATAATTATATTTTGCGGAGTGGAACAGAACCATTAGAAAACATTAAAATCTCATTGTTAACCACACATTTATAATTCGCATACTGTTGTACTCAGTATTTTTTATTATTAATTTTAAATGGCGAACTGGTACAAAGTATTGTCGCTTGGATGTGCAAGCAATGTAAAATCGCAAAAACTACTTTACAACTTTGCACTTGTGTTTGTTTCTAATTTTGTTTCACCAATTATAATATTCAGGGAGGGCTATTTATATAATTATGGAACAAAACGGAATCATTCTAAATTCGTTTCTCAAGGTAGCTTTTATAGTCTTTTACTTAAAATTTCTACGTTATTGTGATAGGGACACCAACATATTTATTCAAAATATCGAACGGCTATAAACGAGCGGCTATTTGACAGAAAATATTTTTTCTTTGATTAGTTAGTCATGCGTGATCTATTGATCTAATATATTCAGTGCCTTCGTATTTTAGAAAAAGAAACGGGTATTCTATGTTTACGAAATAGCTTTGTGCAAGGAATAGTAAATCTTCGAACTGTTTAAACTTTGACCTTCCACACATTTTTTTCATTTCGTTCTGCAAATTGTAATGATTGTAAAGGAAGTTCTATATATTTTGACGGAACGGAATAAATATTTGGTTTACAATTCTTTAGCTGGAGCTGGAAGCCGAAATATTTAGTTCATAATTTTCCTGTAAGATGGAGCGCAAAAACGGATACCATTGTTTACACGTTGCTCACTAGATGTTGTTTCTGTTCTTGAATGTATAAAAATCTTTGCTTAATTAATTCAGCGTATAACTATATGAAATAAACCTCAGGATATTTTTCGGTTTGTAATATGTAATTTTATAACTTAAGCAATGATTAGTATAGTTTCATAACTTCTTATGCAATACAAATACTTCCTGCATATCATAATATTGCTCAGCCACTTGGATTCAAGGAATTGCTATTTATGGATTCATTAGTTATGGATATGTTATTGATCATTCATTTATTGCAGAAATATCTAAACATTTCTTATAATAAAAAGGGACTTGCTCTAACATTCGGGTTCTCAATACCCTGTATGGATCCTGTGCCTCTACGTTGCTGCTGCTCTGAAAAATATGCTTATTGTTATAATGTTTCATTGAAAATCTAACTTTAAAAAATCGGCTCTTCAGTGCCCTTACCCTTCAGTTAAAACTTCAGAGTGGAACATTACGAAATATTACCCCAAAACCATTTCTCAAAAACATTTTTATAAGCTTGTGCTTTTACCTATCCCCCTACACCTCAGTCCACCCACCTCATCCAGTAGGTAAGGTATCACCTACAACAAAATGAAATGCAGTCGAGATAGCTGCGCGTGAAAAGCAGACTTCCCGCTTTCACTTGCAGCGATCTGGTCATACCATGGGCCATGAAAGAGTGACAATTTCAGAGGAGAAGCTCCATTTGTATTGAAATACAAGGGAATAAAGTGAAAAAATGCAAAATATTACAAAATATATATAGGCGGCTGCTTTCTATTCGATAGATGATTCGAAAAGATGATTGTATCAAATGCTTTTCTTTTCGGTCAAGCTTACGAAAAATAGAAACGCAATAACATGAGTACCAGGAACAGGGAGATTCCTTAATAAGCAGTTGTCTCGGCAATATGTATTATTCCATTCATTTTCAATTAAAGAAGACGTTAACATTTAGCATAAAAATATTTTTGGGTCCTCAGTGGCACTTCCAGACTTCGGTGCCACCTGTGGTACTATGGTCCTGTGCAGACGATGACCCCACTTACTGAAACCGAACAAAATTAGTAGAAGAAATAGGGATAAAAGATCGCTTCAAGCTTGGCATAAGAATTCCAAATAACTCTAGGATATATCGTGACGTACACACGCGCCTTTGTTTAAGAAGAATATTTGATATTTTAGATAAGACCTAATAGATAAATAGACCTAATAGATTGCTTGAAAGTGTCTGCTTAATATAAACAGGCCCCCCGATTGTTGAACGGAACGAAACGAGAAAAAAATGTTTGGAAGGTCAGTTTTAAAGCAGTTTTACTATTTTCCGTTCATTGTAGAAGCTCGTTATTTTATGCACAGAGCATAAAAACCCACTTTTCTTTCTTCAATATACGAATTCACTGAATATATGAGATCAACAGCTGCGATCACATCAAGTACTACCTAGCAAAAACTTTTTCTGTGAAATGATGTATTACCGTTCACCAATTAAAATTTTATTGGAGTGGTGATCACAAAGTATGTCAAATTTAATTAAGTGACTAAAACTTATATTTAGATGCACAGCTTCAAAATGATTCCATTTCGTTTCGTGTAAAGGACCCTCCGAAAATAACGATTAATAGTCACGAATTTAACTGCAATGAGGTTTGATAAGTTTATGAAAGTTTTACATGTGAATTTTTCATGTAGGGAGTAACCTCCATGCCACATCGCATTTGATTCCGTTTCGTTCGTTTTGTTCCGGAAAATATAAATATTCTATCAGTTTCACTAATATTCTACAGATTTTAAAAAATTAATAAGATTATACGTAGCTGCTTAAAACCACAAGGGTCCTTCCAGCACAATTATTAGTTTGTCCCTTACCAGTTCCATCTTTTTGATATAGTCATGCTCAGCGTTCTGTATCGCAGATGAGATAAGGCCTTCAGCTTGTTCCTGTTAAAGGGACCGCAATATAAATACTTCGATGAACTTAAATTTAAAGTCATTCTGCAAAATGGCATTAGGACGCAATATTATTATGCACTTGCTACGAGTAAAGCCAATATTAACCGGTTGCTTTTAACATTCTAAATAAATATTTCGTAAGGATTTTACGCGTGCGCTAAAGGAATTTATGTTCATGCTTATTCAGAGGTTAGCAGTGGCATCATGAAAATGTTTAAGAACCAAATAATACGAAACCTTGTGTATTTTTATCTTTGTTGAGTTATCTAACTCTGGTGCCATTTTATCAAAATCAATATAATTTAAGCCTTCATATTTCATTAAGTATAATTCATTGGTAATTCTAGATAATTTTTTTCAGTTATCTTAATATCATGGTTCACATAAAACGAAATATAAAACATTCAAAAATGTTTAATTTAGTTATTTAACATGAAATTTAAATATTTGCACTCACATCTTTTGATCTAACCATATCGGCACACCAGTTATCACACTGAGTTCCCAGTTCATTTGCGCAGGCTTGAGTGGTGTTCGGACCACCGACTGTACATTCTGCACTAAATGTTTTGACGGCTTCGTCCTTGCAATAGGGATGTTGTTTAATGAGTTGTTTCGATGCCCTGTACGGATCATCTGTTTGAGCTATCTGCAAACACAGAGAACACAAAATAGAACCTTTCACTTCAAACGATCTAAGAAGAAACACTGATAATAAAATATTTACAGTTCCATTGAATAAAAATGTTGGATACGAGGTGATTTTGCAGATATCTTAGCAGTCTGTTCATTAGCTGTTATGCCAATTAGAGACAAAGGCACTTGCGTGAACAACATTAATTATGCTACATAATGCATAATACTATACGCAATTGACTTTGACTGTTACCTGACTCATCTGGTCCACGTACTGTTTCTTCGCTTTCTGCATTGCTATTGTGTTTATTTGCTCTGCTGATGCCTGTACGCCAGATAAAGTTAATAGTTATAGCCTGATATTCACTCCAGTCATTCAGAGTTGCATAGTACACAACGTACGCTATATCGCACTTTCTAGAACTTCAATATTAAAACAATTAAATTTTCTAGCAATCAAAGTACATGCTTAATTGAAAGCAACTAGTAAGGGTATATCTGGTTCAGTTTAAAAATGAGTATACGCTTTCCTGAAGAGGGAGCTCTTCGGGCCAAAATGACAACGCTATGATCTGACGTTTAATTCAGTTAGGGAAATGCCATTGCATTGTTGCACCTTGCTTAGAACTCAGAGCCATCGTTCAAATTCGGAACCTAGGGATCACAAGGCTAGCACTCCAGCCACCGAACTAACCATCACCTGTCATTTCACAAGTCAAAAATGACTAAGTTATTTTTTTTAGAAATTAGTAACATATTTGTAGAGTACATTTATATTTGATTGAACAAGTGCAAATATAATTACATTACTCACCTTGATTGATTTAACCACTGTCTGAAGGTTTTCATAATCTGAGGATTGCTCAAACTCAACACCAGGAAACTCATTTGTTAACTGGTCTTTTAACGTTAGTGACAAACGGAATATAGTAGGCGATGGCTTTAATAACTCTTTGGCAACTTCTATGGCACTTGCCACAGGCAGCAACTCCAAAGGCGAGCCTCTATCAAGAAGCTTTCTATACCTTTCTGTTTCTATCTTTATTTCGTCGAGCTTCTCTTTTATTCCTTCTTGTTGGGTCTTTGATTTGTTTTTCAGTTTGTCGATGAGGTTTTCCTTATACATTTGTAGCATGTTGCATATATCGTCTATAGAAGTAGAACATGCGTTGGTCGTTTGTGCAATGTCTTCTTTAATATTTGGCAAAATCTCATTATAAACTTGTTCTTGTTGTGAAAGAATTACGATGTTGTGACTCATGATATGGTTCATTTTGCTTAATTCTTCTTGAAGCTCTTGAAGTTTCACGTCCATTGTAATGACGTCATGGCCTTTATGTTCTGGTTCAAAAGTGCATTCATAGCAGAGTTCAATGTCATCGTTTATGCAATAAAGACTTTCCTCTTTCTTGTGTCTTTCACACAAATTGTATCGAGCCTTTTGGAAGTCAGACAGACGCTCATCGGTTGATAGATCATCAATAGCAATAAGTTCATGATCTTTCGTTATCCTCAAACGCTTATGAATTAGTTCACAATCACTGCACAACAAGTCCCCGCAGCGAGAACAGCTCGACGTCGCTGATGCACTAGTATCGCAGGATGTACAAAAAGGCGTTATTTTCTTCATAATATTACCCACTTCTAGCAAACACTTATGTAGATACGCATCCCGTAAAAATCCTATTCCATTTAATGGAATCATCCACACCTGATTGCATGTCGGGCAATGGAATTTTCCTCCTGTCGAGTTTGCGGCAACGTGTTTTTCGATACAATCGCGGCAAAAAACATGGCGACAAGGTAACACCTTCGGCTTGCTGAACGGCTCGCAGCAAATGACACATTCTAGATCATAGTTGTCTACATATTCAAGCAGTTTACTGCAAGCCATTTTAAGAGCACAATACTTGCGGACACCTTATTTTCTTGTCCTTCTGTTGTGTTTGTAGCGAACTCTGTGTACATAAACACTAAGGAGTGTCACGTTTGACAAGTAGATTCACAAATCAAGCAATCGTAAAAAACTTTTTACAAACGATCACATGTAGAGATATGTTTCGTTGATAGTTAAGAAATGCCGGTTTCATCAAATAAATTGAACGTAAAGTAGCAAAGGAGGCCAGTGAAATGAAGATAATGTGAACACAGTGCAGCAGATAAGATGTTTTTAAGTGGCACTTAATCTATGAAACAGATGATCATTGCTTTTTGCCGGTAAATCCAACTAACATAATAAATAATACAACAAACTAAACTACAACAGTTTATTTTAAAGCAATATTATTATACACCGACACACACAGGCACTAACACAAGTACATTATTATGTTATTAGCTTATCTTATAAACCCATGCTTGAAAATAGTCCCAAACTATTATTTTTAACTATTGAAGTAATACATACGCGCATGGAGGTGTGAGCTGTCTTCAAGAACGCAAAGTCTGGCATGCGAATAATGAAAAAATTGCACCTCGGGTTGGGGCTGACTTCAGTACCTTGCGCATAAACGGCCACTATACTATTCACTGCTGCCACTGCAACTCCCCCTTCCCCGAAAGTTTTTGAATAGGATGACTGTTGTATGACTGGTGCTTCGGGTACTTAATCCTAATCTAACACAATTCTCCAGCAAAACCCTTCCTTTATGGTTTTCAGAAATTCAAATACCACGTGTATATTCCTCAGTTGTTGGTTGCTTTTCATAATGACAGCCACGTGCGAGCCCATACTGTACTTTAATGTGCTTAATTTGACTGGAATGTCTCAAATATTTTGTTGGAGGTATGTGGTGCAATGATAAAATTACGATAGTGGGTTTACTGACGCCATGTAACATTACAAGCGTGAGCCTGAATGTAGAGTGCAAAACAGCAAAATGAACTGGAATGGTTAGTGCATGCTCAGTCAGAATGAATAAGAAATTAGCATGTTACGAATGAGTCCTAAATCGGCATAGTAAATACGATATATATATTCTTGGCCTTAGCTGTATTTAGAATCCATTTCACTTTTATATCGAGACAATAACAGAAACCAAAAATAACAGGAACATTTAAGCTGAGATATCCGTACTGAACACGCTTGCTATAATACTATTGCACTTTCATGTTATCAAACCAGAAAGTATAGAGCATCTGTAAATCAAGTTCAACAAAGTTGATGTCTAGAAGTGCGGTGGTATCTGTTCATTAATGGTCATGATTTGTTTGTTTGTTTTGTTTAACGTGGGGTTCACCAACTAGGATGGGTATCTTAGGATGCACTTGCTGAAGGAACAAGTGGGAAAAAAGAAGGAAAAATGAAGAATTCGTAAGAGAAGAATTAGAAATAAAGAAATTCCGATTAGTCGCCTCTTACGCCATGAACGGAACAGAAAGCAGTAGGCGTATTCTTAAGATCCCCCAATCCACAGGGAAATAATGGCCACGAAAAACACGCCCCAGAATGCCCACTGGACCATTTTTGTCTTCTTAGGTCAAAAAGGGCCATAGTTGCTGTAATAGAAATGACAATTGATCTTAATTTTCGAGGCCTTGGATCTTTCGGCGCACGTTCCAGGACACCGAGGTTCGGAATAGCAAGCTTTTTCTTAAAAAGAACACCGAGAAGTATCCTGGCGCATTATTTTCGACCTCGGCCAAACTATCACACTTGAGTAAAGAGTGTTGCTGCAACTGCAGATTCCGATCTAAAAATATCTATTTTTCTCATTACAAAATTGTTATTTGATCATAAAAATTGTGCGCTATAATTTATAATTGGGTTATTTATGTGATGCGCCCTTTCTAAAATAACGCCATTGGCCCCAAGTGCGCAGATTGGTAAAATTTAGATCAATTACATGTTATAATATAGGAACTATGGCTCTTGCTGGGAAGGAAGCAAGAGTCATCTAGGCTAGGGCTACTGGAACCGCGGAGTTTCCAGCACTCAGTGTTTATCACAAACGGGAGGTTGTTTCGGAACTGATGTTGGTAAATGACTACTTTTCATTCTATGACTAGTCTCGTACGACACCTAGCTGTACATGCACTGATAAATATGTAATGTGATCAGTGAAAAGGAGTGTTGTTTTCGTTTATGTACACGTTTGTGCTTTGGAAGTGAAATTAACGTGGTAGTCTGGTGTTATATGACATATAATAGTGCTGTGTGTCGCAAAGACAAACTTTATTAGCACTTTATGAATGATGACCGCTAATTTATTTCTGGAAGCATTGTAGGATTTGAATATGCAAATGCCGTAGCTACTATTGTTCTAAGGCAGTATTCAAATTATGGCACCATTTTTGTTTGACCAACAGGAGGATTAAAGTTGCCGTTTCGGCACCTATTTCGGCCAACATAGACAAAACCTGATTGTTAGCATTTTCAAAGCCTCACCTGATGAGTGAACTCGTACATAAGTTTTAAGGCTTTTAAAAACCAAACAATTTGTGTTAAATGGTTTGCACATGTTAAGGATAAATGTTCCAGAAGCAATCTATCCACATGTTGTTTTATTTTGATTATTTTAATGTCAGGTTTTGTTTATTATGTTTCGTTCATCATGAATTCTAGGAGTAAATTTGTCATTTTCGTACGGCTCAGTTTACATTTACTTTAATTTAAATTCTGTCATCAAAGATATCAAGGTGAGGATGGCTGTAATCGATTAAATGTGAATAATGCAAAAAGAAAAAACATTGTAAAGAAAAAGTAGATCTGATTTGTGTGAATGGCGTATAATTTTAAATTTTGTATAAGATATAATTTAATGAAGTGAAAGAATTTAACAAAAACCTATTGTAAACGATAGTCTTGCTACAATGCTATTCAGTGAACTAACAAGATTGTCCTTGGACAATGCCTCAGCTCACGAATGCTGATGTCAAGATTTGTGACATATAAGTATAACCTGTAACCCTAATTTCAAGACATATGGTGGCGTCAGTCAAGATTTGAATGAGAAAAATGGTTTATCAAGATTTATGACATATAAGTATAACCTGTAACCCTAATTTCAAGACAGACAGGGTGCCGTCAGACAAACGTTTGATGGAAAAATGGTTTATCGCCAATATATCGGGCAATTTTTGGCGATATCGTCAAAAAAAAGCAATAGTTACTTGTTTCGACCATTTTTTTCATCAAACAAAAACAGTAATAGCCAGGTGCATATATACCTTTCGTCACAGTTTTAGGACGTTTCCGTTTAAATCGTAGGCGATACCTTTCATGAAATTTGTTTTGACTAATAATTCCACCAATTTTGGGCGAATCACAAAAAAACGTAACATCCAGGTGGGCACCAAAGCCTAAATCAGAATTTCAAGAGATTTAAGTCAAATACCTAGAGCTAGTTGCGTTTTCAATGATGTTTCAGGCAATTCACAAAAAACGTTATACCCAGATAGGTACTAAATTCCGCTTCCATAATTCCAAACTTTAAGAAGGTAAATATACCTAGCGTTAGTAACGATTTTATTAAGAATTTGTTTTTCGCCAATATTTCCGCCAATTCTTTTCGACAATAGTCCCGCCAATTTTTGACCAAATAGTAAGAAAGTAGTGGACATGTACATAATAAATCCTGCCACTTGTACGTAAAGTTTCAAGACAATAAGGCTACTTTTCTGGAGTTTGTTGAGCTTTTACAAAATAAAAAACGTTTTATCGCCAATATCTCGACCAAATTTTGGCGAATAGCCGATAATAATAATAATAATAATAATAATAATAATAATAATAATAATAATAACAATAATAATAATAATGGCCTGGTGCACGTTTCCATTGAGACCATAACAGGATATACGTTTCAAATGTGTTCTGACTAATATTTCAGCCAGTATTGTGTGAATTACTAAACAAGTAATGGCCAGGTAGGTGTTAAAGGAAAATGCGGGTATCTCTGCGCCATCTAGCGACCGAAAAGGGCATTATATTGAATATCGCTGAGTTTGAATCCATGTTTACACAGTATAAATAACTACTACATCCGTCTAGATCGAAAAAATTCTTTTCAAAGAAAAATAAGGTCGTGTCCAGAAATGGTCTGTATTGATATTTTGTTCCTGGAAGGGCCTGTGTTGATATATTGTCCATCAAACTCATATTATACTGTTTTCGCCATTTATCCATTAAGTCAATGGGATTTTGTCAAAACGATTGCATAATTCCCTTATTGATTTTTATTTGCTTAAAACATTTCGTATGACGTGTTCTTCAAACAGGGAAAAAATGAGGCAATTGTCAATTGTAATTATGTGTGAATTTTCTATTTTGGTTGAAATTTCTTGGTTTTCCCAATGGTTTCTATAGTAAAAGTACGCGACCTTTCAGTGTCTTTATTTCTCTTATAATATCGGTGACCCCCCTTTTTCTTTTCAATTTTTAAATATATGCCCTCCAAGCATTAAGCTGAGAAAGTATGAAGGAAATGTCAATTGTAGGTGAGATACCCGCATTCCCCTTTAAGTGCCACTATTATTATTATATAAGATTATAAAACTCGCGTTAGTTAAACTTTTAGCAAGAAATTGGTTTTTTGTCAATTCCGTCGAATTGCGAAAAAACAGGAAAAACGCTTAACGTGCTATTGTCTGCTATTTTTCTCCTTAACATTTCAAGACAGTAAGACTAATTTCCTTGGGTTAAGATTTCACTAATTTTTTTTAATTTATTTATTTGGCCAATCACATCACATTGTAAGAGCGAACTAGATAAGTAGTGCCTGCTACTGTTACTTCAAATTACAATGCAACGATCTTATATTTCTGGAGATTTTACTGGAACGTTTATGGCTTTACGCCAAAATTTTCGTCGATTTTTTGGCCAATCACCTAAAAAGAAATAGCCAGTAAGGTGATATTGCCTGCTACCTTTCTTTAAAATTTCGAGACAGTAAGACTATTTTCCTGGAGTTAGTTGATATTTTCTGAATTTTCACCAATTTTTCACTAATCTCCGAAAAAAGTAACAACAGGAAGGTACGAAGCCTGCTACCTTTCCTTGGAATTTAAATACAGACAGACCATTTATAGAGTTCAGGACTTCACAGATTTTTTTTTCTTTCTGTTTTTTCGCCAAAAACTACACCGAGTTTTTGATAAATCAATTTCAAGACTTTAAGACTATTTGCCTGGAGATTTTTTAGTGTTTTTCGCCAATTTTTTCCACCGTCGCTTCCCCCCAAAAAGCACATCCAGGTTTATAGTAACGCTTGCTACCCTTACTTAAAATCTCAATGCAATTTCTTGGAATTATCTAAGATTTTACTGAGAAGTTGTTGGGTTTCCCCAAAATTTTCGCCAATATTGGCCAATCATAAAAAATAATAGCCAGATAGGTAATAACGCTTGCTACTCTCACTTAAAATTGCAAGATAGTAAGACTGTTTTCCTGGAAGTAGTTAATATTTTGAGAGAAAAAATTGGTTTTTCGCCAATACTTTCGCCAGTTTCTTAGCGAATCGCCAAAAAAGTATTATCCAGTTGGACACTTATGACCCTACCTTCCACCAAATTTTGGAACGTTTCCATCAAAACCCTAGGATGAGATACGTTTTGAAGAAATTTTGTTTTTGGTCAATATTTGCCGACATTCATACTAGCAAGTTTGTCCAAGGACAAAGTCCCAGCTTACGAAAAGCAATAAGATCAATTTCAGTGTGCATGAGCAAGGGAATTTCTCTGAAAAATTGGGCTTCACAAGATGAGACAGCAAAGAGCAAGCTCAATAACTAATTTGGCACCGGACCAACATAGACCGATAAATGCATACAAAGGTTTGTTTCCCAGAAAAATGAGAAACAGATTTTTTGTTTCTCTGGTAGACTGGATAGTCTGTCGTAGATACCTTCGAACAACACTCGCATTTTGGACCAGTGCGTATATGTATGTAACTTGCCTCGATGCGCGGTTCTTGTTCAGACAAGTGCGCATGTTTATTTAATTTGCGTTGATGCGCGGCTCTCATTTTGGAACAGTGCACATGTTTATTGAAGTTGCGTTTATGCGCGGTTCGCATTTCAGACCAGCGCGCATGTTTATTTACCTTGTGTTGATGTGTGGTTCTTATTTCGGATCAGTGCGCATGTTTATTTTCCTTGTGTTGATGTGTGTTTCTTATTTGGGATCAGTGCAAATGTTTTTTATTCAACTTGCGTTCGCGCGTAGTTTGCGTTTCGAACAACTGCGCATGTTTATTTAACGTGCGTCGATGTGCGGTTCTTATTTCGGGCCAATGCGCATATTTCTTTAAGTTGAGTTGATGCGCGGTTCTTATTCTGGACCAGTGCGCATGTTTATTTAAGTTGCGTTGATGCGCAGTTCTCATTTTGAATAGTGCGCATGTTATTTAAGTTGCGATAGTGCGCAGTTCGCATTTCGAACCAGTGCGCATGTTTATGTAACTTGCCTTGATGCACGGTGCTTATTTTGGTCCAGTGTGCTTGCTTATCTAGCTTGTGTTGATGTGCGGTTCGCATGTTTTTTTTTAACTTGGGTTAATCCTTGGTTCCCATTTCTGACCAGTGTTTTTGTTTATTTAGCTTGCGTTGATGAGCAGTTCGCATTTTCCACCAGTGCGCATGTTTATTTAACTTGCGGTGATGTGCGTTTCGTATTTCGGACCAGTGTGCATGTTTATTTAACTTGCGTTGATATCCGGTTCGCATTTCGGACCAGTGTACTTGTTTCTTTAGATTGCGTTGATGAGCGGTTCGCATTTCGGGCCATTGCGCATGTTTATTTAACTTGCATCCATGCGCAGTGCTTATTTTGGACTACTGCGCATGTTTATGTAACTTGCATCGATGTGCGGTTATTAAATCTGACTACTGCGCAAGTTCATTTAACTTGCGTTTATGCGCTGTGGGAGGAGATTCTTTTTTTCAAAAATTCCGAAAAAATCAAGTTTTCTAATTCATTCAAAAAGCACAAGAAGTATGCATGACCACCTAGAGACGGCTCATATCAAAACTAAATGAAATGATAAAAAATGTAGGAGGAAATGCATTTTGAATTTTTTTCTTCAAAAATTCCCCGAAAATTCCTTGATTGACTCAAAAAGCCAGGCCGTATTCACGACACCCTAAGCATGCATCAGCCCCAAAATAAATGATGTCTGATCAAAACTGTAGAAGATGCATTTTCAGGTATTTTCATAAAAAATTCCCCCCAAAATCAAAAATTCCCAGGTCGAGTCAAGTAGCACAAGCCGTATGCCCGATCAACCTAAGGATGCCTCATACCAAAAATAAATTAAATCGGATAAAACCTGTAGGGGGAACTGTATTTTGAAGATTTTTCTTCAAAAGCTCCCTAAAAATACAAAATTTGCCCGATCGACTAAAAAGCACAAGCCGTATTCACGACCCTTTAGGGGTGCCTCATACCAAAAAGCATCGGATCAAAAATGTAGGAGGAGACACATTTTAAAACTTTTTCTTCAAAAATTCCCCAAAAATTCAAAAATCAACCGATCGACTAAAAAGCACAAGCCGCATGTACGACCGCTTAGGGATGCCTCACACCAAAAATAAATGACATCGAATCAAAATTGTAGCAGCAGATGCATTTTGAATTTTTTCGAAATTTTTGCTTCAAAAATTCCCCCAAAATGCAAAAATTGTCCGATCGACCAAAAAAGCAAGAGTCGTAGGCATGACCCTTTAGGGGTGCCTCATACCAAAAATAAATGACATCGAGTCACAAATTAGAGGATGTATTTTAAAACTTTTTCTTCAAAATTCCCCAAAAATCAACCGATATACTAAACAAAGCACACGCCGTATGCACGACCGCTTAGGGAAGCCTCACACCAAAAATAAATCATATCGGATCAAAATTGTAGGGGGAGATGCATTTTGAAACAAAGTTTACTAAACAAACAACTAACTAACGAACTAACTCATGGACGCCATCCGCAAACCAACAGGGAAATCCCAGCTTATGTGTAACGTAAGCTGGGCTACAAATCTTTTTCAACCTAACAGCGTACATATGCTGGGATGAAAAGGCCAATGCACGTTCAATAATTCTCCATTTTCGTGTCACCACTTTTTTTTGTCTATTTAAATGCATTTAAATTCCATTTTTTCTGCTTGAAATCCAATGAATACATCTAAGAATAATGGTACGTCTCTCCTTTGGGGAAGCATCTCGTTTTGTCACGGTTAGGGTGTTACGGTTGGGGTGTCACGGTTAGAATGTTACGGTTTGGGTGTTACGGTTAGGGTGTCACGGTTAGGGTGTTACGGTTGGGGTGTTACGGGTGGGGTGTCACGGTTAGGGTGTTATGGTTGGGGTGTTACGGTTAGGGTGTTACGGTTAGGTTGTTACGTTTCGGGTGTTACGGTTAGGGTGTCACGGTAAGGGTGTTACCGTTACGGTGTTACTGTGGGGGTGTCACGGTAAGGGTGTTACGGTTAGGGTGTCACGGTTAGGGTGTTACGGTTGGGGTGTCACGGCTAGGGTGTTACGGTTAGGGTGTTACGGTTGGGGTGTTACGGTTGGGGTGTCACGGTTAGGGTGTTACGGTTAGGGTGTTACGGTTAGGGTGTTGCGGTTGGGGTGTCACGGTTAGGGTGTTACGGTTGGGGTGTCACGGTAAGGGTTTTACGGTTACGGTGTTACGGTTGGGGTGTCACGGTTACGGTGTTACGGTTGGGGTGTCGCGGTAAGGGTGTTACGGTTAAGATGTTACCGTTGGGGTGCCACGGTAAGGGTGTTACAATTGAGGTGTCATGGTTAGGGTGTTACGGTTAGTGTGTTACGGTTAGGGTGTTATGGTTGGGTATCACGGTTGGGGCGTCAGAGTATTGCCCTCTATCGATCTCCATATATTTTGTTAGGTTGTTACGTTTCGGGTGTTACGGTTAGGGTGTCACGGTAAGGGTGTTACGGTTACGGTGTTACGGTTGGGGTGTCACGGTAAGGGTGTTACGGTTAGGGTGTCACGGTTAGGGTGTTACGGTTGGGGTGTCACGGCTAGGGTGTTACGGTTATAATGTTACGGTTGGGGTGTCACGGTTAGGGTGTTACGGTTAGGGTGTTACGGTTGGGGTGTCACGGTTAGGGTGCTACGGTTGGGGTGTAACGGTAAGGGTTTTACGGTTACGGTGTTACGGTTGGGGTGTCACGGTTAGGGTGTCACGGTTGGGGTGTCACGGTTGGGGTGTCACGGTTGGGGTGTCACGGTAAGGGTGTTACGGTTAGGATGTTACCGTTGGGGTGCCACGGTAAGGGTGTTACGGTTGAGGTGTCACGGTTAGGGTGTTACGGTTAGTGTGTTACGGTTAGGGTGTTATGGTTGGGTATCACGGTTGGGGCGTCAGAGTATTGCCCTCTATCGATCTCCATATATTTTGTTTCGCGACCCGCCAAAAATATAGAAAATACGGTAGTTCTATTCTATTCTATTCTATTCTGGTTCTTATAACGCGCTTATGCCTAAGCGCAACAATCGAGCACGATTAACACTAAAAATATGCTTTACTAAAAAGATGAGTCTTTAGCATTCGCTTAAACAAATTAAAGTTTTTTGCAGTTTTTTGCTCCCTGGTAATGAATTCCATAATGTTGGACTCGCATGACTAAAACTTCGTAGTCCATACTTCAGATTACTCTTTGGTACAACTAAAAGGTCCTCTTCTGCAGAACGGAGTGTGCGTCGTGGTTGATATTTGACTATCATATCTGAATTGTATTCTGGGGCAAGTCCATGCAGGGCCTTATATGTCAATGATATGACTTTATACTTGATTCGCTGTTCGATCGGTAACCAATGTAAAGATGCTAGTACAGGTGTTATAGGGGCGTGTTTTGGAGCGAGTTTAACTAAACGAGCAGCTGCATTCATGACGGATTGTAATTTGGCTAACGTGATCTTTGGTAGACCAACCAGAATACAGTTCGCATAGTCCAAACGGGAGATCACTAACGCGTGAACAAGGCTTTTGGCTGCATTTTCGGTAAGGAATTGCCTAATACTCCAAATCCAGCGAATGTAGTAGTAACACTTTCTGCATATGTTGTTTATGTGCTTCTGCATGTCCAGGTTTGTATCCATGATTACCCCTAAATTGCGTGCCTCATGTGTCCTCTCTACTATGGCGTCCTTAAGGTGAAGCTGATGAACTGCGACATTATCCATATTGTTTGGGCTTGCGATAACAAGGAACTCAGTTTTATCTTGGTTCAGCTTTAATTTATTACGGAACATCCAATCACTGATGGAATTGATGCTGTTCGTGAGACTATCACAGGCTGTGCGTTGGTCAATGACTGACTTGGGGTTAGCTGACTTTTTAATCTGTGTGTCATCTGCATAGCAGTGGAACCAGAGGTGAAGAGCAAACATAAGATGCCCAAGTGGTCTAGTGTAATCACTATACAATCTTGGACCAATTTTCGAACCCTGTGGTGCAGAACAATTTAGTTCCTTAATGTCAGATAACACATCATCAATCATAACTTGAACTTCACGGCCGACAAGATAAGAGCGAAACCACTCAAGAACCTGTCCTTTGATTCCAAAGGTTTAAATTTTTACTAAAATTATTTTTTGAAATCCACTTCTTCCAGATTTTGTATAGGTGTATTTTGTAATAGATACAGTGGTGCATACAGCTTTTGGTCAAGAACATCATATTTGTGGTTGAATTAAAATAAATCCTTATTTTTCTAGTTTTGACCTGATTTCTTTGAAATTTGGCATGAATACAAATGCTTCTTTTTTTTGGGGGGGGGCGATCGACAAAAAATTTGGCATTTTTTATTTTAAATTTTAAGAAATGTCTCTTTTTGAAAGAGATTTGATAAGATTTTTAATTTTTCAAATTTGCTGTGAATATGCAAAGGTGGTCTTTGCAGGAATATTGCATGAAGATATGTGATAATATTCTTGACATTGATCTATACATGGCGATGCATTGATCTATATATGGCCCTGCAATGACCTATATATGGCCCTGTATTGACCTATATATAGCCCTGCATTGACCTATATGTGGCCCTGCACTGTGCTATATATGGCCCTGCATTGGCCTATATATGGCCCTGCACTGACCTATATATGGCCCTGCACTGACCTATATATGGCCCTGTATTGACCTATACATGGCCCTGTGTTGACCTATATATGGTCCTGCATTGACCTATACATGGCCCTGCATTGACCTATATATGGCCCTGCATTGAGCTACATATGGCCCTGCATTGACCTATATATGGCCCTGTATTGACCGATACATAGCAATGTATTGACCTATATATGGTCCTGCATTGACCTATATATTGCCCTGCATTGACCTATATATGGCCCTGCATTGACCTAAATATGGCCCTGCATTGACCTATATATGGCCCTGTATTGACCTATATATGGCCCTGTGTTGACCTATATATTGCCCTGCATTAACTTATATATGGCCCTGCATTGAAGTATATATGGCCCTGCATTGACCTATAATGGCCCTGCATTGACCTATGTAAGGCCCTGCACTCACCTATATATGGCCCTGCATTCACCTATATATGGAACTGCATTCAACTATATATAGCCATGCATTGACCTGTATATTGCCCTGCATTGGCCTAAATATGGCCCTGCATGAACCTATATATGGCCTTGCATAGAAGTATATATGGCCCTGCTTTGACCTATATATGGCCCTGTATTGATTTATATATGGCCCTGCATTCACCTATGTATGGCCCTGCATTTACCTATATATGGAACTACATTCAACTATACATGGCAATGCATTGACCTGTATATGACCCTGTATTGACCTATATGTGGAACTGTGTTGACCGTTATATGGCCATGTATTAATCTATATATATGGCACCGTATTAACCTATATATGGCCCTGTATTGAACTAAATATAGTCTTGTATTGACCATTACCCTTTTTGATGAGCCACCACTAGTTGTCATGTTTTTCTTTAAAAGTGATACTTACAGTTTTGTTCAGATCACTCCAAAATTTGCTAAAAACCAGAGAAAAAAACCTTTTTTTCTGGTTTTTTTCTGATTTTTCAGTCTTATTTTTGACTGACTTCCTTTGGGAACCATGATAAATTTTTATCCTCATTTTCAGATCACGTCTTCTGAGTCACATTTAGGACATAATTCAGATGAAACGTTTGCTTGAAAGTTTTTTTTTATTTGTTTATTGATCTAATCAATTCTGTTGTTTTCTCCTGTGGCCTAGTAAAACCATGTCCAGACCAGCAACAGACTAACAAAAAAGTGTTAGAATAGTGAAAATTCTTACTATTGCTATTGCTCTTACTATTACTCTTACTAAATACTTCTTGTTAATAGTGTTAACAAGAAAATTTGAATTTAGCTCACAACCAGGCAAGTTCTGTTATATGCATCATGTTTAATCTGTAAAGAAATACCAGACTAAATGTCTTTTCAAAGCCCCAACCCCCCCTTCCCCTTTAACGACGGTGTGCTTCCCTCTCCCCTCTCATACAACGTCACATGTTGATGGTACAGGGCTTGCACGCACTGCGCAGTCGCCCCCTTCTCCCCCTCTCTCCAAACCCTCCCCCCCCCCCGCTTTCATACTACGACACGTCCCGTGGGGGATTATCAGGCAGGAGCAGGGGGTACGGCACCCCGAACTGGTGACACATCCGGCGGAGGGCTTGCTCGTACTCCTCGTTCAGTTAACCCCCCCCTGCCCCGCCCCTCCCCCCTTCTCCATCCTCCGCCCCTCACTTCGACACTACGTCACGCTAGGTGCGGGGTTCGTGGGCAGGGGCAGTGGGTACGGCACCCCGAACTGGCGACACATCCGGCGGAGGGCCTTCTCGTACTCCTCGTTCAGGCGCGCACTCTTGCGTACTTCAAGTCCTCAATCTCGTCGAAAAAACCCTGGCAAATTATTATTATTATTATTATTATTAATAATATTATTACTAATAATAAAGTTATTGTTATTATTATTATTATTATTATTATTATTATTATTATTATTATTATTATTATTATTATTATTATTATTATTATTATTATTATTATTATTATTATTATCATTATTATTATTTGTGGCCTTTGGGTGAGCGGGGTGAGGGGAGGGGTGGAGGTGGAGGATGGAAACTGGGACTTCGTCAGTCGGCGGATCCGGCACTTGAAGCCCGCTAAAAAAAATCCCTTCTTGAAGCTGCAGCACCATCATTGAATTACATTGCTTTGATCTTTAATGACAACAATACATTTTTTCACTCACACGATCCAAGCCCTTGATTTCGTCCTTGAGTTTTCTCTTCTCCTTGGCCAGCTTGTCCTTCTCTCGGCGAACCTGCTTCAGCTCTTGGCTCAGCGCCAGCGCACCTGCAAGTGACGTCACCACGCATGTCACGTGACGGCACGCATGCTCGTCGTACAGTGCACGCCCGTGTTCACGTGACTGATTTTGATTGGATTTTATCCCCCCTCCCTTTTTATTTTTGTTATTTCAAAAAGGATAATTTAGCTACCACAATTTAAATTTAACGACGTTTCCCTCGCTTTTTCCTGTTCATTTGCATATCAAGAAATAGGTCTCTGCTTCTTTCTGTAGTGCCATATATATATATATATATATATATATATATATATATATATATATATATATATATATATATATATATATATATATATATATATATATATATATATTACTTTTTAATATTACGTTTTTATTACAATTCAAAGTAATTTTACGAAAAATCATCTTCAGTCATAAATTTAAAGAAAGGCTTTTCGAGGCCCTCAAGAAAAGGAAAGGTTTCTCAACAA
The DNA here is from genome assembly GCA_949752745.1 of Protula sp. h YS-2021. Taxonomy (NCBI): domain Eukaryota; kingdom Metazoa; phylum Annelida; class Polychaeta; order Sabellida; family Serpulidae; genus Protula; species Protula sp. h YS-2021. Next base: position 5,561,865 of record OX457027.1, read on the forward strand.
CTTTTTATAGTTTCAGGTGTTCGAGATACCATAATCAGTACACTGTTGGTATCCCGTCAGCCCATTGTACCAGTGCCCCTTCAGTACAGCTCGCACTTACTCGAATCCTCGCTGGTGTCCCGCCCGCCGGGCTGTGCCCGCGCCTGCCCGTGGCCACGGCGCGCCTGCTGTCGCGCACGCGCGCCCCAACCCTCTCCTCGTGCAGCTCCAACTCCGCCTGCTTCAGCTTTAGCTCAAGGTCGTTGATGCGCAGCTGTGGCAAACATAGTACAACACGGTCAAGTTCACACGGTAAGTACACGTCAAATTATTCGGTCAAAGTACACATCAACAGTGCACCTCAAATGGACAAGGTATGGACATATCAACGTACACGGTTAAAGCTACAAGGTAAGTATACGTCAAAGTTCGCGGTCAAAGGTACAAAGTAAGTGCACAAAGCACACGTCAAATATACACAGTAAGTACATTGCGTTCAAAGGTAAGTCCACATAGACGGGTTGTAAAAACTCCTATCTGGAAAACTCCTGAAAAATTACCCCCCTAATGTGTCAAAAAAAAAAAGGGGGAAAGGTTGGGGGGTAGGGACTGATCAAAGAAAGTGAAGATTGCATTTGTATAGCAAACCATATCATTCGCAACAGTGTAAAGTAATCTGGACCTCAGCCAAAAATTAAAGTTGAAATAAAACCTCACTGACTCCACCCCCCCCCCTCCGTCACCGCAGGTATGCCGACTCACGTCCAGCCTGCGATCGTCTCTATGTGTTCACTGTTCGTCTTCACTGACCTCACATCCCCTCCTTGCCACCCCCTCCCCCTCCCCCCTGTTCACTGCAGGCACGCCGACTCACGTTGAGCCTGGTGATCGTCTCTCTGTGCTCCATGTTCGTCTTCAGTTCTTTTTCATACCGCCTCATCAAGTTGTTGTGCATAATCAGCATCCTGTCAACAGTCAAAAAAAAAAATGAAAAAAAGTCAATAAGCTGCTTATGCCATGAACCTGTGACCAGGGTTCGTGTTGGCGAGGATTTTTGTCCACTTTTTGGGCATTTTTTACGAAATGCTTCACTTTTTCGGAACCCACCGAGTTTTCTGGACCCAACTGAGTCACACTTGGTTTTTTTTTTACTCACTTTCCCGCTGTAATAACCCGAACTACACTAGGCGATGTCGACAGTCTCTTTCTCTGTCGTATGACTAAGTCTTCTGACATTGGGAGTCACAGATAATTAAATCGTAAAAAAAATCCAATCACTTTTCCTATTGATGGCTTTGATTACTTCTCATATTTCTTTGAAAAGACTATTCATTTCGTTTTCTTTAAATTTTACCCATCTTGGATCTGCTTCTTCTATTTTGATATTTATATCTCTTCGTCAATAAACAAACTACAGGTGAAAGCAAATGACCAGTTTATACGAACAATCTTACGAATTAGACCCTGATTTGGAAAGCAAAAGCGATCTTTGTTTTGGAATTTGGTATTTGGAATAGAATTTGCAGACAAAAGCCAAAAAAATGTGACACAACACCAAGGATGCATGGCTTTGTTTTGTTCAGAGAAGAGATATTGACTCAGGGAGGGTGGGGGGGGGCGTCAACACTGTTTGAACACGGCGACTGTGTGTTTATTTGCATTCTGCACAAAATAAGGGCACCAATTAAGATACACGTCAAAAGTACACGTGTACTTGTCGTGTATCTTATTGCAGGGTCAATGTCAATGCATCAAAGTAACTACAGGCAAAAAACAAGTAGTCCATTGTTCTGAATCGCGAGTTCTGATAAGTACAGAAGTCAAAAGCATTATTATTATAAAAAAGACTGACAAAAAGTGTCCCTTATTCAGGGGTATCCGTAAAAGCGGGGTGTCCCTAATTCAGGGGTATCCGTAATAGCGGGGTGTCCCTAATTCAGGGGTGTCCATAATAGCGGGATGCATCTATTTCAGGGGTGTCCGTAATAGCGGGGTGTCCCTAATTCAGGGGTGTCCGTAATAGCGAGATGCCAACAACGGACGATTACTGTACTTGGCTACAACTTTGTGTCACCACTGCTGATAAATGATATAAGCCCATAGTTAGACACGCACTTGTTGACTTTTTCGTTGTCGTCCGACTGTGGTGGCTTAACAACGGTCTTCTCGCCTCGGTTGCGCTGCAGTGACAGCACGGATGGCTGGTAGCTTCTTAGCCCGGAGATCTCTGTCTGCACCTGTGTGCTTAAAAAAACATCCCCTACTCGCACGTGGAAAGCAATGGGTGTTTTAAACAATTCTTACTCTACCCGCATGTGTGAAACTAGTGTGTGCTCGAACAACATTCTTCCTCTACTCGCACGTGGAAAATAGTATGTGCTTCAAACAACATTCTTCCTCTACTCGCATGTGGGAAATAGTGTGTGCTTCGAACAACATTCTTCCTCTACTCGCACGTGGAAAATAGTATGTTCTTCAAGCAACATTCTTCCTCTACTCGCATGTGGGAAAATAGTGTGTGCTTCGAACAACATTCTTCCTCTACTCGCACGTGGAAAATAGTATGTGCTTCAAACAACATTCTTCCTCTATTCGCATGTGGTAAATAGTGTGTGCTTCAAACAACATTCTTCTTCGAATTAAAATTTAGCAATTATACATCCGTCGGTTTACCAAGAGACACAAAAGCAACATTCAAACCAAGAAAGCTACAGAATACTCCTCAATGAGATACTCAAATCTATTTTATTTAAAATTGATTTATTTATATATTATTATTTATCACGTGACACACTTAGACCCCGCGTACAAGGTCAACTGTGCGTCACGAGGCGATGACATGACGACACGTATGACGACACAAAGGAGACAAGACTCACTCCCTGGTCGTGACGTACCGCCGCATCCACGTGTCCACCTTCTGCCGCTCCTCAAAGCCAGACACCTTGCTCTTAAGCTCATCGTTTTCTTTCTTTACTTTACTTATCAGTCTCTTCAGCTTCTCATTCTCATCAACCAACTGCACGAAAAAAAATAATAAAATAAGAAAACTTTTCTTAGAAAAGTATCCAAGACGGAAGGAGTCATGAGCTTTTTTGTTTTTCTTTCTTTTTGTTTTTTCTTTTGTTTTTTTTAATCATGAAATCACCACTCGCATCAATCAACTGAGTAACAAAGTTGCAAGACATAAGGAAAGTATAACAGTGATGATATCATGCGATGCAAATTACAGGGTGAAATGCTTCAGTCACCTGAGTAAATAGGACAAAAAATATTTTCGGGATGCGGCGATGTTCTATAGCCCTATAGTCACTAGTAAATGGTGTAAAGACAATTCATATCACTGTTTTTTGGAAGCAGAAATTAAAACACACACACACACAAACGTTTATTTTTCTCGAACACTTTGATTTTTTAATTATTTAATTTTTGTATGGTGCAGCAAAATAAATCTGTGGTATTAATCAAGCGTTTATAATTCAAACCACAGTCTTCACTTTTTTGCAAATCTCGCAGCAATTTTGGTGTTTTATCCAATTGACTCCCCTACATTTTTACTTCTGTTATTAGTGACTTGTTTTTTTCTCCCCTCAGCACTGATGAGATCGTTTAATGGTGATGAATTGTGAGACTGACTTTCGGAGGTGATAGATGAAGGGTGTTTAGAAAGACAGTGAGACATTCTGCTCAAAAAAAAAAAAAGAAAAAAAGAAAAGAGTAACCAGCTGATCTTATGACTGTGATCAGACTGCTGCAGTAAATCTGCAAACTTTCGTAAAAACTGCGGGCTGAACGGTAAAACTCTCGCCACTGGTATGGTTCTTCCATTTTGGAATAGGGGTATACTACCTGTAATTCGTCATCGTATGAAACAAGGGAAAAACGAAGTTGTACTTCTTACGTGTTATTTCTTTCCCTCCCAACTTGACCGGAAATTTGCATTTTGTACGCATACCATATCAAGGGACAATATTTGTTTGCTTACGTTCAACTTGCAGAGAAAATCATATTCTTATGTAAATATATGCTTGACCTTCGTCAAATTCAAAAACGGAGAGAATGCAATTAGCGATAACTGCAGCTCCTAGAAGCGGTCCGCTACTGAGGTTCGGCGTGCCGCTTCAAATTCTCGCTATATAACGATATGTAAGTCAAAATGCGCTCGCTGTGGTGACATTACAACATATCAAGATACACACCCAGATTCATGAAGTGCTATGCAGTGCCCTCAAAGAAAATGAATTATTGAAAATTGTACATATCTTGATATTTTCATACAAGAATAAATTTAAGAAATAACCACAAATATTCCCACAGGCAGATATCTTTTGTTTTCTCCTCATGTGCATGCATATATACATGCGACACTTTTGCAATAGTAAAGCGTTTTTATAAAACAGATGACCTCTGAGGAGATCTATCTGATAAGTATAAACACAAAGCGGTCGGATATTTTTAAATGTAGTTCCCCTTAATGAGTATATTTTCGCGCTGTGCCCTTTTTATAGAGAGTTTGGCTACTTTATCGATACGAGATAAAGGTGGGGTGGGGGGTGGGGGGCAGGGTTCGCGTCGGTGCGGTTGTTGTCCACTTTTGGGGCATTTTCCACAAAATGACTCACTTTTTCGGAACCCACCGAGTCTTTTTGCACCCAATTGAGTCACTTTCCTTTTTTTACTCGCTTTACTGAGAACCCAGCGCGATCCCCGAGGGGGGGGGGAGGAGGGTTGGTTGGGAAGCAATACAATGTAACGCGTTGTAGCTCTGATAAAGAAATATGCTAAGTATAAATGATGAAGAGCTGACATGGAGCTACGATAATTTGAGTTTTTATTTTGTGGTTTTTTTTCACTATCCGATGTTGCATAAGTTGGGTTTTTGCTGTAACTGGGAAAATTTATACATTTCTTTATAAATCTCTCTGAATAAAGCCATTATTATCAGGAACTTGGCTGTTGTTGTTGGATAAGGTAAAAATGTGTTCGGAAATTTGCAAAGAAAGAGTGATAAAAACGAATTCCTGTCCCAAACAATTCAGTTACGAGGGGACACCAGGGCTGGAAAAAAATCCAATTAAAAAAAAATCATGATTTTTTTTATTTAAATCTGATTTTTGTTATGTTTTCGATTTAAATCAAACTGAAAAAAAACGACAAAATATCCAAAAGCACCACCTTTTAACAGTTGACAATTGAAGACTCGTAACACTCTCTTGTACTGCCAAAAACATTCACATTTCTGTGACAACTGTCCTCAATTTTCAAATGTTGAGATAATTGTCTTCAAGTTCAATTCTTCATTTATTGAGCGATCGGTAGCAAAACGCCAGTTTCCAGCCTTTTCCGCTCCAAGGTTTGATCAATTAACAATCGAAAGAGCAGTGATATGGGTGGGGGATTTAAATAACCTCGCTCGACGCGTAACACCAATACTTTGTTTACGAGCACACGCGGTTGAGAGAAAGGCCGAAGTACGTTGGAGATATCGATGCCACCGGGAGTTTCTGAAGATTAGTTGTGCGATTACATATCCACTACAGAGTACTTGCTCAAACAGTCATAAAAAATACTATGAGACTCAAGGCTTTCTTTTCAAACACCACGGGCAGTTACCTGCTTAAAGCGTGCTGCCCCTAACTCAACCCCCTCTCCCCACCTCGGAGGCTCATGTGAACTAATAAGCGTACCATATGAAATGTCTTGTTTAAACAAAGATAGAAAAATATGGCAGAAATATCGAAAAAACAGCTCATACTCGGAACATAAAAGCAATTGAAACTTGAAACCATTTGTTAAACTTTTAATAACTTTTTAAAATACCATACGGGTTGTTGAAAACCCGATTGCTCTTTGGTGCAAGAGAAATTTGACATCTAGGCGAAATCTCTCTATCATTTCTTTCATTTTTACCCGGTTATTTTTTCGAAACGCAGGAATAATTGCACATTTTTATTGGGAACGCCCAATGTGTGATTTGGCTTATAAGAATCAACAGACATGCGTTTAATCTGCTTCCCACCTGGGCGATAAAATAAGATTCTATGTTATATGCTCTTAGCTTACACACCTGCACACAATTGTGAACATGTGTGATAGACATTGTGTATTTAAATTAAAACAGAAAAGGGACTGCCTTTTCTAGTTATTTAAATGATTCGTAAAGTAATCTTTTCGCATTCAAAATTATTTGTTTACATTGGATATGATTCGAGTCGCAACCCTTCCGAGTTTCGTTCATTCAAAAGAACCCCGCATATCGTTACTTTTATTTATAGTCTAAATCATTGATGTAAGCAACATTGGTTTGCATAGACGATTTTACTGCCTTTTACATTTAAAATGAAAAAAGCAGGGCAGTCAGACAACAAGTGAACAGTTTGTAATTTTGAAAGAATTAGTTCTTCCGAGGATGTACTGAATGCAACACCAAGCGTAACAGTCTTGCGAATCATGCAAGTACTTCGCTATGAGCCATGTATACTGCGTCATTTGTTTTCCCCAGAGGCTGCCAAAAAGTACTTCCTGTGTAAAAGTGTTGTAAAATTCTTTTCGTCATGTTGAAATTTTAGAATTTATTAAGAAGCTGTGCGCAAAATTTCTAAAAGCCTAGGATATTCGCAAACCATACATTTGTCAGTTAAAAATCTGTTAAAGACTCTCAAAACTTACCACACGATGGCTAGCTAGAATTTTTAGCAATATATTAGAAAAGATCTTACTTTCCAGCACAGCGCACGCATAAATAACAAGTTCAAATCAAATTAATGAAATTGGCGTAGAAAAGAAGCAAGCCACTATACAGAGTATCTGCATACTGAAACAATTTATAGTCTAAGATTTCATAAAACAGATAATTCAATAGGATGGCAATTTCAGGAAAATGGTCCGGAAAAGTTCAATATTTGGCCACATTGCAGAGTGTTTTGAAAAGAGAAAGCTGTGCTGAAATTTTGGATTGTAACATACAAAAAAACCTTGAAATCAGAGGCATATGAACTGGAAAGTTCGCAAAAATATGCTTTTTGCTGAAGATGGTAAATTTGTCCGAGGTGAACGTTCGTCGCCAAGGTTTACCGATTAATATTGCTCAATAGACATAAATGAATGCAACTTTCGTTCTCACAACTGTATCAATGGATATTGCGTGAACAACCACGGAAGCTTTCGTTGTGGTTGTATGCCTGGTTATTTTGGTTCAATATGTCAAACATATATTCCATGTACATCAAGTCCGTGTCAAAACAGAAGGTCTTGAACTGGATCTGGAGGTAACTTTGTGTGTGAATGTGTTACTTATTTCAATATCCCGCACTGTGCATTGAACATTAATGAATGTAAAACACAAAATGTGTCCAATAACAGTAAATGTCATAACGCGATGTACGGATTTCATCGTTCAAGCAATGTTGGATCTGAAAATGTGTTGTGCACAGACGACATAAATGAATGTGAGCGATATCCCAGCATTTATGAGAACGGCTCGACTTACATAAGTACGCAGTTACGAGTGCTATATCTAGTTGGGCATACCGGTAGATGCTGTACGTTAGCTGACAATACAAACAATTCTACTGGATAAATCAACAATTGTAATTTTACCTATGGCACCACCAATACTGGTTATATTGCCATTAATAATTCAAGACATAATACCGACAATACTTCTGACAAAGGATAAGGGAGAATTTTCAAGAGACTATCGAAATAATGTTGGTAAGAATTCATCCATTGAATAAAGTGGCAAGAGCAATGTCGAAATGAAGCCACAATGAAGGAAAGAACAACGCTTTTGGAAAAAGAGAAAGCAGTGGAAATGAAATTCTCGCTGGAAATGATAAAACCGATGATGATCAATCTTCAGAAACAATAAAATAATACCTGTTGTGGAAAATAATGTGAAAGATGTAGAACTTTCCTTCCCTGACAACAAGGTTGAAGTTGGACTTTTATATGCTTGATTGATGATACTTTTACAAGGTGTGCCTGCAATGTCCTTTAAGTTAAAATTTTTGTAAGGAATTAATTTTCGCTATTTTTGCGAGGCATGGCAAATTTTTGAAAATTAATTTATGTCAAATAGTAGAGAAAAGTATACAATAAGTACTTAGAAAATTTTATTACCCTTTTTCTTTAGTCCTTTTCTTTTGGAAATTAAGGAAATTTTAGGATTTGCCGCTGCACAATTTCCAGCTTGTTTAGTGGTGGAACATTTATCGGGATCTGGTAACCGCGCTGTAGCTGGCAGGGGCTTCTTTATTAGCCAATTTTGAATGTTCATTTTGTTTTTAATTTCTTTTCTTTTTGCTGTTATTTAAATGCTTTTTGTGTGGCATTTGAAAATAATTAACGAATTCATTAGGGACACATCATAAAAATAGAACCATTAATCCTTGGCTTGCTTTTGTAAAGAGCAGCCAATATGTTCCTCAAAGAATGGCTGACCAGATAAGTAGGAAGTAAACACACGATAAGTAGTGGGTACGTAAACACACGATAAGGCTGAAGTACACCGGTGATACTGTTGTTTGGTGGTTGTGGGTAGTTAGTGAAAGGAGTGGTACAGGCTGGCAGACTGATTGCTGCTGACGCCGTGTGAGGCTTGGCTTATAGACAGCCTTGTGTTATAAGCAATTATTGTGCTGAGCTCTCATTTCCGAAAATAAAAACTCCCCAAAATACCCCAGACGGCCAATTCGAGAAAATTGCGACTTGTGCAGCATTTTTTCTGATCATCAAAAGCGGACTCATTTGGAGTACTTCGAGCTCAACGGTACCACAGGGATGTGAAAAAGATTTATACTTTCCCCAAGGGGGAATCGGAATCGTTGATTGCGTAGATATAAACACAGAATTGGAAACGAATGAAAATGGTAAAGATGTTTTAGAAAAAATGTCCAGCTGTAGCAAGCAGGAAATCTTATCATTATAAAGAGCTTAATGTTTGTGGGGAACATAAACTCTGACATATGCAATGAGCTTAATGCTGAGAAAGGCTTGAATTTTAATTCATACGAAGAACTTAGTGCTTCGCCATCCTTAGCACGTAATTTTGCAGATTACAATTCAAGAAAGTAAAATAATTTATATTTATACTAACTAAGCTAAGCTAATCTAAAAGATTTTCATTAATCTTTGACCAAATGTTAATCAGATTAATAGGCAAATTAATAATACTCGATCGCCGTAGAATGATAGAATGAGTAAATGGCAATAAGCAACTATTGTGAATGACAATTACACAACACGTGAATGAATATAAATTTAGAATTAAACAATTCCTTGGCCACATATTGCACATAGTAATATATCGCGTACTAATAAGTAAAGATGAAGCCTAATGTTTTAAAACTTACATATTTAGAAGATAATACATCTTGATGTTCCTGCAATTTTTGTAAATTCAACTTGAACAGGTTCTATGGAAGTATGCTTGGCATTAAAATCAGGTTTCGTATTGAATCACATTTTTGTAAAATATTTCATTTATATACCGCTATTTTATTCTGAAAAATAAGGTTAGCTTTTGGTAACTAAAACGCCATGGAACATTCAGCTTTACACACACTCTTCGAAATCTATAAGGCTGTAGGAGTATAATGCAATTTACAAATGGTTAGACTAAACTTTGTCCGAGGTATCCAACCATAATAGGCACCCAAACAATTTTGATTTATGAGAAGAAGAATTATCCTCAAACCTGTTTTTCGAGTTAATATGATCAATTCCTTCTCAAAGTCGTGATTTCAAACGCGACGCGTTTGTTTAGCACTCACACTACTTAGCTTAAGTGAACACAGTCATCGATTTCCACCATATGTTCCCTTGAGTTATGTTCAGTTGTGTCTGTGATCCCCGTTCTAACTGAAAATAGAAAACTACACTCCAGTTATCGATAGTTATCGATTTACTGGATTATAAAACTATGTTTTATGTTAAGCTATTGGTGCCATCGGGAGCAGGTGATCCTGCCTGTTATTAGCAACTTGATTCTTGCATTTCTGCATGCAATCCATCAACTTTTATACTGATTTTTCCTGAATTAATACTCTGATTTGGCCTGGTACTCCGGTTTGATCGTTAAACGGTGCCATATTTTATGTTGTGCAAACATTACATTTATTTTGCACTTACCATCTACCACTTACCATCGTCCACCTCTTAGGATAGGTATATTTTATACGGTACTCTGTGCTTTTTTTCGATACTTTATCTGCGCTGTTATGAGCTATCTTTTGTCACCGTGGTGACAATATGTGGTCTCATCACACAGATGACGCGGTGATGATGCGTCGTACTGTCGCACACTATTCTTCTGTAGACAGTCTACTCACACTGTTATGTGACTCCTTCCGTGCCGTAGTGACATTATCTGCTCTCATCACACATGAACCTGTCATCATCGCCGCACTCCATATTCTCCTGTGGATACTTTTTGTGCACCGTTATGAGACCCCTTCCGTCGCCGTAGTGATGTTATCAACTTTGAGAGTATAGTATGATGATGCGATCATCATACTGGTTTGCTGTATAATACTGACCTTGTTTTATTGTACTGATTTCTTAGATCGTACTGAGCTGCTGGATCATATTGATTTCCTACTATCATACTGATTTGGTTATTATGCTGATTTTCTGAATTGTTCTGATTTGCTGAATCATACTGATATGCTTATCATTCTGATTTGCTTATCCTACTGATTTGCTGGACCATACTGATTAGCTGGATCGTACTAATTTGCCAAACCATACTGATTTGCTAGATCATACTGATTTGGATGATAATGTATTTGCCTCCTTGACGCATCATTTATTATTCATTTCGTTTACTTTGCACCAAACACCAAAGTTATGAAAGCACGTGCAGTGCGAAGGGATTAGGACCGAAAATTTACTAATTTATTATAAAATATGTTAATTCAAACAAAACGGTTCGGATTAATAGTATTTCGAATAAACCGATATTTTGTCTATGGGGTGGAATTCGATGCAGAGTTGTAATTTTAAACACAAATAAAATGCATTTAATTTAATTAACCATTTAATGAGACTAAGAACAGTTTGTCGAATATAACAATACTAAACAAGTTGAATAACACAAAATGAAGCAAAATCATAGGAGTGACATTCTAAATTGTTGAAAAAATCTTTGATTCTTTTCTGGCGTGTGTTTTAGCTCGGTCTTTTTCTAAGAAATTAATCACACTGTTGAAGTTCTCAAACATTTTCGTTGCATTTGGGCATGTTCCAACTTATAAGCATACTTGGCATTCTTGCACTAACATTTTAATGTTTGGGAATGAGCCACCTACTCACTGAAACAATAGGCGTTGCCCATCATCAAACATTTTACGCAAAACACATTCAGACATAAGGTGCATGTCATTATCTGTTTACTGAGTAGTGAGCATCATTCCTGCATGCAGTGTTTGTGCAACTACCCCGGAGTAATCCCCTGTTGATTACAGAGCGTTAATAAAGCCCAGTTACAAAACAAAAGGCCTGAGTAGCAAATGAGACATGTACTCCCCACTGTGTCGCATATAGCATACGCGTAAACTGCGACACTTGATGATGCCATGCATTAAAAATTTTAGAAGGATTTTCACCCTGATTTAACCGAGATAATGATCAAAAAACTTTTTTGACAGATTTTATTTTGTTTGGATAAAAGATATATTTGTTAATCCGAATTTATTGGTATAAGTGTGTGATAAAATTTGTCGGGACCCGGCTATTTTGTTCCGATAAAGCGATATTTCGGATAAACAGTGTTTGAATTAACGAGCATCTACTGAATGTCTTATTTTCTCTTTCCCAAGGAAATGCTACAAGTATCATACCTGACATAATTGCTTGTTTGTCTAATAATCATTAACATCTTAGATATATTTGCGTTATATATAAACATTGGTCATCTAAAGTACGATTTTTGATACTGCTGTTAAGAACGGCGTAGGATAACAGAATTAAATGTTACCTTTAAACATAAATGTAAACAAAAACTATATATCTTAACAACTTGCATAAACATTCGTACAATTTTTAATCATTTATACACAAATACAATCGTCTTAAATGCACCAGTTGACTGAATCTTCGTGAATATTTAAAAATATAGAAATGGGATCTTTGAATAGTCACACAATAGCGAAGATACTGTTCTTAAGTATGAAAAGTACTGAATATACAGGCCTCATAAGTATCGATACTTAAAAAAAGCAAAACGTTAAGCTAGCAAATTTAACATCAACAATAAGACCGCTAGTGTTTTAATCGTATAATGGAAATAGTTTTGTTAATGTTTATGAAAATTTCAGATCAATTTTTAGTTTCTCCACACTGAAAAAATAAGCAACAGCTCAGCCGCAGACAACTGTGTAAAAAGTCATGCCTTAATAAAATGTGGTGAATATGCGTGACAATTTGAAAATTTTATTATTATTATTATTATTATTATTATTATTATTATTATTATTATTATTATTATTATTATTATTATTATTATTATTATTATTATTATTATTATTATTATTATTATTATTATTATTATTATCATTATTATTATTATTATTATTATTATTATTATTATTATTATTATTATTGATTTTGATCAATTTCCCTTCATTGATAAAATGTATGATATATATTAAAGAGTCCATGATTACTCATTAAGTTTAAATCAAGGCTTCTGTACCGGGGGCGGGGGGGAGGGGACTTGGTGTCATGTGTGTTTACCATGCGTGTGCAAAAAAACGCAGAGAAAGGGGTTAATTTTGAAGCAAGACGCGGTCCGCGCGGAGTGCTAAATTCGTTAAAAAGGGGAAATATTTATTCAGTACTCCACATTTCCCACAAAAAGGGGGAAGGTGCCCATTACGAAACTTCACTCCGTGTTCGGTTAAAAAGAGGGTATTTTTCGAACTTAGCACTCCACATTTAGGGGTTATTTTAAAAGCCGTAGTCACGCATAATAACCAATTGATACCTCTCTCCCTCGCTCTAAGGTTGAGTTAGTCATTGACATGTTAACGAATCACGTTGATCAATTCAATGAGTTTTTTGGTAAACCGGTAACAAATTTACAGTCGATTTGCAGCACAAATTAACGAATTTCGACGAATTATTAACGTCACAAACAGTTAAGTGACGAACTAGCAACAAGTTTATGACACATTTTTGACTGCATTTTCACTGGAAGACATTGAATTTGGCATTCTCAAAATGGCAAGACAAATCAAACAGTTTATAGTTAATGCGAAAACTTCACACGAGCACCATGGCAATGTTCGTTAATCACCTTAGACGAGCGCATTATGTGACGGCGTAACAGAACGAGCGCGTTATTGCCGTGCTTCGCATTATTACTTTTTGCACACTTTAACCAACTGAATGCAAGAGACAACGCCAGCGATAATTGTGAAAAATAGCGCGATCACCCCTATACCCAGTCCCCAGTCCGCCATGATCCTGACTTTCGATTCGCCACTCTGTTCCTCAGAAGAATCCACCATGAAGTATTCGAAGCGTTGGAATTCTGCTCCGAACACGGCCTTTGTGATGACCATAGTAACAGCTGGATCAATACAAAGAAGCAAATAAATACCAAAACAACCATTTAGCAGCCGAAATATGGAACATTTAAATGCACATATTCATATTTACAATAAGTTTATTGGCATTCCAGCGACCTACTAAGCTCATCCCAGGAGGGGGTAGGGGGCGGGGAGGGGACACTTGGTGTCGCATGTGTTACATTTTGTGTTAAAAAAAACGTAAAAAAGGCTAACTTTGCACTCCGCGTTTATCGGTACCCGAGTGGCCCCCCTTGAGAGGCACCCAGCGGAGAACTTGGGACCTGGAGGTGGGACGATCGGCTCGGCTGTTGGCAGTGTGTCGGTCCGTCCGTCTATCACCGGCTGTTATTCCCACCCTGATAAGCCGCTTCCTGTGACACTGGGATCATCGATCTCTTGTTATAATAGGTAGACGTAGGTCACTTTTCGATTTGACAATGACCCACTTTTTTAAAGGTCGTATTGGCCGATCACGTGGTCCGATTAGTGGTTTCGTCGTCATCGATATTGGCTTGATAGAAATCATCTAAGAAGGGTCTTTCCGTCGCACTTAGCAACCAACCATTCTACATCAACACTTACTGTTTATGGGTTTACATTTGAAAAATAGCATTTTGATCCTTTTCGAAAACTGAATTGCATCGGATTCCCCAAATAAGTCCACCCCTGCCCATTCAAAACAGATCCACCCTAACACAAATTGGCTCGCCCACGGAATTCGGGGCATCCGCATCTCTGTTCTCAAGCTATACCTACCTCTTGAGCTTACTCCTACCGCTATAGCTTACCCAACACCATTAGAACTTACCATACACACCTCTCGAGCTAACCCCTACCATTAGAACTTACCCCTCCTCGCATAACTCTACAGCGACGCCACCTCCAAACCAGTGCGAACGTTGCATGTGTACCCCTCACCCGTCTATCCTGCCCTCTCCTCCCACCCCCTTCGCAAAACCCGGTCGAACGCTGCAGCTTACCCCTCCCCGTCCATCCTACCCCTCGCCTCCGCGCCCCCCGCGCCTCCCCCTATTATCTAGAACTCACCCGCGCCTATGCAGAAGACTAAGATCAAGACAGCCATGACAGTGGACGGAGCTTTGGTCACGAACAAGAAGACAAGTGTTGACGTCACAGCTCCGGCCAGACACAACAAACAGACGATAGCAAAGACCTGACTGGTCGTGTACCAGGCCGGCTCGTCCTCGCTATAAAACAGAACACGTCACTTAGTAGCTAAAAAAAGAACACGGTCATTTGGTGGATTGTAGTCAATCAATTAGTTAACAACTATATTTCGATAACAATTTCTTAAATTAGAAATTTATTATTGTAGATATTGAGATGTCAGTCTGTAGTATGATTTTTAATTTTATTATTTCATTTTATTATCATTTTAATTTAATTTAGTATTATTTTATTTTATAATAGATCAATTTTTATTCAGTTTGTATGTAACGCAACAATATGGGAACTTTTGGGGTTGCACGGATAATTTACAAGGACAATTGTGTTATATTAATGTGGATATTCACAAGAATATGCTTTCTAACAAACAATGTTTTATGGGCAAAAAAAGTACTTATATTTTTTTTGGATAGAGAGATTTCATTGGATATCTGAACTGTACATTTTGCTGCCTCCCCCACTTCTACCCCTCAACTCCGTTAGTGTTGCGAAAACATGTTGTAAGAATTGATTTTTTTTCAGTCCAGTCATATTGCTCCGATTTTCGTTCCTCTCTGGATTGTACCATAATGTCCTTCTCCTCCGCAATAAAAAATGCAGTCAGTAATAATTATGGCGCTATGACGTCAGAAAACCACAGGAGATATTGTCGCCCCCCACCAAAGTACTTCACTCCAACCCCCACCCCCGTTCCGTTCCCCCTATCCTGGGTCACTTATTTACATTATCATTTGCGCTTGTTTTCTGAAAAGGCTCATCATATCTTCCATTTCCGGTGATTGATAATATCATAAAGCTTATTGGGCCGGAATCTACATAACGTCTTTTTTCCGACGTTTATACAACGCTGTGGTGTGACAAAGACGTTGCACAGACGTAGTCACTTTGTGGCTCTCACAAAAAACTAGAATTGCGACATTGTAGAGAGGTTAAGACATTTGTCAACAGGCGTTCGCGTCTTAAAACTACGCGCCGAAATGTTTACAGGGTCTTACAATGTCCAACACTCATCTCAAAAACTGTCACCTCAAACTTGATTCTCAATCAGTTTTCTAAACAAAAGCTTTTTAATAAAAAATACTTTAAAATTTAAACTTGTCCTAATTAAGCAAACCAAAATGGATATTTTTCAAAACAAGAAGATACCTGGGTATTTGCGTTGCTCTAAACAAAATGTATATCTCCATGCAAGTATCTGGGTACTTACGTTCTTTTAAACAAATTATGTATCTCAAGGCATACGCAATGCTCCTACAATCCATACTGCGAAACAAAACCGGATACTTCCGGTGACGGATCTACGTATCGGATCCAGTATGGTGACGTCAGCGCCAGCAAGAAGGCCAGATTCGCAACAATCATGAAACACCACGTCACCTTGGCAACGACATTTTTCTTATCACAACTTTCCATTCCGATCCGAAAAGAAACTATAAATACACCGAATAAAGTTGATGTTTTCAAGTTGATGTTTTGAAGTTCATGTTTTGAAAAGTTGTCTAAATAAACTGCGGAAGTTATATTTCGAAAATTTACAGCAGCGCAGGAAAGGCACTTTGAGGTTTGCGTGCAGCAGAAATATGCCACCACAGGCTGCACATTGAAAAGTTATGAACAGACATAAATATTGGCGTTGTATACTGGGACCGTGTTAAAATATTTGAATTAAGGAAAAGAAGTGCTGTTTAAAAATTTTAAAGAAGACGTTAAACTCAGAAGTAACATAAACTGAACATTTGATGGTATTTCCTCCCTCCCTCGCTCCCTCCCTTTCCTTCCTTCTCCCTCTCCCTTTCTCTCTCTCTCTCTCTCTCTCTCTCTCTCTCTCTCTCTCTCTCTCTCACTCCCTCCCTCCCTCTCTCTTTCTCTCTCTCACCTTATCTCTCTCTCTCTCGCTCTCTTTCTCTATCTCTCTCTTTATCTCTCTCTCCCTCCCTCCATCCCTCCCTCTCTCTCCCTCTCTCTTTCTCTCTCTCACCCTATCTCTCTTTACCTTTCTCTCTCTCTCTCTCTCTCCCTCTCCTTATCTCTCTCTCTCCCTCTCCTTATCTCTCTCTCTCTCTCCCTCCGTCTCTCTCTCTCTCTTGTTATTCAAAACAGCCTTTAAACATTTAAAGGGCGGGGCGTGAGAAAAGAACGGCAACTGCGATTCGTGGCAGGGAAGGGTGATGGGAAATGGAGGGGGCGGGGTGTTTTCGGGAGATTGCGGATGGGGTATATTTGTGTGTGTGTGTGTGTGTTTTTTTTTTTGAGGGGGCGTAGTGACATAAAGCCCCATATCGCCAACCCCCCCCCACCCCCCACCCCCCATGCCTCATTCCTCATTTTTATGTCATTAAAGATGGCTGGTTACTACCAGACACATTTGTTTGTTCAGTTCTCAAAATAACAGTCTGTGCACAGTTTCTGCACTGAAAAGGAGTGCTTCTTTTGGCTAAAAACAGCGACCCGTACATTGTTATTCCCACTTGGAATTGAAAATACCAAATGGGGACAGATTACCTCGAATTCTTCACCTATTTTTTTCCTCCCTTTTAATTTTTTTTCTTTTTCCGGAGAATCGGTTTCCAGACATCCCCTCCAAGACCGCTGAAGCTAGACCAACCAAACTTGGCACATGTATGGAGGGTCATCTGAAATGGTGCACCTGATAACAATTTTTGACCTTGACCTTACTGGTCAAGGACAAATCGAGAAAAAATGGTAAGAGAGTTGGCCCTTATCTCGAAAACGGTAAGAGATAGAGCAATTCTGACCTCAGTTTCGACCTCCACCCCCTATACTTCCGGTGTCCTTGACCTCCAGGTCACTTTCGAGCCCCAAACCGGAAATTGGCCCTTATCTCGAAAACGGTAAGAGCTAGAGCAATTCTGACCTCAATTTCGACCTCCACCCCCTTTACAACTATAGGTAAGGGATAACTTCCGGTGTCCTTGACCTCCAGATCACTTTCGAGCCCCAAACCGGAAGTTGGCCCTTATCTCGAAAACGGTAAGAGAGCAATTCTGACCTCATTCTCGGCCTCCATCCCTATACGACGATACTTAAGGCATAACTTCCGGTGTCCTGGACTTCCAGGTCACTTTCCTGCCCCAAACTCGAAGTTGGCCTTTATCTCGAAAACCGTAAGAGATAGATCAATCGGTTTCCAGACATCTCCTCCAAGACCGCTGAAGCTAGACCAACCAAACTAGGCACAGCTATGGAGAGTCATCTGAAGTGGTGCACCTGATAAAAAGTTTTTACCTTGACCTTACCGGTATAGTTTTATAGTAGTATTTAGGAGGATGTTCTACATTCAGACATGTGAAAATTGTAGGCAGACATCAATATCGTCTACCTTCCGTTTTAGGTTATCATTCCAAGTGGGATCTAATTCGCTGTGCGAATTTCGGTCTAATTGATTATATTTTTTGATAGTTGAAATGACACGTAGTTATTCACTTTTAAAACTTAAGTACGGTTTCCGTTTAATTGGCGCTCACGTTACCAATTACTTCACTGCGCTGCCGGAAAGGGAGGGGAGCGGGGGGGGGCACTCAAGTACCAAATGGTTACCATTTGTATCGATGATTTTTTTAAACGACTCTTCAGTGCGGAATGCTAGATTTGGAATAATACCCAAATAATAACCAAACGTGGAGGGGAGTTCAGAAAGAACACCCTTTTTTGTGGGAAACGCGGAGAAATGATTGAAAAATAAGTACCAAAATTCTTTCCCTTAGTGTTTTTGGCTTGCACAGGCATAGGTGACACATGATGCCAAAAACTCTCCCCTCACCCCCCACCCCAGCCTCCTGGGTTCATTCTGAAGAGGGTGGAAATAGTTGAATCTGTCGGTATGTCACAATCCCCACCCAATCACCTCCCCCCTTCATACAGACCACATTGCAGTACCCTAACTTTACGCAGACAATCAGCAATCAAGCCCTTTGATTTCTTCCGCTGGCATTCCCCCCCAATAGTACTCTTTTCAAATTGAACCAATATTTTTAAATAAAGCAATTTTAGGAGGCTTAAGGGGGCCACGATATTTCCAAGGCTCAACAACCACCCTCGCCCCTCCCCCCCCCCCCGCCAACCCGAGCTCTTTAGCCTACCCTTCCCTTCCTCCAATTCCTCCCAGCACGCCACAATTTGTGAGGCCACCAGTAAACATCTGCATTCACTCATCTCAAACTTATACTTTCACAGAGATTAGATTACAGATTTCGAGATAACAAAAATAAACAAAATCAGCAATAATTTCCTAATAATGTTTGAGAACACTTCTGAAAAGAAACGTAACGTCGTTTTTGATAAAAAGGGCTTTTTACGAGAATTTTAATAAATTTCACTTATTTTACAATGAAAAGGAGTACGTGTTCATTATCTGTCTGAAACGAAGTGGAGCCTTTTTTTAGCACAGCACAACAGCTGTATTCACCCTCGTGTTTGAGAAAGTTTACAGAAATCAAATACAGTGCATCAATTTAAATGTGCAGGTACTTACGTAAGTTTGACATCCTGTCAGAGACGAACGGGTGGATATATTGCTGCGGAAAATACTTCTTACACATATACAAATGGTAGGGAACATTTTGCATAACCATAGCAGCTGTATTGGTCCCCTTCCCCCGCACCCCCGCACCCCCACCCTCATGTTTCAGATACGGATAACACAAATCCATGTAACGTCGACAGGCAGAACAGACGGACGACCAAATCCGAATACTATATAGTGCCCCGCTTCATGCTACGACGTATGTACAAGTCACTAAGGGAAAAGGATTAATCACATAAGCTCTTCCACTCTCTCCCCCACCCCCACACACACACACCAACAGCATGACTGGCTCCCCCAGATGACAACTTTTTTTCTCAATCTCTCTGTTTTTTTTTCAACCTCTCTTTTTCTCTCTCTCCACACACATCACATCACACACACACCTCCCCCTCCCCCAGATGGCAACTGTTTTCTCAACCTCTCTATTTTTATTTCTCAACCTCTCTATTTCTATACTGAATGTATTTTTCTGGGAAATTATGTCTACTTCTGAATCGAGTTTGCCAAGTTAAAACTTAATCTTGAAACGATTGAAAAAATGTTTCGACTGGCACTCAGAACTTAACAAAAAAAGTGAAATAGGAAGTAAAATGAGGATGTTTTCCTTCCAGATACAAGATATTTGTCATCATGTTGCCTATAACCGGATGGAGAACTCAACACCAACAACAACAAAATCCGCATAATTATTTAATCACATGATCATTTAGTCACATGATCATTTAATCACATGAACATTCATTCACATACTCATTTTGTCGTGTAATCATTTAGTCACATAATCATTTAGTCACATAAACATTTAGTCACACAAACATTTAATCAACCCTTTAGTCACATGCTCATTTAGTCACACAATCATTTAGCCACATGATCATTTAGTCCCATGATCATTTAGTCAGATAATCATTTTGTCATATAATCATTTAGTCACATAGACATTTAGTCAGATAATCATTCAGTCACATAATAACTAAGTCACATAATCATTAAGTCACACTTTGGAAGGATTGGAAGATGATTTCGTCTCTACCTGTTTTCGCTGTTTTATTTCTCCAACATGAATTCGAACAATTTATATTGGACTATTTTTTATATGGGGCTATTTTTTTTTCGATTTCCCAGTGAGCATTTCAAGGTTAATCAACCGTCAATATAAGGTTGTTTCGTCAAGCCGACTAAAGCATAACAGTAATTCTGGTTGTGACTGCTTGTGACTGTGACTGGTTGTGATTGGTTATGATTGGTTGTGACTGGTTGTGATTGATTGTGATTGGTTGTGACTGGTTGTGATTGATTGTGATTGGTTGTGAGTGGTTGTGACTGCTTGAGTCTGGTTGCGATTGGTTGCGTCTGGTTGTGATTGGTTGTGACTGGTTGTGATTGGTTGTGACTGGTTGTGACTGCTTGTTATTGGTTGTGACTGGTTGTAATTGGTTCCGACAATAGATGGACGTCTCACCAATGGCTTTGACACAATGTAGAACAGATGTTGTATAAGCGATGTTGTTTAGAGGTTGGTTTTGGTCGCAACCAAAGTCAGCTTTCCTCAACGTCTTTCATGCAATATTGAATGGAAATCAGAAAATCGATATTGGCTAGACGACGAAAAATCGAGGCTGTGTATACGTCGGACTCACCCAAAGAAAGAAAAAGAAAATCCCTCGTTTTATGGGTCACCGGAAATGGTAGTTATGACAGGTCACTTCGAAAATAGATTAAAACAAGAACGAAAAATATGAGAATTTCAAAAGCGCTCAAGATTTTTTCTATCTTAATAATATATCATGCGTGGCCGGATGACCCCTGGGGTGGGAGTACTGTGACGGACGGGCGAACACACTCTCGTCCTATCTGCCTTCTAGATTAATATACTTTGGTGTCAATGTCAACTTTTCAAAAAAAAGTTTCTTTAAAATAAACGGATTGACCTGAAAGTCAGCAAGGGACAGAACAAGTTTGAGCATTTGTGTAAATCCAACACGTCTAGGACTAACAGAAGGGGTAATGATGATTGGTTTATGTGTGAAATAGGGACGTAAATTTAGATTGTCACCTTGACCTTGTGTCAAGGTCACATAATAAAAATTCGGTTATCTAGGGGACCGAGAGGGAGAGAGAGAGAGAGAGAGAGAGAGAGAGAGAGAGAGAAAGAGAGAGAGAGAGAGAGAGAGAGAGAGAGAGAGAGAGAGAGAGAGAGAGAGAGAGAGAGAGAGAGAGAGAGAGTGTGTGTGTGTGTGTGTGGGAGATCTATAAGGTACAAAGTGTTTAACAATTAAAAACACATATCTCGTCATTTTTTATTTTCAAAAATATCTCCATGCATATACAAAATATGATTACAGTAACAGACAGAACAATAGAAAAATAAGATGCCTTGTTTTCCAAGAAGTCAGAGCTTTGTTTTGGCGTGAATATTTTAAAACAAAGCCTAACGAAAGACAACCAATTAAATGTAAGGGTTAGTGTTTTACACAACGCTACTTTCTCCCAGTAAGCCAGAAATATGTCCTTTTCTCAAAATGAGGGATCGGGGTGGGAGCGGGGGCACTTGAAATCAAATGTGTCACTATGCATGTCCAGAAAAAAGCAGGGAAAGGAGGAGGGGGGTAATTTTGAGGCCAGACACAGTCCGCGGAGTGCCAATTTCGTTGAAAAAAGGAGGATGGTGGTAATTTTCATTCAGTACTCCTCGTTTGCTACAAAAGGAGGGGGGGGGGTATTTCGGAATGACACTCCGCCTTTGATCAAAAAAGGGTGTTGTTATTTCAAAATCAGCACTCCGCGTTCAAGGGTCGTTTCATGAACACGTATGGTAATCACTTTGTACATGAGTGACCCCCGGGTCATGGACACGCATGGTAAGCACTTGGTACATGAGTGCTCCCCCTCCCCCTCCCTCAACATTTCGACCAGCTGACTCTTGCACTGGTTTCAGTAAGCTGTCAGTCTATTGGAGTGTCGTAACCTCTGGCACATCTCGCTGGGCCGGAGACGCTCCAGAAAGGCACAGTTCAAAAGCTGTGGTTATCCCCGCCCCGATGGAGCAGAACAAGGACAGTATGGCCAGCCCTGACCCCCAGCCAGCGGCTGTGAGTCGGCTAGAATCAAACAGAGGTGTTTTACGGAACTGATCTCCGAAGACAGACACGGCGAGGAGAATGAAGATGGCTGGAACGACATCAATCAATCAATCAATAATTGAACTAAATAAAAACATTTAAAAAACACTTTGCAGTACTGACTGTGAAATAAATAATTTAAATAAATAAATAAATAAGCGCTGCAGGCGAGAGGAGGGAGGGTAGGGGAGGGAGAGGAAGAGGTATTCCAACTTGAAAATTTTCTGTTTGTGGACCATATCCCGCCAAACAAACACAAAAAAATAGCATTGGTAGTCATAAGAATATATCTACTTACCGCGCCCATCCCCTCCCCTACCCCTACATCCAAAGTGGAAGAAATATGTTTACTTCTTTTTCTTTTTTTTTGTTGATAATCTGGTTTTGTTGGACGCAGACTCCCCCTTTTTTTAATTATTATTATTATTATTATTATTATTATTATTATTATTATTATTATTATTATTATTATTATTATTATTATTATTATTATTATTATTATTATTATTATTATTATTATTATTATTATTATTATTATTATTATATTATCATCATCATTATTATTATTATTATTATTATTATTATTTTATTATTATCTTTTTTAATTTAAATTTAAATCACCATTTGAATTTTTGTTTTTTTTCATATTTTTTTTTCACATACCTGCGGACCAACACGAGATGAGACGCATAACGAGGACCATCCTCTCGGAACAACCACATGCATACAGGAGATGTATGAGTAGCATCAGAAAAAGAGCCAGCTGTCCCATACAGGCTAGCCCCTGGCCTCCGTGGTACCACCCTGGAAGCTCCTCTTCATCACTGCACCGAAACGTACAAATTATCTTACTTTAAGTTTCGTTTCTTCTCTAATGAAATGTTAATCATTTCTCAGAACTGTATACGTCCACCTGTCACTTATCGAGTTTTATTAGTAGAGTCTGTAAATCTTTGCCTTTCGCTATGAGAATTTAATTAATGCATTCTTCGTAAGACCTGTGAACCCCAAACCTGTCCATTACTGGTGTTTTTCTGTGCTTTCTCAGTGTGATGACTGAGCCTCTCACCTGTCACTCACGGGTCGTTTTCTACACATTCGCAGTATGATGACTGAGCCTCTGACCTGTCACTCACGGGTCGTTTTCTACACATACGCAGTATGATGACTGAGCCTCTCACCTGTCACTAATGGGTCGTTTTCTACACATTCGCAGTATGATGACTGAGCCTCTCACCTGTCACTCACGGGTCGTTTTCTACACATTCGCAGTGTGATGACTGAGCCTCTCACCTGTCACTCACGGGTCGTTTTCTACGCATTCCCAGTCTGATGACTGAGCCTCTCACCTGTCACTCACGGGTCATTTTCTACACATTCGCAGTATGATGACTGAGCCTCTCACCTATCACTCAAGGGTCGTTTTCTACACATTCTCAGTGTGATGACTGAGCCTCTCACCTGTCAATCACGGGTCGTTTTCTACACATTCCCAGTGTGATGACTGAGCCTCTCACCTGTCACTCACGGTCGTTTTCTCCACATTCTCAGCATGATGACTAAACGTTTTAGCTGTCACTCACGTGTCGTTTTCTACACATTCTCAGTGTGATGACTGAGTTTCTTACCTGTCACTCACGGGACGTTTTCTACACATTCTCGGTTTGATGAGTGAGCCTGTCACCTGTCACTCACGGTCGTTTTCTACACATTCGCAGTATGAGGACTGAGCCTCTCACCTGTCACTCACGGGTCGTTTTCTACACATTCCCAGTGTGATGACTGAGCCTCTCACCTGTCACTCACGGTCGTTTTCTACACATTATCAGCACGATGACTGAACTTCTTACCTGTCACTCATTGGTCGTTTTCTACACATTCTCAGTGTGATAACTGAGTTTCTTACCTGTCAATCACGGGACGTTTTCTACACATTCTCGGTTTGATGAGTGAGCCTGTCACCTGTCACTCACGGGTCGTTTTCTACACATTCTCGGTATGATGACTGAGCCTCTCACCTGTCACTCACGGGTCGTTTTCTCTACATTCACAGTATGAAGACTGTGCTCTCACCTTTCATCACTGTATTCTTCCGAATTTGGTTCCGAGAAATAATTGTTCATGTCGATGCATTCGCAGACCTCCCAAAGGCCAAATCGTCTCGTCCTTTTATCTAAAAAAGACACTGCACAAAACTATCATCAGGATTTCAGTATTTCCTCGCTTTCCGATGGCAAAACAAGTTTTTTATGTTCACTTGCCTCCATAGTGGTCTAAGTATTGGACCACGGAACTTCACACTATGCTCCGAAGTCTTCTTTGCAAGCCTTCGGCGGGAATTTGGCTTCAACAATTCTTCTTATATTGATGATAGTTTTTTTCATAGAAAACACCTTTCAAGAATGGCTGGTTAACATGTTCACCACCGTAATAGAAAACAGGAACACAGGTTTTGTTGTGCATCCACAACACAACAGTCAACCTATTTAACTTTCATACTGAACACTGTTCTTATGACTGTTTGCTTTACACCTGAGAAATGTACTGAAATTGTTAAGATAGCTACGGACATATTATCTTTGAAGTGGGTATATATTGAAATTTTTGCACAGTTTGTCGGTAAATTAGTAGCCAGTTTTCCCGGTGTTCCTTAGAGGAAGCTTTATCACAGTGCCTGATAATGAAAACACATCTGCCTTAAAGAAGGCCAAAGGAAATTTTAAAGCAAAATTCTCTCTCACAGGCGTCTCAGAATGATATCAAATGGTGGATAGAAACATCCACACGTGTTCGTCCCCGGTGACTTTATCCAGATATTCTATTACTATTCAAACTGACGCCTCTATGTACACCTGGGGGGGGGGGGTGTTTGCGGAAGTTCCACTTGTGGTGGGTTTTTTAACGAGCATGAAATTCAAGACCACATGAATGTCAACCAAATGCGGGCTATTATTTTCTCATTACAAGCACTGTGTCATAACGTGGAAAATACAAACATAAAAGTTTAATGCGATAATGACACAGCTGTGTTATATTTACGAAATCAAGGTGGCAGGAAGGAAGATTGTAATGATATCTGCCGCTCAATTATCTTATGGTGTAAGCAGCGACACTTATGGCTCACGGCCACTCACCTAGCAGGAAAGGAATATTATCTGGCTGACTGAAAGTCTAGACGAGTAAAACAAAACACTGAGTGGAAACTAAACCCACACCTTCGCATCTAGAATGAACAATCAAGTCAGCAGATACGTGTTATGAAGACCAGACCCAGGGGCAATAGCAATTTACGCTTTATTTCCATTTTCTGGGGTGACGAAATCAGTTATGTCTTTCTCTCGGTGTCGTTATTACTTAGGGTGTTGCAAAAGATTGACTGTAAACAAGCGGAAGCTGTTGTTATTGCACCTAACTGGCCCACACAACCCTTCTATTTAGCTCTTATACTCTCCCAACAAAGACCACAGAGAATAAACCGAATGCCCAACTGATAGCATGCAGGGTGTCCGGAAAACCTTGGAAAACCATCTTTTCAGCACATTTTCCAAATTCATCATGGAGCCCATCAACCAAGAAACAGTATTAATCTTATCTCATGAAATGGGAGAAGTTTTTGAGTGAAATGGGTGTCGATCCCTCGGCATATTATCTCCAGGAAGGATTAAAATTCCTAGCTCTACTCGTGGATGGTGGGACCAGCTACAGTGCAATTAACACGGCTAGAAGCGCTTTAAGCAGCATTATGGTGCTTGAATATTTTCGCACTATGCCTCCTGTTGAATCTTTAACCCTTAAACGTTTAACGCTAAAGCTGATTGGTCTAGTCGCTATCACAACAGGCCAAAGATGCAAGACGATGCACTTACTTGACCTCAGGAACATGACTAAAACGTCTGAAGACTACATATTTGCAATTGGCGACCCGGTAAAATAAACTCACCCAGGGAAGCACATTACTCCAGTTATTTTGGGTAGCTATCCTCACGATACTTCATTATGTACTAAAACTGTTTTAGACCAGCATTTTAAGGTCACTGAAAGCGGAAGACAAGAAGAAACGAAACTGTTAATTAGCTATGTGAAGCCGTTTAAAGCAGTTACCCAGTCAAATACATTCAGAATGCTTAAAACTCTTTTGTGCCTTTGTTGTATTGACATGAATGCGTTTTTTTTTGGGGGGGGGGAGTAGGCTTCTTTAAGTTAAGTGTCTGCTGTGTTAACATATTTTTTTCTTGCAGTCACGAGTGTGCCTCCTGACTTCTGTACATCTGTACGAGGGGGGGGGGGGGTGAAATTTTATTCCGACTTGTGAGTACCCTCCTCCACCGGCTGTTATATGTTTAACCATCGCAAAGTAATAAATAACTAAATAAATTGCCACAAACCCCCCCCCCTCTAACTCACCCACCCTCCCTCCCCATGCAGTTGTAGCGCGGCATCAACCCTCGCCCCTGGCTCGAGCCATAAACAGGTCTGGGTTCGAAACCTTTGCCTTTACGATGAATTTAAGCAGCGTTCCGCCCGTCTAGAACTTGAATAAGTGACCGCTGGCGTTTGCCATTAAGTCAATAAACAAATAAATAAATAAATTGATAAATAAATAAACAAACTACTTTCGCCAATTTTTAGTGATAAATTGACTCCGGAGCTCGACGGCGAAACTTTTTCTCGAAATCATGGGCTGCGTAGCACCATATAATATCGTCCTAATCAATAACTAATAATAATTAAAGAAAAAACGCCACAGTGGGCGTGTTCTTACTTCTCTCCTTGTCATCTCTGACGTAACGCATCCACGCACTGGACGAGAACGCGACGAGAAAGAAATAGAACGCAACCAGAAGAAATCCCAGCGCTATTCGTGCTGTTGTCTTTTTCCCAATGTCAGCCATTTTGTTTTTAAATTTATCCACACAAACTTGTCGTTGAATGCGGCGTTTTTTGTCTTTGCAATCTTAAATACAGTAGATGTAAAACAGAGAGCAGTGAACAGCCATGAAGGTTCACTTGCAAGTATTATATTAAGGCCAAGCCAAACTGATTGCGAATATACGTCCACATTTCCTTATTTAATTATTTTTATCTTTTCCAGCTTACTAAATTAAAAAATATTTGTATATAGTTTGGCGTAGCATTCTGCTACTTAATTATCAGGAGAAACATATTACGGATACATTTATAAAGAAGGTGGAACACAGAAAATCGTTGATATAACCGCATGCGGAAATAAATCGTATACGTGTGTCAATGGCGTTTTAGCACTGGCAGTCACGTATTCCTCCGAAGGCGTTTGCATCAACCAGACCCATTATGTTATGCATTTTCTGGTTTAATGTATGTATTTCTTCTCAGATTTTATCTTAAAATGAAGCCTTGGCATCGTGCCAGACTTGTTTTCGAGATCTGCTGCGGTTAAAGCGTGTAGTCTTTTAAAGGAAATATATTTAAAACTTAATGGTTGTACAGGGTCGTACAGGGTTCACTGTGGGAGAGGGAGGGTGGCAGGGGTGGGTGTGGTGGTGGGGGGGTGGTGTCAAAAATTGCCAACATTTTGCATATATGATAGACTGATCAATTAAGTCGGTTCCCTTAATTCATGAGAGACCTGCTGGAGTGGAGGTGTGGGGTGGGGTGGGGGGGCAAAGGAATGAATTGTGGGAGAGGGTGGGGGAGTGGAAGCACGCTGTGCTGTAAATCAAGGTACAAGTCTACCGAAAACAGCGCAGGGTGGCCATTTTCACTACAAGCAAGGAGGCACGAACCACCCCTAAAATTGGCTGTGTCCTCCACCCCTGATGCCATACTCCCCCCCCCCCCGCTGACGAAAGCAGATTATTATACTCCCTCTCCCTTTACATGTGTTGTGCTCCCCCCATGCCCCGAGTGCCACCCTGTTCGAAAATGTTTGGCACCGCCGCTGACCAGAGTGTTTTAATATTTTTTACTCGATAAAAATTGACCGGACCAGTAACGAACTTTTTTTGTTAAACTTCGGTGATCCGGTATTATCATAAAACACATTTCCTTTTTGTTTCAAAAAATATTACTTAGCAGCTTTTTTTTAAAACCTCACTTGTGACGTCACGACATGAAACACCTTTTTTAATTTGCAGAAATGACATTTTAAGTACTCTGAAAAGTCTTTCTGCTCGTTCTATTGTGTGTCCGTCTTTTGTGTTCACAAGCCCGAAAAGCCTTTTTAATAAAACCAAAAAAAAAAAAAAAAAAAAAAAAAAAGAAACGCAAACAAGGGTTCACTTCAGCAACTCTTCTACACTAACACAGCTGTTTCTTTATTTTTTGGACACCACAGAGGTTTCACACTTTTTCATAATATGTGTCATCAAGCCCAATTTTGTTACTAGAATTGTCTATTTCAAAATCATATGAATATTTTTCCAGATGCGGTGGGATCGTGATCTGGATCCCGACAGTGCCAATCCCGAGAGTTCAACATGATCCATTTGCTATCCGTTAACACATAGAAATTCCGGCATTTTATCCTGGCAATCAGGATCTCCATCTTGTTTTCTCTCAGGATTTGCCCAATTATTGCAAAAGCAAATGATGAGATACAATAAATAAATAAATAAATCAAAATATATAAAATAGATAAATAAATAAGTAAAATAAAAAGAAAGAAAACACGTTCTATGACGTAATAACGTGAGTCTTGTCTCTGGAGCTCTCCCGACCAGCTGTAAGTGTTTTCGATGCTGTGTGGGCAGGGAGCTGGTCGGAAGGGAGTTCTTGTGCTGAGATTAGTTTTGGGGTGCGTAGGGGGTAGGGTGGGGAAAAGGTGATGGGGTGAGGGGGGCAGAGTGGAAATACAAAAGTGGAAGGAGGTTATGCATCAATAACTTCCTACTGATAAAGGAGTGGGTTGTGTGTGTGTGTGTGTGTGTGTGTGTGTGTGTGTGTGTGTGTGTGTTTGTGTGTGTGTGTGTGTGTGTGTGTGTGTGTGTGTGTGTGTGGAGCAATTTTGACCTCATTTTCGACCTCCACCCCCTATACGACCATACGTAAGGTATAACTTCCGGTGCCCTTGACCTCCAGGTCACTTTCGAGCCCCAAACCGGAAGTTGGCCCTTATCTCGAAAACGAAAAGAGATAGAGCAATTTTGACCTCATTATCGACCTCCACCCCCTATACGACGATACGTAAGGTATAACTTCCGGTGTCCTTGACCTCCAGGTCAATTTCGAGCCCCAAACCAGAAGTTGGCTCTTATCTCGAAAACGGCAAGAGATAGAGCAATTTTGACCTCATTTTCGAGCTTGACCCCCTATACGACCATACGTAGGGTATAACTTCCGGTGTCCTTGACCTCCAGGTCACTTTCGAGCCCCAAACCGGAAGTTGGCCCTTATCTCGAAAACGGCAAGAGATAGAGCAATTTTGACCTCATTTTCGACCTCCACCCCCAATACGACCATACGTAAGGTATAACTTCCGGTGTCCTTGACCTCCAGGTCACTTTCGAGCCCCAAACCGGAAGTTGGCCCTTATCTCGAAAACTGTAAGAGATAGAGCAATTTTGACCTCATTTTCGACCTCCACCCCCTGTACGACGATACGTAAGGTATAACTTCCGGTATCCTTGACCTCCAGGTCACTTTCGAGCCCCAAACCGGAAGTTGGCCCTTATTTCGAAAACGGTAAGAGATAGAGCAATTCTGACCACATTTTCGACCTCCACCCCCTATACAACGCTACGTAAGGTATAACTTCCGGTGTCCTTGACCTCCAGGTCACTTTCGAGCCCCAAACCGGAAGTTGGCCCTTATCTCGAAAACGGTAAGAGATACAGCAATTTTGACCCCATTTTCGACCTCAACCCCCTGTACGACGATACGTAAGGTATAACTTCCGGTATCCTTGTCCTCCAGGTCACTTTCGAGCCCTAAACCGGACGTTGGCCCTTATCTCGAAAACGGTAAGAGATAGAGCAATTCTGACCTCATTTTCGACCTCCACCCCTATACAACGATACGTAAGGGATAACTTCCGGTGTTCCTGACCTCCAGGTCACTTCCGCGTCCAAAACCGGAAGTTGGCCCTTATCTCGAAAACGGTAAGAGATAGAGCAATTTTGACCTCATTTTCGACCTCCACCCCCTATAAGGCCATACGTAAGGTATAACTTCCGGTGTCCTTGACCTCCAGGTCACTTTCGAGCCCCAAACCGGAAGTTGGCCCTTATCTCGAAAAGGAAAAGAGATAGAGCAATTCTGACCTCATTTTCGACCTCCACCCCTATACAACGATACGTAAGGGATAACTTCAGGTGTCCTTGACCTCCAGGTCACTTTCGAGCCCCAAACCGGAAGTTGGCCCTTATCTCGAAAACGGTAAGAGATAGAGCAATTTTGACCTTATTTTCGACCTCCACCCCTATACGACGATACGTAAGGTATAACTTCCGGTGTCCTTGACCTCCAGGTCACTTTCGAGCCCCAAACCGGAAGTTGGCCCTTATCTCGAAAACGGTAAGACATAGAGCAATTTTGACCTTATTTTCGACCTCCACCACTATACGACGATACGTAAGGTATAACTTCCGGTGTCCTTGACCTCCAGGTCACTTTCGAGCCCCCATCCGGAAGTTGGCGCTTATCTCGAAAACGGTAAGAGATAGAGCAATTTTGACCTCATTTTCGACCTCCACCCCCTATACGGCCATACGTAAGGTATAACTTCCGGTGTCCTTGACCTCCAGGTCACTTTCGAGCCCCAAACCGGAAGTTGGCCCTTATCTCGAATACGGTAAGAGATAGAGCAATTTTGACCTCATTTTCGACCTCCACCCCCTATACGGCCATACGTAAGGTATAACTTCCGGTGTCCTTGACCTCCAGGTCACTTTCGAGCCCCAAACCGGAAGTTGGCCCTTATCTCGAAAACGGTAAGAGATAGAGCAATTTTGACCTCATTTTCGACCTCCACCCCCTGTACGACGATACGTAAGGTATAACTTCCGGTATCCTTGACCTCCAGGTCACTTTCGAACCCCAAACCGGAAGTTGGCCCTTATCTCGAAAACGGTAAGAGATAGAGCAATTTTGACCTCATTTTCGACCTCCACCCCCTATACGGCCATACGAAAGGTATAACTTCCGGTGTCCTTGACCTCCAGGTCACTTTCGAGCCCCAAACCGGAAGTTGGCCCTTATCTCGAAAACGGTAAGAGATAGAGCAATTTTGACCTCATTTTCGACCTCCACCCCCTGTACGACGATACGTAAGGTATAACTTCCGGTATCCTTGACCTCCAGGTCACTTTCGAGCCCCAAACCGGAAGTTGGCCCTTATCTCGAAAACGGTAAGAGATAGAGCAATTCTGACCACATTTTCGGCCTCCACCCCCTATACGACGATACGTAAGGGATAACTTCCGGTGTCCTTGACCTCCAGGTCACTTTCGAGCCCCAAACCGGAAGTTGGCCCTTATCTCGAAAACGGTGAGAGATACAGCAATTTTGACCTCATTTTCGACCTCCACCCCCTATACGACCATACATAAGGTATAACTTCCGGTGTCCTTGACCTCCAGGTCACTTTCGAGCCCCCAACCGGAAGTTGGCCCTTATCTCGAAAAGGAAAAGAGATAGAGCAATTCTGACCTCATTTTCGACCTCCACCCCTATACAACGATACGTAAGGGATAACTTCAGGTGTCCTTGACCTCCAGGTCACTTTCGAGCCCCAAACCGGAAGTTGGCCCTTATCTCGAAAAGGAAAAGAGATAGAGCAATTTTGACCTTAATTTCGACCTCCACCCCAATACGACCATACGTAAGGTATAACTTCCGGTGTCCTTGAC
The DNA here is from genome assembly GCA_949752745.1 of Protula sp. h YS-2021. Lineage (NCBI taxonomy): Eukaryota > Metazoa > Annelida > Polychaeta > Sabellida > Serpulidae > Protula > Protula sp. h YS-2021. The sequence continues at coordinate 5,594,098 of OX457027.1, forward strand.
CTCCAGGTCACTTTCGAGCCCCAAACCGGAAGTTGGCCCTTATCTCGAAAACGGCAAGAGATAGAGCAATTTTGACCTCATTTTCGACCTCCACCCCCTGTACGACGATGCGTAAGGTATAACTTCCGGTATCCTTGACCTCCAGGTCACTTTCGAGCCCCAAACCGGAAGTTGGCCCTTATCTCGAAAACGGTAAGAGATAGAGCAATTCTGACCTCATTTTCGACCTCCACCCCTATACAACGATACGTAAGGGATAACTTCAGGTGTCCTTGACCTCCAGGTCACTTTCGAGCCCCAAACCGGAAGTTGGCCCTTATCTCGAAAACGGTAAGAGATAGAGCAATTTTGACCTCATTTTCGACCTCCACCCCCTGTACGACGATACGTAAGGTATAACTTCCGGTATCCTTGACCTCCAGGTCACTTTCGAACCCCAAACCGGAAGTTGGCCCTTATCTCGAAAACGGTAAGAGATAGAGCAATTTTGACCTCATTTTCGACCTCCACCCCCTATACGGCCATACGAAAGGTATAACTTCCGGTGTACTTGACCTCCAGGTCACTTTCGAGCCCCAAACCGGAAGTTGGCCCTTATCTCGAAAACGGTAAGAGATAGAGCAATTTTGACCTCATTTTCGACCTCCACCCCCTGTACGACGATACGTAAGGTATAACTTCCGGTATCCTTGACCTCCAGGTCACTTTCGAGCCCCAAACCGGAAGTTGGCCCTTATCTCGAAAACGGTAAGAGATAGAGCAATTCTGACCACATTTTCGGCCTCCACCCCCTATACGACGATACGTAAGGGATAACTTCCGGTGTCCTTGACCTCCAGGTCACTTTCGAGCCCCAAACCGGAAGTTGGCCCTTATCTCGAAAACGGTAAGAGATACAGCAATTTTGACCTCATTTTCGACCTCCACCCCCTATACGACCATATATAAGGTATAACTTCCGGTGTCCTTGACCTCCAGGTCACTTTCGAGCCCCCAACCGGAAGTTGGCCCTTTTCTCGAAAAGGAAAAGAGATAGAGCAATTCTGACCTCATTTTCGACCTCCACCCCTATACAACGATACGTAAGGGATAACTTCAGGTGTCCTTGACCTCCAGGTCACTTTCGAGCCCCAAACCGGAAGCTGGCCCTTATCTCGAAAAGGAAAAGAGATAGAGCAATTTTGACCTTAATTTCGACCTCCACCCCTATACGACCATACGTAAGGTATAACTTCCGGTGTCCTTGACCTCCAGGTCACTTTCGAGCCCCAAACCGGAAGTTGGCCCTTATCTCGAAAACGGCAAGAGATAGAGCAATTTTGACCTCATTTTCGACCTCCACCCCCTGTACAACGATGCGTAAGGTATAACTTCCGGTATCCTTGACCTCCAGGTCACTTTCGAGCCCCAAACCGGAAGTTGGCCCTTATCTCGAAAACGGTAAGAGATAGAGCAATTCTGACCTCATTTTCGACCTCCACCCCTATACAACGATACGTAAGGGATAACTTCAGGTGTCCTTGACCTCCAGGTCACTTTCGAGCCCCAAACCGGAAGTTGGCCATTATCTCGAAAACGGTAAGAGATAGAGCAATTTTGACCTCATTTTCGACCTCCACCCCCTGTACGACGATACGTAAGGTATAACTTCCGGTATCCTTGACCTCCAGGTCACTTTCGAACCCCAAACCGGAAGTTGGCCCTTATCTCGAAAACGGTAAGAGATAGAGCAATTTTGACCTCATTTTCGACCTCCACCCCCTATACGGCCATACGAAAGGTATAACTTCCGGTGTCCTTGACCTCCAGGTCACTTTCGAGCCCCAAACCGGAAGTTGGCCCTTATCTCGAAAACGGTAAGAGATAGAGCAATTTTGACCTCATTTTCGACCTCCACCCCCTGTACGACGATACGTAAGGTATAACTTCCGGTATCCTTGACCTCCAGGTCACTTTCGAGCCCCAAACCGGAAGTTGGCCCTTATCTCGAAAACGGTAAGAGATAGAGCAATTCTGACCACATTTTCGGCCTCCACCCCCTATACGACGATACGTAAGGGATAACTTCCGGTGTCCTTGACCTCCAGGTCACTTTCGAGCCCCAAACCGGAAGTTGGCCCTTATCTCGAAAACGGTAAGAGATACAGCAATTTTGACCTCATTTTCGACCTCCACCCCCTATACGACCATACATAAGGTATAACTTCCGGTGTCCTTGACCTCCAGGTCACTTTCGAGCCCCCAACCGGAAGTTGGCCCTTATCTCGAAAAGGAAAAGAGATAGAGCAATTCTGACCTCATTTTCGACCTCCACCCCTATACAACGATACGTAAGGGATAACTTCAGGTGTCCTTGACCTCCAGGTCACTTTCGAGCCCCAAACCGGAAGCTGGCCCTTATCTCGAAAAGGAAAAGAGATAGAGCAATTTTGACCTTAATTTCGACCTCCACCCCTATACGACCATACGTAAGGTATAACTTCCGGTGTCCTTGACCTCCAGGTCACTTTCGAGCCCCAAACCGGAAGTTGGCCCTTATCTCGAAAACGGCAAGAGATAGAGCAATTTTGACCTCATTTTCGACCTCCACCCCCTGTACGACGATGCGTAAGGTATAACTTCCGGTATCCTTGACCTCCAGGTCACTTTCGAGCCCCAAACCGGAAGTTGGCCCTTATCTCGAAAACGGTAAGAGATAGAGCAATTCTGACCTCATTTTCGACCTCCACCCCTATACAACGATACGTAAGGGATAACTTCAGGTGTCCTTGACCTCCAGGTCACTTTCGAGCCCCAAACCGGAAGCTGGCCCTTATCTGGAAAAGGAAAAGAGATAGAGCAATTTTGACCTTAATTTCGACCTCCACCCCTATACGACCATACGTAAGGTATAACTTCCGGTGTCCTTGACCTCCAGGTCACTTTCGAGCCCCAAACCGGAAGTTGGCCCTTATCTTGAAAACGGCAAGAGATAGAGCAATTTTGACCTCATTTTCGACCTCCATCCCCCGTACGACGATGCGTAAGGTATAACTTCCGGTATCCTTGACCTCCAGGTCACTTTCGAGCCCCAAACCGGAAGTTGGCCCTTATCTCGAAAACGGTAAGAGATACAGCAATTTTGACCTCATTTTCGACCTCCACCCCCTATAAGGCCATACGTAAGTTATAACTTCCGGTGTCCTTGACCTCCAGGTCACTTTCGAGCCCCAAACCGGAAGTTGGCCCTTATCTCGAAAACGGCAAGAGATAGAGCAATTTTGACCTCATTTTCGACCTCCACCCCCTGTACGACGATGCGTAAGGTATAACTTCCGGTATCCTTGACCTCCAGGTCACTTTCGAGCCCCAAACCGGAAGTTGGCCCTTATCTCGAAAAGGAAAAGAGATAGAGCAATTCTGACCTCATTTTCGACCTCCACCCCTATACAACGATACGTAAGGGATAACTTCAGGTGTCCTTGACCTCCAGGTCACTTTCGAGCCCCAAACCGGAAGTTGGCCCTTATCTCGAAAACGGTAAGAGATAGAGCAATTCTGACCTCATTTTCGACCTCCACCCCTATACAACGATACGTAAGGGATAACTTCAGGTGTCCTTGACCTCCAGGTCACTTTCGAGCCCCAAACCGGAAGCTGGCCCTTATCTCGAAAAGGAAAAGAGATAGAGCAATTTTGACCTTAATTTCGACCTCCACCCCTATACGACCACACGTAAGGTATAACTTCCGGTGTCCTTGACCTCCAGGTCACTTTCGAGCCCCAAACCGGAAGTTGGCCCTTATCTCGAAAACGGCAAGAGATAGAGCAATTTTGACCTCATTTTCGACCTCCATCCCCCGTACGACGATGCGTAAGGTATAACTTCCGGTATCCTTGACCTCCAGGTCACTTTCGAGCCCCAAACCGGAAGTTGGCCCTTATCTCGAAAACGGTAAGAGATAGAGCAATTCTGACCTCATTTTCGACCTCCACCCCTAAACAACGATACGTAAGGGATAACTTCCGGTGTTCCTGACCTCCAGGTCACTTTCGAGCCCCAAACCGGAAGTTGGCCCTTATCTCGAAAACGGTAAGAGATAGAGCAATTTTGACCTCATTTTCGACCTCCACCCCCTATTAGGCCATACGTAAGGTATAACTTCCGGTGTTCTTGACCTCCAGGTCACTTTCGAGCCCCAAACCGGAAGTTGGCCCTTATCTCGAAAAGGAAAAGAGATAGAGCAATTCTGACCTCATTTTCGACCTCCACCCCTATACAACGATACGTAAGGGATAACTTCAGGTGTCCTTGACCTCCAGGTCACTTTCGAGCCCCAAACCGGAAGCTGGCCCTTATCTCGAAAAGGAAAAGAGATAGAGCAATTTTGACCTTAATTTCGACCTCCACCCCTATACGACCATACGTAAGGTATAACTTCCGGTGTCCTTGACCTCCAGGTCACTTTCGAGCCCCAAACCGGAAGTTGGCCCTTATCTCGAAAACGGCAAGAGATAGAGCAATTTTGACCTCATTTTCGACCTCCACCCCCTGTACGACGATGCGTAAGGTATAACTTCCGGTATCCTTGACCTCCAGGTCACTTTCGAGCCCCAAACCGGAAGTTGGCCCTTATCTCGAAAACGGTAAGAGATAGAGCAATTCTGACCTCATTTTCGACCTCCACCCCTATACAACGATACGTAAGGGATAACTTCCGGTGTTCCTGACCTCCAGGTCACTTCCGCGTCCAAAACCGGAAGTTGGCCCTTATCTCGAAAACGGTAAGAGATAGAGCAATTTTGACCTCATTTTCGACCTCCACCCCCTGTACGACGATACGTAAGGTATAACTTCCGGTATCCTTGACCTCCAGGTCACTTTCGAGCCCCAAACCGGAAGTTGGCCCTTATCTCGAAAACGGTAAGAGATAGAGCAATTTTGACCTCATTTTCGACCTCCACCCCCTATAAGGCCATACGTAAGGTATAACTTCCGGTGTCCTTGACCTCCAGGTCACTTTCGAGCCCCAAACCGGAAGTTGGCCCTTATCTCGAAAAGGAAAAGAGATAGAGCAATTCTGACCTCATTTTCGACCTCCACCCCTATACAACGATACGTAAGGGATAACTTCAGGTGTCCTTGACCTCCAGGTCACTTTCGAGCCCCAAACCGGAAGCTGGCCCTTATCTCGAAAAGGAAAAGAGATAGAGCAATTTTGACCTCATTTTCGACCTCCACCCCCTGTACGACGATGCGTAAGGTATAACTTCCGGTATCCTTGACCTCCAGGTCACTTTCGAGCCCCAAACCGGAAGTTGGCCCTTATCTCGAAAACGGTAAGAGATAGAGCAATTCTGACCTCATTTTCGACCTCCACCCCTATACAACGATACGTAAGGGATAACTTCCGGTGTTCCTGACCTCCAGGTCACTTCCGCGTCCAAAACCGGAAGTTGGCCCTTATCTCGAAAACGGTAAGAGATAGAGCAATTTTGACCTCATTTTCGACCTCCACCCCCTGTACGACGATACGTAAGGTATAACTTCCGGTATCCTTGACCTCCAGGTCACTTTCGAGCCCCAAACCGGAAGTTGGCCCTTATCTCGAAAACGGTAAGAGATAGAGCAATTTTGACCTCATTTTCGACCTCCACCCCCTATAAGGCCATACGTAAGGTATAACTTCCGGTGTCCTTGACCTCCAGGTCACTTTTGAGCCCCAAACCGGAAGTTGGCCCTTATCTCGAAAAGGAAAAGAGATAGAGCAATTCTGACCTCATTTTCGACCTCCACCCCTATACAACGATACGTAAGGGATAACTTCAGGTGTCCTTGACCTCCAGGTCACTTTCGAGCCCCAAACCGGAAGCTGGCCCTTATCTCGAAAAGGAAAAGAGATAGAGCAATTTTGACCTTAATTTCGACCTCCACCCCTATACGACCATACGTAAGGTATAACTTCCGGTGTCCTTGACCTCCAGGTCACTTTCGAGACCCAAACCGGAAGTTGGCCCTTATCTCGAAAACGGCAAGAGATAGAGCAATTTTGACCTCATTTTCGACCTCCACCCCCTGTACGACGATGCGTAAGGTATAACTTCCGGTATCCTTGACCTCCAGGTCACTTTCGAGCCCCAAACCGGAAGTTGGCCCTTATCTCGAAAACGGTAAGAGATAGAGCAATTCTGACCTCATTTTCGACCTCCACCCCTATACAACGATACGTAAGGGATAACTTCCGGTGTTCCTGACCTCCAGGTCACTTCCGCGTCCAAAACCGGAAGTTGGCCCTTATCTCGAAAACGGTAAGAGATAGAGCAATTTTGACCTCATTTTCGACCTCCACCCCCTGTACGACGATACGTAAGGTATAACTTCCGGTATCCTTGACCTCCAGGTCACTTTCGAGCCCCAAACCGGAAGTTGGCCCTTATCTCGAAAACGGTAAGAGATAGAGCAATTTTGACCTCATTTTCGACCTCCACCCCCTATAAGGCCATACGTAAGGTATAACTTCCGGTGTCCTTGACCTCCAGGTCACTTTCGAGCCCCAAACCGGAAGTTGGCCCTTATCTCGAAAAAGAAAAGAGATAGAGCAATTCTGACCTCATTTTCGACCTCCACCCCTATACAACGATACGTAAGGGATAACTTCAGGTGTCCTTGACCTCCAGGTCACTTTCGAGCCCCAAACCGGAAGCTGGCCCTTATCTCGAAAAGGAAAAGAGATAGAGCAATTTTGACCTCATTTTCGACCTCCACCCCCTGTACGACGATGCGTAAGGTATAACTTCCGGTATCCTTGACCTCCAGGTCACTTTCGAGCCCCAAACCGGAAGTTGGCCCTTATCTCGAAAACGGTAAGAGATAGAGCAATTCTGACCTCATTTTCGACCTCCACCCCTATACAACGATACGTAAGGGATAACTTCAGGTGTCCTTGACCTCCAGGTCACTTTCGAGCCCCAAACCGGAAGTTGGCCCTTATCTCGAAAACGGTAAGAGATAGAGCAATTCTGACCTCATTTTCGACCTCCACCCCTATACAACGATACGTAAGGGATAACTTCCGGTGTTCCTGACCTCCAGGTCACTTCCGCGTCCAAAACCGGAAGTTGGCCCTTATCTCGAAAACGGTAAGAGATAGAGCAATTTTGACCTCATTTTCGACCTCCACCCCCTGTACGTCGATACGTAAGGTATAACTTCCGGTATCCTTGACCTCCAGGTCACTTTCGAGCCCCAAACCGGAAGTTGGCCCTTATCTCGAAAACGGTAAGAGATAGAGCAATTTTGACCTCATTTTCGACCTCCACCCCCTATAAGGCCATACGTAAGGTATAACTTCCGGTGTCCTTGACCTCCAGGTCACTTTTGAGCCCCAAACCGGAAGTTGGCCCTTATCTCGAAAAGGAAAAGAGATAGAGCAATTCTGACCTCATTTTCGACCTCCACCCCTATACAACGATACGTAAGGGATAACTTCAGGTGTCCTTGACCTCCAGGTCACTTTCGAGCCCCAAACCGGAAGCTGGCCCATATCTCGAAAAGGAAAAGAGATAGAGCAATTTTGACCTCATTTTCGACCTCCACCCCCTGTACGACGATGCGTAAGGTATAACTTCCGGTATCCTTGACCTCCAGGTCACTTTCGAGCCCCAAACCGGAAGTTGGCCCTTATCTCGAAAACGGTAAGAGATAGAGCAATTCTGACCTCATTTTCGACCTCCACCCCTATACAACGATACGTAAGGGATAACTTCAGGTGTCCTTGACCTCCAGGTCACTTTCGAGCCCCAAACCGGAAGTTGGCCCTTATCTCGAAAACGGTAAGAGATAGAGCAATTCTGACCTCATTTTCGACCTCCACCCCTATACAACGATACGTAAGGGATAACTTCCGGTGTTCCTGACCTCCAGGTCACTTCCGCGTCCAAAACCGGAAGTTGGCCCTTATCTCGAAAACGGTAAGAGATAGAGCAATTTTGACCTCATTTTCGACCTCCACCCCCTGTACGACGATGCGTAAGGTATAACTTCCGGTATCCTTGACCTCCAGGTCACTTTCGAGCCCCCAACCGGAAGTTGGCCCTTATCTCGAAAAAGAAAAGAGATAGAGCAATTTTGACCTCATTTTCGACCTCCACCCCCTATAAGGCCATACGTAAGGTATAACTTCCGGTGTCCTTGACCTCCAGGTCACTTTTGAGCCCCAAACCGGAAGTTGGCCCTTATCTCGAAAAGGAAAAGAGATAGAGCAATTCTGACCTCATTTTCGACCTCCACCCCTATACAACGATACGTAAGGGATAACTTCAGGTGTCCTTGACCTCCAGGTCACTTTCGAGCCCCAAACCGGAAGTTGGCCCTTATCTCGAAAAGGAAAAGAGATAGAGCAATTTTGACCTCATTTTCGACCTCCACCCCCTGTACGACGATGCGTAAGGTATAACTTCCGGTATCCTTGACCTCCAGGTCACTTTCGAGCCCCAAACCGGAAGTTGGCCCTTATCTCGAAAACGGTAAGAGATAGAGCAATTCTGACCTCATTTTCGACCTCCACCCCTATACAACGATACGTAAGGGATAACTTCAGGTGTCCTTGACCTCCAGGTCACTTTCGAGCCCCAAACCGGAAGTTGGCCCTTATCTCGAAAACGGTAAGAGATAGAGCAATTCTGACCTCATTTTCGACCTCCACCCCTATACAACGATACGTAAGGGATAACTTCCGGTGTTCCTGACCTCCAGGTCACTTCCGCGTCCAAAACCGGAAGTTGGCCCTTATCTCGAAAACGGTAAGAGATAGAGCAATTTTGACCTCATTTTCGACCTCCACCCCCTGTACGTCGATACGTAAGGTATAACTTCCGGTATCCTTGACCTCCAGGTCACTTTCGAGCCCCAAACCGGAAGTTGGCCCTTATCTCGAAAACGGTAAGAGATAGAGCAATTTTGACCTCATTTTCGACCTCCACCCCCTATAAGGCCATACGTAAGGTATAACTTCCGGTGTCCTTGACCTCCAGGTCACTTTTGAGCCCCAAACCGGAAGTTGGCCCTTATCTCGAAAAGGAAAAGAGATAGAGCAATTCTGACCTCATTTTCGACCTCCACCCCTATACAACGATACGTAAGGGATAACTTCAGGTGTCCTTGACCTCCAGGTCACTTTCGAGCCCCAAACCGGAAGCTGGCCCTTATCTCGAAAAGGAAAAGAGATAGAGCAATTTTGACCTCATTTTCGACCTCCACCCCCTGTACGACGATGCGTAAGGTATAACTTCCGGTATCCTTGACCTCCAGGTCACTTTCGAGCCCCAAACCGGAAGTTGGCCCTTATCTCGAAAACGGTAAGAGATAGAGCAATTCTGACCTCATTTTCGACCTCCACCCCTATACAACGATACGTAAGGGATAACTTCAGGTGTCCTTGACCTCCAGGTCACTTTCGAGCCCCAAACCGGAAGTTGGCCCTTATCTCGAAAACGGTAAGAGATAGAGCAATTCTGACCTCATTTTCGACCTCCACCCCTATACAACGATACGTAAGGGATAACTTCCGGTGTTCCTGACCTCCAGGTCACTTCCGCGTCCAAAACCGGAAGTTGGCCCTTATCTCGAAAACGGTAAGAGATAGAGCAATTTTGACCTCATTTTCGACCTCCACCCCCTGTACGACGATACGTAAGGTATAAGTTCCGGTATCCTTGACCTCCAGGTCACTTTCGAGCCCCAAACCGGAAGTTGGCCCTTATCTCGAAAACGGTAAGAGATAGAGCAATTTTGACCTCATTTTCGACCTCCACCCCCTATAAGGCCATACGTAAGGTATAACTTCCGGTGTCCTTGACCTCCAGGTCACTTTTGAGCCCCAAACCGGAAGTTGGCCCTTATCTCGAAAAGGAAAAGAGATAGAGCAATTCTGACCTCATTTTCGACCTCCACCCCTATACAACGATACGTAAGGGATAACTTCAGGTGTCCTTGACCTCCAGGTCACTTTCGAGCCCCAAACCGGAAGCTGGCCCTTATCTCGAAAAGGAAAAGAGATAGAGCAATTTTGACCTCATTTTCGACCTCCACCCCCTGTACGACGATGCGTAAGGTATAACTTCCGGTATCCTTGACCTCCAGGTCACTTTCGAGCCCCAAACCGGAAGTTGGCCCTTATCTCGAAAACGGTAAGAGATAGAGCAATTCTGACCTCATTTTCGACATCCACCCCTATACAACGATACGTAAGGGATAACTTCAGGTGTCCTTGACCTCCAGGTCACTTTCGAGCCCCAAACCGGAAGTTGGCCCTTATCTCGAAAACGGTAAGAGATAGAGCAATTCTGACCTCATTTTCGACCTCCACCCCTATACAACGATACGTAAGGGATAACTTCCGGTGTTCCTGACCTCCAGGTCACTTCCGCGTCCAAAACCGGAAGTTGGCCCTTATCTCGAAAACGGTAAGAGATAGAGCAATTTTGACCTCATTTTCGACCTCCACCCCCTGTACGACGATACGTAAGGTATAAGTTCCGGTATCCTTGACCTCCAGGTCACTTTCGAGCCCCAAACCGGAAGTTGGCCCTTATCTCGAAAACGGTAAGAGATAGAGCAATTTTGACCTCATTTTCGACCTCCACCCCCTATAAGGCCATACGTAAGGTATAACTTCCGGTGTCCTTGACCTCCAGGTCACTTTTGAGCCCCAAACCGGAAGTTGGCCCTTATCTCGAAAAGGAAAAGAGATAGAGCAATTCTGACCTCATTTTCGACCTCCACCCCTATACAACGATACGTAAGGGATAACTTCAGGTGTCCTTGACCTCCAGGTCACTTTCGAGCCCCAAACCGGAAGCTGGCCCTTATCTCGAAAAGGAAAAGAGATAGAGCAATTTTGACCTTAATTTCGACCTCCACCCCTATACGACCATACGTAAGGTATAACTTCCGGTGTCCTTGACCTCCAGGTCACTTTCGAGCCCCAAACCGGAAGTTGGCCCTTATCTCGAAAACGGCAAGAGATAGAGCAATTTTGACCTCATTTTCGACCTCCACCCCCTGTACGACGATGCGTAAGGTATAACTTCCGGCATCCTTGACCTCCAGGTCACTTTCGAGCCCCAAACCGGAAGTTGGCCCTTATCTCGAAAACGGTAAGAGATAGAGCAATTCTGACCTCATTTTCGACCTCCACCCCTATACAACGATACGTAAGGGATAACTTCAGGTGTCCTTGACCTCCAGGTCACTTTCGAGCCCCAAACCGGAAGCTGGCCCTTATCTCGAAAAGGAAAAGAGATAGAGCAATTTTGACCTTAATTTCGACCTCCACCCCTATACGACCATACGTAAGGTATAACTTCCGGTGTCCTTGACCTCCAGGTCACTTTCGAGCCCCAAACCGGAAGTTGGCCCTTATCTCGAAAACGGCAAGAGATAGAGCAATTTTGACCTCATTTTCGACCTCCATCCCCCGTACGACGATGCGTAAGGTATAACTTCCGGTATCCTTGACCTCCAGGTCACTTTCGAGCCCCAAACCGGAAGTTGGCCCTTATCTCGAAAACGGTAAGAGATAGAGCAATTTTGACCTCATTTTCGACCTCCACCCCCTATAAGGCCATACGTAAGGTATAACTTCCGGTGTCCTTGACCTCCAGGTCACTTTTGAGCCCCAAACCGGAAGTTGGCCCTTATCTCGAAAAGGAAAAGAGATAGAGCAATTCTGACCTCATTTTCGACCTCCACCCCTATACAACGATACGTAAGGGATAACTTCAGGTGTCCTTGACCTCCAGGTCACTTTCGAGCCCCAAACCGGAAGCTGGCCCTTATCTCGAAAAGGAAAAGAGATAGAGCAATTTTGACCTTAATTTCGACCTCCACCCCTATACGACCATACGTAAGGTATAACTTCCGGTGTCCTTGACCTCCAGGTCACTTTCGAGCCCCAAACCGGAAGTTGGCCCTTATCTCGAAAACGGCAAGAGATAGAGCAATTTTGACCTCATTTTCGACCTCCACCCCCTGTACGACGATGCGTAAGGTATAACTTCCGGCATCCTTGACCTCCAGGTCACTTTCGAGCCCCAAACCGGAAGTTGGCCCTTATCTCGAAAACGGTAAGAGATAGAGCAATTCTGACCTCATTTTCGACCTCCACCCCTATACAACGATACGTAAGGGATAACTTCAGGTGTCCTTGACCTCCAGGTCACTTTCGAGCCCCAAACCGGAAGCTGGCCCTTATCTCGAAAAGGAAAAGAGATAGAGCAATTTTGACCTTAATTTCGACCTCCACCCCTATACGACCATACGTAAGGTATAACTTCCGGTGTCCTTGACCTCCAGGTCACTTTCGAGCCCCAAACCGGAAGTTGGCCCTTATCTCGAAAACGGCAAGAGATAGAGCAATTTTGACCTCATTTTCGACCTCCATCCCCCGTACGACGATGCGTAAGGTATAACTTCCGGTATCCTTGACCTCCAGGTCACTTTCGAGCCCCAAACCGGAAGTTGGCCCTTATCTCGAAAACGGTAAGAGATAGAGCAATTCTGACCTCATTTTCGACCTCCACCCCTATACAACGATACGTAAGGGATAACTTCCGGTGTTCCTGACCTCCAGGTCACTTCCGCGTCCAAAACCGGAAGTTGGCCCTTATCTCGAAAACGGTAAGAGATAGAGCAATTTTGACCTCATTTTCGACCTCCACCCCCTGTACGACGATACGTAAGGTATAACTTCCGGTATCCTTGACCTCCAGGTCACTTTCGAGCCCCAAACCGGAAGTTGGCCCTTATCTCGAAAACGGTAAGAGATAGAGCAATTTTGACCTCATTTTCGACCTCCACCCCCTATAAGGCCATACGTAAGGTATAACTTCCGGTGTCCTTGACCTCCAGGTCACTTTCGAGCCCCAAACCGGAAGTTGGCCCTTATCTCGAAAACGGTAAGAGATAGAGCAATTTTGACTTCATTTTCGACCTCCACCCCCTGTACGACGATACGTAAGGTATAACTTCCGGTATCCTTGACCTCCAGGTCACTTTCGAGCCCCAAACCGGAAGTTGGCCCTTATCTCGAAAACGGTAAGAGATAGAGCAATTCTGACCACATTTTCGGCCTCCACCCCCTATACGACGATACGTAAGGGATAACTTCCGGTGTCCTTGACCTCCAGGTCACTTTCGAGCCCCAAACCGGAAGTTGGCCCTTATCTCGAAAACGGTAAGAGATACAGCAATTTTGACCTCATTTTCGACCTCCACCCCCTATACGGCCATACGAAAGGTATAACTTCCGGTGTCCTTGACCTCCAGGTCACTTTCGAGCCCCCAACCGGAAGTTGGCCCTTATCTCGAAAAGGAAAAGAGATAGAGCAATTTTGACCTTATTTTCGACCTCCACCCCTATAAGACCATACGTAAGGTATAACTTCCGGTGTCCTTGACCTCCAGGTCACTTTCGAGCCCCAAACCGGAAGTTGGCCCTTATCTCGAAAAGGAAAAGAGATAGAGCAATTCTGACCTCATTTTCGACCTCCACCCCTATACAACGATACGTAAGGGATAACTTCAGGTGTCCTTGACCTCCAGGTCACTTTCGAGCCCCAAACCGGAAGCTGGCCCTTATCTCGAAAAGGAAAAGAGATAGAGCAATTTTGACCTTATTTTCGACCTCCACCCCTATACGACCATACGTAAGGTATAACTTCCGGTGTCCTTGACCTCCAGGTCACTTTCGAGCCCCAATCCGGAAGTTGGCCCTTATCTCGAAAACGGCAAGAGATAGAGCAATTTTGACCTCATTTTCGACCTCCACCCCCTGTACGACGATGCGTAAGGTATAACTTCCGGTATCCTTGACCTCCAGGTCACTTTCGAGCCCCAAACCGGAAGTTGGCCCTTATCTCGAAAACGGTAAGAGATAGAGCAATTTTGACCTCATTTTCGACCTCCACCCCCTATAAGGCCATACGTAAGGTATAACTTCCGGTGTCCTTGACCTCCAGGTCACTTTCGAGCCCCAAACCGGAAGTTGGCCCTTATCTCGAAAACGGTAAGAGATAGAGCAATTTTTTACCTCATTTTCGACCTCCACCCCCTGTACGACGATACGTAAGGTATAACTTCCGGTATCCTTGACCTCCAGGTCACTTTCGAGCCCCAAACCGGAAGTTGGCCCTTATCTCGAAAACGGTAAGAGATAGAGCAATTCTGACCACATTTTCGGCCTCCACCCCCTATACGACGATACGTAAGGGATAACTTCCGGTGTCCTTGACCTCCAGGTCACTTTCGAGCCCCAAACCGGAAGTTGGCCCTTATCTCGAAAACGGTAATAGATACAGCAATTTTGACCTCATTTTCGACCTCCACCCCCTATACGGCCATACGAAAGGTATAACTTCCGGTGTCCTTGACCTCCAGGTCACTTTCGAGCCCCCAACCGGAAGTTGGCCCTTATCTCGAAAAGGAAAAGAGATAGAGCAATTTTGACCTTATTTTCGACCTCCACCCCTATACGACCATACGTAAGGTATAACTTCCGGTGTCCTTGACCTCCAGGTCACTTTCGAGCCCCAAACCGGAAGTTGGCCCTTATCTCGAAAAGGAAAAGAGATAGAGCAATTCTGACCTCATTTTCGACCTCCACCCCTATACAACGATACGTAAGGGATAACTTCAGGTGTCCTTGACCTCCAGGTCACTTTCGAGCCCCAAACCGGAAGCTGGCCCTTATCTCGAAAAGGAAAAGAGATAGAGCAATTTTGACCTTATTTTCGACCTCCACCCCTATACGACCATACGTAAGGTATAACTTCCGATGTCCTTGACCTCCAGGTCACTTTCGAGCCCCAATCCGGAAGTTGGCCCTTATCTCGAAAACGGCAAGAGATAGAGCAATTTTGACCTCATTTTCGACCTCCACCCCCTGTACGACGATGCGTAAGGTATAACTTCCGGTATCCTTGACCTCCAGGTCACTTTCGAGCCCCAAACCGGAAGTTGGCCCTTATCTCGAAAACGGTAAGAGATAGAGCAATTTTGACCTTATTTTCGACCTCCACCCCTATACGACGATACGTAAGGTATAACTTCCGGTGTCCTTGACCTCCAGGTCACTTTCGAGCCCCAAACCGGAAGTTGGCCCTTATCTCGAAAACGGTAAGAGATAGAGCAATTCTGACCTCATTTTTCACCTCCACCCCTATACAACCATACGTAAGGGATAACTTCCGGTGTCCTTGACCTTCAGGTCACTTTCGCGTCCAAAACCGGAAGTTGGCCCTTATCTCGAAAACGGTAAGAGATAGAGCAATTCTGACCACATTTTCGGCCTCCACCCCCTATACGACGATACGTAAGGGATAACTTCCGGTGTCCTTGACCTCCAGGTCACTTTCGAGCCCCAAACCGGAAGTTGGCCCTTATCTCGAAAACGGTAATAGATACAGCAATTTTGACCTCATTTTCGACCTCCACCCCCTATACGGCCATACGAAAGGTATAACTTCCGGTGTCCTTGACCTCCAGGTCACTTTCGAGCCCCCAACCGGAAGTTGGCCCTTATCTCGAAAAGGAAAAGAGATAGAGCAATTTTGACCTTATTTTCGACCTCCACCCCTATACGACCATACGTAAGGTATAACTTCCGGTGTCCTTGACCTCCAGGTCACTTTCGAGCCCCAAACCGGAAGTTGGCCCTTATCTCGAAAAGGAAAAGAGATAGAGCAATTCTGACCTCATTTTCGACCTCCACCCCTATACAACGATACGTAAGGGATAACTTCAGGTGTCCTTGACCTCCAGGTCACTTTCGAGCCCCAAACCGGAAGCTGGCCCTTATCTCGAAAAGGAAAAGAGATAGAGCAATTTTGACCTTATTTTCGACCTCCACCCCAATACGACCATACGTAAGGTATAACTTCCGATGTCCTTGACCTCCAGGTCACTTTCGAGCCCCAATCCGGAAGTTGGCCCTTATCTCGAAAACGGCAAGAGATAGAGCAATTTTGACCTCATTTTCGACCTCCACCCCCTGTACGACGATGCGTAAGGTATAACTTCCGGTATCCTTGACCTCCAGGTCACTTTCGAGCCCCAAACCGGAAGTTGGCCCTTATCTCGAAAACGGTAAGAGATAGAGCAATTTTGACCTTATTTTCGACCTCCACCCCTATACGACGATACGTAAGGTATAACTTCCGGTGTCCTTGACCTCCAGGTCACTTTCGAGCCCCAAACCGGAAGTTGGCCCTTATCTCGAAAACGGTAAGAGATAGAGCAATTCTGACCTCATTTTTCACCTCCACCCCTATACAACCATACGTAAGGGATAACTTCCGGTGTCCTTGACCTTCAGGTCACTTTCGCGTCCAAAACCGGAAGTTGGCCCTTATCTCGAAAAGGAAAAGAGATAGAGCAATTTTGACCTTATTTTCGACCTCCACCCCTATACGACCATACGTAAGGTATAACTTCCGGTATCCTTGACCTCCAGGTCACTTTTGAGCCCCAAACCGGAAGTGGGCCCTTATCTCGAAAAGGAAAAGAGATAGAGCAATTCTGACCTCATTTTCGACCTCCACCCCTATACAACAATACGTAAGGGATAACTTCAGGTGTCCTTGACCTCCAGGTCACTTTCGAGCCCCAAACCGGAAGCTGGCCCTTATCTCGAAAAGGAAAAGAGATAGAGCAATTTTGACCTTAGTTTCGACCTCCACCCTTATACGACCATACGTAAGGTATAACTTCCGGTGTCCTTGACCTCCAGGTCACTTTCGAGCCCCAATCCGGAAGTTGGCCCTTATCTCGAAAAGGAAAAGAGATAGAGCAATTTTGACCTCATTTTCGACCTCCACCCCCTGTACGACGATGCGTAAGGTATAACTTCCGGTATCCTTGACCTCCAGGTCACTTTCGAGCCCCAAACCGGAAGTTGGCCCTTATCTCGAAAACGGTAAGAGATAGAGCAATTTTGACCTCATTTTCGACCTCCACCCCCTATAAGGCCATACGTAAGGTATAACTTCCGGTGTCCTTGACCTCCAGGTCACTTTCGAGCCCCAAACCGGAAGTTGGCCCTTATCTCGAAAACGGTAAGAGATAGAGCAATTTTGACCTCATTTTCGACCTCCACCCCCTGTACGACGATACGTATGGTATAACTTCCGGTATCCTTGACCTCCAGGTCACTTTCGAGCCCCAAACCGGAAGTTGGCCCTTATCTCAAAAACGGTAAGAGATAGAGCAATTCTGACCACATTTTCGGCCTCCACCCCCTATACGACGATACGTAAGGGATAACTTCCGGTGTCCTTGACCTCCAGGTCACTTTCGAGCCCCAAACCGGAAGTTGGCCCTTATCTCGAAAACGGTAAGAGATACAGCAATTTTGACCTCATTTTCGACCTCCACCCCCTATACGGCCATACGAAAGGTATAACTTCCGGTGTCCTTGACCTCCAGGTCACTTTCGAGCCCCCAACCGGAAGTTGGCCCTTATCTCGAAAAGGAAAAGAGATAGAGCAATTTAGACCTTATTTTCGACCTCCACCCCTATACGACCATACGTAAGGTATAACTTCCGGTGTCATTGACCTCCAGGTCACTTTCGAGCCCCAAACCGGAAGTTGGCCCTTATCTCGAAAACGGTAAGAGATAGAGCAATTTTGACCTCATTTTCGACCTCCACCCCCTGTACGACGATACGTATGGTATAACTTCCGGTATCCTTGACCTCCAGGTCACTTTCGAGCCCCAAACCGGAAGCTGGCCCTTATCTCGAAAAGGAAAAGAGATAGAGCAATTTTGACCTTATTTTCGACCTCCACCCCCTATACGACGATACGTAAGGTATAACTTCCGATGTCCTTGACCTCCGGGTCACTTTCGAGCCCAATCCGGAAGTTGGCCCTTATCTCGAAAACGGCAAGAGATAGAGCAATTTTGACCTTATTTTCGACCTCCACCCCTATACGACCATACGTAAGGTATAACTTCCGGTATCCTTGACCTCCAGGTCACTTTTGAGCCCCAAACCGGAAGTGGGCCCTTATCTCGAAAAGGAAAAGAGATAGAGCAATTCTGACCTCATTTTCGACCTCCACCCCTATACAACAATACGTAAGGGATAACTTCAGGTGTCCTTGACCTCCAGGTCACTTTCGAGCCCCAAACCGGAAGCTGGCCCTTATCTCGAAAAGGAAAAGAGATAGAGCAATTTTGACCTTAGTTTCGACCTCCACCCTTATACGACCATACGTAAGGTATAACTTCCGGTGTCCTTGACCTCCAGGTCACTTTCGAGCCCCAATCCGGAAGTTGGCCCTTATCTCGAAAAGGAAAAGAGATAGAGCAATTTTGACCTCATTTTCGACCTCCACCCCCTGTACGACGATGCGTAAGGTATAACTTCCGGTATCCTTGACCTCCAGGTCACTTTCGAGCCCCAAACCGGAAGTTGGCCCTTATCTCGAAAACGGTAAGAGATAGAGCAATTTTGACCTCATTTTCGACCTCCACCCCCTATAAGGCCATACGTAAGGTATAACTTCCGGTGTCCTTGACCTCCAGGTCACTTTCGAGCCCCAAACCGGAAGTTGGCCCTTATCTCGAAAACGGTAAGAGATAGAGCAATTTTGACCTCATTTTCGACCTCCACCCCCTGTACGACGATACGTATGGTATAACTTCCGGTATCCTTGACCTCCAGGTCACTTTCGAGCCCCAAACCGGAAGTTGGCCCTTATCTCAAAAACGGTAAGAGATAGAGCAATTCTGACCACATTTTCGGCCTCCACCCCCTATACGACGATACGTAAGGGATAACTTCCGGTGTCCTTGACCTCCAGGTCACTTTCGAGCCCCAAACCGGAAGTTGGCCCTTATCTCGAAAACGGTAAGAGATACAGCAATTTTGACCTCATTTTCGACCTCCACCCCCTATACGGCCATACGAAAGGTATAACTTCCGGTGTCCTTGACCTCCAGGTCACTTTCGAGCCCCCAACCGGAAGTTGGCCCTTATCTCGAAAAGGAAAAGAGATAGAGCAATTTAGACCTTATTTTCGACCTCCACCCCTATACGACCATACGTAAGGTATAACTTCCGGTGTCATTGACCTCCAGGTCACTTTCGAGCCCCAAACCGGAAGTTGGCCCTTATCTCGAAAACGGTAAGAGATAGAGCAATTTTGACCTCATTTTCGACCTCCACCCCCTGTACGACGATACGTATGGTATAACTTCCGGTATCCTTGACCTCCAGGTCACTTTCGAGCCCCAAACCGGAAGCTGGCCCTTATCTCGAAAACGGTAAGAGATAGAGCAATTTTGACCTTATTTTCGACCTCCACCCCCTATACGACGATACGTAAGGTATAACTTCCGATGTCCTTGACCTCCGGGTCACTTTCGAGCCCAATCCGGAAGTTGGCCCTTATCTCGAAAACGGCAAGAGATAGAGCAATTTTGACCTCATTTTCGACCTCCACCCCCTGTACGACGATGCGTAAGGTATAACTTCCGGTGTCCTTGACCTCCAGGTCACTTTCGAGCCCCAAACCGGAAGTTGGCCCTTATCTCGAAAACGGTAAGAGATAGAGCAATTTTGACCTTATTTTCGACCTCCACCCCTATACGACCATACGTAAGGTATAACTTCCGATGTCCTTGACCTCCAGGTCACTTTCGAGCAGAATCCGGAAGTTGGCCCTTATCTCGAAAACGGCAAGAGATAGAGCAATTTTGACCTCATTTTCGACCTCCACCCCCTGTACGACGATGCGTAAGGTATAACTTCCGGTATCCTTGACCTCCAGGTCACTTTCGAGCCCCAAACCGGAAGTTGGCCCTTATCTCGAAAACGGTAAGAGATAGAGCAATTTTGACCTTATTTTCGACCTCCACCCCTATACGACGATACGTAAGGTATAACTTCCGGTGTCCTTGACCTCCAGGTCACTTTCGAGCCCCAAACCGGAAGTTGGCCCTTATCTCGAAAACGGTAAGAGATAGAGCAATTCTGACCTCATTTTTCACCTCCACCCCTATACAACCATACGTAAGGGATAACTTCCGGTGTCCTTGACCTTCAGGTCACTTTCGCGTCCAAAACCGGAAGTTGGCCCTTATCTCGAAAACGGTAAGAGATAGAGCAATTTTGACCTCATTTTCGACCTCCACCCCCTATACGGCCATACGCAAGGTATAACTTCCGGTGTCCTTGACCTCCAGGTCACTTTCGAGCCCCAAACCGGAAGTTGGCCCTTATCTCGAAAACGGTAAGAGATAGAGCAATTTTGACCTTATTTTCGACCTCCACCCCTATACAACGATACGTAAGGGATAACTTCAGGTGTCCTTGACCTCCAGGTCACTTTCGGGCCCCAAACCGGAAGCTGGCCCTTATCTCGAAAACGGTAAGAGATAGAGCAATTTTGACCTCATTTTCGACCTCCACCCCCTGTACGACGATACGTATGGTATAACTTCCGGTATCCTTGACCTCCAGGTCACTTTCGAGCCCCAAACCGGAAGTTGGCCCTTATCTCAAAAACGGTAAGAGATAGAGCAATTCTGACCACATTTTCGGCCTCCACCCCCTATACGACGATACGTAAGGGATAACTTCCGGTGTCCTTGACCTCCAGGTCACTTTCGAGCCCCAAACCGGAAGTTGGCCCTTATCTCGAAAACGGTAAGAGATACAGCAATTTTGACCTCATTTTCGACCTCCACCCCCTATACGGCCATACGAAAGGTATAACTTCCGGTGTCCTTGACCTCCAGGTCACTTTCGAGCCCCCAACCGGAAGTTGGCCCTTATCTCGAAAAGGAAAAGAGATAGAGCAATTTTGACCTTATTTTCGACCTCCACCACTATACGACCATACGTAAGGTATAACTTCCGGTGTCCTTGACCTCCAGGTCACTTTCGAGCCCCAAACCGGAAGTTGGCCCTTATCTCGAAAAGGAAAAGAGATAGAGCAATTCTGACCTCATTTTCGACCTCCACCCCTATACAACGATACGTAAGGGATAACTTCAGGTGTCCTTGACCTCCAGGTCACTTTCGAGCCCCAAACCGGAAGCTGGCCCTTATCTCGAAAAGGAAAAGAGATAGAGCAATTTTGACCTTATTTTCGACCTCCACCCCTATACGACCATACGTAAGGTATAACTTCCGATGTCCTTGACCTCCAGGTCACTTTCGAGCCCCAATCCGGAAGTTGGCCCTTATCTCGAAAACGGCAAGAGATAGAGCAATTTTGACCTCATTTTCGACCTCCACCCCCTGTACGACGATGCGTAAGGTATAACTTCCGGTATCCTTGACCTCCAGGTCACTTTCGAGCCCCAAACCGGAAGTTGGCCCTTATCTCGAAAACGGTAAGAGATAGAGCAATTTTGACCTTATTTTCGACCTCCACCCCTATACGACGATACGTAAGGTATAACTTCCGGTGTCCTTGACCTCCAGGTCACTTTCGAGCCCCAAACCGGAAGTTGGCCCTTATCTCGAAAACGGTAAGAGATAGAGCAATTCTGACCTCATTTTTCACCTCCACCCCTATACAACCATACGTAAGGGATAACTTCCGGTGTCCTTGACTTTCAGGTCACTTTCGCGTCCAAAACCGGAAGTTGGCCCTTATCTCGAAAACGGTAAGAGATAGAGCAATTCTGACCACATTTTCGGCCTCCACCCCCTATACGACGATACGTAAGGGATAACTTCCGGTGTCCTTGACCTTCAGGTCACTTTCGCGTCCAAAACCGGAAGTTGGCCCTTATCTCGAAAACGGTAAGAGATAGAGCAATTCTGACCACATTTTCGGCCTCCACCCCCTATACGACGATAAGTAAGGGATAACTTCCGGTGTCCTTGACCTCCAGGTCACTTTCGAGCCCCCAACCGGAAGTTGGCCCTTATCTCGAAAACGGTAAGAGATAGAGCAATTTTGACCTTATTTTCGACCTCCACCCCTATACAACGATACGTAAGGGATAACTTCAGGTGTCCTTGACCTCCAGGTCACTTTCGGGCCCCAAACCGGAAGCTGGCCCTTATCTCGAAAAGGAAAAGAGATAGAGCAATTTTGACCTTATTTTCGACCTCCACCCCTATACGACCATACGTAAGGTATAACTTCCGGTGTCCTTGACCTCCAGGTCACTTTCGAGCCCCAAACCGGAAGTTGGCCCTTATCTCGAAAACGGCAAGAGATAGAGCAATTTTGACCTCATTTTCGACCTCCACCCCCTGTACGACGATGCGTAAGGTATAACTTCCGGTATCCTTGACCTCCAGGTCACTTTCGAGCCCCAAACCGGAAGTTGGCCCTTATCTCGAAAACGGTAAGAGATAGAGCAATTCTGACCACATTTTCGGCCTCCACCCCCTATACGACGATACGTAAGGGATAACTTCCGGTGTCCTTGACCTCCAGGTCACTTTCGAGCCCCCAACCGGAAGTTGGCCCTTATCTCGAAAACGGTAAGAGATAGAGCAATTTTGACCTTATTTTCGACCTCCACCCCTATACGACCATACGTAAGGTATAACTTCCGGTGTCCTTGACCTCCAGGTCACTTTCGAGCCCCAAACCGGAAGTTGGCCCTTATCTCGAAAACGGTAAGAGATAGAGCAATTCTGACCTCATTTTTCACCTCCACCCCTATACAACCATACGTAAGGGATAACTTCCGGTGTCCTTGACCTTCAGGTCACTTTCGCGTCCAAAACCGGAAGTTGGCCCTTATCTCGAAAACGGTAAGAGATAGAGCAATTCTGACCACATTTTCGGCCTCCACCCCCTATACGACGATACGTAAGGGATAACTTCCGGTGTCCTTGACCTTCAGGTCACTTTCGCGTCCAAAACCGGAAGTTGGCCCTTATCTCGAAAACGGTAAGAGATAGAGCAATTCTGACCACATTTTCGGCCTCCACCCCCTATACGACGATAAGTAAGGGATAACTTCCGGTGTCCTTGACCTCCAGGTCACTTTCGAGCCCCCAACCGGAAGTTGGCCCTTATCTCGAA
Organism: Protula sp. h YS-2021; assembly: GCA_949752745.1. Classification (NCBI taxonomy): domain Eukaryota; kingdom Metazoa; phylum Annelida; class Polychaeta; order Sabellida; family Serpulidae; genus Protula; species Protula sp. h YS-2021. Next base: position 5,617,141 of record OX457027.1, read on the forward strand.
AACGGTAAGAGATAGAGCAATTTTGACCTTATTTTCGACCTCCACCCCTATACAACGATACGTAAGGGATAACTTCAGGTGTCCTTGACCTCCAGGTCACTTTCGGGCCCCAAACCGGAAGCTGGCCCTTATCTCGAAAAGGAAAAGAGATAGAGCAATTTTGACCTTATTTTCGACCTCCACCCCTATACGACCATACGTAAGGTATAACTTCCGGTGTCCTTGACCTCCAGGTCACTTTCGAGCCCCAAACCGGAAGTTGGCCCTTATCTCGAAAACGGCAAGAGATAGAGCAATTTTGACCTCATTTTCGACCTCCACCCCCTGTACGACGATGCGTAAGGTATAACTTCCGGTATCCTTGACCTCCAGGTCACTTTCGAGCCCCAAACCGGAAGTTGGCCCTTATCTCGAAAACGGTAAGAGATAGAGCAATTCTGACCACATTTTCGGCCTCCACCCCCTATACAACGATACGTAAGGGATAACTTCCGGTGTCCTTGACCTCCAGGTCACTTTCGAGCCCCCAACCGGAAGTTGGCCCTTATCTCGAAAACGGTAAGAGATAGAGCAATTTTGACCTTATTTTCGACCTCCACCCCTATACGACCATACGTAAGGTATAACTTCCGGTGTCCTTGACCTCCAGGTCACTTTCGAGCCCCAAACCGGAAGTTGGCCCTTATCTCGAAAACGGTAAGAGATAGAGCAATTCTGACCTCATTTTTCACCTCCACCCCTATACAACCATACGTAAGGGATAACTTCCGGTGTCCTTGACCTTCAGGTCACTTTCGCGTCCAAAACCGGAAGTTGGCCCTTATCTCGAAAACGGTAAGAGATAGAGCAATTTTGACCTCATTTTCGACCTCCACCCCCTGTACGACCATACGTAAGGTATAACTTCCGGTATCCTTGACCTCCAGGTCACTTTCGAGCCCCAAACCGGAAGTTGGCCCTTATCTCGAAAACGGTAAGAGATAGAGCAATTTTGACCTCATTTTCGACCTCCACCCCATATACGGCCATACGCAAGGTATAACTGCCGGTGTCCTTGACCTCCAGGTCACTTTCGAGCCCCAAACAGGAAGTTGGCCCTTATCTCGAAAACGGTAAGAGATAGAGCAATTTTGACCTCATTTTCGACCTCCACCCCCTGTACGACGATACGTAAGGTATAACTTCCGGTATCCTTGACCTCCAGGTCACTTTCGAGCCCCAAACCGGAAGTTGGCCCTTATCTCGAAAACGGTAAGAGATAGAGCAATTTTGATCTCATTTTCGACCTCCACCCCCTATACGGCCATACGTAAGGTATAACTTCCGGTGTCCTTGACCTCCAGGTCACTTTCGAGCCCCAAACCGGAAGTTGGCCCTTATCTCGAAAACGGTAAGAGATAGAGCAATTTTGACCTCATTTTCGACCTCCACCCCCTGTACGACGATACGTAAGGTATAACTTCCGGTATCCTTGACCTCCAGGTCACTTTCGAGCCCCAAACCGGAAGTTGGCCCTTATCTCGAAAACGGTAAGAGATAGAGCAATTCTGACCACATTTTCGGCCTCCACCCCCTATACGACCATACGTAAGGGATAACTTCCGGTGTCCTTGACCTCCAGGTCACTTTCGAGCCCCAAACCGGAAGTTGGCCCTTATCTCGAAAACGGTAAGAGATAGAGCAATTCTGACCTCATTTTTCACCTCCACCCCTATACAACCATACGTAAGGGATAACTTCCGGTGTCCTTGACCTTCAGGTCACTTTCGCGTCCAAAACCGGAAGTTGGCCCTTATCTCGATAACGGTAAGAGATAGAGCAATTTTGACCTCATTTTCGACCTCCACCCCCTGTACGACGATACGTAAGGTATAACTTCCGGTATCCTTGACCTCCAGGTCACTTTCGAGCCCCAAACCGGAAGTTGGCCCTTATCTCGAAAACGGTAAGAGATAGAGCAATTTTGATCTCATTTTCGACCTCCACCCCCTATACGGCCATACGCAAGGTATAACTTCCGGTGTCCTTGACCTCCAGGTCACTTTCGAGCCCCAAACCGGAAGTTGGCCCTTATCTCGAAAACGGTAAGAGATAGAGCAATTTTGACCTCATTTTCGACCTCCACCCCCTGTACGACGATACGTAAGGTATAACTTCCGGTATCCTTGACCTCCAGGTCACTTTCGAGCCACAAACCGGAAGTTGGCCCCTATCTCGAAAACGGTAAGAGATAGAGCAATTCTGACCTCATTTTTCACCTCCACCCCTATACAACCATACGTAAGGGATAACTTCCGGTATCCTTGACCTTCAGGTCACTTTCGCGTCCAAAACCGGAAGTTGGCCCTTATCTCGATAACGGTAAGAGATAGAGCATTTTTGACCTCATTTTCGACCTCCACCCCCTGTACGACGATACGTAAGGTATAACTTCCGGTATCCTTGACCTCCAGGTCACTTTCGAGCCCCAAACCGGAAGTTGGCCCTTATCTCGAAAACGGTAAGAGATAGAGCAATTCTGACCTCATTTTTCACCTCCACCCCTATACAACCATACGTAAGGGATAACTTCCGGTGTCCTTGACCTTCAGGTCACTTTCGCGTCCAAAACCGGAAGTTGGCCCTTATCTCGATAACGGTAAGAGATAGAGCAATTTTGACCTCATTTTCGACCTCCACCCCCTTTACGGCCATACGCAAGGTATAACTTCCGGTGTCCTTGACCTCCAGGTCACTTTCGAGCCCCAAACCGGAAGTTGGCCCTTATCTCGATAACGGTAAGAGATAGAGCAATTTTGACCTCATTTTCGACCTCCACCCCCTATACGGCCATACGCAAGGTATAACTTCCGGTGTCCTTGACCTCCAGCTCACTTTCGAGCCCCAAACCGGAAGTTGGCCCTTATCTCGAAAACGGTAAGAGATAGAGCAATTCTGACCACATTTTCGGCCTCCACCCCCTATACGACCATACGTAAGGGATAACTTCCGGTGTCCTTGACCTCCAGGTCACTTTCGAGCCCCAAACCGGAAGTTGGCCCTTATCTCGAAAACGGTAAGAGATAGAGCAATTCTGACCTCATTTTTCACCTCCACCCCTATACAACCATACGTAAGGGATAACTTCCGGTGTCCTTGACCTTCAGGTCACTTTCGCGTCCAAAACCGGAAGTTGGCCCTTATCTCGATAACGGTAAGAGATAGAGCAATTCTGACCACATTTTCGGCCTCCACCCCCTATACGACCATACGTAAGGGATAACTTCCGGTGTCCTTGACCTCCAGGTCACTTTCGAGCCCCAAACCGGAAGTTGGCCCTTATCTCGAAAACGGTAAGAGATAGAGCAATTCTGACCTCATTTTTCACCTCCACCCCTATACAACCATACGTAAGGGATAACTTCCGGTGTCCTTGACCTTCAGGTCACTTTCGCGTCCAAAACCGGAAGTTGGCCCTTATCTCGATAACGGTAAGAGATAGAGCAATTTTGACCTCATTTTCGACCTCCACCCCCTATACGGCCATACGCAAGGTATAACTTCCGGTGTCCTTGACCTCCAGGTCACTTTCGAGCCCCAAACCGGAAGTTGGCCCTTATCTCGAAAACGGTAAGAGATAGAGCAATTCTGACCACATTTTCGGCCTCCACCCCCTATACGACCATACGTAAGGGATAACTTCCGGTGTCCTTGACCTCCAGGTCACTTTCGAGCCCCAAACCGGAAGTTGGCCCTTATCTCGAAAACGGTAAGAGATAGAGCAATTCTGACCTCATTTTTCACCTCCACCCCTATACAACCATACGTAAGGGATAACTTCCGGTGTCCTTGACCTTCAGGTCACTTTCGCGTCCAAAACCGGAAGTTGGCCCTTATCTCGATAACGGTAAGAGATAGAGCAATTCTGACCACATTTTCGGCCTCCACCCCCTATACGACCATACGTAAGGGATAACTTCCGGTGTCCTTGACCTCCAGGTCACTTTCGAGCCCCAAACCGGAAGTTGGCCCTTATCTCGAAAACGGTAAGAGATAGAGCAATTCTGACCTCATTTTTCACCTCCACCCCTATACAACCATACGTAAGGGATAACTTCCGGTGTCCTTGACCTTCAGGTCACTTTCGCGTCCAAAACCGGAAGTTGGCCCTTATCTCGATAACGGTAAGAGATAGAGCAATTTTGACCTCATTTTCGACCTCCACCCCCTGTACGACGATACGTAAGGTATAACTTCCGGTATCCTTGACCTCCAGGTCACTTTCGAGCCCCAAACCGGAAGTTGGCCCTTATCTCGAAAACGGTAAGAGATAGAGCAATTCTGACCACATTTTCGGCCTCCACCCCCTATTCGACGATACGTAAGGGATAACTTCCGGTGTCCTTGACCTTCAGGTCACTTTCGCGTCCAAAACCGGAAGTTGGCCCTTATCTCGAAAACGGTAAGAGATAGAGCAATTTTGACCTCATTTTCGACCTCCACCCCCTGTACGACGATACGTAAGGTATAACTTCCGGTATCCTTGACCTCCAGGTCACTTTCGAGCCCCAAACCGGAAGTTGGCCCTTATCTCGAAAACGGTAAGAGATAGAGCAATTTTGACCTCATTTTCGACCTCCACCCCCTATACGGCCATACGTAAGGTATAACTTCCGGTGTCCTTGACCTCCGGGTCACTTTCGAGCCCCAAACCGGAAGTTGGCCCTTATCTCGAAAACGGTAAGAGATAGAGCAATTTTGACCTCATTTTCGACCTCCACCCCCTGTACGACGATACGTAAGGTATAACTTCCGGTATCCTTGACCTCCAGGTCACTTTCGAGCCCCAAACCGGAAGTTGGCCCTTATCTCGAAAACGGTAAGAGATAGAGCAATTTTGACCTCATTTTCGACCTCCACCCCCTATACGGCCATACGTAAGGTATAACTTCCGGTGTCCTTGACCTCCAGGTCACTTTCGAGCCCCAAACCGGTAGTTGGCCCTTATCTCGAAAACGGTAAGAGATAGAGCAATTTTGACCTCATTTTCGACCTCCACCCCCTGTACGACGATACGTAAGGTATAACTTCCGGTATCCTTGACCTCCAGGTCACTTTCGAGCCCCAAACCGGAAGTTGGCCCTTATCTCGAAAACGGTAAGAGATAGAGCAATTCTGACCACATTTTCGGCCTCCACCCCCTATACGACGATACGTAAGGGATAACTTCCGGTGTCCTTGACCTTCAGGTCACTTTCGCGTCCAAAACCGGAAGTTGGCCCTTATCTCGAAAACGGTAAGAGATAGAGCAATTTTGACCTCATTTTCGACCTCCACCCCCTGTACGACGATACGTAAGGTATAACTTCCGGTATCCTTGACCTCCAGGTCACTTTCGAGCCCCAAACCGGAAGTTGGCCCTTATCTCGAAAACGGTAAGAGATAGAGCAATTTTGACCTCATTTTCGACCTCCACCCCCTATACGGCCATACGTAAGGTACAACTTCCGGTGTCCTTGACTTCCAGGTCACTTTCGAGCCCCAAACCGGAAGTTGGCCCTTATCTCGAAAACGGTAAGAGATAGAGCAATTCTGACCACATTTTCGGCCTCCACCCCCTATACGACGATACGTAAGGGATAACTTCCGGTGTCCTTGACCTCCAGGTCACTTTCGAGCCCCAAACCGGAAGTTGGCCCTTATCTCGAAAACGGTAAGAGATACAGCAATTTTGACCTCATTTTCGACCTCCACCCCCTATACGACCATACATAAGGTATAACTTCCGGTGTCCTTGACCTCCAGGTCACTTTCGAGCCCCCAACCGGAAGTTGGCCCTTATCTCGAAAAGGAAAAGAGATAGAGCAATTCTGACCTCATTTTCGACCTCCACCCCCTATACAACGATACGTAAGGGATAACTTCAGGTGTCCTTGACCACCAGGTCACTTTCGAGCCCCAAACCGGAAGCTGGCCCTTATCTCGAAAAGGAAAAGAGATAGAGCAATTTTGACCTTATTTTCGACCTCCACCCCTATAGGACCATACGTAAGGTATAACTTCCGGTTTCCTTGACCTCCAGGTCACTTTCGAGCCCCAAACCGGAAGTTGGCCCTTATCTTGAAAACGGCAAGAGATAGAGCAATTTTGACCTCATTTTCGACCTCCACCCCCTGTACGACGATGCGTAGGGTATAACTTCCGGTATCCTTGACCTCCAGGTCACTTTCGAGCCCCAAACCGGAAGTTGGCCCTTATCTCGAAAACGGTAAGAGATAGAGCAATTCTGACCTCATTTTCGACCTCCACCCCTATACAACGATACGTAAGGGATAACTTCCGGTGTTCCTGACCTCCAGGTCACTTCCGCGTCCAAAACCGGAAATTAGCCCTTATCTCGAAAACGGTAAGAGATAGAGCAATTTTGACCTCATTTTCGACCTCCACCCCCTGTACGACGATACGTAAGGTATAACTTCCGGTATCCTTGACCTCCAGGTCACTTTCGAGCCCCAAACCGGAAGTTGGCCCTTATCTCGAAAACGGTAAGAGATACAGCAATTTTGACCTCATTTTCGACCTCCACCCCCTATACGACGATACGCAAGGGATAACTTCCGGTGTCCTTGACCTTCAGGTCACTTTCGCGTCCAAAACCGGAAGTTGGCCCTTATCTCGATAACGGTAAGAGATAGAGCAATTTTGACCTCATTTTCGACCTCCACCCCCTGTACGACGATACGTAAGGTATAACTTCCGGTATCCTTGACCTCCAGGTCACTTTCGAGCCCCAAACCGGAAGTTGGCCCTTATCTCGAAAACGGTAAGAGATAGAGCAATTTTGACCTCATTTTCGACCTCCACCCCCTATACGGCCATACGCAAGGTATAACTTCCGGTGTCCTTGACCTCCAGGTCACTTTCGAGCCCCAAACCGGAAGTTGGCCCTTATCTCGAAAACGGTAAGAGATAGAGCAATTTTGACCTCATTTTCGACCTCCACCCCCTGTACGACGATACGTAAGGTATAACTTCCGGTATCCTTGACCTCCAGGTCACTTTCGAGCCCCAAACCGGAAGTTGGCCCTTATCTCGAAAACGGTAAGAGATAGAGCAATTCTGACCACATTTTCGGCCTCCACCCCCTATACGACGATACGTAAGGGATAACTTCCGGTGTCCTTGACCTCCAGGTCACTTTCGAGCCCCAAACCGGAAGTTGGCCCTTATCTCGAAAACGGTAAGAGATACAGCAATTTTGACCTCATTTTCGACCTCCACCCCCTATACGACCATACATAAGGTATAACTTCCGGTGTCCTTGACCTCCAGGTCACTTTCGAGCCCCCAACCGGAAGTTGGCCCTTATCTCGAAAAGGAAAAGAGATAGAGCAATTCTGACCTCATTTTCGACCTCCACCCCTATACAACGATACGTAAGGGATAACTTCAGGTGTCCTTGACCACCAGGTCACTTTCGAGCCCCAAACCGGAAGCTGGCCCTTATCTCGAAAAGGAAAAGAGATAGAGCAATTTTGACCTTATTTTCGACCTCCACCCCTATAGGACCATATGTAAGGTATAACTTCCGGTTTCCTTGACCTCCAGGTCACTTTCGAGCCCCAAACCGGAAGTTGGCCCTTATCTCGAAAACGGCAAGAGATAGAGCAATTTTGACCTCATTTTCGACCTCCACCCCCTGTACGACGATGCGTAGGGTATAACTTCCGGTATCCTTGACCTCCAGGTCACTTTCGAGCCCCAAACCGGAAGTTGGCCCTTATCTCGAAAACGGTAAGAGATAGAGCAATTCTGACCTCATTTTCGACCTCCACCCCTATACAACGATACGTAAGGGATAACTTCCGGTGTTCCTGACCTCCAGGTCACTTCCGCGTCCAAAACCGGAAGTTAGCCCTTATCTCGAAAACGGTAAGAGATAGAGCAATTTTGACCTCATTTTCGACCTCCACCCCTTGTACGACGATACGTAAGGTATAACTTCCGGTATCCTTGACCTCCAGGTCACTTTCGAGCCCCAAACCGGAAGTTGGCCCTTATCTCGAAAACGGTAAGAGATAGAGCAATTTTGACCTCATTTTCGACCTCCACCCCCTGTACGACGATACGTAAGGTATAACTTCCGGTATCCTTGACCTCCAGGTCACTTTCGAGCCCCAAACCGGAAGTTGGCCCTTATCTCGAAAACGGTAAGAGATAGAGCAATTTTGACCTCATTTTCGACCTCCACCCCCTATACGGCCATACGCAAGGTATAACTTCCGGTGTCCTTGACTTCCAGGTCACTTTCGAGCCCCAAACCGGAAGTTGGCCCTTATCTCGAAAACGGTAAGAGAGAGAGCAATTCTGACCACATTTTCGGCCTCCACCCCCTATACGACGATACGTAAGGGATAACTTCCGGTGTCCTTGACCTCCAGGTCACTTTCGAGCCCCAAACCGGAAGTTGGCCCTTATCTCGAAAACGGTAAGAGATACAGCAATTTTGACCTCATTTTCGACCTCCACCCCCTATACGACCATACATAAGGTATAACTTCCGGTGTCCTTGACCTCCAGGTCACTTTCGAGCCCCCAACCGGAAGTTGGCCCTAATCTCGAAAAGGAAAAGAGATAGAGCAATTCTGACCTCCTTTTCGACCTCCACCCCTATACAACGATACGTAAGGGATAACTTCAGGTTTCCTTGACCACCAGGTCACTTTCGAGCCCCAAACCGGAAGCTGGCCCTTATCTCGAAAAGGAAAAGAGATAGAGCAATTTTGACCTTATTTTCGACCTCCACCCCTATAGGACCATACGTAAGGTATAACTTCCGGTTTCCTTGACCTCCAGGTCACTTTCGAGCCCCAAACCGGAAGTTGGCCCTTATCTCGAAAACGGCAAGAGATAGAGCAATTTTGACCTCATTTTCGACCTCCACCCCCTGTACGACGATGCGTAGGGTATAACTTCCGGCATCCTTGACCTCCAGGTCACTTTCGAGCCCCAAACCGGAAGTTGGCCCTTATCTCGAAAACGGTAAGAGATAGAGCAATTTTGACCTCATTTTCGACCTCCACCCCCTGTACGACGATGCGTAAGGTATAACTTCCGGTATCCTTGACCTCCAGGTCACTTTCGAGCCCCAAACCGGAAGTTGGCCCTTATCTCGAAAACGGTAAGAGATAGAGCAATTTTGACCTCATTTTCGACCTCCACCCCCTATACGGCCATACGCAAGGTATAACTTCCGGTGTCCTTGACTTCCAGGTCACTTTCGAGCCCCAAACCGGAAGTTGGCCCTTATCTCGAAAACGGTAAGAGAGAGAGCAATTCTGACCACATTTTCGGCCTCCACCCCCTATACGACGATACGTAAGGGATAACTTCCGGTGTCCTTGACCTCCAGGTCACTTTCGAGCCCCAAACCGGAAGTTGGCCCTTATCTCGAAAACGGTAAGAGATACAGCAATTTTGACCTCATTTTCGACCTCCACCCCCTATACGACCTTACATAAGGTATAATTTCCGGTGTCCTTGACCTCCAGGTCACTTTCGAGCCCCCAACCGGAAGTTGGCCCTTATCTCGAAAAGGAAAAGAGATAGAGCAATTCTGACCTCATTTTCGACCTCCACCCCTATACAACGATACGTAAGGGATAACTTCAGGTTTCCTTGACCACCAGGTCACTTTCGAGCCCCAAACCGGAAGCTGGCCCTTATCTCGAAAAGGAAAAGAGATAGAGCAATTTTGACCTTATTTTCGACCTCCACCCCTATAGGACCATACGTAAGGTATAACTTCCGGTTTCCTTGACCTCCAGGTCACTTTCGAGCCCCAAACCGGAAGTTGGCCCTTATCTCGAAAACGGCAAGAGATAGAGCAATTTTGACCTCATTTTCGACCTCCACCCCCTGTACGACGATGCGTAGGGTATAACTTCCGGCATCCTTGACCTCCAGGTCACTTTCGAGCCCCAAACCGGAAGTTGGCCCTTATCTCGAAAACGGTAAGAGATAGAGCAATTCTGACCTCATTTTCGACCTCCACCCCTATACAACGATACGTAAGGGATAACTTCCGGTGTTCCTGACCTCCAGGTCACTTCCGCGTCCAAAACCGGAAGTTAGCCCTTATCTCGAAAACGGTAAGAGATAGAGCAATTTTGACCTCATTTTCGACCTCCACCCCCTGTACGACTATACGTAAGGTATATCTTCCGGTATCCTTGACCTCCAGGTCACTTTCGAGCCCCAAACCGGAAGTTGGCCCTTATCTCGAAAACGGTAAGAGATAGAGCAATTTTGACCACATTTTCGACCTCCACCCCCTATACGGCCATACGTAAGGTATAACTTCCGGTGTCCTTGACCTCCAGGTCACTTTCGAGCCCCAAACCGGAAGTTGGCCCTTATCTCGAAAACGGTAAGAGATACAGCAATTTTGACCTCATTTTCGACCTCCACCCCCTATACGACCATACATAAGTTATAACTTCCGGTGTCCTTGACCTCCAGGTCACTTTCGAGCCCCAAACCGGAAGTTGGCCCTTATCTCGAAAACGGTAAGAGATAGAGCAATTCTGACCACATTTTCGGCCTCCACCCCCTATACGACGATACGTAAGGGATAACTTCCGGTGTCCTTGACCTTCAGGTCACTTTCGCGTCCAAAACCGGAAGTTGGCCCTTATCTCGATAACGGTAAGAGATAGAGCAATTTTGACCTCATTTTCGACCTCCACCCCCTGTACGACGATACGTAAGGTATAACTTCCGGTATCCTTGACCTCCAGGTCACTTTCGAGCCCCAAACAGGAAGTTGGCCCTTATCTCGAAAACGGTAAGAGATAGAGCAATTTTGACCTCATTTTCGACCTCCACCCCCTATACGGCCATACGCAAGGTATAACTTCCGGTGTCCTTGACCTCCAGGTCACTTTCGAGCCCCAAACCGGAAGTTGGCCCTTATCTCGAAAACGGTAAGAGATAGAGCAATTTTGACCTCATTTTCGACCTCCACCCCCTATACGGCCATACGCAAGGTATAACTTCCGGTGTCCTTGACCTCCAGGTCACTTTCGAGCCCCAAACCGGAAGTTGGCCCTTATCTCGAAAACGGTAAGAGATACAGCAATTTTGACCTCATTTTCGACCTCAACCCCCTATACGACCATACATAAGGTATAACTTCCGGTGTCCTTGACCTCCAGGTCACTTTCGAGCCCCCAACCGGAAGTTGGCCCTTATCTCGAAAAGGAAAAGAGATAGAGCAATTCTGACCTCATTTTCGACCTCCACCCCTATACAACGATACGTAAGGGATAACTTCCGGTTTCCTTGACCACCAGGTCACTTTCGAGCCCCAAACCGGAAGCTGGCCCTTATCTCGAAAAGGAAAAGAGATAGAGCAATTTTGACCTTATTTTCGACCTCCACCCCTATAGGACCATACGTAAGGTATAACTTCCGGTTTCCTTGACCTCCAGGTCACTTTCGAGCCCCAAACCGGAAGTTGGCCCTTATCTCGAAAACGGCAAGAGATAGAGCAATTTTGACCTCATTTTCGACCTCCACCCCCTGTACGACGATGCGTAGGGTATAACTTCCGGCATCCTTGACCTCCAGGTCACTTTCGAGCCCCAAACCGGAAGTTGGCCCTTATCTCGAAAACGGTAAGAGATAGAGCAATTCTGACCTCATTTTCGACCTCCACCCCTATACAACGATACGTAAGGGATAACTTCCGGTGTTCCTGACCTCCAGGTCACTTCCGCGTCCAAAACCGGAAGTTAGCCCTTATCTCGAAAACGGTAAGAGATAGAGCAATTTTGACCTCATTTTCGACCTCCACCCCCTGTACGACTATACGTAAGGTATATCTTCCGGTATCCTTGACCTCCAGGTCACTTTCGAGCCCCAAACCGGAAGTTGGCCCTTATCTCGAAAACGGTAAGAGATAGAGCAATTTTGACCTCATTTTCGACCTCCACCCCCTATACGGCCATACGTAAGGTATAACTTCCGGTGTCCTTGACCTCCAGGTCACTTTCGAGCCCCAAACCGGAAGTTGGCCCTTATCTCGAAAACGGTAAGAGATACAGCAATTTTGACCTCATTTTCGACCTCCACCCCCTATACGACCATACATAAGTTATAACTTCCGGTGTCCTTGACCTCCAGGTCACTTTCGAGCCCCAAACCGGAAGTTGGCCCTTATCTCGAAAACGGTAAGAGATAGAGCAATTCTGACCACATTTTCGGCCTCCACCCCCTATACGACGATACGTAAGGGATAACTTCCGGTGTCCTTGACCTTCAGGTCACTTTCGCGTCCAAAACCGGAAGTTGGCCCTTATCTCGATAACGGTAAGAGATAGAGCAATTTTGACCTCATTTTCGACCTCCACCCCCTGTACGACGATACGTAAGGTATAACTTCCGGTATCCTTGACCTCCAGGTCACTTTCGAGCCCCAAACCGGAAGTTGGCCCTTATCTCGAAAACGGTAAGAGATAGAGCAATTTTGACCTCATTTTCGACCTCCACCCCCTATACGGCCATACGCAAGGTATAACTTCCGGTGTCCTTGACCTCCAGGTCACTTTCGAGCCCCAAACCGGAAGTTGGCCCTTATCTCGAAAACGGTAAGAGATAGAGCAATTTTGACCTCATTTTCGACCTCCACCCCCTGTACGACGATACGTAAGGTATAACTTCCGGTATCCTTGACCTCCAGGTCACTTTCGAGCCCCAAACCGGAAGTTGGCCCTTATCTCGAAAACGGTAAGAGATAGAGCAATTCTGACCACATTTTCGACCTCCACCCCCTATACGACCATACGTAAGGGATAACTTCCGGTGTCCTTGACCTCCAGGTCACTTTCGAGCCCCAAACCGGAAGTTGGCCCTTATCTCGAAAACGGTAAGAGATACAGCAATTTTGACCTCATTTTCGACCTCCACCCCCTATACGACCATACATAAGGTATAACTTCCGGTGTCCTTGACCTCCAGGTCACTTTCGAGCCCCCAACCGGAAGTTGGCCCTTATCTCGAAAACGGTAAGAGATACAGCAATTTTGACCTCATTTTCGACCTCCACCCCCTATACGACCATACATAAGTTATAACTTCCGGTATCCTTGACCTCCAGGTCACTTTCGAGCCCCAAACCGGAAGTTGGCCCTTATCTCGAAAACGGTAAGAGATAGAGCAATTCTGACCACATTTTCGGCCTCCACCCCCTACACGACGCTACGTAAGGGATAACTTCCGGTGTCCTTGACCTTCAGGTCACTTTCGCGTCCAAAACCGGAAGTTGGCCCTTATCTCGATAACGGTAACAGATAGAGCAATTTTGACCTCATTTTCGACCTCCACCCCCTGTACGACGATACGTAAGGTATAACTTCCGGTATCCTTGACCTCCAGGTCACTTTCGAGCCCCAAACCGGAAGTTGGCCCTTATCTCGAAAACGGTAAGAGATACAGCAATTTTGACCTCATTTTCGACCTCCACCCCCTATACGACCATACATAAGGTATAACTTCCGGTGTCCTTGACCTCCAGGTCACTTTCGAGCCCCCAACCGGAAGTTGGCCCTTATCTCGAAAAGGAAAAGAGATAGAGCAATTCTGACCTCATTTTCGACCTCCACCCCTATACAACGATACGTAAGGGATAACTTCAGGTGTCCTTGACCACCAGGTCACTTTCGAGCCCCAAACCGGAAGTTGGCCCTTATCTCGAAAACGGTAAGAGATAGAGCAATTCTGACCACATTTTCGGCCTCCACCCCCTATACGACGATACGTAAGGGATAACTTCCGGTGTCCTTGACCTCCAGGTCACTTTCGAGCCCCAAACCGGAAGTTGGCCCTTATCTCGAAAACGGTAAGAGATACGGCAATTTTGACCTTATTTTCGACCTCCACCCCTATAGGACCATACGTAAGGTATAACTTCCGGTTTCCTTGACCTCCAGGTCACTTTCGAGCCCCAAACCGGAAGTTGGCCCTTATCTCGAAAACGGTAAGAGATACAGCAATTTTGACCTCATTTTCGACCTCCACCCCCTATACGGCCATACGTAAGGTATAACTTCCGGTGTCCTTGACCTCCAGGTCACTTTCGAGCCCCAAACCGGAAGTTGGCCCTTATCTCGAAAACGGTAAGAGATAGAGCAATTCTGACCACATTTTCGGCCTCCACCCCCTATACGACGATACGTAAGGGATAACTTCCGGTGTCCTTGACCTTCAGGTCACTTTCGCGTCCAAAACCGGAAGTTGGCCCTTATCTCGAAAACGGTAAGAGATAGAGCAATTTTGACCTCATTTTCGACCTCCACCCCCTGTACGACGATACGTAAGGTATAACTTCCGGTATCCTTGACCTCCAGGTCACTTTCGAGCCCCAAACCGGAAGTTGGCCCTTATCTCGAAAACGGTAAGAGATAGAGCAATTTTGACCTCATTTTCGACCTCCACCCCCTATACGGCCATACGTAAGGTATAACTTCCGGTGTCCTTGACCTCCAGGTCACTTTCGAGCCCCAAACCGGAAGTTGGCCCTTATCTCGATAACGGTAAGAGATAGAGCAATTTTGACCTCATTTTCGACCTCCAACCCCTGTACGACGATACGTAAGGTATAACTTCCGGTATCCTTGACCTCCAGGTCACTTTCGAGCCCCAAACCGGAAGTTGGCCCTTATCTCGAAAACGGTAAGAGATAGAGCAATTCTGACCTCATTTTTCACCTCCACCCCTATACAACCATACGTAAGGGATAACTTCCGGTGTCCTTGACCTTCAGGTCACTTTCGCGTCCAAAACCGGAAGTTGGCCCTTATCTCGATAACGGTAAGAGATAGAGCAATTTTGACCTCATTTTCGACCTCCACCCCCTATACGGCCATACGCAAGGTATAACTTCCGGTGTCCTTGACCTCCAGGTCACTTTCGAGCCCCAAACCGGAAGTTGGCCCTTATCTCGAAAACGGTAAGAGATAGAGCAATTTTGACCTCATTTTCGACCTCCACCCCCTATACGGCCATACGTAAGGTACAACTTCCGGTGTCCTTGAGCTCCAGGTCACTTTCGAGCCCCAAACCGGAAGTTGGCCCTTATCTCGAAAACGGTAAGAGATACAGCAATTTTGACCTCATTTTCGACCTCCACCCCCTGTACGACGATACGTAAGGTATAACTTCCGGTATCCTTGACCTCCAGGTCACTTTCGAGCCCCAAACCGGAAGTTGGCCCTTATCTCGAAAACGGTAAGAGATACAGCAATTTTGACCTCATTTTCGACCTCCACCCCCTATACGACCATACATAAGGTATAACTACCGGTGTCCTTGACCTCCAGGTCACTTTCGAGCCCCCAACCGGAAGTTGGCCCTTATCTCGAAAAGGAAAAGAGATAGAGCAATTCTGACCTCATTTTCGACCTCCACCCCTATACAACGATACGTAAGGGATAACTTCAGGTGTCCTTGACCACCAGATCACTTTCGAGCCCCAAACCGGAAGTTGGCCCTTATCTCGAAAACGGTAAGAGATAGAGCAATTCTGACCACATTTTCGGCCTCCACCCCCTATACGACGATACACAAGGGATAACTTCCGGTGTCCTTGACCTCCAGGTCACTTTCGAGCCCCAAACCGGAAGTTGGCCCTTATCTCGAAAACGGTAAGAGATACAGCAATTTTGCCCTTATTTTCGACCTCCACCCCTATAGGACCATACGTAAGGTATAACTTCCGGTTTCCTTGACCTCCAGGTCACTTTCGAGCCCAAAACCGGAAGTTGGCCCTTATCTCGAAAAGGAAAAGAGATAGAGCAATTCTGACCTCATTTTCGACCTCCACCCCTATACAACGATACGTAAGGGATAACTTCAGGTGTCCTTGACCACCAGATCACTTTCGAGCCCCAAACCGGAAGTTGGCCCTTATCTCGAAAACGGTAAGAGATAGAGCAATTCTGACCACATTTTCGGCCTCCACCCCCTATACGACGATACACAAGGGATAACTTCCGGTGTCCTTGACCTCCAGGTCACTTTCGAGCCCCAAACCGGAAGTTGGCCCTTATCTCGAAAACGGTAAGAGATACAGCAATTTTGCCCTTATTTTCGACCTCCACCCCTATAGGACCATACGTAAGGTATAACTTCCGGTTTCCTTGACCTCCAGGTCACTTTCGAGCCCAAAACCGGAAGTTGGCCCTTATCTCGAAAACGGCAAGAGATAGAGCAATTTTGACCTCATTTTCGACCTCCACCCCCTGTACGACGATGCGTAGGGTATAACTTCCGGTATCCTTGACCTCCAGGTCACTTTCGAGCCCCAAACCGGAAGTTGGCCCTTATCTCGAAAACGGTAAGAGATAGAGCAATTCTGACCTCATTTTCGACCTCCACCCCTATACAACGATACGTAAGGGATAACTTCCGGTGTTCCTGACCTCCAGGTCACTTCCGCGTCCAAAACCGGAAGTTAGCCCTTATCTCGAAAACGGTAAGAGATAGAGCAATTTTGACCTCATTTTCGACCTCCACCCCCTGTACGACGATACGTAAGGTATAACTTCCGGTATCCTTGACCTCCAGGTCACTTTCGAGCCCCAAACCGGAAGTTGGCCCTTATCTCGAAAACGGTAAGAGATAGAGCAATTTTGACCTCATTTTCGACCTCCACCCCCTATACGGCCATACGTAAGGTATAACTTCCGGTGTCCTTGACCTCCAGGTCACTTTCGAGCCCCAAACCGGAAGTTGGCCCTTATCTCGAAAACGGTAAGAGATACAGCAATTTTGACCTCATTTTCGACCTCCACCCCCTATACGACCATACATAAGTTATAACTTCCGGTGTCCTTGACCTCCAGGTCACTTTCGAGCCCCAAACCGGAAGTTGGCCCTTATCTCGAAAACGGTAAGAGATAGAGCAATTCTGACCACATTTTCGGCCTCCACCCCCTATACGACGATACGTAAGGGATAACTTCCGGTGTCCTTGACCTTCAGGTCACTTTCGCGTCCAAAACCGGAAGTTGGCCCTTATCTCGATAACGGTAAGAGATAGAGCAATTTTGACCTCATTTTCGACCTCCACCCCCTGTACGACGATACGTAAGGTATAACTTCCGGTATCCTTGACCTCCAGGTCACTTTCGAGCCCCAAACCGGAAGTTGGCCCTTATCTCGAAAACGGTAAGAGATAGAGCAATTCTGACCTCATTTTTCACCTCCACCCCTATACAACCATACGTAAGGGATAACTTCCGGTGTCCTTGACCTTCAGGTCACTTTCGCGTCCAAAACCGGAAGTTGGCCCTTATCTCGATAACGGTAAGAGATAGAGCAATTTTGACCTCATTTTCGACCTCCACCCCCTATACGGCCATACGCAAGGTATAACTTCCGGTGTCCTTGACCTCCAGGTCACTTTCGAGCCCCAAACCGGAAGTTGGCCCTTATCTCGAAAACGGTAAGAGATAGAGCAATTTTGACCTCATTTTCGACCTCCACCCCCTGTACGACGATACGTAAGGTATAACTTCCGGTATCCTTGACCTCCAGGTCACTTTCGAGCCCCAAACCGGAAGTTGGCCCTTATCTCGAAAACGGTAAGAGATAGAGCAATTTTGACCTCATTTTCGACCTCCACCCCCTATACGGCCATACGTAAGGTACAACTTCCGGTGTCCTTGACCTCCAGGTCACTTTCGAGCCCCAAACCGGAAGTTGGCCCTTAACTCGAAAACGGTTAGAGATAGAGCAATTTTGACCTCATTTTCGACCTCCACCCCCTGTACGACGATACGTAAGGTATAACTTCCGGTATCCTTGACCTCCAGGTCACTTTCGAGCCCCAAACCGGAAGTTGGCCCTTATCTCGAAAACGGTAAGAGATAGAGCAATTTTGACCTCATTTTCGACCTCCACCCCCTATACGGCCATACGTAAGGTATAACTTCCGGTGTCCTTGACCTTCAGGTCACTTTCGCGTCCAAAACCGGAAGTTGGCCCTTATCTCGATAACGGTAAGAGATAGAGCAATTTTGACCTCATTTTCGACCTCCACCCCCTATACGGCCATACGCAAGGTATAACTTCCGGTGTCCTTGACCTCCAGGTCACTTTCGAGCCCCAAACCGGAAGTTGGCCCTTATCTCGAAAACGGTAAGAGATAGAGCAATTTTGACCTCATTTTCGACCTCCACCCCCTGTACGACGATACGTAAGGTATAACTTCCGGTATCCTTGACCTCCAGGTCACTTTCGAGCCCCAAACCGGAAGTTGGCCCTTATCTCGAAAACGGTAAGAGATAGAGCAATTTTGACCTCATTTTCGACCTCCACCCCCTATACGGCCATACGTAAGGTACAACTTCCGGTGTCCTTGACCTCCAGGTCACTTTCGAGCCCCAAACCGGAAGTTGGCCCTTATCTCGAAAACGGTTAGAGATAGAGCAATTTTGACCTCATTTTCGACCTCCACCCCCTGCACGACGATACGTAAGGTATAACTTCCGGTATCCTTGACCTCCAGGTCACTTTCGAGCCCCAAACCGGAAGTTGGCCCTTATCTCGAAAACGGTAAGAGATAGAGCAATTTTGACCTCATTTTCGACCTCCACCCCCTATACGGCCATACGTAAGGTATAACTTCCGGTGTCCTTGACCTTCAGGTCACTTTCGCGTCCAAAACCGGAAGTTGGCCCTTATCTCGATAACGGTAAGAGATAGAGCAATTTTGACCTCATTTTCGACCTCCACCCCCTGTACGACGATACGTAAGGTATAACTCCCGGTATCCTTGACCTCCAGGTCACTTTCGAGCCCCAAACCGGAAGTTGGCCCTTATCTCGAAAACGGTAAGAGATAGAGCAATTTTGACCTCATTTTCGACCTCCACCCCCTATACGGCCATACGTAAGGTATAACTTCCGGTGTCCTTGACCTCCAGGTCACTTTCGAGCCCCAAACCGGAAGTTGGCCCTTATCTCGATAACGGTAAGAGATAGAGCAATTTTGACCTCATTTTCGACCTCCAACCCCTGTACGACGATACGTAAGGTATAACTTCCGGTATCCTTGACCTCCAGGTCACTTTCGAGCCCCAAACCGGAAGTTGGCCCTTATCTCGAAAACGGTAAGAGATAGAGCAATTCTGACCTCATTTTTCACCTCCACCCCTATACAACCATACGTAAGGGATAACTTCCGGTGTCCTTGACCTTCATGTCACTTTCGCGTCCAAAACCGGAAGTTGGCCCTTATCTCGATAACGGTAAGAGATAGAGCAATTTTGACCTCATTTTCGACCTCCACCCCCTATACGGCCATACGCAAGGTATAACTTCCGGTGTCCTTGACCTCCAGGTCACTTTCGAGCCCCAAACCGGAAGTTGGCCCTTATCTCGAAAACGGTAAGAGATAGAGCAATTTTGACCTCATTTTCGACCTCCACCCCCTATACGGCCATACGTAAGGTATAACTTCCGGTGTCCTTGACCTCCAGGTCACTTTCAAGCCCCAAACCGGAAGTTGGCCCTTATCTCGAAAACGGTAAGAGATACAGCAATTTTGACCTCATTTTCGACCTCCACCCCCTATACGACCATACATAAGTTATAACTTCCGGTGTCCTTGACCTCCAGGTCACTTTCGAGCCCCAAACCGGAAGTTGGCCCTTATCTCGAAAACGGTAAGAGATAGAGCAATTCTGACCACATTTTCGGCCTCCACCCCCTATACGACGATACGTAAGGGATAACTTCCGGTGTCCTTAACCTTCAGGTCAATTTCGCGTCCAAAACCGGAAGTTGGCCCTTATCTCGATAACGGTAAGAGATAGAGCAATTTTGACCTCATTTTCGACCTCCACCCCCTGTACGACGATACGTAAGGTATAACTTCCGGTATCCTTGACCTCCAGGTCACTTTCGAGCCCCAAACCGGAAGTTGGCCCTTATCTCGAAAACGGTAAGAGATAGAGCAATTTTGACCTCATTTTCGACCTCCACCCCCTATACGGCCATACGTAAGGTATAACTTCCGGTGTCCTTGACCTCCAGGTCACTTTCGAGCCCCAAACCGGAAGTTGGCCCTTATCTCGATAACGGTAAGAGATAGAGCAATTTTGACCTCATTTTCGACCTCCAACCCCTGTACGACGATACGTAAGGTATAACTTCCGGTATCCTTGACCTCCAGGTCACTTTCGAGCCCCAAACCGGAAGTTGGCCCTTATCTCGAAAACGGTAAGAGATAGAGCAATTCTGACCTCATTTTTCACCTCCACCCCTATACAACCATACGTAAGGGATAACTTCCGGTGTCCTTGACCTTCAGGTCACTTTCGCGTCCAAAACCGGAAGTTGGCCCTTATCTCGATAACGGTAAGAGATAGAGCAATTTTGACCTCATTTTCGACCTCCACCCCCTATACGGCCATACGCAAGGTATAACTTCCGGTGTCCTTGACCTCCAGGTCACTTTCGAGCCCCAAACCGGAAGTTGGCCCTTATCTCGAAAACGGTAAGAGATAGAGCAATTTTGACCTCATTTTCGACCTCCACCCCCTGTACGACGATACGTAAGGTATAACTTCCGGTATCCTTGACCTCCAGGTCACTTTCGAGCCCCAAACCGGAAGTTGGCCCTTATCTCGAAAACGGTAAGAGATAGAGCAATTTTGACCTCATTTTCGACCTCCACCCCCTATACGGCCATACGTAAGGTACAACTTCCGGTGTCCTTGACCTCCAGGTCACTTTCGAGCCCCAAACGGGAAGTTGGCCCTTATCTCGAAAACGGTTAGAGATAGAGCAATTTTGACCTCATTTTCGACCTCCACCCCCTGTACGACGATACGTAAGGTATAACTTCCGGTATCCTTGACCTCCAGGTCACTTTCGAGCCCCAAACCGGAAGTTGGCCCTTATCTCGAAAACGGTAAGAGATAGAGCAATTTTGACCTCATTTTCGACCTCCACCCCCTATACGGCCATACGTAAGGTATAACTTCCGGTGTCCTTGACCTTCAGGTCACTTTCGCGTCCAAAACCGGAAGTTGGCCTTTATCTCGATAACGGTAAGAGATAGAGCAATTTTGACCTCATTTTCGACCTCCACCCCCTGTACGACGATACGTAAGGTATAACTTCCGGTATCCTTGACCTCCAGGTCACTTTCGAGCCCCAAACCGGAAGTTGGCCCTTATCTCGAAAACGGTAAGAGATAGAGCAGTTTTGACCTCATTTTCGACCTCCACCCCCTATACGGCCATACGTAAGGTATAACTTCCGGTGTCCTTGACCTCCAGGTCACTTTCGAGCCCCAAACCGGAAGTTGGCCCTTATCTCGAAAACGGTAAGAGATAGAGCAATTCTGACCTCATTTTTCACCTCCACCCCTATACAACCATACGTAAGGGATAACTTCCGGTGTCCTTGACCTTCAGGTCACTTTCGCGTCCAAAACCGGAAGTTGGCCCTTATCTCGATAACGGTAAGAGATAGAGCAATTTTGACCTCATTTTCGACCTCCACCCCCTATACGGCCATACGCAAGGTATAACTTCCGGTGTCCTTGACCTCCAGGTCACTTTCGAGCCCCAAACCGGAAGTTGGCCCTTATCTCGAAAACGGTAAGAGATAGAGCAATTTTGACCTCATTTTCGACCTCCACCCCCTGTACGACGATACGTAAGGTATAACTTCCGGTATCCTTGACCTCCAGGTCACTTTCGAGCCCCAAACCGGAAGTTGGCCCTTATCTCGATAACGGTAAGAGATAGAGCAATTTTGACCTCATTTTCGACCTCCACCCCCTGTACGACCATACGTAAGGTATAACTTCCGGTATCCTTGACCTCCAGGTCACTTTCGAGCCCCAAACCGGAAGTTGGCCCTTATCTCGATAACGGTAAGAGATAGAGCAATTTTGACCTCATTTTCGACCTCCACACCCTGTACGACCATAAGTGAGGTATAACTTCCGGCATCCTTGACCTCCAGGTCACTTTCGAGCCCCAAACCGGAAGTTGGCCCTTATCTCGAAAACGGTAAGAGATATTGCAATTCTGACCTCATTTTTCACCTCCACCCCTATACAACCATACGTAAGGGATAACTTCCGGTGTCCTTGACCTTCAGGTCACTTTCGCGTCCAAAACCGGAAGTTGGCCCTTATCTCGATAACGGTAAGAGATAGAGCAATTTTGACCTCATTTTCGACCTCCACCCCCTATACGGCCATACGCAAGGTATAACTTCCGGTGTCCTTGACCTCCAGGTCACTTTCGAGCCCCAAACCGGAAGTTGGCCCTTATCTCGAAAACGGTAAGAGATATTGCAATTTTAACCTCATTTTCGACCTCCACCCCCTGTACGACGATACGTAAGGTATAACTTCCGGTATCCTTGACCTCCAGGTCACTTTCGAGCCCCAAACCGGAAGTTGGCCCTTATCTCGAAAACGGTAAGAGATAGAGCAATTTTGACCTCATTTTCGACCTCCACCCCCTATACGGCCATACGCAAGGTATAACTTCCGGTGTCCTTGACCTCCAGGTCACTTTCGAGCCCCAAACCGGAAGTTGGCCCTTATCTCGAAAACGGTAAGAGATAGAGCAATTTTGACCTCATTTTCGACCTCCACCCCCTGTACGACGATACGTAAGGTATAACTTCCGGTATCCTTGACCTCCAGGTCACTTTCGAGCCCCAAACCGGAAGTTGGCCCTTATCTCGAAAACGGTAAGAGATAGAGCAATTCTGACCACATTTTCGGCCTCCACCCCCTATACGACCATACGTAAGGGATAACTTCCGGTGTCCTTGACCTCCAGGTCACTTTCGAGCCCCAAACCGGAAGTTGGCCCTTATCTCGAAAACGGTAAGAGATAGAGCAATTCTGACCACATTTTCGGCCTCCACCCCCTATACGACGATACGTAAGGGATAACTTCCGGTGTCCTTGACCTTCAGGTCACTTTCGCGTCCAAAACCGGAAGTTGGCCCTTATCTCGATAACGGTAAGAGATAGAGCAATTTTGACCTCATTTTCGACCTCCACCCCCTGTACGACGATACGTCAGGTATAACTTCCGGTATCCTTGACCTCCAGGTCACTTTCGAGCCCCAAACCGGAAGTTGGCCCTTATCTCGAAAACGGTAAGAGATAGAGCAATTTTGACCTCATTTTCGACCTCCACCCCCTATACGGCCATACGCAAGGTATAACTTCCGGTGTCCTTGACCTCCAGGTCACTTTCGAGCCCCAAACCGGAAGTTGGCCCTTATCTCGAAAACGGTAAGAGATAGAGCAATTTTGACCTCATTTTCGACCTCCACCCCCTGTACGACGATACGTAAGGTATAACTTCCGGTATCCTTGACCTCCAGGTCACTTTCGAGCCCCAAACCGGAAGTTGGCCCTTATCTCGAAAACGGTAAGAGATAGAGCAATTCTGACCTCATTTTTCACCTCCACCCCTATACAACCATACGTAAGGGATAACTTCCGGTGTCCTTGACCTTCAGGTCACTTTCGCGTCCAAAACCGGAAGTTGGCCCTTATCTCGATAACGGTAAGAGATAGAGCAATTTTGACCTCATTTTCGACCTCCACTCCCTGTACGACGATACGTAAGGTATAACTTCCGGTATCCTTGACCTCCAGGTCACTTTCGAGCCCCAAACCGGAAGTTGGCCCTTATCTCGAAAACGGTAAGAGATAGAGCAATTCTGACCTCATTTTTCACCTCCACCCCTATACAACCATACGTAAGGGATAACTTCCGGTGTCCTTGACCTTCAGGTCACTTTCGCGTCCAAAACCGGAAGTTGGCCCTTATCTCGATAACGGTAAGAGATAGAGCAATTTTGACCTCATTTTCGACCTCCACCCCCTATACGGCCATACGCAAGGTATAACTTCCGGTGTCCTTGACCTCCAGGTCACTTTCGAGCCCCAAACCGGAAGTTGGCCCTTATCTCGAAAACGGTAAGAGATAGAGCAATTTTGACCTCATTTTCGACCTCCATCCCCTGTACGACGATACGTAAGGTATAACTTCCGGTATCCTTGACCTCCAGGTCACTTTCGAGCCCCAAACCGGAAGTTGGCCCTTATCTCGAAAAGGGTAAGAGATAGAGCAATTTTGACCTCATTTTCGACCTCCACCCCCTATACGGCCATACGTAAGGTATAACTTCCGGTGTCCTTGACCTCCAGGTCACTTTCGAGCCCCAAACCGGAAGTTGGCCCTTATCTCGATAACGGTAAGAGATAGAGCAATTTTGACCTCATTTTCGACCTCCAACCCCTGTACGACGATACGTAAGGTATAACTTCCGGTATCCTTGACCTCCAGGTCACTTTCGAGCCCCAAACCGGAAGTTGGCCCTTATCTCGAAAACGGTAAGAGACAGAGCAATTCTGACCTCATTTTTCACCTCCACCCCTATACAACCATACGTAAGGGATAACTTCCGGTGTCCTTGACCTTCAGGTCACTTTCGCGTCCAAAACCGGAAGTTGGCCCTTATCTCGATAACGGTAAGAGATAGAGCAATTTTGACCTCATTTTCGACCTCCAACCCCTGTACGACGATACGTCAGGTATAACTTCCGGTATCCTTGACCTCCAGGTCACTTTCGAGCCCCAAACCGGAAGTTGGCCCTTATCTCGAAAACGGTAAGAGATAGAGCAATTTTGACCTCATTTTCGACCTCCACCCCCTATACGGCCATACGCAAGGTATAACTTCCGGTGTCCTTGACCTCCAGGTCACTTTCGAGCCCCAAACCGGAAGTTGGCCCTTATCTCGAAAACGGTAAGAGATAGAGCAATTTTGACCTCATTTTCGACCTCCACCCCCTGTACGACCATACGTAAGGTATAACTTCCGGTATCCTTGACCTCCAGGTCACTTTCGAGCCCCAAACCGGAAGTTGGCCCTTATCTCGAAAACGGTAAGAGATAGAGCAATTCTGACCTCATTTTTCACCTCCACCCCTATACAACCATACGTAAGGGATAACTTCCGGTGTCCTTGACCTTCAGGTCACTTTCGCGTCCAAAACCGGAAGTTGGCCCTTATCTCGATAACGGTAAGAGATAGAGCAATTTTGACCTCATTTTCGACCTCCACTCCCTGTACGACGATACGTAAGGTATAACTTCCGGTATCCTTGACCTCCAGGTCACTTTCGAGCCCCAAACCGGAAGTTGGCCCTTATCTCGAAAACGGTAAGAGATAGAGCAATTCTGACCTCATTTTTCACCTCCACCCCTATACAACCATACGTAAGGGATAACTTCCGGTGTCCTTGACCTTCAGGTCACTTTCGCGTCCAAAACCGGAAGTTGGCCCTTATCTCGATAACGGTAAGAGATAGAGCAATTTTGACCTCATTTTCGACCTCCACCCCCTATACGGCCATACGCAAGGTATAACTTCCGGTGTCCTTGACCTCCAGGTCACTTTCGAGCCCCAAACCGGAAGTTGGCCCTTATCTCGAAAACGGTAAGAGATAGAGCAATTTTGACCTCATTTTCGACCTCCATCCCCTGTACGACGATACGTAAGGTATAACTTCCGGTATCCTTGACCTCCAGGTCACTTTCGAGCCCCAAACCGGAAGTTGGCCCTTATCTCGAAAAGGGTAAGAGATAGAGCAATTTTGACCTCATTTTCGACCTCCACCCCCTATACGGCCATACGTAAGGTATAACTTCCGGTGTCCTTGACCTCCAGGTCACTTTCGAGCCCCAAACCGGAAGTTGGCCCTTATCTCGATAACGGTAAGAGATAGAGCAATTTTGACCTCATTTTCGACCTCCAACCCCTGTACGACGATACGTAAGGTATAACTTCCGGTATCCTTGACCTCCAGGTCACTTTCGAGCCCCAAACCGGAAGTTGGCCCTTATCTCGAAAACGGTAAGAGACAGAGCAATTCTGACCTCATTTTTCACCTCCACCCCTATACAACCATACGTAAGGGATAACTTCCGGTGTCCTTGACCTTCAGGTCACTTTCGCGTCCAAAACCGGAAGTTGGCCCTTATCTCGATAACGGTAAGAGATAGAGCAATTTTGACCTCATTTTCGACCTCCACCCCCTATACGGCCATACGCAAGGTATAACTTCCGGTGTCCTTGACCTCCAGGTCACTTTCGAGCCCCAAACCGGAAGTTGGCCCTTATCTCGAAAACGGTAAGAGATAGAGCAATTTTGACCTCATTTTCGACCTCCATCCCCTGTACGACGATACGTAAGGTATAACTTCCGGTATCCTTGACCTCCAGGTCACTTTCGAGCCCCAAACCGGAAGTTGGCCCTTATCTCGAAAACGGTAAGAGATAGAGCAATTTTGACCTCATTTTCGACCTCCACCCCCTATACGGCCATACGTAAGGTATAACTTCCGGTGTCCTTGACCTCCAGGTCACTTTCGAGCCCCAAACCGGAAGTTGGCCCTTATCTCGATAACGGTAAGAGATAGAGCAATTTTGACCTCATTTTCGACCTCCAACCCCTGTACGACGATACGTAAGGTATAACTTCCGGTATCCTTGACCTCCAGGTCACTTTCGAGCCCCAAACCGGAAGTTGGCCCTTATCTCGAAAACGGTAAGAGACAGAGCAATTCTGACCTCATTTTTCACCTCCACCCCTATACAACCATACGTAAGGGATAACTTCCGGTGTCCTTGACCTTCAGGTCACTTTCGCGTCCAAAACCGGAAGTTGGCCCTTATCTCGATAACGGTAAGAGATAGAGCAATTTTGACCTCATTTTCGACCTCCACCCCTTATACGGCCATACGCAAGGTATAACTTCCGGTGTCCTTGACCTCCAGGTCACTTTCGAGCCCCAAACCGGAAGTTGGCCCTTATCTCGAAAACGGTAAGAGATAGAGCAATTTTGACCTCATTTTCGACCTCCACCCCTTGTACGACGATACGTAAGGTATAACTTCCGGTATCCTTGACCTCCAGGTCACTTTCGAGCCCCAAACCGGAAGTTGGCCCTTATCTCGAAAACGGTAAGAGATAGAGCAATTTTGACCTCATTTTCGACCTCCACCCCCTATACGGCCATACGTAAGGTATAACTTCCGGTGTCCTTGACCTCCAGGTCACTTTCGAGCCCCAAACCGGAAGTTGGCCCTTATCTCGAAAACGGTTAGAGATAGAGCAATTTTGACCTCATTTTCGACCTCCACCCCCTGTACGACGATACGTAAGGTATAACTTCCGGTATCCTTGACCTCCAGGTCACTTTCGAGCCCCAAACCGGAAGTTGGCCCTTATCTCGAAAACGGTAAGAGATAGAGCAATTCTGACCTCATTTTTCACCTCCACCCCTATACAACCATACGTAAGGGATAACTTCCGGTGTCCTTGACCTTCAGGTCACTTTCGCGTCCAAAACCGGAAGTTGGCCCTTATCTCGATAACGGTAAGAGATAGAGCAATTTTGACCTCATTTTCGACCTCCACACCCTGTAAAACCATACGTAAGGTATAACTTCCGGCATCCTTGACCTCCAGGTCACTTTCGAGCCCCAAACCGGAAGTTGGCCCTTATCTCGAAAACGGTAAGAGATATAGCAATTCTGACCTCATTTTTCACCTCCACCCCTATACAACCATACGTAAGGGATAACTTCCGGTGTCCTTGACCTTCAGGTCACTTTCGCGTCCAAAACCGGAAGTTGGCCCTTATCTCGATAACGGTAAGAGATAGAGCAATTTTGACCTCATTTTCGACCTCCACCCCCTGTACGACGATACGTAAGGTATAACTTCCGGTATCCTTGACCTCCAGGTCACTTTCGAGCCCCAAACCGGAAGTTGGCCCTTATCTCGAAAACGGTAAGAGATAGAGCAATTTTGACCTCATTTTCGACCTCCACCCCCTATACGGCCATACGAAAGGTATAACTTCCGGTGTCCTTGACCTCCAGGTCACTTTCGAGCCCCAAACCGGAAGTTGGCCCTTATCTCGAAAACGGTAAGAGATAGAGCAATTTTGACCTTATTTTCGACCTCCACCCCTATACGACGATACGCAAGGTATAACTTCCGGAGTCCTTGACCTCCAGGTCACTTTCGAGCCCCAAACCGGAAGTTGGCACTTATCTCGAAAACGGTAAGAGATAGAGCAATTCTGACCTCATTTTTCACCTCCACCCCTATACAACCATACGTAAGGGATAACTTCCGGTGTCCTTGACCTCCAGGTCACTTTCGCGTCCAAAACCGGAAGTTGGCCCTTATCTCGAAAACGGTAAGAGATAGAGCAATTTTGACCTCATTTTCGAACTCCAACCCCTGTACGACGATACGTAAGGTATAACTTCCGGTATCCTTGACCTCCAGGTCACTTTCGAGCCCCAAACCGGAAGTTGGCCCTTATCTCGAAAACGGTAAGAGATAGAGCAATTTTGACCTCATTTTCGACCTCCACCTCCTATACGGCCATACGTAAGGAATAACTTCCGGTGTCCTTGACCTCCAGGTCACTTTCGAGCCCCAAACCGGAAGTTGGCCCTTATCTCGTAAACGGTAAGAGATAGAGCAATTCTGACCTCATTTTTCACCTCCACCCCTATACAACCATACGTAAGGGATAACTTCCGGTGTCCTTGACCTCCAGGTCACTTTCGCGTCCAAAACCGGAAGTTGGCCCTTATCTCGAAAACGGTAAGAGATAGAGCAATTTTGACCTCATTTTCGAACTCCAACCCCTGTACGACGATACGTAAGGTATAACTTCCGGTATCCTTGACCTCCAGGTCACTTTCGAGCCCCAAACCGGAAGTTGGCCCTTATCTCGAAAACGGTAAGAGATAGAGCAATTTTGACCTCATTTTCGACCTCCACCCCCTATACGGCCATACGTAAGGAATAATTTCCGGTGTCCTTGACCTCCAGGTCACTTTCGAGCCCCAAACCGGAAGTTGGCCCTTATCTCGTAAACGGTAAGAGATAGAGCAATTCTGACCACATTTTCGGCCTCCACCCCCTATACGACGATACGTAAGGGATAACTTCCGGTGTCCTTGACCTCCAGGTCACTTTCGAGCCCCAAACCGGAAGTTGGCCCTTATCTCGAAAACGGTAAGAGATAGAGCAATTTTGACCTCATTTTCGACCTCCACCCCCTGTACGACGATACGTAAGGTATAACTTCCGGTATCCTTGACCTCCAGGTCACTTTCGAGCCCCAAACCGGAAGTTGGCCCTTATCTCGAAAACGGTAAGAGATAGAGCAATTTTGACCTCATTTTCGACCTCCACCCCCTATACGGCCATACGTAAGGTATAACTTCCGGTGTCCTTGACCTCCAGGTCACTTTCGAGCCCCAAACCGGAAGTTGGCCCTTATCTCGAAAACGGTTAGAGATAGAGCAATTTTGACCTCATTTTTCACCTCCACCCCTATACAACCATACGTAAGGGATAACTTCCGGTGTCCTTGACCTTCAGGTCACTTTCGCGTCCAAAACCGGAAGTTGGCCCTTATCTCGATAACGGTAAGAGATAGAGCAATTTTGACCTCATTTTCGACCTCCACCCCCTGTACGACGATACGTAAGGTATAACTTCCGGTATCCTTGACCTCCAGGTCACTTTCGAGCCCCAAACCGGAAGTTGGCCCTTATCTCGAAAACGGTAAGAGATAGAGCAATTTTGACCTCATTTTCGACCTCCACCCCCTATACGGCCATACGCAAGGTATAACTTCCGGTGTCCTTGACCTCCAGGTCACTTTCGAGCCCCAAACCGGAAGTTGGCCCTTATCTCGAAAACGGTAAGAGATAGAGCAATTTTGACCTCATTTTCGACCTCCACCCCCTGTACGACGATACGTAAGGTATAACTTCCGGTATCCTTGACCTCCAGGTCACTTTCGAGCCCCAAACCGGAAGTTGGCCCTTATCTCGAAAACGGTAAGAGATAGAGCAATTTTGACCTCATTTTCGACCTCCACCCCCTATACGGCCATACGTAAGGTATAACTTCCGGTGTCCTTGACCTCCAGGTCACTTTCGAGCCCCAAACCGGAAGTTGGCCCTTATCTCGAAAACGGTTAGAGATAGAGCAATTTTGACCTCATTTTCGACCTCCACCCCCTGTACGACGATACGTAAGGTATAACTTCCGGTATCCTTGACCTCCAGGTCACTTTCGAGCCCCAAACCGGAAGTTGGCCCTTATCTCGAAAACGGTAAGAGATAGAGCAATTCTGACCTCATTTTTCACCTCCACCCCTATACAACCATACGTAAGGGATAACTTCCGGTGTCCTTGACCTTCAGGTCACTTTCGCGTCCAAAACCGGAAGTTGGCCCTTATCTCGATAACGGTAAGAGATAGAGCAATTTTGACCTCATTTTCGACCTCCACACCCTGTACGACCATACGTAAGGTATAACTTCCGGCATCCTTGACCTCCAGGTCACTTTCGAGCCCCAAACCGGAAGTTGGCCCTTATCTCGAAAACGGTAAGAGATATAGCAATTCTGACCTCATTTTTCACCTCCACCCCTATACAACCATACGTAAGGGATAACTTCCGGTGTCCTTGACCTTCAGGTCACTTTCGCGTCCAAAACCGGAAGTTGGCCCTTATCTCGATAACGGTAAGAGATAGAGCAATTTTGACCTCATTTTCGACCTCCACCCCCTGTACGACGATACGTAAGGTATAACTTCCGGTATCCTTGACCTCCAGGTCACTTTCGAGCCCCAAACCGGAAGTTGGCCCTTATCTCGAAAACGGTAAGAGATAGAGCAATTTTGACCTCATTTTCGACCTCCACCCCCTATACGGCCATACGCAAGGTATAACTTCCGGTGTCCTTGACCTCCAGGTCACTTTCGAGCCCCAAACCGGAAGTTGGCCCTCATCTCGAAAACGGTAAGAGATAGAGCAATTTTGACCTTATTTTCGACCTCCACCCCTATACGACGATACGCAAGGTATAACTTCCGGAGTCCTTGACCTCCAGGTCACTTTCGAGCCCCAAACCGGAAGTTGGCCCTTATCTCGAAAACGGTAAGAGATAGAGCAATTCTGACCTCATTTTTCACCTCCACCCCTATACAACCATACGTAAGGGATAACTTCCGGTGTCCTTGACCTCCAGGTCACTTTCGCGTCCAAAACCGGAAGTTGGCCCTTATCTCGAAAACGGTAAGAGATAGAGCAATTTTGACCTCATTTTCGAACTCCAACCCCTGTACGACGATACGTAAGGTATAACTTCCGGTATCCTTGACCTCCAGGTCACTTTCGAGCCCCAAACCGGAAGTTGGCCCTTATCTCGTAAACGCTAAGAGATAGAGCAATTCTGACCACATTTTCGGCCTCCACCCCCTATACGACGATACGTAAGGGATAACTTCCGGTGTCCTTGACCTCCAGGTCACTTTCGAGCCCCAAACCGGAAGTTGGCCCTTATCTCGAAAACGGTAAGAGATAGAGCAATTCTGACCTCATTTTTCACCTCCACCCCTATACAACCATACGTAAGGGATAACTTCCGGTGTCCTTGACCTTCAGGTCACTTTCGCGTCCAAAACCGGAAGTTGGCCCTTATCTCGAAAACGGTAAGAGATAGAGCAATTTTGACCTCATTTTCGAACTCCAACCCCTGTACGACGATACGTAAGGTATAACTTCCGGTATCCTTGACCTCCAGGTCACTTTCGAGCCCCAAACCGGAAGTTGGCCCTTATCTCGAAAACGGTAAGAGATAGAGCAATTTTGACCTCATTTTCGACCTCCACCCCCTATACGGCCATACGTAAGGAATAACTTCCGGTGTCCTTGACCTCCAGGTCACTTTCGAGCCCCAAACCGGAAGTTGGCCCTAATCTCGTAAACGGCAAGAGATAGAGCAATTCTGACCACATTTTCGGCCTCCACCCCCTATACGACGATACGTAAGGGATAACTTCCGGTGTCCTTGACCTCCAGGTCACTTTCGAGCCCCAAACCGGAAGTTGGCCCTTATCTCGAAAACGGTAAGAGATAGAGCAATTCTGACCTCATTTTTCACCTCCACCCCTATACAACCATACGTAAGGGATAACTTCCGGTGTCCTTGACCTTCAGGTCACTTTCGCGTCCAAAACCGGAAGTTGGCCCTTATCTCGAAAACGGTAAGAGATAGAGCAATTTTGACCTCATTTTCGACCTCCACCCCCTGTACGACGATACGTAAGGTATAACTTCCGGTATCCTTGACCTCCAGGTCACTTTCGAGCCCCAAACCGGAAGTTGGCCCTTATCTCGAAAACGGTAAGAGATAGAGCAATTTTGACCTCATTTTCGACCTCCACCCCCTATACGGCCATACACAAGGTATAACTTCCGGTGTCCTTGACCTCCAGGTCACTTTCGAGCCCCAAACCGGAAGTTGGCCCTTATCTCGAAAACGGTAAGAGATAGAGCAATTTTGACCTCATTTTCGACCTCCACCCCCTATACGGCCATACGCAAGGTATAACTTCCGGTGTCCTTGACCTCCAGGTCACTTTCGAGCCCCAAACCGGAAGTTGGCCCTTATCTCGAAAACGGTAAGAGATAGAGCAATTTTGACCTCATTTTCGACCTCCACCCCCTGTACGACGATACGTAAGGTATAACTTCCGGTATCCTTGACCTCCAGGTCACTTTCGAGCCCCAAACCGGAAGTTGGCCCTTATCTCGAAAACGGTAAGAGATAGAGCAATTTTGACCTCATTTTCGACCTCCACCCCCTATACGGCCATACGTAAGGTATAACTTCCGGTGTCCTTGACCTCCAGGTCACTTTCGAGCCCCAAACCGGAAGTTGGCCCTTATCTCGAAAACGGTAAGAGATAGAGCAATTTTGACCTCATTTTCGACCTCCACCCCCTGTACGACGATACGTAAGGTATAACTTCCGGTATCCTTGACCTCCAGGTCACTTTCGAGCCCCAAACCGGAAGTTGGCCCTTATCTCGAAAACGGTAAGAGATAGAGCAATTCTGACCACATTTTCGGCCTCCACCCCCTATACGACGATACGTAAGGGATAACTTCCGGTGTCCTTGACCTCCAGGTCACTTTCGAGCCCCAAACCGGAAGTTGGCCCTTATCTCGAAAACGGTAAGAGATAGAGCAATTTTGACCTCATTTTCGACCTCCACCCCCTGTACGACGATACGTAAGGTATAACTTCCGGTATCCTTGACCTCCAGGTCACTTTCGAGCCCCAAACCGGAAGTTGGCCCTTATCTCGAAAACGGTAAGAGATAGAGCAATTTTGACCTCATTTTCGACCTCCACCCCCTGTACGACGATACGTAAGGTATAACTTCCGGTATCCTTGACCTCCAGGTCACTTTCGAGCCCCAAACCGGAAGTTGGCCCTTATCTCGAAAACGGTAAGAGATAGAGCAATTCTGACCACATTTTCGGCCTCCACCCCCTATACGACGATACGTAAGGGATAACTTCCGGTGTCCTTGACCTCCAGGTCACTTTCGAGCCCCAAACCGGAAGTTGGCCCTTATCTCGAAAACGGTAAGAGATAGAGCAATTTTGACCTCATTTTCGACCTCCACCCCCTGTACGACGATACGTAAGGTATAACTTCCGGTATCCTTGACCTCCAGGTCACTTTCGAGCCCCAAACCGGAAGTTGGCCCTTATCTCGAAAACGGTAAGAGATAGAGCAATTTTGACCTCATTTTCGACCTCCACCCCCTATACGGCCATACGTAAGGTATAACTTCCGGTGTCCTTGACCTCCAGGTCACTTTCGAGCCCCAAACCGGAAGTTGGCCCTTATCTCGAAAACGGTAAGAGATAGAGCAATTTTGACCTCATTTTCGACCTCCACCCCCTATACGACGATACGTAAGGGATAACTTCCGGTGTCCTTGACCTCCAGGTCACTTTCGAGCCCCAAACCGGAAGTTGGCCCTTATCTCGAAAACGGTAAGAGATAGAGCAATTCTGACCACATTTTCGGCCTCCACCCCCTATACGACGATACGTAAGGGATAACTTCCGGTGTCCTTGACCTCCAGGTCACTTTCGAGCCCCAAACCGGAAGTTGGCCCTTATCTCGAAAACGGTAAGAGGTAGAGCAATTCTGACCACATTTTCGGCCTCCACCCCCTATACGACCATACGTAAGGGATAACTTCCGGTGTCCTTGACCTCCAGGTCACTTTCGAGCCCCAAACCGGAAGTTGGCCCTTATCTCGAAAACGGTAAGAGATAGAGCAATTTTGACCTTATTTTCGACCTCCACCCCTATACGACGATACGTAAGGTATAACTTCCGGTGTCCTTGACCTCCAGGTCACTTTCGAGCCCCAAACCGGAAGTTGGCCCTTATCTCGAAAACGGTAAGAGATAGAGCAATTCTGACCTCATTTTTCACCTCCACCCCTATACAACCATACGTAAGGGATAACTTCCGGTGTCCTTGACCTTCAGGTCACTTTCGCGTCCAAAACCGGAAGTTGGCCCTTATCTCGAAAACGGTAAGAGATAGAGCAATTTTGACCTCATTTTCGACCTCCACCCCCTGTACGACGATACGTAAGGTATAACTTCCGGTATCCTTGACCTCCAGGTCACTTTCGAGCCCCAAACCGGAAGTTGGCCCTTATCTCGAAAACGGTAAGAGATACAGCAATTTTGACCTCATTTTCGACCTCCACCCCCTGTACGACGATACGTAAGGTATAACTTCCGGTATCCTTGACCTCCAGGTCACTTTCGAGCCCCAAACCGGAAGTTGGCCCTTATCTCGAAAACGGTAAGAGATACAGCAATTTTGACCTCATTTTCGACCTCCACCCCCTATACGACCATACATAAGGTATAACTTCCGGTGTCCTTGACCTCCAGGTCACTTTCGAGCCCCCAACCGGAAGTTGGCCCTTATCTCGAAAAGGAAAAGAGATAGAGCAATTCTGACCTCATTTTCGACCTCCACCCCTATACAACGATACGTAAGGGATAACTTCAGGTGTCCTTGACCACCAGGTCACTTTCGAGCCCCAAACCGGAAGTTGGCCCTTATCTCGAAAACGGTAAGAGATAGAGCAATTCTGACCACATTTTCGGCCTCCACCCCCTATACGACGATACGTAAGGGATAACTTCCGGTGTCCTTGACCTCCAGGTCACTTTCGAGCCCCAAACCGGAAGTTGGCCCTTATCTCGAAAACGGTAAGAGATACAGCAATTTTGCCCTTATTTTCGACCTCCACCCCTATAGGACCATACGTAAGGTATAACTTCCGGTTTCCTTGACCTCCAGGTCACTTTCGAGCCCAAAACCGGAAGTTGGCCCTTATCTCGAAAACGGCAAGAGATAGAGCAATTTTGACCTCATTTTCGACCTCCACCCCCTGTACGACGATGCGTAGGGTATAACTTCCGGTATCCTTGACCTCCAGGTCACTTTCGAGCCCCAAACCGGAAGTTGGCCCTTATCTCGAAAACGGTAAGAGATAGAGCAATTCTGACCTCATTTTCGACCTCCACCCCTATACAACGATACGTAAGGGATAACTTCCGGTGTTCCTGACCTCCAGGTCACTTCCGCGTCCAAAACCGGAAGTTAGCCCTTATCTCGAAAACGGTAAGAGATAGAGCAATTTTGACCTCATTTTCGACCTCCACCCCCTGTACGACGATACGTAAG
This sequence comes from Protula sp. h YS-2021, assembly GCA_949752745.1. Taxonomy (NCBI): domain Eukaryota; kingdom Metazoa; phylum Annelida; class Polychaeta; order Sabellida; family Serpulidae; genus Protula; species Protula sp. h YS-2021. The sequence goes on from OX457027.1 coordinate 5,652,870, forward strand.
GTATAACTTCCGGTATCCTTGACCTCCAGGTCACTTTCGAGCCCCAAACCGGAAGTTGGCCCTTATCTCGAAAACGGTAAGAGATAGAGCAATTTTGACCTCATTTTCGACCTCCACCCCCTATACGGCCATACGTAAGGTATAACTTCCGGTGTCCTTGACCTCCAGGTCACTTTCGAGCCCCAAACCGGAAGTTGGCCCTTATCTCGAAAACGGTAAGAGATACAGCAATTTTGACCTCATTTTCGACCTCCACCCCCTATACGACCATACATAAGTTATAACTTCCGGTGTCCTTGACCTCCAGGTCACTTTCGAGCCCCAAACCGGAAGTTGGCCCTTATCTCGAAAACGGTAAGAGATAGAGCAATTCTGACCACATTTTCGGCCTCCACCCCCTATACGACGATACGTAAGGGATAACTTCCGGTGTCCTTGACCTTCAGGTCACTTTCGCGTCCAAAACCGGAAGTTGGCCCTTATCTCGATAACGGTAAGAGATAGAGCAATTTTGACCTCATTTTCGACCTCCACCCCCTGTACGACGATACGTAAGGTATAACTTCCGGTATCCTTGACCTCCAGGTCACTTTCGAGCCCCAAACCGGAAGTTGGCCCTTATCTCGAAAACGGTAAGAGATAGAGCAATTCTGACCTCATTTTTCACCTCCACCCCTATACAACCATACGTAAGGGATAACTTCCGGTGTCCTTGACCTTCAGGTCACTTTCGCGTCCAAAACCGGAAGTTGGCCCTTATCTCGATAACGGTAAGAGATAGAGCAATTTTGACCTCATTTTCGACCTCCACCCCCTATACGGCCATACGCAAGGTATAACTTCCGGTGTCCTTGACCTCCAGGTCACTTTCGAGCCCCAAACCGGAAGTTGGCCCTTATCTCGAAAACGGTAAGAGATAGAGCAATTTTGACCTCATTTTCGACCTCCACCCCCTGTACGACGATACGTAAGGTATATCTTCCGGTATCCTTGACCTCCAGGTCACTTTCGAGCCCCAAACCGGAAGTTGGCCCTTATCTCGAAAACGGTAAGAGATAGAGCAATTTTGACCTCATTTTCGACCTCCACCCCCTATACGGCCATACGTAAGGTACAACTTCCGGTGTCCTTGACCTCCAGGTCACTTTCGAGCCCCAAACCGGAAGTTGGCCCTTAACTCGAAAACGGTTAGAGATAGAGCAATTTTGACCTCATTTTCGACCTCCACCCCCTGTACGACGATACGTAAGGTATAACTTCCGGTATCCTTGACCTCCAGGTCACTTTCGAGCCCCAAACCGGAAGTTGGCCCTTATCTCGAAAACGGTAAGAGATACAGCAATTTTGACCTCATTTTCGACCTCCACCCCCTGTACGACGATACGTAAGGTATAACTTCCGGTATCCTTGACCTCCAGGTCACTTTCGAGCCCCAAACCGGAAGTTGGCCCTTATCTCGAAAACGGTAAGAGATACAGCAATTTTGACCTCATTTTCGACCTCCACCCCCTATACGACCATACATAAGGTATAACTTCCGGTGTCCTTGACCTCCAGGTCACTTTCGAGCCCCCAACCGGAAGTTGGCCCTTATCTCGAAAAGGAAAAGAGATAGAGCAATTCTGACCTCATTTTCGACCTCCACCCCTATACAACGATACGTAAGGGATAACTTCAGGTGTCCTTGACCACCAGGTCACTTTCGAGCCCCAAACCGGAAGTTGGCCCTTATCTCGAAAACGGTAAGAGATAGAGCAATTCTGACCACATTTTCGGCCTCCACCCCCTATACGATGATACGTAAGGGATAACTTCCGGTGTCCTTGACCTCCAGGTCACTTTCGAGCCCCAAACCGGAAGTTGGCCCTTATCTCGAAAACGGTAAGAGATACAGCAATTTTGCCCTTATTTTCGACCTCCACCCCTATAGGACCATACGTAAGGTATAACTTCCGGTTTCCTTGACCTCCAGGTCACTTTCGAGCCCAAAACCGGAAGTTGGCCCTTATCTCGAAAACGGCAAGAGATAGAGCAATTTTGACCTCATTTTCGACCTCCACCCCCTGTACGACGATGCGTAGGGTATAACTTCCGGTATCCTTGACCTCCAGGTCACTTTCGAGCCCCAAACCGGAAGTTGGCCCTTATCTCGAAAACGGTAAGAGATAGAGCAATTCTGACCTCATTTTCGACCTCCACCCCTATACAACGATACGTAAGGGATAACTTCCGGTGTTCCTGACCTCCAGGTCACTTCCGCGTCCAAAACCGGAAGTTAGCCCTTATCTCGAAAACGGTAAGAGATAGAGCAATTTTGACCTCATTTTCGACCTCCACCCCCTGTACGACGATACGTAAGGTATAACTTCCGGTATCCTTGACCTCCAGGTCACTTTCGAGCCCCAAACCGGAAGTTGGCCCTTATCTCGAAAACGGTAAGAGATAGAGCAATTTTGACCTCATTTTCGACCTCCACCCCCTATACGGCCATACGTAAGGTATAACTTCCGGTGTCCTTGACCTCCAGGTCACTTTCGAGCCCCAAACCGGAAGTTGGCCCTTATCTCGAAAACGGTAAGAGATACAGCAATTTTGACCTCATTTTCGACCTCCACCCCCTATACGACCATACATAAGTTATAACTTCCGGTGTCCTTGACCTCCAGGTCACTTTCGAGCCCCAAACCGGAAGTTGGCCCTTATCTCGAAAACGGTAAGAGATAGAGCAATTCTGACCACATTTTCGGCCTCCACCCCCTATACGACGATACGTAAGGGATAACTTCCGGTGTCCTTGACCTTCAGGTCACTTTCGCGTCCAAAACCGGAAGTTGGCCCTTATCTCGATAACGGTAAGAGATAGAGCAATTTTGACCTCATTTTCGACCTCCACCCCCTGTACGACGATACGTAAGGTATAACTTCCGGTATCCTTGACCTCCAGGTCACTTTCGAGCCCCAAACCGGAAGTTGGCCCTTATCTCGAAAACGGTAAGAGATAGAGCAATTCTGACCTCATTTTTCACCTCCACCCCTATACAACCATACGTAAGGGATAACTTCCGGTGTCCTTGACCTTCAGGTCACTTTCGCGTCCAAAACCGGAAGTTGGCCCTTATCTCGATAACGGTAAGAGATAGAGCAATTTTGACCTCATTTTCGACCTCCACCCCCTATACGGCCATACGCAAGGTATAACTTCCGGTGTCCTTGACCTCCAGGTCACTTTCGAGCCCCAAACCGGAAGTTGGCCCTTATCTCGAAAACGGTAAGAGATAGAGCAATTTTGACCTCATTTTCGACCTCCACCCCCTGTACGACGATACGTAAGGTATATCTTCCGGTATCCTTGACCTCCAGGTCACTTTCGAGCCCCAAACCGGAAGTTGGCCCTTATCTCGAAAACGGTAAGAGATAGAGCAATTTTGACCTCATTTTCGACCTCCACCCCCTATACGGCCATACGTAAGGTACAACTTCCGGTGTCCTTGACCTCCAGGTCACTTTCGAGCCCCAAACCGGAAGTTGGCCCTTAACTCGAAAACGGTTAGAGATAGAGCAATTTTGACCTCATTTTCGACCTCCACCCCCTGTACGACGATACGTAAGGTATAACTTCCGGTATCCTTGACCTCCAGGTCACTTTCGAGCCCCAAACCGGAAGTTGGCCCTTATCTCGAAAACGGTAAGAGATAGAGCAATTTTGACCTCATTTTCGACCTCCACCCCCTATACGGCCATACGTAAGGTATAACTTCCGGTGTCCTTGACCTTCAGGTCACTTTCGCGTCCAAAACCGGAAGTTGGCCCTTATCTCGATAACGGTAAGAGATAGAGCAATTTTGACCTCATTTTCGACCTCCACCCCCTATACGGCCATACGCAAGGTATAACTTCCGGTGTCCTTGACCTCCAGGTCACTTTCGAGCCCCAAACCGGAAGTTGGCCCTTATCTCGAAAACGGTAAGAGATAGAGCAATTTTGACCTCATTTTCGACCTCCACCCCCTGTACGACGATACGTAAGGTATAACTTCCGGTATCCTTGACCTCCAGGTCACTTTCGAGCCCCAAACCGGAAGTTGGCCCTTATCTCGAAAACGGTAAGAGATAGAGCAATTTTGACCTCATTTTCGACCTCCACCCCCTATACGGCCATACGTAAGGTACAACTTCCGGTGTCCTTGACCTCCAGGTCACTTTCGAGCCCCAAACCGGAAGTTGGCCCTTATCTCGAAAACGGTTAGAGATAGAGCAATTTTGACCTCATTTTCGACCTCCACCCCCTGTACGACGATACGTAAGGTATAACTTCCGGTATCCTTGACCTCCAGGTCACTTTCGAGCCCCAAACCGGAAGTTGGCCCTTATCTCGAAAACGGTAAGAGATAGAGCAATTTTGACCTCATTTTCGACCTCCACCCCCTATACGGCCATACGTAAGGTATAACTTCCGGTGTCCTTGACCTTCAGGTCACTTTCGCGTCCAAAACCGGAAGTTGGCCCTTATCTCGATAACGGTAAGAGATAGAGCAATTTTGACCTCATTTTCGACCTCCACCCCCTGTACGACGATACGTAAGGTATAACTCCCGGTATCCTTGACCTCCAGGTCACTTTCGAGCCCCAAACCGGAAGTTGGCCCTTATCTCGAAAACGGTAAGAGATAGAGCAATTTTGACCTCATTTTCGACCTCCACCCCCTATACGGCCATACGTAAGGTATAACTTCCGGTGTCCTTGACCTCCAGGTCACTTTCGAGCCCCAAACCGGAAGTTGGCCCTTATCTCGATAACGGTAAGAGATAGAGCAATTTTGACCTCATTTTCGACCTCCAACCCCTGTACGACGATACGTAAGGTATAACTTCCGGTATCCTTGACCTCCAGGTCACTTTCGAGCCCCAAACCGGAAGTTGGCCCTTATCTCGAAAACGGTAAGAGATAGAGCAATTCTGACCTCATTTTTCACCTCCACCCCTATACAACCATACGTAAGGGATAACTTCCGGTGTCCTTGACCTTCATGTCACTTTCGCGTCCAAAACCGGAAGTTGGCCCTTATCTCGATAACGGTAAGAGATAGAGCAATTTTGACCTCATTTTCGACCTCCACCCCCTATACGGCCATACGCAAGGTATAACTTCCGGTGTCCTTGACCTCCAGGTCACTTTCGAGCCCCAAACCGGAAGTTGGCCCTTATCTCGAAAACGGTAAGAGATAGAGCAATTTTGACCTCATTTTCGACCTCCACCCCCTATACGGCCATACGTAAGGTATAACTTCCGGTGTCCTTGACCTCCAGGTCACTTTCGAGCCCCAAACCGGAAGTTGGCCCTTATCTCGAAAACGGTAAGAGATACAGCAATTTTGACCTCATTTTCGACCTCCACCCCCTATACGACCATACATAAGTTATAACTTCCGGTGTCCTTGACCTCCAGGTCACTTTCGAGCCCCAAACCGGAAGTTGGCCCTTATCTCGAAAACGGTAAGAGATAGAGCAATTCTGACCACATTTTCGGCCTCCACCCCCTATACGACGATACGTAAGGGATAACTTCTGGTGTCCTTAACCTTCAGGTCAATTTCGCGTCCAAAACCGGAAGTTGGCCCTTATCTCGATAACGGTAAGAGATAGAGCAATTTTGACCTCATTTTCGACCTCCACCCCCTGTACGACGATACGTAAGGTATAACTTCCGGTATCCTTGACCTCCAGGTCACTTTCGAGCCCCAAACCGGAAGTTGGCCCTTATCTCGAAAACGGTAAGAGATAGAGCAATTTTGACCTCATTTTCGACCTCCACCCCCTATACGGCCATACGTAAGGTATAACTTCCGGTGTCCTTGACCTTCAGGTCACTTTCGCGTCCAAAACCGGAAGTTGGCCCTTATCTCGATAACGGTAAGAGATAGAGCAATTTTGACCTCATTTTCGACCTCCACCCCCTATACGGCCATACGCAAGGTATAACTTCCGGTGTCCTTGACCTCCAGGTCACTTTCGAGCCCCAAACCGGAAGTTGGCCCTTATCTCGAAAACGGTAAGAGATAGAGCAATTTTGACCTCATTTTCGACCTCCACCCCCTGTACGACGATACGTAAGGTATAACTTCCGGTATCCTTGACCTCCAGGTCACTTTCGAGCCCCAAACCGGAAGTTGGCCCTTATCTCGAAAACGGTAAGAGATAGAGCAATTTTGACCTCATTTTCGACCTCCACCCCCTATACGGCCATACGTAAGGTACAACTTCCGGTGTCCTTGACCTCCAGGTCACTTTCGAGCCCCAAACCGGAAGTTGGCCCTTATCTCGAAAACGGTTAGAGATAGAGCAATTTTGACCTCATTTTCGACCTCCACCCCCTGTACGACGATACGTAAGGTATAACTTCCGGTATCCTTGACCTCCAGGTCACTTTCGAGCCCCAAACCGGAAGTTGGCCCTTATCTCGAAAACGGTAAGAGATAGAGCAATTTTGACCTCATTTTCGACCTCCACCCCCTATACGGCCATACGTAAGGTATAACTTCCGGTGTCCTTGACCTTCAGGTCACTTTCGCGTCCAAAACCGGAAGTTGGCCCTTATCTCGATAACGGTAAGAGATAGAGCAATTTTGACCTCATTTTCGACCTCCACCCCCTATACGGCCATACGCAAGGTATAACTTCCGGTGTCCTTGACCTCCAGGTCACTTTCGAGCCCCAAACCGGAAGTTGGCCCTTATCTCGAAAACGGTAAGAGATAGAGCAATTTTGACCTCATTTTCGACCTCCACCCCCTGTACGACGATACGTAAGGTATAACTTCCGGTATCCTTGACCTCCAGGTCACTTTCGAGCCCCAAACCGGAAGTTGGCCCTTATCTCGAAAACGGTAAGAGATAGAGCAATTTTGACCTCATTTTCGACCTCCACCCCCTATACGGCCATACGTAAGGTACAACTTCCGGTGTCCTTGACCTCCAGGTCACTTTCGAGCCCCAAACCGGAAGTTGGCCCTTATCTCGAAAACGGTTAGAGATAGAGCAATTTTGACCTCATTTTCGACCTCCACCCCCTGTACGACGATACGTAAGGTATAACTTCCGGTATCCTTGACCTCCAGGTCACTTTCGAGCCCCAAACCGGAAGTTGGCCCTTATCTCGAAAACGGTAAGAGATAGAGCAATTTTGACCTCATTTTCGACCTCCACCCCCTATACGGCCATACGTAAGGTATAACTTCCGGTGTCCTTGACCTTCAGGTCACTTTCGCGTCCAAAACCGGAAGTTGGCCCTTATCTCGATAACGGTAAGAGATAGAGCAATTTTGACCTCATTTTCGACCTCCACCCCCTGTACGACGATACGTAAGGTATAACTCCCGGTATCCTTGACCTCCAGGTCACTTTCGAGCCCCAAACCGGAAGTTGGCCCTTATCTCGAAAACGGTAAGAGATAGAGCAATTTTGACCTCATTTTCGACCTCCACCCCCTATACGGCCATACGTAAGGTATAACTTCCGGTGTCCTTGACCTCCAGGTCACTTTCGAGCCCCAAACCGGAAGTTGGCCCTTATCTCGATAACGGTAAGAGATAGAGCAATTTTGACCTCATTTTCGACCTCCAACCCCTGTACGACGATACGTAAGGTATAACTTCCGGTATCCTTGACCTCCAGGTCACTTTCGAGCCCCAAACCGGAAGTTGGCCCTTATCTCGAAAACGGTAAGAGATAGAGCAATTCTGACCTCATTTTTCACCTCCACCCCTATACAACCATACGTAAGGGATAACTTCCGGTGTCCTTGACCTTCATGTCACTTTCTCGTCCAAAACCGGAAGTTGGCCCTTATCTCGATAACGGTAAGAGATAGAGCAATTTTGACCTCATTTTCGACCTCCACCCCCTGTACGGCCATACGCAAGGTATAACTTCCGGTGTCCTTGACCTCCAGGTCACTTTCGAGCCCCAAACCGGAAGTTGGCCCTTATCTCGAAAACGGTAAGAGATAGAGCAATTTTGACCTCATTTTCGACCTCCACCCCCTATACGGCCATACGTAAGGTATAACTTCCGGTGTCCTTGACCTCCAGGTCACTTTCGAGCCCCAAACCGGAAGTTGGCCCTTATCTCGAAAACGGTAAGAGATACAGCAATTTTGACCTCATTTTCGACCTCCACCCCCTATACGACCATACATAAGTTATAACTTCCGGTGTCCTTGACCTCCAGGTCACTTTCGAGCCCCAAACCGGAAGTTGGCCCTTATCTCGAAAACGGTAAGAGATAGAGCAATTCTGACCACATTTTCGGCCTCCACCCCCTATACGACGATACGTAAGGGATAACTTCCGGTGTCCTTAACCTTCAGGTCAATTTCGCGTCCAAAACCGGAAGTTGGCCCTTATCTCGATAACGGTAAGAGATAGAGCAATTTTGACCTCATTTTCGACCTCCACCCCCTGTACGACGATACGTAAGGTATAACTTCCGGTATCCTTGACCTCCAGGTCACTTTCGAGCCCCAAACCGGAAGTTGGCCGTTATCTCGAAAACGGTAAGAGATAGAGCAATTTTGACCTCATTTTCGACCTCCACCCCCTATACGGCCATACGTAAGGTATAACTTCCGGTGTCCTTGACCTCCAGGTCACTTTCGAGCCCCAAACCGGAAGTTGGCCCTTATCTCGATAACGGTAAGAGATAGAGCAATTTTGACCTCATTTTCGACCTCCAACCCCTGTACGACGATACGTAAGGTATAACTTCCGGTATCCTTGACCTCCAGGTCACTTTCGAGCCCCAAACCGGAAGTTGGCCCTTATCTCGAAAACGGTAAGAGATAGAGCAATTCTGACCTCATTTTTCACCTCCACCCCTATACAACCATACGTAAGGGATAACTTCCGGTGTCCTTGACCTTCAGGTCACTTTCGCGTCCAAAACCGGAAGTTGGCCCTTATCTCGATAACGGTAAGAGATAGAGCAATTTTGACCTCATTTTCGACCTCCACCCCCTATACGGCCATACGCAAGGTATAACTTCCGGTGTCCTTGACCTCCAGGTCACTTTCGAGCCCCAAACCGGAAGTTGGCCCTTATCTCGAAAACGGTAAGAGATAGAGCAATTTTGACCTCATTTTCGACCTCCACCCCCTGTACGACGATACGTAAGGTATAACTTCCGGTATCCTTGACCTCCAGGTCACTTTCGAGCCCCAAACCGGAAGTTGGCCCTTATCTCGAAAACGGTAAGAGATAGAGCAATTTTGACCTCATTTTCGACCTCCACCCCCTATACGGCCATACGTAAGGTACAACTTCCGGTGTCCTTGACCTCCAGGTCACTTTCGAGCCCCAAACGGGAAGTTGGCCCTTATCTCGAAAACGGTTAGAGATAGAGCAATTTTGACCTCATTTTCGACCTCCACCCCCTGTACGACGATACGTAAGGTATAACTTCCGGTATCCTTGACCTCCAGGTCACTTTCGAGCCCCAAACCGGAAGTTGGCCCTTATCTCGAAAACGGTAAGAGATAGAGCAATTTTGACCTCATTTTCGACCTCCACCCCCTATACGGCCATACGTAAGGTATAACTTCCGGTGTCCTTGACCTTCAGGTCACTTTCGCGTCCAAAACCGGAAGTTGGCCTTTATCTCGATAACGGTAAGAGATAGAGCAATTTTGACCTCATTTTCGACCTCCACCCCCTGTACGACGATACGTAAGGTATAACTTCCGGTATCCTTGACCTCCAGGTCACTTTCGAGCCCCAAACCGGAAGTTGGCCCTTATCTCGAAAACGGTAAGAGATAGAGCAGTTTTGACCTCATTTTCGACCTCCACCCCCTATACGGCCATACGTAAGGTATAACTTCCGGTGTCCTTGACCTCCAGGTCACTTTCGAGCCCCAAACCGGAAGTTGGCCCTTATCTCGATAACGGTAAGAGATAGAGCAATTTTGACCTCATTTTCGACCTCCAACCCCTGTACGACGATACGTAAGGTATAACTTCCGGTATCCTTGACCTCCAGGTCACTTTCGAGCCCCAAACCGGAAGTTGGCCCTTATCTCGAAAACGGTAAGAGATAGAGCAATTCTGACCTCATTTTTCACCTCCACCCCTATACAACCATACGTAAGGGATAACTTCCGGTGTCCTTGACCTTCAGGTCACTTTCGCGTCCAAAACCGGAAGTTGGCCCTTATCTCGATAACGGTAAGAGATAGAGCAATTTTGACCTCATTTTCGACCTCCACCCCCTATACGGCCATACGCAAGGTATAACTTCCGGTGTCCTTGACCTCCAGGTCACTTTCGAGCCCCAAACCGGAAGTTGGCCCTTATCTCGAAAACGGTAAGAGATAGAGCAATTTTGACCTCATTTTCGACCTCCACCCCCTGTACGACGATACGTAAGGTATAACTTCCGGTATCCTTGACCTCCAGGTCACTTTCGAGCCCCAAACCGGAAGTTGGCCCTTATCTCGAAAACGGTTAGAGATAGAGCAATTTTGACCTCATTTTCGACCTCCACCCCCTGTACGACCATACGTAAGGTATAACTTCCGGTATCCTTGACCTCCAGGTCACTTTCGAGCCCCAAACCGGAAGTTGGCCCTTATCTCGATAACGGTAAGAGATAGAGCAATTTTGACCTCATTTTCGACCTCCACACCCTGTACGACCATAAGTGAGGTATAACTTCCGGCATCCTTGACCTCCAGGTCACTTTCGAGCCCCAAACCGGAAGTTGGCCCTTATCTCGAAAACGGTAAGAGATATTGCAATTCTGACCTCATTTTTCACCTCCACCCCTATACAACCATACGTAAGGGATAACTTCCGGTGTCCTTGACCTTCAGGTCACTTTCGCGTCCAAAACCGGAAGTTGGCCCTTATCTCGATAACGGTAAGAGATAGAGCAATTTTGACCTCATTTTCGACCTCCACCCCCTATACGGCCATACGCAAGGTATAACTTCCGGTGTCCTTGACCTCCAGGTCACTTTCGAGCCCCAAACCGGAAGTTGGCCCTTATCTCGAAAACGGTAAGAGATATTGCAATTTTAACCTCATTTTCGACCTCCACCCCCTGTACGACGATACGTAAGGTATAACTTCCGGTATCCTTGACCTCCAGGTCACTTTCGAGCCCCAAACCGGAAGTTGGCCCTTATCTCGAAAACGGTAAGAGATAGAGCAATTTTGACCTCATTTTCGACCTCCACCCCCTATACGGCCATACGCAAGGTATAACTTCCGGTGTCCTTGACCTCCAGGTCACTTTCGAGCCCCAAACCGGAAGTTGGCCCTTATCTCGAAAACGGTAAGAGATAGAGCAATTTTGACCTCATTTTCGACCTCCACCCCCTGTACGACGATACGTAAGGTATAACTTCCGGTATCCTTGACCTCCAGGTCACTTTCGAGCCCCAAACCGGAAGTTGGCCCTTATCTCGAAAACGGTAAGAGATAGAGCAATTCTGACCACATTTTCGGCCTCCACCCCCTATACGACCATACGTAAGGGATAACTTCCGGTGTCCTTGACCTCCAGGTCACTTTCGAGCCCCAAACCGGAAGTTGGCCCTTATCTCGAAAACGGTAAGAGATAGAGCAATTCTGACCACATTTTCGGCCTCCACCCCCTATACGACGATACGTAAGGGATAACTTCCGGTGTCCTTGACCTTCAGGTCACTTTCGCGTCCAAAACCGGAAGTTGGCCCTTATCTCGATAACGGTAAGAGATAGAGCAATTTTGACCTCATTTTCGACCTCCACCCCCTGTACGACGATACGTCAGGTATAACTTCCGGTATCCTTGACCTCCAGGTCACTTTCGAGCCCCAAACCGGAAGTTGGCCCTTATCTCGAAAACGGTAAGAGATAGAGCAATTTTGACCTCATTTTCGACCTCCACCCCCTATACGGCCATACGCAAGGTATAACTTCCGGTGTCCTTGACCTCCAGGTCACTTTCGAGCCCCAAACCGGAAGTTGGCCCTTATCTCGAAAACGGTAAGAGATAGAGCAATTTTGACCTCATTTTCGACCTCCACCCCCTGTACGACGATACGTAAGGTATAACTTCCGGTATCCTTGACCTCCAGGTCACTTTCGAGCCCCAAACCGGAAGTTGGCCCTTATCTCGAAAACGGTAAGAGATAGAGCAATTCTGACCTCATTTTTCACCTCCACCCCTATACAACCATACGTAAGGGATAACTTCCGGTGTCCTTGACCTTCAGGTCACTTTCGCGTCCAAAACCGGAAGTTGGCCCTTATCTCGATAACGGTAAGAGATAGAGCAATTTTGACCTCATTTTCGACCTCCACTCCCTGTACGACGATACGTAAGGTATAACTTCCGGTATCCTTGACCTCCAGGTCACTTTCGAGCCCCAAACCGGAAGTTGGCCCTTATCTCGAAAACGGTAAGAGATAGAGCAATTCTGACCTCATTTTTCACCTCCACCCCTATACAACCATACGTAAGGGATAACTTCCGGTGTCCTTGACCTTCAGGTCACTTTCGCGTCCAAAACCGGAAGTTGGCCCTTATCTCGATAACGGTAAGAGATAGAGCAATTTTGACCTCATTTTCGACCTCCACCCCCTATACGGCCATACGCAAGGTATAACTTCCGGTGTCCTTGACCTCCAGGTCACTTTCGAGCCCCAAACCGGAAGTTGGCCCTTATCTCGAAAACGGTAAGAGATAGAGCAATTTTGACCTCATTTTCGACCTCCATCCCCTGTACGACTATACGTAAGGTATAACTTCCGGTATCCTTGACCTCCAGGTCACTTTCGAGCCCCAAACCGGAAGTTGGCCCTTATCTCGAAAAGGGTAAGAGATAGAGCAATTTTGACCTCATTTTCGACCTCCACCCCCTATACGGCCATACGTAAGGTATAACTTCCGGTGTCCTTGACCTCCAGGTCACTTTCGAGCCCCAAACCGGAAGTTGGCCCTTATCTCGATAACGGTAAGAGATAGAGCAATTTTGACCTCATTTTCGACCTCCAACCCCTGTACGACGATACGTAAGGTATAACTTCCGGTATCCTTGACCTCCAGGTCACTTTCGAGCCCCAAACCGGAAGTTGGCCCTTATCTCGAAAACGGTAAGAGACAGAGCAATTCTGACCTCATTTTTCACCTCCACCCCTATACAACCATACGTAAGGGATAACTTCCGGTGTCCTTGACCTTCAGGTCACTTTCGCGTCCAAAACCGGAAGTTGGCCCTTATCTCGATAACGGTAAGAGATAGAGCAATTTTGACCTCATTTTCGACCTCCACCCCCTGTACGACGATACGTCAGGTATAACTTCCGGTATCCTTGACCTCCAGGTCACTTTCGAGCCCCAAACCGGAAGTTGGCCCTTATCTCGAAAACGGTAAGAGATAGAGCAATTTTGACCTCATTTTCGACCTCCACCCCCTATACGGCCATACGCAAGGTATAACTTCCGGTGTCCTTGACCTCCAGGTCACTTTCGAGCCCCAAACCGGAAGGTGGCCCTTATCTCGAAAACGGTAAGAGATAGAGCAATTTTGACCTCATTTTCGACCTCCACCCCCTGTACGACGATACGTAAGGTATAACTTCCGGTATCCTTGACCTCCAGGTCACTTTCGAGCCCCAAACCGGAAGTTGGCCCTTATCTCGAAAACGGTAAGAGATAGAGCAATTCTGACCTCATTTTTCACCTCCACCCCTATACAACCATACGTAAGGGATAACTTCCGGTGTCCTTGACCTTCAGGTCACTTTCGCGTCCAAAACCGGAAGTTGGCCCTTATCTCGATAACGGTAAGAGATAGAGCAATTTTGACCTCATTTTCGACCTCCACTCCCTGTACGACGATACGTAAGGTATAACTTCCGGTATCCTTGACCTCCAGGTCACTTTCGAGCCCCAAACCGGAAGTTGGCCCTTATCTCGAAAACGGTAAGAGATAGAGCAATTCTGACCTCATTTTTCACCTCCACCCCTATACAACCATACGTAAGGGATAACTTCCGGTGTCCTTGACCTTCAGGTCACTTTCGCGTCCAAAACCGGAAGTTGGCCCTTATCTCGATAACGGTAAGAGATAGAGCAATTTTGACCTCATTTTCGACCTCCACCCCCTATACGGCCATACGCAAGGTATAACTTCCGGTGTCCTTGACCTCCAGGTCACTTTCGAGCCCCAAACCGGAAGTTGGCCCTTATCTCGAAAACGGTAAGAGATAGAGCAATTTTGACCTCATTTTCGACCTCCATCCCCTGTACGACGATACGTAAGGTATAACTTCCGGTATCCTTGACCTCCAGGTCACTTTCGAGCCCCAAACCGGAAGTTGGCCCTTATCTCGAAAAGGGTAAGAGATAGAGCAATTTTGACCTCATTTTCGACCTCCACCCCCTATACGGCCATACGTAAGGTATAACTTCCGGTGTCCTTGACCTCCAGGTCACTTTCGAGCCCCAAACCGGAAGTTGGCCCTTATCTCGATAACGGTAAGAGATAGAGCAATTTTGACCTCATTTTCGACCTCCAACCCCTGTACGACGATACGTAAGGTATAACTTCCGGTATCCTTGACCTCCAGGTCACTTTCGAGCCCCAAACCGGAAGTTGGCCCTTATCTCGAAAACGGTAAGAGACAGAGCAATTCTGACCTCATTTTTCACCTCCACCCCTATACAACCATACGTAAGGGATAACTTCCGGTGTCCTTGACCTTCAGGTCACTTTCGCGTCCAAAACCGGAAGTTGGCCCTTATCTCGATAACGGTAAGAGATAGAGCAATTTTGACCTCATTTTCGACCTCCACCCCCTATACGGCCATACGTAAGGTATAACTTCCGGTGTCCTTGACCTCCAGGTCACTTTCGAGCCCCAAACCGGAAGTTGGCCCTTATCTCGATAACGGTAAGAGATAGAGCAATTTTGACCTCATTTTCGACCTCCAACCCCTGTACGACGATACGTAAGGTATAACTTCCGGTATCCTTGACCTCCAGGTCACTTTCGAGCCCCAAACCGGAAGTTGGCCCTTATCTCGAAAACGGTAAGAGACAGAGCAATTCTGACCTCATTTTTCACCTCCACCCCTATACAACCATACGTAAGGGATAACTTCCGGTGTCCTTGACCTTCAGGTCACTTTCGCGTCCAAAACCGGAAGTTGGCCCTTATCTCGATAACGGTAAGAGATAGAGCAATTTTGACCTCATTTTCGACCTCCACCCCCTATACGGCCATACGCAAGGTATAACTTCCGGTGTCCTTGACCTCCAGGTCACTTTCGAGCCCCAAACCGGAAGTTGGCCCTTATCTCGAAAACGGTAAGAGATAGAGCAATTTTGACCTCATTTTCGACCTCCATCCCCTGTACGACGATACGTAAGGTATAACTTCCGGTATCCTTGACCTCCAGGTCACTTTCGAGCCCCAAACCGGAAGTTGGCCCTTATCTCGAAAACGGTAAGAGATAGAGCAATTTTGACCTCATTTTCGACCTCCACCCCCTATACGGCCATACGTAAGGTATAACTTCCGGTGTCCTTGACCTCCAGGTCACTTTCGAGCCCCAAACCGGAAGTTGGCCCTTATCTCGATAACGGTAAGAGATAGAGCAATTTTGACCTCATTTTCGACCTCCAACCCCTGTACGACGATACGTAAGGTATAACTTCCGGTATCCTTGACCTCCAGGTCACTTTCGAGCCCCAAACCGGAAGTTGGCCCTTATCTCGAAAACGGTAAGAGACAGAGCAATTCTGACCTCATTTTTCACCTCCACCCCTATACAACCATACGTAAGGGATAACTTCCGGTGTCCTTGACCTTCAGGTCACTTTCGCGTCCAAAACCGGAAGTTGGCCCTTATCTCGATAACGGTAAGAGATAGAGCAATTTTGACCTCATTTTCGACCTCCACCCCTTATACGGCCATACGCAATTTATAACTTCCGGTGTCCTTGACCTCCAGGTCACTTTCGAGCCCCAAACCGGAAGTTGGCCCTTATCTCGAAAACGGTAAGAGATAGAGCAATTTTGACCTCATTTTCGACCTCCACCCCTTGTACGACGATACGTAAGGTATAACTTCCGGTATCCTTGACCTCCAGGTCACTTTCGAGCCCCAAACCGGAAGTTGGCCCTTATCTCGAAAACGGTAAGAGATAGAGCAATTTTGACCTCATTTTCGACCTCCACCCCCTATACGGCCATACGTAAGGTATAACTTCCGGTGTCCTTGACCTCCAGGTCACTTTCGAGCCCCAAACCGGAAGTTGGCCCTTATCTCGAAAACGGTTAGAGATAGAGCAATTTTGACCTCATTTTCGACCTCCACCCCCTGTACGACGATACGTAAGGTATAACTTCCGGTATCCTTGACCTCCAGGTCACTTTCGAGCCCCAAACCGGAAGTTGGCCCTTATCTCGAAAACGGTAAGAGATAGAGCAATTCTGACCTCATTTTTCACCTCCACCCCTATACAACCATACGTAAGGGATAACTTCCGGTGTCCTTGACCTTCAGGTCACTTTCGCGTCCAAAACCGGAAGTTGGCCCTTATCTCGATAACGGTAAGAGATAGAGCAATTTTGACCTCATTTTCGACCTCCACACCCTGTAAAACCATACGTAAGGTATAACTTCCGGCATCCTTGACCTCCAGGTCACTTTCGAGCCCCAAACCGGAAGTTGGCCCTTATCTCGAAAACGGTAAGAGATATAGCAATTCTGACCTCATTTTTCACCTCCACCCCTATACAACCATACGTAAGGGATAACTTCCGGTGTCCTTGACCTTCAGGTCACTTTCGCGTCCAAAACCGGAAGTTGGCCCTTATCTCGATAACGGTAAGAGATAGAGCAATTTTGACCTCATTTTCGACCTCCACCCCCTGTACGACGATACGTAAGGTATAACTTCCGGTATCCTTGACCTCCAGGTCACTTTCGAGCCCCAAACCGGAAGTTGGCCCTTATCTCGAAAACGGTAAGAGATAGAGCAATTTTGACCTCATTTTCGACCTCCACCCCCTATACGGCCATACGCAAGGTATAACTTCCGGTGTCCTTGACCTCCAGGTCACTTTCGAGCCCCAAACCGGAAGTTGGCCCTTATCTCGAAAACGGTAAGAGATAGAGCAATTTTGACCTTATTTTCGACCTCCACCCCTATACGACGATACGCAAGGTATAACTTCCGGAGTCCTTGACCTCCAGGTCACTTTCGAGCCCCAAACCGGAAGTTGGCACTTATCTCGAAAACGGTAAGAGATAGAGCAATTCTGACCTCATTTTTCACCTCCACCCCTATACAACCATACGTAAGGGATAACTTCCGGTGTCCTTGACCTCCAGGTCACTTTCGCGTCCAAAACCGGAAGTTGGCCCTTATCTCGAAAACGGTAAGAGATAGAGCAATTTTGACCTCATTTTCGAACTCCAACCCCTGTACGACGATACGTAAGGTATAACTTCCGGTATCCTTGACCTCCAGGTCACTTTCGAGCCCCAAACCGGAAGTTGGCCCTTATCTCGAAAACGGTAAGAGATAGAGCAATTTTGACCTCATTTTCGACCTCCACCCCCTATACGGCCATACGTAAGGAATAACTTCCGGTGTCCTTGACCTCCAGGTCACTTTCGAGCCCCAAACCGGAAGTTGGCCCTTATCTCGTAAACGGTAAGAGATAGAGCAATTCTGACCACATTTTCGGCCTCCACCCCCTATACGACGATACGTAAGGGATAACTTCCGGTGTCCTTGACCTCCAGGTCACTTTCGAGCCCCAAACCGGAAGTTGGCCC
The DNA here is from genome assembly GCA_949752745.1 of Protula sp. h YS-2021. NCBI lineage: Eukaryota > Metazoa > Annelida > Polychaeta > Sabellida > Serpulidae > Protula > Protula sp. h YS-2021. Next base: position 5,670,702 of record OX457027.1, read on the forward strand.
TTATCTCGAAAACGGTAAGAGATAGAGCAATTTTGACCTTATTTTCGACCTCCACCCCTATACGACGATACGCAAGGTATAACTTCCGGAGTCCTTGACCTCCAGGTCACTTTCGAGCCCCAAACCGGAAGTTGGCACTTATCTCGAAAACGGTAAGAGATAGAGCAATTCTGACCTCATTTTTCACCTCCACCCCTATACAACCATACGTAAGGGATAACTTCCGGTGTCCTTGACCTCCAGGTCACTTTCGCGTCCAAAACCGGAAGTTGGCCCTTATCTCGAAAACGGTAAGAGATAGAGCAATTTTGACCTCATTTTCGAACTCCAACCCCTGTACGACGATACGTAAGGTATAACTTCCGGTATCCTTGACCTCCAGGTCACTTTCGAGCCCCAAACCGGAAGTTGGCCCTTATCTCGAAAACGGTAAGAGATAGAGCAATTTTGACCTCATTTTCGACCTCCACCCCCTATACGGCCATACGTAAGGAATAACTTCCGGTGTCCTTGACCTCCAGGTCACTTTCGAGCCCCAAACCGGAAGTTGGCCCTTATCTCGTAAACGGTAAGAGATAGAGCAATTCTGACCACATTTTCGGCCTCCACCCCCTATACGACGATACGTAAGGGATAACTTCCGGTGTCCTTGACCTCCAGGTCACTTTCGAGCCCCAAACCGGAAGTTGGCCCTTATCTCGAAAACGGTAAGAGATAGAGCAATTTTGACCTCATTTTCGACCTCCACCCCCTGTACGACGATACGTAAGGTATAACTTCCGGTATCCTTGACCTCCAGGTCACTTTCGAGCCCCAAACCGGAAGTTGGCCCTTATCTCGAAAACGGTAAGAGATAGAGCAATTTTGACCTCATTTTCGACCTCCACCCCCTATACGGCCATACGTAAGGTATAACTTCCGGTGTCCTTGACCTCCAGGTCACTTTCGAGCCCCAAACCGGAAGTTGGCCCTTATCTCGAAAACGGTTAGAGATAGAGCAATTTTGACCTCATTTTCGACCTCCACCCCCTGTACGACGATACGTAAGGTATAACTTCCGGTATCCTTGACCTCCAGGTCACTTTCGAGCCCCAAACCGGAAGTTGGCCCTTATCTCGAAAACGGTAAGAGATAGAGCAATTCTGACCTCATTTTTCACCTCCACCCCTATACAACCATACGTAAGGGATAACTTCCGGTGTCCTTGACCTTCAGGTCACTTTCGCGTCCAAAACCGGAAGTTGGCCCTTATCTCGATAACGGTAAGAGATAGAGCAATTTTGACCTCATTTTCGACCTCCACACCCTGTACGAACATACGTAAGGTATAACTTCCGGCATCCTTGACCTCCAGGTCACTTTCGAGCCCCAAACCGGAAGTTGGCCCTTATCTCGAAAACGGTAAGAGATATAGCAATTCTGACCTCATTTTTCACCTCCACCCCTATACAACCATACGTAAGGGATAACTTCCGGTGTCCTTGACCTTCAGGTCACTTTCGCGTCCAAAACCGGAAGTTGGCCCTTATCTCGATAACGGTAAGAGATAGAGCAATTTTGACCTCATTTTCGACCTCCACCCCCTGTACGACGATACGTAAGGTATAACTTCCGGTATCCTTGACCTCCAGGTCACTTTCGAGCCCCAAACCGGAAGTTGGCCCTTATCTCGAAAACGGTAAGAGATAGAGCAATTTTGACCTCATTTTCGACCTCCACCCCCTATACGGCCATACGCAAGGTATAACTTCCGGTGTCCTTGACCTCCAGGTCACTTTCGAGCCCCAAACCGGAAGTTGGCCCTTATCTCGAAAACGGTAAGAGATAGAGCAATTTTGACCTCATTTTCGACCTCCACCCCCTGTACGACGATACGTAAGGTATAACTTCCGGTATCCTTGACCTCCAGGTCACTTTCGAGCCCCAAACCGGAAGTTGGCCCTTATCTCGAAAACGGTAAGAGATAGAGCAATTTTGACCTCATTTTCGACCTCCACCCCCTATACGGCCATACGTAAGGTATAACTTCCGGTGTCCTTGACCTCCAGGTCACTTTCGAGCCCCAAACCGGAAGTTGGCCCTTATCTCGAAAACGGTTAGAGATAGAGCAATTTTGACCTCATTTTCGACCTCCACCCCCTGTACGACGATACGTAAGGTATAACTTCCGGTATCCTTGACCTCCAGGTCACTTTCGAGCCCCAAACCGGAAGTTGGCCCTTATCTCGAAAACGGTAAGAGATAGAGCAATTCTGACCTCATTTTTCACCTCCACCCCTATACAACCATACGTAAGGGATAACTTCCGGTGTCCTTGACCTTCAGGTCACTTTCGCGTCCAAAACCGGAAGTTGGCCCTTATCTCGATAACGGTAAGAGATAGAGCAATTTTGACCTCATTTTCGACCTCCACACCCTGTACGACCATACGTAAGGTATAACTTCCGGCATCCTTGACCTCCAGGTCACTTTCGAGCCCCAAACCGGAAGTTGGCCCTTATCTCGAAAACGGTAAGAGATATAGCAATTCTGACCTCATTTTTCACCTCCACCCCTATACAACCATACGTAAGGGATAACTTCCGGTGTCCTTGACCTTCAGGTCACTTTCGCGTCCAAAACCGGAAGTTGGCCCTTATCTCGATAACGGTAAGAGATAGAGCAATTTTGACCTCATTTTCGACCTCCACCCCCTGTACGACGATACGTAAGGTATAACTTCCGGTATCCTTGACCTCCAGGTCACTTTCGAGCCCCAAACCGGAAGTTGGCCCTTATCTCGAAAACGGTAAGAGATAGAGCAATTTTGACCTCATTTTCGACCTCCACCCCCTATACGGCCATACGCAAGGTATAACTTCCGGTGTCCTTGACCTCCAGGTCACTTTCGAGCCCCAAACCGGAAGTTGGCCCTCATCTCGAAAACGGTAAGAGATAGAGCAATTTTGACCTTATTTTCGACCTCCACCCCTATACGACGATACGCAAGGTATAACTTCCGGAGTCCTTGACCTCCAGGTCACTTTCGAGCCCCAAACCGGAAGTTGGCCCTTATCTCGAAAACGGTAAGAGATAGAGCAATTCTGACCTCATTTTTCACCTCCACCCCTATACAACCATACGTAAGGGATAACTTCCGGTGTCCTTGACCTCCAGGTCACTTTCGCGTCCAAAACCGGAAGTTGGCCCTTATCTCGAAAACGGTAAGAGATAGAGCAATTCTGACCACATTTTCGGCCTCCACCCCCTATACGACGATACGTAAGGGATAACTTCCGGTGTCCTTGACCTCCAGGTCACTTTCGAGCCCCAAACCGGAAGTTGGCCCTTATCTCGAAAACGGTAAGAGATAGAGCAATTCTGACCTCATTTTTCACCTCCACCCCTATACAACCATACGTAAGGGATAACTTCCGGTGTCCTTGACCTTCAGGTCACTTTCGCGTCCAAAACCGGAAGTTGGCCCTTATCTCGAAAACGGTAAGAGATAGAGCAATTTTGACCTCATTTTCGAACTCCAACCCCTGTACGACGATACGTAAGGTATAACTTCCGGTATCCTTGACCTCCAGGTCACTTTCGAGCCCCAAACCGGAAGTTGGCCCTTATCTCGAAAACGGTAAGAGATAGAGCAATTTTGACCTCATTTTCGACCTCCACCCCCTATACGGCCATACGTAAGGAATAACTTCCGGTGTCCTTGACCTCCAGGTCACTTTCGAGCCCCAAACCGGAAGTTGGCCCTTATCTCGTAAACGGTAAGAGATAGAGCAATTCTGACCACATTTTCGGCCTCCACCCCCTATACGACGATACGTAAGGGATAACTTCCGGTGTCCTTGACCTCCAGGTCACTTTCGAGCCCCAAACCGGAAGTTGGCCCTTATCTCGAAAACGGTAAGAGATAGAGCAATTCTGACCTCATTTTTCACCTCCACCCCTATACAACCATACGTAAGGGATAACTTCCGGTGTCCTTGACCTTCAGGTCACTTTCGCGTCCAAAACCGGAAGTTGGCCCTTATCTCGAAAACGGTAAGAGATAGAGCAATTTTGACCTCATTTTCGACCTCCACCCCCTGTACGACGATACGTAAGGTATAACTTCCGGTATCCTTGACCTCCAGGTCACTTTCGAGCCCCAAACCGGAAGTTGGCCCTTATCTCGAAAACGGTAAGAGATAGAGCAATTTTGACCTCATTTTCGACCTCCACCCCCTATACGGCCATACACAAGGTATAACTTCCGGTGTCCTTGACCTCCAGGTCACTTTCGAGCCCCAAACCGGAAGTTGGCCCTTATCTCGAAAACGGTAAGAGATAGAGCAATTTTGACCTTATTTTCGACCTCCACCCCTATACGACGATACGCAAGGTATAACTTCCGGAGTCCTTGACCTCCAGGTCACTTTCGAGCCCCAAACCAGAAGTTGGCCCTTATCTCGAAAACGGTAAGAGATAGAGCAATTCTGACCTCATTTTTCACCTCCACCCCTATACAACCATACGTAAGGGATAACTTCCGGTGTCCTTGACCTCCAGGTCACTTTCGCGTCCAAAACCGGAAGTTGGCCCTTATCTCGAAAACGGTAAGAGATAGAGCAATTTTGACCTCATTTTCGAACTCCAACCCCTGTACGACGATACGTAAGGTATAACTTCCGGTATCCTTGACCTCCAGGTCACTTTCGAGCCCCAAACCGGAAGTTGGCCCTTATCTCGTAAACGGTAAGAGATAGAGCAATTCTGACCACATTTTCGGCCTCCACCCCCTATACGACGATACGTAAGGGATAACTTCCGGTGTCCTTCACCTCCAGGTCACTTTCGAGCCCCAAACCGGAAGTTGGCCCTTATCTCGAAAACGGTAAGAGATAGAGCAATTCTGACCTCATTTTTCACCTCCACCCCTATACAACCATACGTAAGGGATAACTTCCGGTGTCCTTGACCTTCAGGTCACTTTCGCGTCCAAAACCGGAAGTTGGCCCTTATCTCGAAAACGGTAAGAGATAGAGCAATTTTGACCTCATTTTCGAACTCCAACCCCTGTACGACGATACGTAAGGTATAACTTCCGGTATCCTTGACCTCCAGGTCACTTTCGAGCCCCAAACCGGAAGTTGGCCCTTATCTCGAAAACGGTAAGAGATAGAGCAATTTTGACCTCATTTTCGACCTCCACCCCCTATACGGCCATACGTAAGGAATAACTTCCGGTGTCCTTGACCTCCAGGTCACTTTCGAGCCCCAAACCGGAAGTTGGCCCTTATCTCGTAAACGGTAAGAGATAGAGCAATTCTGACCACATTTTCGGCCTCCACCCCCTATACGACGATACGTAAGGGATAACTTCCGGTGTCCTTGACCTCCAGGTCACTTTCGAGCCCCAAACCGGAAGTTGGCCCTTATCTCGAAAACGGTAAGAGATAGAGCAATTCTGACCTCATTTTTCACCTCCACCCCTATACAACCATACGTAAGGGATAACTTCCGGTGTCCTTGACCTTCAGGTCACTTTCGCGTCCAAAACCGGAAGTTGGCCCTTATCTCGAAAACGGTAAGAGATAGAGCAATTTTGACCTCATTTTCGAACTCCAACCCCTGTACGACGATACGTAAGGTATAACTTCCGGTATCCTTGACCTCCAGGTCACTTTCGAGCCCCAAACCGGAAGTTGGCCCTTATCTCGAAAACGGTAAGAGATAGAGCAATTTTGACCTCATTTTCGACCTCCACCCCCTATACGGCCATACGTAAGGAATAACTTCCGGTGTCCTTGACCTCCAGGTCACTTTCGAGCCCCAAACCGGAAGTTGGCCCTTATCTCGTAAACGGTAAGAGATAGAGCAATTCTGACCACATTTTCGGCCTCCACCCCCTATACGACGATACGTAAGGGATAACTTCCGGTGTCCTTGACCTCCAGGTCACTTTCGAGCCCCAAACCGGAAGTTGGCCCTTATCTCGAAAACGGTAAGAGATAGAGCAATTCTGACCTCATTTTTCACCTCCACCCCTATACAACCATACGTAAGGGATAACTTCCGGTGTCCTTGACCTTCAGGTCACTTTCGCGTCCAAAACCGGAAGTTGGCCCTTATCTCGAAAACGGTAAGAGATAGAGCAATTTTGACCTCATTTTCGACCTCCACCCCCTGTACGACGATACGTAAGGTATAACTTCCGGTATCCTTGACCTCCAGGTCACTTTCGAGCCCCAAACCGGAAGTTGGCCCTTATCTCGAAAACGGTAAGAGATAGAGCAATTTTGACCTCATTTTCGACCTCCACCCCCTATACGGCCATACACAAGGTATAACTTCCGGTGTCCTTGACCTCCAGGTCACTTTCGAGCCCCAAACCGGAAGTTGGCCCTTATCTCGAAAACGGTAAGAGATAGAGCAATTTTGACCTTATTTTCGACCTCCACCCCTATACGACGATACGCAAGGTATAACTTCCGGAGTCCTTGACCTCCAGGTCACTTTCGAGCCCCAAACCAGAAGTTGGCCCTTATCTCGAAAACGGTAAGAGATAGAGCAATTCTGACCTCATTTTTCACCTCCACCCCTATACAACCATACGTAAGGGATAACTTCCGGTGTCCTTGACCTCCAGGTCACTTTCGCGTCCAAAACCGGAAGTTGGCCCTTATCTCGAAAACGGTAAGAGATAGAGCAATTTTGACCTCATTTTCGAACTCCAACCCCTGTACGACGATACGTAAGGTATAACTTCCGGTATCCTTGACCTCCAGGTCACTTTCGAGCCCCAAACCGGAAGTTGGCCCTTATCTCGTAAACGGTAAGAGATAGAGCAATTCTGACCACATTTTCGGCCTCCACCCCCTATACGACGATACGTAAGGGATAACTTCCGGTGTCCTTCACCTCCAGGTCACTTTCGAGCCCCAAACCGGAAGTTGGCCCTTATCTCGAAAACGGTAAGAGATAGAGCAATTCTGACCTCATTTTTCACCTCCACCCCTATACAACCATACGTAAGGGATAACTTCCGGTGTCCTTGACCTTCAGGTCACTTTCGCGTCCAAAACCGGAAGTTGGCCCTTATCTCGAAAACGGTAAGAGATAGAGCAATTTTGACCTCATTTTCGAACTCCAACCCCTGTACGACGATACGTAAGGTATAACTTCCGGTATCCTTGACCTCCAGGTCACTTTCGAGCCCCAAACCGGAAGTTGGCCCTTATCTCGAAAACGGTAAGAGATAGAGCAATTTTGACCTCATTTTCGACCTCCACCCCCTATACGGCCATACGTAAGGAATAACTTCCGGTGTCCTTGACCTCCAGGTCACTTTCGAGCCCCAAACCGGAAGTTGGCCCTTATCTCGTAAACGGTAAGAGATAGAGCAATTCTGACCACATTTTCGGCCTCCACCCCCTATACGACGATACGTAAGGGATAACTTCCGGTGTCCTTGACCTCCAGGTCACTTTCGAGCCCCAAACCGGAAGTTGGCCCTTATCTCGAAAACGGTAAGAGATAGAGCAATTCTGACCTCATTTTTCACCTCCACCCCTATACAACCATACGTAAGGGATAACTTCCGGTGTCCTTGACCTTCAGGTCACTTTCGCGTCCAAAACCGGAAGTTGGCCCTTATCTCGAAAACGGTAAGAGATAGAGCAATTTTGACCTCATTTTCGACCTCCACCCCCTGTACGACGATACGTAAGGTATAACTTCCGGTATCCTTGACCTCCAGGTCACTTTCGAGCCCCAAACCGGAAGTTGGCCCTTATCTCGAAAACGGTAAGAGATAGAGCAATTTTGACCTTATTTTCGACCTCCACCCCTATACGACGATACGCAAGGTATAACTTCCGGAGTCCTTGACCTCCAGGTCACTTTCGAGCCCCAAACCGGAAGTTGGCCCTTATCTCGAAAACGGTAAGAGATAGAGCAATTCTGACCTCATTTTTCACCTCCACCCCTATACAACCATACGTAAGGGATAACTTCCGGTGTCCTTGACCTCCAGGTCACTTTCGAGTCCAAAACCGGAAGTTGGCCCTTATCTCGAAAACGGTAAGAGATAGAGCAATTTTGACCTCATTTTCGAACTCCAACCCCTGTACGACGATACGTAAGGTATAACTTCCGGTATCCTTGACCTCCAGGTCACTTTCGAGCCCCAAACCGGAAGTTGGCCCTTATCTCGAAAACGGTAAGAGATAGAGCAATTTTGACCTCATTTTCGACCTCCACCCCCTATACGGCCATACGTAAGGAATAACTTCCGGTGTCCTTGACCTCCAGGTCACTTTCGAGCCCCAAACCGGAAGTTGGCCCTTATCTCGTAAACGGTAAGAGATAGAGCAATTCTGACCACATTTTCGGCCTCCACCCCCTATACGACGATACGTAAGGGATAACTTCCGGTGTCCTTGACCTCCAGGTCACTTTCGAGCCCCAAACCGGAAGTTGGCCCTTATCTCGAAAACGGTAAGAGATAGAGCAATTCTGACCTCATTTTTCACCTCCACCCCTATACAACCATACGTAAGGGATAACTTCCGGTGTCCTTGACCTTCAGGTCACTTTCGCGTCCTAAACCGGAAGTTGGCCCTTATCTCGAAAACGGTAAGAGATAGAGCAATTTTGACCTCATTTTCGACCTCCACCCCCTGTACGACGATACGTAAGGTATAACTTCCGGTATCCTTGACCTCCAGGTCACTTTCGAGCCCCAAACCGGAAGTTGGCCCTTATCTCGAAAACGGTAAGAGATAGAGCAATTTTGACCTCATTTTCGACCTCCACCCCCTATACGGCCATACGCAAGGTATAACTTCCGGTGTCCTTGACCTCCAGGTCACTTTCGAGCCCCAAACCGGAAGTTGGCCCTTATCTCGAAAACGGTAAGAGATAGAGCAATTTTGACCTCATTTTCGACCTCCACCCCCTGTACGACGATACGTAAGGTATAACTTCCGGTATCCTTGACCTCCAGGTCACTTTCGAGCCCCAAACCGGAAGTTGGCCCTTATCTCGAAAACGGTAAGAGATAGAGCAATTTTGACCTCATTTTCGACCTCCACCCCCTATACGGCCATACGTAAGGTATAACTTCCGGTGTCCTTGACCTCCAGGTCACTTTCGAGCCCCAAACCGGAAGTTGGCCCTTATCTCGAAAACGGTAAGAGATAGAGCAATTTTGACCTCATTTTCGACCTCCACCCCCTGTACGACGATACGTAAGGTATAACTTCCGGTATCCTTGACCTCCAGGTCACTTTCGAGCCCCAAACCGGAAGTTGGCCCTTATCTCGAAAACGGTAAGAGATAGAGCAATTCTGACCACATTTTCGGCCTCCACCCCCTATACGACGATACGTAAGGGATAACTTCCGGTGTCCTTGACCTCCAGGTCACTTTCGAGCCCCAAACCGGAAGTTGGCCCTTATCTCGAAAACGGTAAGAGATAGAGCAATTTTGACCTCATTTTCGACCTCCACCCCCTGTACGACGATACGTAAGGTATAACTTCCGGTATCCTTGACCTCCAGGTCACTTTCGAGCCCCAAACCGGAAGTTGGCCCTTATCTCGAAAACGGTAAGAGATAGAGCAATTTTGACCTCATTTTCGACCTCCACCCCCTATACGGCCATACGTAAGGTATAACTTCCGGTGTCCTTGACCTCCAGGTCACTTTCGAGCCCCAAACCGGAAGTTGGCCCTTATCTCGAAAACGGTAAGAGATAGAGCAATTTTGACCTCATTTTCGACCTCCACCCCCTGTACGACGATACGTAAGGTATAACTTCCGGTATCCTTGACCTCCAGGTCACTTTCGAGCCCCAAACCGGAAGTTGGCCCTTATCTCGAAAACGGTAAGAGATAGAGCAATTCTGACCACATTTTCGGCCTCCACCCCCTATACGACGATACGTAAGGGATAACTTCCGGTGTCCTTGACCTCCAGGTCACTTTCGAGCCCCAAACCGGAAGTTGGCCCTTATCTCGAAAACGGTAAGAGGTAGAGCAATTCTGACCACATTTTCGGCCTCCACCCCCTATACGACCATACGTAAGGGATAACTTCCGGTGTCCTTGACCTCCAGGTCACTTTCGAGCCCCAAACCGGAAGTTGGCCCTTATCTCGAAAACGGTAAGAGATAGAGCAATTTTGACCTTATTTTCGACCTCCACCCCTATACGACGATACGTAAGGTATAACTTCCGGTGTCCTTGACCTCCAGGTCACTTTCGAGCCCCAAACCGGAAGTTGGCCCTTATCTCGAAAACGGTAAGAGATAGAGCAATTCTGACCTCATTTTTCACCTCCACCCCTATACAACCATACGTAAGGGATAACTTCCGGTGTCCTTGACCTTCAGGTCACTTTCGCGTCCAAAACCGGAAGTTGGCCCTTATCTCGAAAACGGTAAGAGATAGAGCAATTTTGACCTCATTTTCGACCTCCACCCCCTGTACGACGATACGTAAGGTATAACTTCCGGTATCCTTGACCTCCAGGTCACTTTCGAGCCCCAAACCGTAAGTTGGCCCTTATCTCGAAAACGGTAAGAGATAGAGCAATTTTGACCTCATTTTCGACCTCCACCCCCTATACGGCCATACGTAAGGTATAACTTCCGGTGTCCTTGACCTCCAGGTCACTTTCGAGCCCCAAACCGGAAGTTGGCCCTTATCTCGAAAACGGTAAGAGATAGAGCAATTTTGACCTCATTTTCGACCTCCACCCCCTATACGGCCATACGTAAGGTATAACTTCCGGTGTCCTTGACCTCCAGGTCACTTTCGAGCCCCAAACCGGAAGTTGGCCCTTATCTCGAAAACGGTAAGAGATAGAGCAATTTTGACCTCATTTTCGACCTCCACCCCCTGTACGACGATACGTAAGGTATAACTTCCGGTATCCTTGACCTCCAGGTCACTTTCGAGCCCCAAACCGGAAGTTGGCCCTTATCTCGAAAACGGTAAGAGATAGAGCAATTCTGACCACATTTTCGGCCTCCACCCCCTATACGACGATACGTAAGGGATAACTTCCGGTGTCCTTGACCTCCAGGTCACTTTCGAGCCCCAAACCGGAAGTTGGCCCTTATCTCGAAAACGGTAAGAGATAGAGCAATTTTGACCTCATTTTCGACCTCCACCCCCTGTACGACGATACGTAAGGTATAACTTCCGGTATCCTTGACCTCCAGGTCACTTTCGAGCCCCAAACCGGAAGTTGGCCCTTATCTCGAAAACGGTAAGAGATAGAGCAATTTTGACCTCATTTTCGACCTCCACCCCCTATACGGCCATACGTAAGGTATAACTTCCGGTGTCCTTGACCTCCAGGTCACTTTCGAGCCCCAAACCGGAAGTTGGCCCTTATCTCGAAAACGGTAAGAGATAGAGCAATTTTGACCTCATTTTCGACCTCCACCCCCTGTACGACGATACGTAAGGTATAACTTCCGGTATCCTTGACCTCCAGGTCACTTTCGAGCCCCAAACCGGAAGTTGGCCCTTATCTCGAAAACGGTAAGAGATAGAGCAATTCTGACCACATTTTCGGCCTCCACCCCCTATACGACGATACGTAAGGGATAACTTCCGGTGTCCTTGACCTCCAGGTCACTTTCGAGCCCCAAACCGGAAGTTGGCCCTTATCTCGAAAACGGTAAGAGGTAGAGCAATTCTGACCACATTTTCGGCCTCCACCCCCTATACGACCATACGTAAGGGATAACTTCCGGTGTCCTTGACCTCCAGGTCACTTTCGAGCCCCAAACCGGAAGTTGGCCCTTATCTCGAAAACGGTAAGAGATAGAGCAATTTTGACCTTATTTTCGACCTCCACCCCTATACGACGATACGTAAGGTATAACTTCCGGTGTCCTTGACCTCCAGGTCACTTTCGAGCCCCAAACCGGAAGTTGGCCCTTATCTCGAAAACGGTAAGAGATAGAGCAATTCTGACCTCATTTTTCACCTCCACCCCTATACAACCATACGTAAGGGATAACTTCCGGTGTCCTTGACCTTCAGGTCACTTTCGCGTCCAAAACCGGAAGTTGGCCCTTATCTCGAAAACGGTAAGAGATAGAGCAATTTTGACCTCATTTTCGACCTCCACCCCCTGTACGACGATACGTTAGGTATAACTTCCGGTATCCTTGACCTCCAGGTCACTTTCGAGCCCCAAACCGTAAGTTGGCCCTTATCTCGAAAACGGTAAGAGATAGAGCAATTTTGACCTCATTTTCGACCTCCACCCCCTATACGGCCATACGTAAGGTATAACTTCCGGTGTCCTTGACCTCCAGGTCACTTTCGAGCCCCAAACCGGAAGTTGGCCCTTATCTCGAAAACGGTAAGAGATAGAGCAATTTTGACCTCATTTTCGACCTCCACCCCCTATACGGCCATACGTAAGGTATAACTTCCGGTGTCCTTGACCTCCAGGTCACTTTCGAGCCCCAAACCGGAAGTTGGCCCTTATCTCGAAAACGGTAAGAGATAGAGCAATTTTGACCTCATTTTCGACCTCCACCCCCTGTACGACGATACGTAAGGTATAACTTCCGGTATCCTTGACCTCCAGGTCACTTTCGAGCCCAAAACCGGAAGTTGGCCCTTATCTCGAAAACGGTAAGAGATAGAGCAATTTTGACCTCATTTTCGACCTCCACCCCCTATACGGCCATACGTAAGGTATAACTTCCGGTGTCCTTGACCTCCAGGTCACTTTCGAGCCCCAAACCGGAAGTTGGCCCTTATCTCGAAAACGGTAAGAGATAGAGCAATTCTGACCACATTTTCGGCCTCCACCCCCTATACGACGATACGTAAGGGATAACTTCCGGTGTCCTTGACCTCCAGGTCACTTTCGAGCCCCAAACTGGAAGTTGGCCCTTATCTCGAAAACGGTAAGAGATACAGCAATTTTGACCTCATTTTCGACCTCCACCCCCTATACGACCATACATAAGGTATAACTTCCGGTGTCCTTGACCTCCAGGTCACTTTCGAGCCCCCAACCGGAAGTTGGCCCTTATCTCGAAAAGGAAAAGAGATAGAGCAATTCTGACCTCATTTTCGACCTCCACCCCTATACAACGATACGTAAGGGATAACTTCAGGTGTCCTTGACCACCAGGTCACTTTCGAGCCCCAAACCGGAAGCTGGCCCTTATCTCGAAAAGGAAAAGAGATAGAGCAATTTTGACCTCATTTTCGACCTCCACCCCCTGTACGACGATGCGTAGGGTATAACTTCCGGTATCCTTGACCTCCAGGTCACTTTCGAGCCCCAAACCGGAAGTTGGCCCTTATCTCGAAAACGGTAAGAGATAGAGCAATTTTGACCTCATTTTCGACCTCCACCCCCTGTACGACGATACGTAAGGTATAACTTCCGGTATCCTTGACCTCCAGGTCACTTTCGAGCCCCAAACCGGAAGTTGGCCCTTATCTCGAAAAGGGTAAGAGATAGAGCAATTTTGACCTCATTTTCGACCTCCACCCCCTATACGGCCATACGTAAGGTATAACTTCCGGTGTCCTTGACCTCCAGGTCACTTTCGAGCCCCAAACCGGAAGTTGGCCCTTATCTCGAAAACGGTAAGAGATACAGCAATTTTGACCTCATTTTCGACCTCCACCCCCTATACGACCATACATAAGTTATAACTTCCGGTGTCCTTGACCTCCAGGTCACTTTCGAGCCCCAAACCGGAAGTTGGCCCTTATCTCGAAAACGGTAAGAGATAGAGCAATTCTGACCACATTTTCGGCCTCCACCCCCTATACGACGATACGTAAGGGATAACTTCCGGTGTCCTTGACCTCCAGGTCACTTTCGAGCCCCAAACCGGAAGTTGGCCCTTATCTCGAAAACGGTAAGAGATAGAGCAATTTTGACCTTACGTATGGCCGTTTAGGGGGTGGAGGTCGAAAATTAGGTCAAGTTATACCTTACGTATGGCCGTATGGGGGGTGGAGGTCGAAAATGAGGTCAAAATTGCTCTATCTCTTTTCCTTTTCGAGATAAGGGCCAACTTCCGGTTGGGGGCTCGAAAGTGACCTGGAGGTCAAGGACACCTGAAGTTATCCCTTACGTATCGTTGTATAGGGGTGGAGGTCGAAAATGAGGTCAGAATTGCTCTATCTCTTTTCCTTTTCGAGATAAGGGCCAACTTCCGGTTGGGGGCTCGAAAGTGACCTGGAGGTCAAGGACACCGGAAATTATACCTTATGTATGGTCGTATAGCTGGTGGAGGTCGAAAATGAGGTCAAAATTGCTGTATCTCTTACCGTTTTCGAGATAAGGGCCAACTTCCGGTTGGGGGCTCGAAAGTGACCTGGAGGTCAAGGACACCGGAAGTTATCCCTTACGTATCGTCGTACAGGGGGTGGAGGTCGAAAATGAGGTCAAAATTGCTCTATCTCTTTTCCTTTTCGAGATAAGGGCCAGCTTCCGGTTTGGGGCTCGAAAGTGACCTGGAGGTCAAGGACACCTGAAGTTATCCCTTACGTATCGTTGTATAGGGGTGGAGGTCGAAAATGAGGTCAGAATTGCTCTATCTCTTTTCCTTTTCGAGATAAGGGCCAACTTCCGGTTGGGGGCTCGAAAGTGACCTGGAGGTCAAGGACACCGGAAGTTATACCTTATGTATGGTCGTATAGGGGGTGGAGGTCGAAAATGAGGTCAAAATTGCTGTATCTCTTACCGTTTTCGAGATAAGGGCCAACTTCCGGTTGGGGGCTCGAAAGTGACCTGGAGGTCAAGGACACCGGAAGTTATACCTTACGTATCGTCGTATAGGGGGTGGAGGCCGAAAATGTGGTCAAAATTGCTCTATCTCTTACCGTTTTCGAGATAAGGGCCAACTTCCGGTTTTGGACGCGAAAGTGACCTAAAGGTCAAGGACACCGGAAGTTATCCCTTACTTATGGTTGTATAGGGGTGGAGGTGAAAAATGAGGTTAGAATTGCTCTATCTCTTACCGTTTTCGAGATAAGGGCCAACTTCCGGTTTGGGGCTCGAAAGTGACCTGGAGGTCAAGGACACCTGAAGTTATCCCTTACGTATCGTTGTATAGGGGTGGAGGTCGAAAATGAGGTCAGAATTGCTCTATCTCTTTTCCTTTTCGAGATAAGGGCCAACTTCCGGTTGGGGGCTCGAAAGTGACCTGGAGGTCAAGGACACCGGAAGTTATACCTTATGTATGGTCGTATAGCTGGTGGAGGTCGAAAATGAGGTCAAAATTGCTGTATCTCTTACCGTTTTCGAGATAAGGGCCAACTTCCGGTTGGGGGCTCGAAAGTGACCTGGAGGTCAAGGACACCGGAAGTTATCCCTTACGTATCGTCGTATAGGGGGTGGAGGTCGAAAATGAGGTCAAAATTGCTCTATCTCTTTTCCTTTTCGAGATAAGGGCCAGCTTCCGGTTTGGGGCTCGAAAGTGACCTGGAGGTCAAGGACACCTGAAGTTATCCCTTACGTATCGTTGTATAGGGGTGGAGGTCGAAAATGAGGTCAGAATTGCTCTATCTCTTTTCCTTTTCGAGATAAGGGCCAACTTCCGGTTGGGGGCTCGAAAGTGACCTGGAGGTCAAGGACACCGGAAGTTATACCTTATGTATGGTCGTATAGGGGGTGGAGGTCGAAAATGAGGTCAAAATTGCTGTATCTCTTACCGTTTTCGAGATAAGGGCCAACTTCCGGTTGGGGGCTCGAAAGTGACCTGGAGGTCAAGGACACCGGAAGTTATACCTTACGTATCGTCGTATAGGGGGTGGAGGCCGAAAATGTGGTCAAAATTGCTCTATCTCTTACCGTTTTCGAGATAAGGGCCAACTTCCGGTTTTGGACGCGAAAGTGACCTAAAGGTCAAGGACACCGGAAGTTATCCCTTACTTATGGTTGTATAGGGGTGGAGGTGAAAAATGAGGTTAGAATTGCTCTATCTCTTACCGTTTTCGAGATAAGGGCCAACTTCCGGTTTGGGGCTCGAAAGTGACCTGGAGGTCAAGGACACCGGAAGTTATACCTTACGTATCGTCGTATAGGGGGTGGAGCCGAAAATGTGGTCAAAATTGCTCTATCTCTTACCGTTTTCGAGATTAGGGCCAACTTCCGGTTTTGGACGCGAAAGTGACCTAAAGGTCAAGGACACCGGAAGTTATCCCTTACTTATGGTTGTATAGGGGTGGAGGTGAAAAATGAGGTTAGAATTGCTCTATCTCTTACCGTTTTCGAGATAAGGGCCAACTTCCGGTTTGGGGCTCGAAAGTGACCTGGAGGTCAAGGACACCTGAAGTTATCCCTTACGTATCGTTGTATAGGGGTGGAGGTCGAAAATGAGGTCAGAATTGCTCTATCTCTTTTCCTTTTCGAGATAAGGGCCAACTTCCGGTTGGGGGCTCGAAAGTGACCTGGAGGTCAAGGACACCGGAAGTTATACCTTATGTATGGTCGTATAGCTGGTGGAGGTCGAAAATGAGGTCAAAATTGCTGTATCTCTTACCGTTTTCGAGATAAGGGCCAACTTCCGGTTGGGGGCTCGAAAGTGACCTGGAGGTCAAGGACACCGGAAGTTATCCCTTACGTATCGTCGTATAGGGGGTGGAGGTCGAAAATGAGGTCAAAATTGCTCTATCTCTTTTCCTTTTCGAGATAAGGGCCAGCTTCCGGTTTGGGGCTCGAAAGTGACCTGGAGGTCAAGGACACCTGAAGTTATCCCTTACGTATCGTTGTATAGGGGTGGAGGTCGAAAATGAGGTCAGAATTGCTCTATCTCTTTTCCTTTTCGAGATAAGGGCCAACTTCCGGTTGGGGGCTCGAAAGTGACCTGGAGGTCAAGGACACCGGAAGTTATACCTTATGTATGGTCGTATAGGGGGTGGAGGTCGAAAATGAGGTCAAAATTGCTGTATCTCTTACCGTTTTCGAGATAAGGGCCAACTTCCGGTTGGGGGCTCGAAAGTGACCTGGAGGTCAAGGACACCGGAAGTTATACCTTACGTATCGTCGTATAGGGGGTGGAGGCCGAAAATGTGGTCAAAATTGCTCTATCTCTTACCGTTTTCGAGATAAGGGCCAACTTCCGGTTTTGGACGCGAAAGTGACCTAAAGGTCAAGGACACCGGAAGTTATCCCTTACTTATGGTTGTATAGGGGTGGAGGTGAAAAATGAGGTTAGAATTGCTCTATCTCTTACCGTTTTCGAGATAAGGGCCAACTTCCGGTTTGGGGCTCGAAAGTGACCTGGAGGTCAAGGACACCGGAAGTTATACCTTACGTATGGCCGTATGGGGGGTGGAGGTCGAAAATGAGGTCAAAATTGATCTATCTCTTTTCCTTTTCGAGATAAGGGCCAGCTTCCGGTTTGGGGCTCGAAAGTGACCTGGAGGTCAAGGACACCTGAAGTTATCCCTTACGTATCGTTGTATAGGGGTGGAGGTCAAAAATGAGGTCAGAATTGCTCTATCTCTTTTCCTTTTCGAGATAAGGGCCAACTTCCGGTTGGGGGCTCGAAAGTGACCTGGAGGTCAAGGACACCGGAAGTTATACCTTATGTATGGTCGTATAGGGGGTGGAGGTCGAAAATGAGGTCAAAATTGCTGTATCTCTTACCGTTTTCGAGATAAGGGCCAACTTCCGGTTGGGGGCTCGAAAGTGACCTGGAGGTCAAGGACACCGGAAGTTATCCCTTACGTATAGTCGTATAGGGGGTGGAGGTCGAAAATGAGGTCAAAATTGCACTATCTCTTTTCCTTTTCGAGATAAGGGCCAGCTTCCGGTTTGGGGCTCGAAAGTGACCTGGAGGTCAAGGACACCTGAAGTTATCCCTTACGTATCGTTGTATAGGGGTGGAGGTCAAAAATGAGGTCAGAATTGCTCTATCTCTTTTCCTTTTCGAGATAAGGGCCAACTTCCGGTTGGGGGCTCGAAAGTGACCTGGAGGTCAAGGACACCGGAAGTTATACCTTATGTATGGTCGTATAG
Source organism: Protula sp. h YS-2021 (assembly GCA_949752745.1). Classification (NCBI taxonomy): domain Eukaryota; kingdom Metazoa; phylum Annelida; class Polychaeta; order Sabellida; family Serpulidae; genus Protula; species Protula sp. h YS-2021. The sequence continues at coordinate 5,688,701 of OX457027.1, forward strand.
GGGGTGGAGGTCGAAAATGAGGTCAAAATTGCTGTATCTCTTACCGTTTTCGAGATAAGGGCCAACTTCCGGTTGGGGGCTCGAAAGTGACCTGGAGGTCAAGGACACCGGAAGTTATCCCTTACGTATCGTTGTATAGGGGTGGAGGTCAAAAATGAGGTCAGAATTGCTCTATCTCTTTTCCTTTTCGAGATAAGGGCCAACTTCCGGTTGGGGGCTCGAAAGTGACCTGGAGGTCAAGGACACCGGAAGTTATACCTTATGTATGGTCGTATAGGGGGTGGAGGTCGAAAATGAGGTCAAAATTGCTGTATCTCTTACCGTTTTCGAGATAAGGGCCAACTTCCGGTTGGGGGCTCGAAAGTGACCTGGAGGTCAAGGACACCGGAAGTTATCCCTTACGTATCGTCGTATAGGGGGTGGAGGTCGAAAATGAGGTCAAAATTGCTCTATCTCTTTTCCTTTTCGAGATACGGGCCAGCTTCCGGTTTGGGGCTCGAAAGTGACCTGGAGGTCAAGGACACCTGAAGTTATCCCTTACGTATCGTTGTATAGGGGTGGAGGTCGAAAATGAGGTCAGAATTGCTCTATCTCTTTTCCTTTTCGAGATAAGGGCCAACTTCCGGTTGGGGGCTCGAAAGTGACCTGGAGGTCAAGGACACCGGAAGTTATACCTTATGTATGGTCGTAAAGGGGGTGGAGGTCGAAAATGAGGTCAAAATTGCTGTATCTCTTACCGTTTTCGAGATAAGGGCCAACTTCCGGTTGGGGGCTCGAAAGTGACCTGGAGGTCAAGGACACCGGAAGTTATCCCTTACGTATTGTCGTGTAGGGGGTGGAGGCCGAAAATGTGGTCAAAATTGCTCTATCTCTTACCGTTTTCGAGATAAGGGCCAACTTCCGGTTGGGGGCTCTAAAGTGACCTGGAGGTCAAGGACACCGGAAGTTATACCTTATGTATGGTCGTATAGGGGGTGGAGGTCGAAAATGAGGTCAAAATTGCTGTATCTCTTACCGTTTTCGAGATAAGGGCCAACTTCCGGTTGGGGGCTCGAAAGTGACCTGGAGGTCAAGGACACCGGAAGTTATCCCTTACGTATCGTCGTATAGGGGGTGGAGGTCGAAAATGAGGTCAAAATTGCTCTATCTCTTTTCCTTTTCGAGATAAGGGCCAGCTTCCGGTTTGGGGCTCGAAAGTGACCTGGAGGTCAAGGACACCTGAAGTTATCCCTTACGTATCGTTGTATAGGGGTGGAGGTCGAAAATGAGGTCAGAATTGCTCTATCTCTTTTCCTTTTCGAGATAAGGGCCAACTTCCGGTTGGGGGCTCGAAAGTGACCTGGAGGTCAAGGACACCGGAAGTTATACCTTATGTATGGTCGTATAGGGGGTGGAGGTCGAAAATGAGGTCAAAATTGCTGTATCTCTTACCGTTTTCGAGATAAGGGCCAACTTCCGGTTGGGGGCTCGAAAGTGACCTGGAGGTCAAGGACACCGGAAGTTATCCCTTACGTATCGTCGTATAGGGGGTGGAGGTCGAAAATGAGGTCAAAATTGCTCTATCTCTTTTCCTTTTCGAGATAAGGGCCAGCTTCCGGTTTGGGGCTCGAAAGTGACCTGGAGGTCAAGGACACCTGAAGTTATCCCTTACGTATCGTTGTATAAGGGTGGAGGTCGAAAATGAGGTCAGAATTGCTCTATCTCTTTTCCTTTTCGAGATAAGGGCCAACTTCCGGTTGGGGGCTCGAAAGTGACCTGGAGGTCAAGGACACCTGAAGTTATCCCTTACGTATCGTTGTATAGGGGTGGAGGTCGAAAATGAGGTCAAAATTGCTGTATCTCTTACCGTTTTCGAGATAAGGGCCAACTTCCGGTTGGGGGCTCGAAAGTGACCTGGAGGTCAAGGACACCGGAAGTTATCCCTTACGTATCGTCGTATAGGGGGTGGAGGTCGAAAATGAGGTCAAAATTGCTCTATCTCTTTTCCTTTTCGAGATAAGGGCCAGCTTCCGGTTTGGGGCTCGAAAGTGACCTGGAGGTCAAGGACACCTGAAGTTATCCCTTACGTATCGTTGTATAGGGGTGGAGGTCGAAAATGAGGTCAGAATTGCTCTATCTCTTTTCCTTTTCGAGATAAGGGCCAACTTCCGGTTGGGGGCTCGAAAGTGACCTGGAGGTCAAGGACACCGGAAGTTATACCTTATGTATGGTCGTATAGGGGGTGGAGGTCGAAAATGAGGTCAAAATTGCTGTATCTCTTACCGTTTTCGAGATAAGGGCCAACTTCCGGTTGGGGGCTCGAAAGTGACCTGGAGGTCAAGGACACCGGAAGTTATCCCTTACGTATCGTCGTATAGGGGGTGGAGGTCGAAAATGAGGTCAAAATTGCTCTATCTCTTTTCCTTTTCGAGATAAGGGCCAGCTTCCGGTTTGGGGCTCGAAAGTGACCTGGAGGTCAAGGACACCTGAAGTTATCCCTTACGATCGTTGTATAAGGGTGGAGGTCGAAAATGAGGTCAGAATTGCTCTATCTCTTTTCCTTTTCGAGATAAGGGCCAACTTCCGGTTGGGGGCTCGAAAGTGACCTGGAGGTCAAGGACACCTGAAGTTATCCCTTACGTATCGTTGTATAGGGGTGGAGGTCGAAAATGAGGTCAGAATTGCTCTATCTCTTTTCCTTTTCGAGATAAGGGCCAACTTCCGGTTGGGGGATCGAAAGTGACCTGGAGGTCAAGGACACCGGAAGTTATACCTTATGTATGGTCGTATAGGGGGTGGAGGTCGAAAATGAGGTCAAAATTGTGGTATCTCTTACCGTTTTCGAGATAAGGGCCAACTTCCGGTTGGGGGCTCGAAAGTGACCTGGAGGTCAAGGACACCGGAAGTTATCCCTTACGTATCGTCGTATAGGGGGTGGAGGCCGAAAATGTGGTCAAAATTGCTCTATCTCTTACCGTTTTCGAGATAAGGGCCAACTTCCGGTTGGGGGCTCGAAAGTGACCTGGAGGTCAAGGACACCGGAAGTTATACCTTATGTATGGTCGTATAGGGGGTGGAGGTCGAAAATGAGGTCAAAATTGCTGTATCTCTTACCGTTTTCGAGATAAGGGCCAACTTCCGGTTGGGGGCTCGAAAGTGACCTGGAGGTCAAGGACACCGGAAGTTATCCCTTACGTATCGTCGTATAGGGGGTGGAGGTCGAAAATGAGGTCAAAATTGCTCTATCTCTTTTCCTTTTCGAGATAAGGGCCAGCTTCCGGTTTGGGGCTCGAAAGTGACCTGGAGGTCAAGGTCACCTGAAGTTATCCCTTACGTATCGTTGTATAGGGGTGGAGGTCGAAAATGAGGTCAGAATTGCTCTATCTCTTTTCCTTTTCGAGATAAGGGCCAACTTGTGGTTGGGGGCTCGAAAGTGACCTGGAGGTCAAGGACACCGGAAGTTATACCTTATGTATGGTCGTATAGGGGGTGGAGGTCGAAAATGAGGTCAAAATTGCTGTATCTCTTACCGTTTTCGAGATAAGGGCCAACTTGCGGTTGGGGGCTCGAAAGTGACCTGGAGGTCAAGGACACCGGAAGTTATCCCTTACGTATCGTCGTATAGGGGTGGAGGTCGAAAATGAGGTCAGAATTGCTCTATCTCTTTTCCTTTTCGAGATAAGGGCCAACTTCCGGTTGGGGGCTCGAAAGTGACCTGGAGGTCAAGGACACCGGAAGTTATACCTTATGTATGGTCGTAAAGGGGGTGGAGGTCGAAAATGAGGTCAAAATTGCTCTATCTCTTACCGTTTTCGAGATAAGGGCCAACTTCCGGTTGGGGGCTCGAAAGTGACCTGGAGGTCAAGGACACCGGAAGTTATACCTTATGTATGGTCGTATAGGGGGTGGAGGTCGAAAATGAGGTCAAAATTGCTGTATCTCTTACCGTTTTCGAGATAAGGGCCAACTTCCGGTTGGGGGCTCGAAAGTGACCTGGAGGTCAAGGACACCGGAAGTTATCCCTTACGTATCGTCGTATAGGGGGTGGAGGCCGAAAATGTGGTCAAAATTGCTCTATCTCTTGCCGTTTTCGAGATAAGGGCCAACTTCCGGTTTGGGGCTCGAAAGTGACCTGGAGGTCAAGGATACCGAAAGTTATACCTTACGTATCGTCGTACAGGGGGTGGAGGTCGAAAATGAGGTCAAAATTGCTCTATCTCTTACCGTTTTCGAGATAAGGGCCAACTTCCGGTTTGGGGCTCGAAAGTGACCTGGAGGTCAAGGACACCGGAAGTTATCCCTTACGTATCGTCGTATAGGGGGTGGAGGCCGAAAATGTGGTCAGAATTGCTCTATCTCTTACCGTTTTCGAGATAAGGGCCAACTTCCGGTTTGGGGCTCGAAAGTGACCTGGAGGTCAAGGACACCGGAAGTTATACCTTACGTATGGCCGTATAGGGGGTGGAGGTCGAAAATGAGGTCAAAATTGCTCTATCTCTTACCGTTTTCGAGATAAGGGCCAACTTCCGGTTTGGGGCTCGAAAGTGACCTGGAGGTCAAGGACACCGGAAGTTATACCTTACGTATGGCCGTATGGGGGGTGGAGGTCGAAAATGAGGTCAAAATTGCTTTCGAGCCCCAAACCGGAAGTTGGCCCTTATCTCGAAAACGGTAAGAGATAGAGCAATTTTGACCTCATTTTCGACCTCCACCCCCTATACGGCCATACGTAAGGTATAACTTCCGGTGTCCTTGACCTCCAGGTCACTTTCGAGCCCCAAACCGGAAGTTGGCCCTTATCTCGAAAACGGTAAGAGATAGAGCAATTTTGACCTCATTTTCGACCTCCACCCCCTGTACGACGATACGTAAGGTATAACTTCCGGTATCCTTGACCTCCAGGTCACTTTCGAGCCCCAAACCGGAAGTTGGCCCTTATCTCGAAAACGGTAAGAGATAGAGCAATTTTGACCTCATTTTCGACCTCCACCCCCTGTACGACGATACGTAAGGTATAACTTCCGGTATCCTTGACCTCCAGGTCACTTTCGAGCCCCAAACCGGAAGTTGGCCCTTATCTCGAAAACGGTAAGAGATACAGCAATTTTGACCTCATTTTCGACCTCCACCCCCTATACGACCATACATAAGGTATAGCTTCCGGTGTCCTTTACCTCCAGGTCACTTTCGAGCCCCCAACCGGCAGTTGGCCCTTTATCTTGAAAAGGAAAAGAGATAGAGCAATTCTGACCTCATTTTCGACCTCCACCCCTATACAACGATACGTAAGGGATAACTTCAGGTGTCCTTGACCTCCAGGTCACTTTCGAGATCTAAACCGGAAGCTGACCCTTATCTCGAAAAGGAAAAGAGATAGAGCAATTTTGACCTCATTTTCGACCTCCACCCCCTGTACGACGATGCGTAAGGTATAACTTCCGGTATCCTTGACCTCCAGGTCACTTTCGAGCCCCAAACCGGAAGTTGGCCCTTATCTCGAAAACGGTAAGAGATAGAGCAATTCTGACCTCATTTTCGACCTCCACCCCTATACAACGATACGTAAGGGATAACTTCCGGTGTTCCTGACCTCCAGGTCACTTCCGCGTCCAAAACCGGAAGTTGGCCCTTATCTCGAAAACGGTAAGAGATAGAGCAATTTTGACCTCATTTTCGACCTCCACCCCCTGTACGACGATACGTAAGGTATAACTTCCGGTATCCTTGACCTCCAGGTCACTTTCGAGCCACAAACCGGAAGTTGGCCCTTATCTCGAAAACGGTAAGAGATAGAGCAATTTTGACCTCATTTTCGACCTCCACCCCCTATACGGCCATACGTAAGGTATAACTTCCGGTGTCCTTGACCTCCAGGTCACTTTCGAGCCCCAAACCGGAAGTTGGCCCTTATCTCGAAAACGGTAAGAGATAGAGCAATTTTGACCTCATTTTCGACCTCCACCCCCTGTACGACGATACGTAAGGTATAACTTCCGGTATCCTTGACCTCCAGGTCACTTTCGAGCCCCAAACCGGAAGTTGGCCCTTATCTCGAAAACGGTAAGAGATACAGCAATTTTGACCTCATTTTCGACCTCCACCCCCTATACGGCCATACGTAAGGTATAACTTCCGGTGTCCTTGACCTCCAGGTCACTTTCGAGCCCCAAACCGGAAGTTGGCCCTTATCTCGAAAACGGTAAGAGATAGAGCAATTTTGACCTCATTTTCGACCTCCACCCCCTGTACGACGATACGTAAGGTATAACTTCCGGTATCCTTGACCTCCAGGTCACTTTCGAGCCCCAAACAGGAAGTTGGCCCTTATCTCGAAAACGGTAAGAGATACAGCAATTCTGACCACATTTTCGGCCTCCACCCCCTATACGACTATACGTAAGGGATAACTTCCGATGTCCTTGACCTCCAGGTCACTTTCGAGCCCCCAACCGGAAGTTGGCCCTTATCTCGAAAAGGAAAAGAGATAGAGCAATTCTGACCTCATTTTCGACCTCCACCCCTATACAACGATACGTAAGGGATAACTTCAGGTGTCCTTGACCTCCAGGTCACTTTCGAGCCCCAAACCGGAAGCTGGCCCTTATCTCGAAAAGGAAAAGAGATAGAGCAATTTTGACCTCATTTTCGACCTCCACCCCCTATACGACGATACGTAAGGGATAACTTCCGGTGTCCTTGACCTCTAGGTCACTTTCGAGCCCCCAACCGGAAGTTGGCCCTTATCTCGAAAACGGTAAGAGATACAGCAATTTTGACCTCATTTTCGACCTCCACCCCCTATACGACCATACATAAGGTATAACTTCCGGTGTCCTTGACCTCCAGGTCACTTTCGAGCCCCCAACCGGAAGTTGGCCCTTATCTCGAAAAGGAAAAGAGATAGAGCAATTCTGACCTCATTTTCGACCTCCACCCCTATACAACGATACGTAAGGGATAACTTCAGGTGTCCTTGACCTCCAGGTCACTTTCGAGCCCCAAACCGGAAGTTGGCCCTTATCTCGAAAACGGTAAGAGATAGAGCAATTTTGACCTCATTTTCGACCTCCACCCCCTATACGGCCATACGTAAGGTATAACTTCCGGTGTCCTTGACCTCCAGGTCACTTTCGAGCCCCAAACCGGAAGTTGGCCCTTATCTCGAAAACGGTAAGAGATAGAGCAATTTTGACCTCATTTTCGACCTCCACCACCTATACGGCCATACGTAAGGTATAACTTTCGGTGTCCTTGACCTCCAGGTCACTTTCGAGCCCCAAACCGGAAGTTGGCCCTTATCTCGAAAACGGTAAGAGATAGAGCAATTTTGACCTCATTTTCGACCTCCACCCCCTGTACGACGATACGTAAGGTATAACTTCCGGTATCCTTGACCTCCAGGTCACTTTCGAGCCCCAAACCGGAAGTTGGCCCTTATCTCGAAAACGGTAAGAGATACAGCAATTTTGACCTCATTTTCGACCTCCACCCCCTATACGGCCATACGTAAGGTATAACTTCCGGTGTCCTTGACCTCCAGGTCACTTTCGAGCCCCAAACCGGAAGTTGGCCCTTATCTCGAAAACGGTAAGAGATAGAGCAATTTTGACCTCATTTTCGACCTCCACCCCCTGTACGACGATACGTAAGGTATAACTTCCGGTATCCTTGACCTCCAGGTCACTTTCGAGCCCCAAACAGGAAGTTGGCCCTTATCTCGAAAACGGTAAGAGATACAGCAATTCTGACCACATTTTCGGCCTCCACCCCCTATACGACTATACGTAAGGGATAACTTCCGATGTCCTTGACCTCCAGGTCACTTTCGAGCCCCCAACCGGAAGTTGGCCCTTATCTCGAAAAGGAAAAGAGATAGAGCAATTCTGACCTCATTTTCGACCTCCACCCCTATACAACGATACGTAAGGGATAACTTCAGGTGTCCTTGACCTCCAGGTCACTTTCGAGCCCCAAACCGGAAGCTGGCCCTTATCTCGAAAAGGAAAAGAGATAGAGCAATTTTGACCTCATTTTCGACCTCCACCCCCTATACGACGATACGTAAGGGATAACTTCCGGTGTCCTTGACCTCCAGGTCACTTTCGAGCCCCCAACCGGAAGTTGGCCCTTATCTCGAAAACGGTAAGAGATACAGCAATTTTGACCTCATTTTCGACCTCCACCCCCTATACGACCATACATAAGGTATAACTTCCGGTGTCCTTGACCTCCAGGTCACTTTCGAGCCCCCAACCGGAAGTTGGCCCTTATCTCGAAAAGGAAAAGAGATAGAGCAATTCTGACCTCATTTTCGACCTCCACCCCTATACAACGATACGTAAGGGATAACTTCAGGTGTCCTTGACCTCCAGGTCACTTTCGAGCCCCAAACCGGAAGCTGGCCCTTATCTCGAAAAGGAAAAGAGATAGAGCAATTTTGACCTTATTTTCGACCTCCACCCCTATACGACCATACGTAAGGTATAACTTCCGGTGTCCTTGACCTCCAGGTCACTTTCGAGCCCCAAACCGGAAGTTGGCCCTTATGTCGAAAACGGCAAGAGATAGAGCAATTTTGACCTCATTTTCGACCTCCACCCCCTGTACGACGATGCGTAAGGTATAACTTCCGGTATCCTTGACCTCCAGGTCACTTTCGAGCCCCAAACCGGAAGTTGGCCCTTATCTCGAAAACGGTAAGAGATAGAGCAATTCTAACCTCATTTTCGACCTCCACCCCTATACAACGATACGTAAGGGATAACTTCCGGTGTTCCTGACCTCCAGGTCACTTCCGCGTCCAAAACCGGAAGTTGGCCCTTATCTCGAAAACGGTAAGAGATAGAGCAATTTTGACCTCATTTTCGACCTCCACCCCCTGTACGACGATACGTAAGGTATAACTTCCGGTATCCTTGACCTCCAGGTCACTTTCGAGCCCCAAACCGGAAGTTGGCCCTTATCTCGAAAACGGTAAGAGATAGAGCAATTCTGACCACATTTTCGGCCTCCACCCCCTATACGACGATACGTAAGGGAAAACTTCCGGTGTCCTTGACCTCCAGGTCACTTTCGAGCCCCAAACCGGAAGTTGGCCCTTATCTCGAAAACGGTAAGAGATAGAGCAATTTTGACCTCATTTTCGACCTCCACCCCCTATACGACCATACATAAGGTATAACTTCCGGTGTCCTTGACCTCCAGGTCACTTTCGAGCCCCCAACCGGAAGTTGGCCCTTATCTCGAAAAGGAAAAGAGATAGAGCAATTCTGACCTCATTTTCGACCTCCACCCCTATACAACGATACGTAAGGGATAACTTCAGGTGTCCTTGACCTCCAGGTCACTTTCGAGCCCCAAACCGGAAGCTGGCCCTTATCTCGAAAAGGAAAAGAGATAGAGCAATTTTGACCTTATTTTCGACCTCCACCCCTATACGGCCATACGTAAGGTATAACTTCCGGTATCCTTGACCTCCAGGTCACTTTCGAGCCCCAAACCGGAAGTTGGCCCTTATCTCGAAAACGGTAAGAGATAGAGCAATTTTGACCTCATTTTCGACCTCCACCCCCTGTACGACCATACGTAAGGTATAACTTCCGGTATCCTTGACCTCCAGGTCACTTTCGAGCCCCAAACCGGAAGTTGGCCCTTATCTCGAAAACGGTAAGAGATAGAGCAATTCTGACCACATTTTCGGCCTCCACCCCCTATACGACGATACGTAAGGGATTACTTCCGGTGTCCTTGACCTCCAGGTCACTTTCGAACCCCAAACCGGAAGTTGGCCCTTATCTCGAAAACGGTAAGTGATACAGCAATTTTGACCTCATTTTCGACCTCCACCCCCTATACGACCATACATTAGGTATAACTTCCGGTGTCCTTTACCTCCAGGTCACTTTCGAGCCCCCAACCGGAAGTTGGCCCTTATCTCGAAAAGGAAAAGAGATAGAGCAATTCTGACCTCATTTTCGACCTCCACCCCTATACAACGATACGTAAGGGATAACTTCAGGTGTCCTTGACCTCCAGGTCACTTTCGAGCCCCAAACCGGAAGCTGGCCCTTATCTCGAAAAGGAAAAGAGATAGAGCAATTTTGACCTTATTTTCGACCTCCACCCCTATACGACCATACGTAAGGTATAACTTCCGGTGTCCTTGACCTCCAGGTCACTTTCGAGCCCCAAACCGGAAGTTGGCCCTTATCTCGAAAACGGCAAGAGATAGAGCAATTTTGACCTCATTTTCGACCTCCACCCCCTGTACGACGATGCGTAAGGTATAACTTCCGGTATCCTTGACCTCCAGGTCACTTTCGAGCCCCAAACCGGAAGTTGGCCCTTATCTCGAAAACGGTAAGAGATAGAGCAATTCTGACCTCATTTTCGACCTCCACCCCTATACAACGATACGTAAGGGATAACTTCCGGTGTTCCTGACCTCCAGGTCACTTCCGCGTCCAAAACCGGAAGTTGGCCCTTATCTCGAAAACGGTAAGAGATAGAGCAATTTTGACCTCATTTTCGACCTCCACCCCCTGTACGACGATACGTAAGGTATAACATTCCGGTATCCTTGACCTCCAGGTCACTTTCGAGCCACAAACCGGAAGTTGGCCCTTATCTCGAAAACGGTAAGAGATAGAGCAATTTTGACCTCATTTTCGACCTCCACCCCTTATACGGCCATACGTAAGGTATAACTTCCGGTGTCCTTGACCTCCAGGTCACTTTCGAGCCCCAAACCGGAAGTTGGCCCTTATCTCGAAAACGGTAAGAGATAGAGCAATTTTGACCTCATTTTCGACCTCCACCACCTATACGGCCATACGTAAGGTATAACTTCCGGTGTCCTTGACCTCCAGGTCACTTTCGAGCCCCAAACCGGAAGTTGGCCCTTATCTCGAAAACGGTAAGAGATAGAGCAATTTTGACCTCATTTTCGACCTCCACCCCCTGTACGACGATACGTAAGGTATAACTTCCGGTATCCTTGACCTCCAGGTCACTTTCGAGCCCCAAACCGGAAGTTGGCCCTTATCTCGAAAACGGTAAGAGATACAGCAATTTTGACCTCATTTTCGACCTCCACCCCCTATACGGCCATACGTAAGGTATAACTTCCGGTGTCCTTGACCTCCAGGTCACTTTCGAGCCCCAAACCGGAAGTTGGCCCTTATCTCGAAAACGGTAAGAGATAGAGCAATTTTGACCTCATTTTCGACCTCCACCCCCTGTACGACGATACGTAAGGTATAACTTCCGGTATCCTTGACCTCCAGGTCACTTTCGAGCCCCAAACCGGAAGTTGGCCCTTATCTCGAAAACGGTAAGAGATAGAGCAATTCTGACCACATTTTCGGCCTCCACCCCCTGTACGACGATACGTAAGGGATAACTTCAGGTGTCCTTGACCTCCAGGTCACTTTCGAACCCCAAACCGGAAGCTGGCCCTTATCTCGAAAAGGAAAAGAGATAGAGCAATTTTGACCTTATTTTCGACCTCCACCCCTATACAACTATACGTAAGGGATAACTTCCGGTGTTCCTGACCTCCAGGTCACTTCCGCGTCCAAAACCGGAAGTTGGCCCTTATCTCGAAAACGGTAAGAGATAGAGCAATTTTGACCTCATTTTCGACCTCCACCCCCTATACGACGATACGTAAGGTATAACTTCCGGTATCCTTGACCTCCAGGTCACTTTCGAGCCCCAAACCGGAAGTTGGCCCTTATCTCGAAAACGGTAAGAGATAGAGCAATTTTGACCTCATTTTCGACCTCCACCCCCTACACGGCCATACGTAAGGAATAACTTCCGGTGTCCTTGACCTCCAGGTCACTTTCGAGCCCCAAACCGGAAGTTGGCCCTTATCTCGAAAACGGTAAGAGATAGAGCAATTTTGACCTCATTTTCGACCTCCACCCCCTATACGGCCATACGTAAGGTATAACTTCCGGTGTCCTTGACCTCCAGGTCACTTTCGAGCCCCAAACCGGAAGTTGGCCCTTATCTCGAAAACGGTAAGAGATAGAGCAATTTTGACCTCATTTTCGACCTCCACCCCCTGTACGACGATACGTAAGGTATAACTTCCGGTATCCTTGACCTCCAGGTCACTTTCGAGCCCCAAACCGGAAGTTGGCCCTTATCTCGAAAACGGTAAGAGATAGAGCAATTTTGACCTCATTTTCGACCTCCACCCCCTGTACGACGATACGTAAGGTATAACTTCCGGTATCCTTGACCTCCAGGTCACTTTCGAGCCCCAAACCGGAAGTTGGCCCTTATCTCGAAAACGGTAAGAGATAGAGCAATTCTGACCACATTTTCGGCCTCCACCCCCTATACGACGATACGTAAGGGAAAACTTCCGGTGTCCTTGACCTCCAGGTCACTTTCGAGCCCCAAACCAGAAGTTGGCCCTTATCTCGAAAACGGTAAGAGATAGAGCAATTTTGACCTCATTTTCGACCTCCACCCCTATACGACCATACATAAGGTATAACTTCCGGTGTCCTTGACCTCCAAGTCACTTTCGAGCCCCCAACCGGAAGTTGGCCCTTATCTCGAAAAGGAAAAGAGATAGAGCAATTCTGACCTCATTTTCGACCTCCACCCCTATACAACGATACGTAAGGGATAACTTCAGGTGTCCTTGACCTCCAGGTCACTTTCGAGCCCCAAACCGGAAGCTGGCCCTTATCTCGAAAAGGAAAAGAGATAGAGCAATTTTGACCTTATTTTCGACCTCCACCCCTATACGACCATACGTAAGGTATAACTTCCGGTGTCCTTGACCTCCAGGTCACTTTCGAGCCCCAAACCGGAAGTTGGCCCTTATCTCGAAAACGGCAAGAGATAGAGCAATTTTGACCTCATTTTCGACCTCCACCCCCTGTACGACGATGCGTAAGGTATAACTTCCGGTATCCTTGACCTCCAGGTCACTTTCGAGCCCCAAACCGGAAGTTGGCCCTTATCTCGAAAACGGTAAGAGATAGAGCAATTCTGCCCTCATTTTCGACCTCCACCCCTATACAACGATACGTAAGGGATAACTTCCGGTATCCTTGACCTTCAGGTCACTTTCGCGTCCAAAACCGGAAGTTGGCCCTTATCTCGAAAACGGTAAGAGATAGAGCAATTTTGACCTCATTTTCGACCTCCACCCCCTGTACGACGATACGTAAGGTATAACTTCCGGTATCCTTGACCTCCAGGTCACTTTCGAGCCCCAAACCGGAAGTTGGCCCTTATCTCGAAAACGGTAAGAGATAGAGCAATTTTGACCTCATTTTCGACCTCCACCCCCTATACGGCCATACGTAAGGTATAACTTCCGGTGTCCTTGACCTCCAGGTCACTTTCGAGCCCCAAACCGGAAGTTGGCCCTTATCTCGAAAACGGTAAGAGATAGAGCAATTTTGACCTCATTTTCGACCTCCACCCCTATACGACCATATATAAGGTATAACTTCCGGTGTCCTTGACCTCCAAGTCACTTTCGAGCCCCCAACCGGAAGTTGGCCCTTATCTCGAAAAGGAAAAGAGATAGAGCAATTCTGACCTCATTTTCGACCTCCACCCCTATACAACGATACGTAAGGGATAACTTCAGGTGTCCTTGACCTCCAGGTCACTTTCGAGCCCCAAACCGGAAGCTGGCCCTTATCTCGAAAAGGAAAAGAGATAGAGCAATTTTGACCTTATTTTCGACCTCCACCCCTATACGACCATACGTAAGGTATAACTTCCGGTGTCCTTGACCTCCAGGTCACTTTCGAGCCCCAAACCGGAAGTTGGCCCTTATCTCGAAAACGGCAAGAGATAGAGCAATTTTGACCTCATTTTCGACCTCCACCCCCTGTACGACGATGCGTAAGGTATAACTTCCGGTATCCTTGACCTCCAGGTCACTTTCGAGCCCCAAACCGGAAGTTGGCCCTTATCTCGAAAACGGTAAGAGATAGAGCAATTCTGCCCTCATTTTCGACCTCCACCCCTATACAACGATACGTAAGGGATAACTTCCGGTATCCTTGACCTTCAGGTCACTTTCGCGTCCAAAACCGGAAGTTGGCCCTTATCTCGAAAACGGTAAGAGATAGAGCAATTTTGACCTCATTTTCGACCTCCACCCCCTGTACGACGATACGTAAGGTATAACTTCCGGTATCCTTGACCTCCAGGTCACTTTCGAGCCCCAAACCGGAAGTTGGCCCTTATCTCGAAAACGGTAAGAGATAGAGCAATTTTGACCTCATTTTCGACCTCCACCCCCTATACGGCCATACGTAAGGTATAACTTCCGGTGTCCTTGACCTCCAGGTCACTTTCGAGCCCCAAACCGGAAGTTGGCCCTTATCTCGAAAACGGTAAGAGATAGAGCAATTTTGACCTCATTTTCGACCTCCACCCCTATACGACCATATATAAGGTATAACTTCCGGTGTCCTTGACCTCCAAGTCACTTTCGAGCCCCCAACCGGAAGTTGGCCCTTATCTCGAAAAGGAAAAGAGATAGAGCAATTCTGACCTCATTTTCGACCTCCACCCCTATACAACGATACGTAAGGGATAACTTCAGGTGTCCTTGACCTCCAGGTCACTTTCGAGCCCCAAACCGGAAGCTGGCCCTTATCTCGAAAAGGAAAAGAGATAGAGCAATTTTGACCTTATTTTCGACCTCCACCCCTATACGACCATACGTAAGGTATAACTTCCGGTGTCCTTGACCTCCAGGTCACTTTCGAGCCCCAAACCGGAAGTTGGCCCTTATCTCGAAAACGGCAAGAGATAGAGCAATTTTGACCTCATTTTCGACCTCCACCCCCTGTACGACGATGCGTAAGGTATAACTTCCGGTATCCTTGACCTCCAGGTCACTTTCGAGCCCCAAACCGGAAGTTGGCCCTTATCTCGAAAACGGTAAGAGATAGAGCAATTTTGACCTCATTTTCGACCTCCACCCCCTATACGGCCATATGTAAGGTATAACTTCCGGTGTCCTTGACCTCCAGGTCACTTTCGAGCCCCAAACCGGAAGTTGGCCCTTATCTCGAAAACGGTAAGAGATAGAGCAATTTTGACCTCATTTTCGACCTCCACCCCCTATACGGCCATACGTAAGGTATAACTTCCGGTGTCCTTGACCTCCAGGTCACTTTCGAGCCCCAAACCGGAAGTTGGCCCTTATCTCGAAAACGGTAAGAGATAGAGCAATTCTGACCTCATTTTCGACCTCCACCCCTATACAACGATACGTAAGGGATAACTTCCGGTGTTCCTGACCTCCAGGTCACTTCCGCCTCCAAAACCGGAAGTTGGCCCTTATCTCGAAAACGGTAAGAGATAGAGCAATTCTGACCTCATTTTCGACCTCCACCCCTATACAACGATACGTAAGGGATAACTTCCGGTGTTCCTGACCTCCAGGTCACTTCCGCCTCCAAAACCGGAAGTTGGCCCTTATCTCGAAAACGGTAAGAGATAGAGCAATTTTGACCTCATTTTCGACCTCCACCCCCTGTACGACGATACGTAAGGTATAACTTCCGGTATCCTTGACCTCCAGGTCACTTTCGAGCCCCAAACCGGAAGTTGGCCCTTATCTCGAAAACGGTAAGAGATAGAGCAATTTTGACCTCATTTTCGACCTCCACCCCTATACAACCATACGTAAGGGATAACTTCCGGTGTTCCTGACCTCCAGGTTACTTCCGCCTCCAATACCGGAAGTTGGCCCTTATCTCGAAAACGGTAAGAGATAGAGCAATTTTGACCTCATTTTCGACCTCCACCCCTATACAACCATACGTAAGGTATAACTTCCGGTATCCTTGACCTCCAGGTCACTTTCGAGCCCCAAACCGGAAGTTGGCCCTTATCTCGAAAACGGTAAGAGATAGAGCAATTTTGACCTCATTTTCGACCTCCACCCCCTATACGACCATACGTAAGGGATAACTTCCGGTGTCCTTGACCTCCAGGTCAACTTGACCGGAAGTTGGCCCTTATCTCGAAAACGGTAAGAGATACAGCAATTTTGACCTCATTTTCGACCTCCACCCCCTATACGACCATACATAAGGTATAACTTCCGGTGTACTTGTCCTCCAGGTCACTTTCGAGCCCCCAACCGGAAGTTGGCCCTTATCTCGAAAAGGAAAAGAGATAGAGCAATTCTGACCTCATTTTCGACCTCCACCCCTATACAACGATACGTAAGGGATAACTTCAGGTGTCCTTGACCTCCAGGTCACTTTCGAGGCCCAAACCGGAAGCTGGCCCATATCTCGAAAAGGAAAAGAGAGAGAGCAATTTTGACCTTATTTTCGACCTCCACCCCTATACGACCATACGTAAGGTATAACTTCCGGTGTCCTTGACCTCCAGGTCACTTTCGAGCCCCAAACCGGAAGTTGGCCCTTATCTCGAAAACGGCAAGAGATAGAGCAATTTTGACCTCATTTTCGACCTCCACCCCCTGTACGACGATGCGTAAGGTATAACTTCCGGTATCCTTGACCTCCAGGTCACTTTCGAGCCCCAAACCGGAAGTTGGCCCTTATCTCGAAAACGGTAAGAGATACAGCAATTTTGACCTCATTTTCGACCTCCACCCCCTATACGACCATACATAAGGTATAACTTCCGGTGTACTTGACCTCCAGGTCACTTTCGAGCCCCCAACCGGAAGTTGGCCCTTATCTCGAAAAGGAAAAGAGATAGAGCAATTCTGACCTCATTTTCGACCTCCACCCCTATACAACGATACGTAAGGGATAACTTCAGGTGTCCTTGACCTCCAGGTCACTTTCGAGGCCCAAACCGGAAGCTGGCCCATATCTCGAAAAGGAAAAGAGAGAGAGCAATTTTGACCTTATTTTCGACCTCCACCCCTATACGACCATACGTAAGGTATAATTTCCGGTGTCCTTGACCTCCAGGTCACTTTCGAGCCCCAAACCGGAAGTTGGCCCTTATCTCGAAAACGGCAAGAGATAGAGCAATTTTGACCTCATTTTCGACCTCCACCCCCTGTACGACGATGCGTAAGGTATAACTTCCGGTATCCTTGACCTCCAGGTCACTTTCGAGCCCCAAACCGGAAGTTGGCCCTTATCTCGAAAACGGTAAGAGATAGAGCAATTCTGACCTCATTTTCGACCTCCACCCCTATACAACGATACGTAAGGGATAACTTCCGGTGTTCCTGACCTCCAGGTCACTTCCGCGTCCAAAACCGGAAGTTGGCCCTTATCTCGAAAACGGTAAGAGAGAGAGCAATTTTGACCTCATTTTCGACCTCCACCCCCTGTACGACGATGCGTAAGGTATAACTTCCGGTATACTTGACCTCCAGGTCACTTTCGAGCCCCAAACCGGAAGTTGGCCCTTATCTCGAAAACGGTAAGAGATAGAGCAATTCTGACCTCATTTTCGACCTCCACCCCTATACGACCATACGTAAGGGATAACTTCCGGTATCCTTGACCTTCAGGTCACTTTCGCGTCCAAAACCGGAAGTTGGCCCTTATCTCGAAAACGGTAAGAGATAGAGCAATTTTGACCTCATTTTCGACCTCCACCCCCTGTACGACGATACGTAAGGTATAACTTCCGGTATCCTTGACCTCCAGGTCACTTTCGAGCCCCAAACCGGAAGTGGGCCCCTATCTCGAAAAGGAAATGAGATAGAGCAATTCTGACCTCATTTTCGACCTCCACCCCCTGTACGACGATACGTAAGGTATAACTTCCGGTATCCTTGACCTCCAGGTCACTTTCGAGCCCCAAACCGGAAGTTGGCCCTTATCTCGAAAACGGTAAGAGATAGAGCAATTCTGACCACATTTTCGGCCTCCACCCCCTATACGACGATACGTAAGGGATAACTTCCGGTGTCCTTGACCTCCAGGTCACTTTCGAGCCCCAAACCGGAAGTTGGCCCTTATCTCGAAAACGGTAATTGATACAGCAATTTTGACCTCATTTTCGACCTCCACCCCCTATACGACCATACATAAGGTATAACTTCCGGTGTCCTTGACCTCCAGGTCACTTTCGAGCCCCCAACCGGAAGTTGGCCCCTATCTCGAAAAGGAAAAGAGATAGAGCAATTCTGACCACATTTTCGAACTCCACCCCTATACAACGATACGTAAGGGATAACTTCAGGTGTCCTTGACCTCCAGGTCACTTTCGAGCCCCAAACCGGAAGCTGGTCCTTATCTCGAAAAGGAAAAGAGATAGAGCAATTCTGACCTCATTTTCGACCTCCACCCCTATACAACGATACGTAAGGGATAACTTCCGGTGTTCCTGACCTCCAGGTCACTTCCGCGTCCAAAACCGGAAGTTGGCCCTTATCTCGAAAACGGTAAGAGAGAGAGCAATTTTGACCTCATTTTCGACCTCCACCCCCTGTACGACGATGCGTAAGGTATAACTTCCGGTATCCTTGACCTCCAGGTCACTTTCGAGCCCCAAACCGGAAGTTGGCCCTTATCTCGAAAACGGTAAGAGATAGAGCAATTCTGACCTCATTTTCGACCTCCACCCCTATACGACCATACGTAAGGGATAACTTCCGGTATCCTTGACCTTCAGGTCACTTTCGCCTCCAAAACCGGAAGTTGGCCCTTATCTCGAAAACGGTAAGAGATAGAGCAATTTTGACCTCATTTTCGACCTCCACCCCCTGTACGAGGATACGTAAGGTATAACTTCCGGTATCCTTGACCTCCAGGTCACTTTCGAGCCCCAAACCGGAAGTTGGCCCTTATCTCGAAAACGGTAAGAGATAGAGCAATTCTGACCACATTTTCGGCCTCCACCCCCTATACGACGATACGTAAGGGATAACTTCCGGTGTCCTTGACCTTCAGGTCACTTTCGAGCCCCAAACCGGAAGTTGGCCCTTATCTCGAAAACGGTAAGAGATAGAGCAATTTTGACCTTATTTACGACCTCCACCCCTATACGACCATACGTAAGGTATAACTTCCGGTGTCCTTGACCTCCAGGTCACTTTCGAGCCCCAAACCGGAAGTTGGCCCTTATCTCGAAAACGGTAAGAGATAGAGCAATTCTGACCTCATTTTTCACCTCCACCCCTATACAACCATACATAAGGGATAACTTCCGGTGTCCTTGACCTTCAGGTCACTTTCGCGTCCAAAACCGGAAGTTGGCCCTTATCTCGAAAACGGTAAGAGATAGAGCAATTTTGACCTCATTTTCGACCTCCACCCCCTGTACGACGATACGTAAGGTATAACTTCCGGTATCCTTGACCTCCAGGTCACTTTCGAGCCCCAAACCGGAAGTTGGCCCTTATCTCGAAAACGGTAAGAGATAGAGCAATTTTGACCTCATTTTCGACCTCCACCCCCTGTACGACGATACGTAAGGTATAACTTCCGGTATCCTTGACCTCCAGGTCACTTTCGAGCCCCAAACCGGAAGTTGGCCCTTATCTCGAAAACGGTAAGAGATAGAGCAATTTTGACCTCATTTTCGACCTCCACCCCCTGTACGACGATACGTAAGGTATAACTTCCGGTATCCTTGACCTCCAGGTCACTTTCGAGCCCCAAACCGGAAGTTGGCCCTTATCTCGAAAACGGTAAGAGATAGAGCAATTCTGACCACATTTTCGGCCTCCACCCCCTATACGACGATACGTAAGGGATAACTTCAGGTGTCCTTGACCTCCAGGTCACATTCGAGCTCCAAACCGGAAGCTGGCCCTTATCTCGAAAAGGAAAAGAGATAGAGCAATTTTGACCTTATTTTCGACCTCCACCCCTATACGACCATACGTAAGGTATAACTTCCGGTGTCCTTGACCTCCAGGTCACTTTCGAGCCCCAAACCGGAAGTTGGCCCTTATCTCGAAAACGGTAAGAGATAGAGCAATTCTGACCTCATTTTCGACCTCCACCCCTACACGACGATACGTAAGGGATAACTTCCGGTATCCTTGACCTTCAGGTCACTTTCGCGTCCAAAACCGGAAGTTGGCCCTTATCTCGAAAACGGTAAGAGATAGAGCAATTTTGACCTCATTTTCGACCTCCACCCCCTATACGACGATACGTAAGGTATAACTTCCGGTATATTTGACCTCCAGGTCACTTTCGAGCCCCAAACCGGAAGTTGGCCCTTATCTCGAAAACGGTAAGAGATAGAGCAATTCTGACCTCATTTTCCGGTGTTCCTGACCTCCAGGTCACTTCCGCGTCCAAAACCGGAAGTTGGCCCTTATCTCGAAAACGGTAAGAGAGAGAGCAATTTTGACCTCATTTTCGACCTCCACCCCCTGTACGACGATGCTTAAGGTATAACTTCCGGTATCCTTGACCTCCAGGTCACTTTCGAGCCCCAAACCGGAAGTTGGCCCTTATCTCGAAAACGGTAAGAGATAGAGCAATTTTGACCTCATTTTCGACCTCCACCCCCTGTACGACGATACGTAAGGTATAACTTCCGGTATCCTTGACCTCCAGGTCACTTTCGAGCCCCAAACCGGAAGTTGGCCCTTATCTCGAAAACGGTAAGAGATAGAGCAATTCTGACCTCATTTTCGACCTCCACCCCCTATACGACCATACATAAGGTATAACTTCCGGTGTCCTTGACCTCCAGGTCACTTTCGAGCCCCCAACCGGAAGTTGGCCCTTATCTCGAAAAGGAAAAGAGATAGAGCAATTTTGACCTCATTTTCGACCTCCACCCCCTGTACGACGATACGTAAGGTATAACTTCCGGTATCCTTGACCTCCAGGTCACTTTCGAGCCCCAAACCGGAAGTTGGCCCTTATCTCGAAAACGGTAAGAGATAGAGCAATTCTGACCTTATTTTCGACCTCCACCCCTATACGACCATACGTAAGGTATAACTTCCGGTGTCCTTGACCTCCAGGTCACTTTCGAGCCCCAAACCGGAAGTTGGCCCTTATCTCGAAAACGGTAAGAGATAGAGCAATTCTGACCTCATTTTCGACCTCCACCCCTATACGACGATACGTAAGGGATAACTTCCGGTATCCTTGACCTTCAGGTCACTTTCGCGTCCAAAACCGGAAGTTGGCCCTTATCTCGAAAACGGTAAGAGATAGAGCAATTTTGACCTCATTTTCGACCTCCACCCCCTGTACGACGATACGTAAGGTATAACTTCCGGTATCCTTGACCTCCAGGTCACTTTCGAGCCCCAAACCGGAAGTTGGCCCTTATCTCGAAAACGGTAAGAGATAGAGCAATTCTGACCTCATTTTCGACCTCCACCCCCTATACGACCATACATAAGGTATAACTTCCGGTGTCCTTGACCTCCAGGTCACTTTCGAGCCCCCAACCGGAAGTTGGCCCTTATCTCGAAAAGGAAAAGAGATAGAGCAATTTTGACCTCATTTTCGACCTCCACCCCCTGTACGACGATACGTAAGGTATAACTTCCGGTATCCTTGACCTCCAGGTCACTTTCGAGCCCCAAACCGGAAGTTGGCCCTTATCTCGAAAACGGTAAGAGATAGAGCAATTCTGACCTTATTTTCGACCTCCACCCCTATACGACCATACGTAAGGTATAACTTCCGGTGTCCTTGACCTCCAGGTCACTTTCGAGCCCCAAACCGGAAGTTGGCCCTTATCTCGAAAACGGTAAGAGATAGAGCAATTCTGACCTCATTTTCGACCTCCACCCCTATACGACGATACGTAAGGGATAACTTCCGGTATCCTTGACCTTCAGGTCACTTTCGCGTCCAAAACCGGAAGTTGGCCCTTATCTCGAAAACGGTAAGAGATAGAGCAATTTTGACCTCATTTTCGACCTCCACCCCCTGTACGACGATACGTAAGGTATAACCTCCGGTATCCTTGACCTCCAGGTCACTTTCGAGCGCCAAACCGGAAGTTGGCCCTTATCTCGAAAACGGTAAGAGATAGAGCAATTCTGACCACATTTTCGGCCTCCACCCCCTATACGACGATACGTAAGGGATAACTTCCGGTGTCCTTGACCTCCAGGTCACTTTCGAGCCCCAAACCGGAAGTTGGCCCTTATCTCGAAAACGGTAAGAGATAGAGCAATTTTGACCTTATTTTCGACCTCCACCCCTATACGACGATACGTAAGGTATAACTTCCGGTGTCCTTGACCTCCAGGTCACTTTCGAGCCCCAAACCGGAAGCTGGCCCTTATCTCGAAAACGGTAAGAGATAGAGAAATTCTGACCTCATTTTTCACCTCCACCCCTATACAACCATACGTAAGTGATAACATCCGGTGTCCTTGACCTTCAGGTCACTTTCGCGTCCAAAACTGGAAGTTGGCCCTTATCTCGAAAACGGTAAGAGATAGAGCAATTTTGACCTCATTTTCGACCTCCACCCCCTGTACGACGATACGTAAGGTATAACTTCCGGTATCCTTGACCTCCAGGTCACTTTCGAGCCCCAAACCGGAAGTTGGCCCTTATCTCGAAAACGGTAAGAGATAGAGCAATTTTGACCTCATTTTCGACCTCCACCCCCTATACGGCCATACGTAAGGTATAACTTCCGGTGTCCTTGACCTCCAGGTCACTTTCGAGCCCCCAACCGGAAGTTGGCCCTTATCTCGAAAAGGAAAAGAGATAGAGCAATTTTGACCTTATTTTCGACCTCCACCCCTATACGACCATACGTAAGGTATAACTTCCGGTGTCCTTGACCTCCAGGTCACTTTCGAGCCCCAAACCGGAAGTTGGCCCTTATCTCGAAAACGGTAAGAGATAGAGCAATTCTGACCTCATTTTCGACCTCCACCCCTATACGACGATACGTAAGGGATAACTTCCGGTATCCTTGACCTTCAGGTCACTTTCGCGTCCAAAACCGGAAGTTGGCCCTTATCTCGAAAACGGTAAGAGATAGAGCAATTTTGACCTCATTTTCGACCTCCACCCCCTGTACGACGATACGTAAGGTATAACTTCCGGTATCCTTGACCTCCAGGTCACTTTCGAGCCCCAAACCGGAAGTTGGCCCTTATCTCGAAAACGGTAAGAGATAGAGCAATTCTGACCTCATTTTCGACCTCCACCCCCTATACGACCATACATAAGGTATAACTTCCGGTGTCCTTGACCTCCAGGTCACTTTCGAGCCCCCAACCGGAAGTTGGCCCTTATCTCGAAAAGGAAAAGAGATAGAGCAATTTTGACCTCATTTTCGACCTCCACCCCCTGTACGACGATACGTAAGGTATAACTTCCGGTATCCTTGACCTCCAGGTCACTTTCGAGCCCCAAACCGGAAGTTGGCCCTTATCTCGAAAACGGTAAGAGATAGAGCAATTCTGACCTTATTTTCGACCTCCACCCCTATACGACCATACGTAAGGTATAACTTCCGGTGTCCTTGACCTCCAGGTCACTTTCGAGCCCCAAACCGGAAGTTGGCCCTTATCTCGAAAACGGTAAGAGATAGAGCAATTCTGACCTCATTTTCGACCTCCACCCCTATACGACGATACGTAAGGGATAACTTCCGGTATCCTTGACCTTCAGGTCACTTTCGCGTCCAAAACCGGAAGTTGGCCCTTATCTCGAAAACGGTAAGAGATAGAGCAATTTTGACCTCATTTTCGACCTCCACCCCCTGTACGACGATACGTAAGGTATAACCTCCGGTATCCTTGACCTCCAGGTCACTTTCGAGCGCCAAACCGGAAGTTGGCCCTTATCTCGAAAACGGTAAGAGATAGAGCAATTCTGACCACATTTTCGGCCTCCACCCCCTATACGACGATACGTAAGGGATAACTTCCGGTGTCCTTGACCTCCAGGTCACTTTCGAGCCCCAAACCGGAAGTTGGCCCTTATCTCGAAAACGGTAAGAGATAGAGCAATTTTGACCTTATTTTCGACCTCCACCCCTATACGACGATACGTAAGGTATAACTTCCGGTGTCCTTGACCTCCAGGTCACTTTCGAGCCCCAAACCGGAAGCTGGCCCTTATCTCGAAAACGGTAAGAGATAGAGAAATTCTGACCTCATTTTTCACCTCCACCCCTATACAACCATACGTAAGTGATAACATCCGGTGTCCTTGACCTTCAGGTCACTTTCGCGTCCAAAACTGGAAGTTGGCCCTTATCTCGAAAACGGTAAGAGATAGAGCAATTTTGACCTCATTTTCGACCTCCACCCCCTGTACGACGATACGTAAGGTATAACTTCCGGTATCCTTGACCTCCAGGTCACTTTCGAGCCCCAAACCGGAAGTTGGCCCTTATCTCGAAAACGGTAAGAGATAGAGCAATTTTGACCTCATTTTCGACCTCCACCCCCTATACGGCCATACGTAAGGTATAACTTCCGGTGTCCTTGACCTCCAGGTCACTTTCGAGCCCCCAACCGGAAGTTGGCCCTTATCTCGAAAAGGAAAAGAGATAGAGCAATTTTGACCTTATTTTCGACCTCCACCCCCTATACGACGACACGTAAGGTATAACTTCCGGTGTCCTTGACCTCCAGGTCACTTTTGAGCCCCAAACCGGAAGTTGGCCCTTATCTCGAAAACGGTAAGAGATAGAGCAATTTTGACCTCATTTTCGACCTCCACCCCCCGTACGACGATACGTAAGGTATAACTTCCGGTATCCTTGACCTCCAGGTCACTTTCGAGCCCCAAACCGGAAGTTGGCCCTTATCTCGAAAACGGTAAGAGATAGAGCAATTCTGACCACATTTTCGACCTCCACCCCTATACGACGATACGTAAGGGATAACTTCCGGTATCCTTGACCTTCAGGTCACTTTCGCGTCCAAAACCGGAAGTTGGCCCTTATCTCGAAAACGGTAAGAGATAGAGCAATTTTGACCTCATTTTCGACCTCCACCCCCTTTACGACGATACGTAAGGTATAACCTCCGGTATCCTTGACCTCCAGGTCACTTTCGAGCCCCAAACCGGAAGTTGGCCCTTATCTCGAAAACGGTAAGAGATAGAGCAATTCTGACCACATTTTCGGCCTCCACCCCCTATACGACCATACGTAAGGGATAACTTCCGGTGTCCTTGACCTCCAGGTCACTTTCGAGCCCCAAACCGGAAGTTGGCCCTTATCTCGAAAACGGTAAGAGATAGAGCAATTTTGACCTTATTTTCGACCTCCACCCCTATACGACGATACGTAAGGTATAACTTCCGGTGTCCTTGACCTCCAGGTCACTTTCGAGCCCCAAACCGGAAGCTGGCCCTTATCTCGAAAACGGTAAGAGATAGAGAAATTCTGACCTCATTTTTCACCTCCACCCCTATACAACCATACGTAAGTGATAACATCCGGTGTCCTTGACCTTCAGGTCACTTTCGCGTCCAAAACTGGAAGTTGGCCCTTATCTCGAAAACGGTAAGAGATAGAGCAATTTTGACCTCATTTTCGACCTCCACCCCCTGTACGACGATACGTAAGGTATAACTTCCGGTATCCTTGACCTCCAGGTCACTTTCGAGCCCCAAACCGGAAGTTGGCCCTTATCTCGAAAACGGTAAGAGATAGAGCAATTTTGACCTCATTTTCGACCTCCACCCCCTATACGGCCATACGTAAGGTATAACTTCCGGTGTCCTTGACCTCCAGGTCACTTTCGAGCCCCCAACCGGAAGTTGGCCCTTATCTCGAAAACGGTAAGAGATAGAGCAATTCTGACCACATTTTCGGCCTCCACCCCCTATACGACCATACGTAAGGGATAACTTCCGGTGTCCTTGACCTCCAGGTCACTTTCGAGCCCCAAACCGGAAGTTGGCCCTTATCTCGAAAACGGTAAGAGATAGAGCAATTTTGACCTTATTTTCGACCTCCACCCCTATACGACGATACGTAAGGTATAACTTCCGGTGTCCTTGACCTCCAGGTCACTTTCGAGCCCCAAACCGGAAGCTGGCCCTTATCTCGAAAACGGTAAGAGATAGAGAAATTCTGACCTCATTTTTCACCTCCACCCCTATACAACCATACGTAAGTGATAACATCCGGTGTCCTTGACCTTCAGGTCACTTTCGCGTCCAAAACTGGAAGTTGGCCCTTATCTCGAAAACGGTAAGAGATAGAGCAATTTTGACCTCATTTTCGACCTCCACCCCCTGTACGACGATACGTAAGGTATAACTTCCGGTATCCTTGACCTCCAGGTCACTTTCGAGCCCCAAACCGGAAGTTGGCCCTTATCTCGAAAACGGTAAGAGATAGAGCAATTTTGACCTCATTTTCGACCTCCACCCCCTATACGGCCATACGTAAGGTATAACTTCCGGTGTCCTTGACCTCCAGGTCACTTTCGAGCCCCCAACCGGAAGTTGGCCCTTATCTCGAAAAGGAAAAGAGATAGAGCAATTTTGACCTTATTTTCGACCTCCACCCCCTATACGACGACACGTAAGGTATAACTTCCGGTGTCCTTGACCTCCAGGTCACTTTCGAGCCCAAAACCGGAAGTTGGCCCTTATCTCGAAAACGGTAAGAGATAGAGCAATTTTGACCTCATTTTCGACCTCCACCCCCCGTACGACGATACGTAAGGTATAACTTCCGGTATCCTTGACCTCCAGGTCACTTTCGAGCCCCAAACCGGAAGTTGGCCCTTATCTCGAAAACGGTAAGAGATAGAGCAATTCTGACCACATTTTCGGCCTCCACCCCCTATACGACCATACGTAAGGGATAACTTCCGGTGTCCTTGACCTCCAGGTCACTTTCGAGCCCCAAACCGGAAGTTGGCCCTTACCTCGAAAACGGTAAGAGATAGAGCAATTTTGACCTCATTTTCGGCCTCCACCCCCTATACGACCATACGTAAGGGATAACTACCGGTGTCCTTGACCTCCAGGTCACTTTCGAGCCCCAAACCGGAAGTTGGCCCTTATCTCGAAAACGGTAAGAGATAGAGCAATTTTGACCTTATTTTCGACCTCCACCCCTATACGACGATACGTAAGGTATAACTTCCGGTGTCCTTGACCTCCAGGTCACTTTCGAGCCCCAAACCGGAAGTTGGCCCTTATCTCGAAAACGGTAAGAGATAGAGCAATTCTGACCTCATTTTTCACCTCCACCCCTATACAACGATAAATAAGGGATAACTTCCGGTGTCCTTGACCTTCAGGTCACTTTCGCGTCCAACACCGGAAGTTGGCCCTTATCTCGAAAACGGTAAAAGATAGAGCAATTTTGACCTCATTTTCGACCTCCACCCCCTATACGGCCTTACGTAAGGTATAACTTCCGGTGTCCTTGACCTCCAGGTCACTTTCGAGCCCCCAAAAGGAAGTTGGCCCTTATCTCGAAAAGGAAAAGAGATAGAGCAATTTTGACCTTATTTTCGACCTCCACCCCCTATACGACGATACGTAAGGTATAGCTTCAGGTGTCCTTGATCTCCAGGTCACTTTCGAGCCCCAAACCGGAAGCTGGCCCTTATCTCGAAAAGGAAAAGAGATAGAGCAATTTTGACCTTATTTTCGACCTCCACCCCTATACGACCATACGTAAGGTATAACTTCCGGTGTCCTTGACCTCCAGGTCACTTTCGAGCCCCAAACCGGAAGTTGGCCCTTATCTCAAAAACGGTAAGAGATAGAGCAATTCTGACCTCATTTTCGACCTCCACCCCTATACGACGATACGTAAGGGATAACTTCCGGTATCCTTGACCTTCAGGTCACTTTCGCGTCCAAAACCGGAAGGTGGCCCTTATCTCGAAAACGGTAAGAGATAGAGCAATTTTGACCTCATTTTCGACCTCCACCCCCTGTACGACGATACGTAAGGTATAACTTTCGGTATCCTTGACCTCCAGGTCACTTTCGAGCCCCAAACCGGAAGTTGGCCCTTATCTCGAAAACGGTAAGAGATAGAGCAATTTTGACCTTATTTTCGACCTCCACCCCTATACGACGATACGTAAGGTATAACTTTCGGTGTCCTTGACCTCCAGGTCACTTTCGAGCCCCAAACCGGAAGCTGGCCCTTATCTCGAAAACGGTAAGAGATAGAGAAATTCTGACCTCATTTTTCACCTCCACCCCTATACAACCATACGTAAGGGATAACTTCCGGTGTCCTTGACCTTCAGGTCACTTTCGCGTCCAAAACTGGAAGTTGGCCCTTATCTCGAAAACGGTAAGAGATAGAGCAATTTTGACCTCATTTTCGACCTCCACCCCCTGTACGACGATACGTAAGGTATAACTTCCGGTATCCTTGACCTCCAGGTCACTTTCGAGCCCCAAACCGGAAGTTGGCCCTTATCTCGAAAACGGTAAGAGATAGAGCAATTTTGACCTCATTTTCGACCTCCACCCCCTATACGGCCATACGTAAGGTATAACTTCCGGTGTCCTTGACCTCCAGGTCACTTTCGAGCCCCCAACCGGAAGTTGGCCCTTATCTCGAAAAGGAAAAGAGATAGAGCAATTTTGACCTTATTTTCGACCTCCACCCCCTATACGACCATACGTAAGGGATAACTTCCGGTGTCCTTGACCTCCAGGTCACTTTCGAGCCCCAAACCGGAAGTTGGCCCTTATCTCGAAAACGGTAAGAGATAGAGCAATTCTGACCACATTTTCGGCCTCCACCCCCTATACGACCATACGTAAGGGATAACTTCCGGTGTCCTTGACCTCCAGGTCACTTTCGAGCCCCAAACCGGAAGTTGGCCCTTATCTCGAAAACGGTAAGAGATAGAGCAATTTTGACCTTATTTTCGACCTCCACCCCTATACGACGATAGGTAAGGTATAACTTCCGGTGTCCTTGACCTTCAGGTCACTTTCGCGTCCAAAACTGGAAGTTGGCCCTTATCTCGAAAACGGTAAGAGATAGAGCAATTTTGACCTCATTTTCGACCTCCACCCCCTGTACGACGATACGTAAGGTATAACTTCCGGTATCCTTGACCTCCAGGTCACTTTCGAGCCCCAAACCGGAAGTTGGCCCTTATCTCGAAAACGGTAAGAGATAGAGCAATTTTGACCTCATTTTCGACCTCCACCCCCTATACGGCCATACGTAAGGTATAACTTCCGGTGTCCTTGACCTCCAGGTCACTTTCGAGCCCCCAACCGGAAGTTGGCCCTTATCTCGAAAAGGAAAAGAGATAGAGCAATTTTGACCTTATTTTCGACCTCCACCCCCTATACGACCATACGTAAGGGATAACTTCCGGTGTCCTTGACCTCCAGGTCACTTTCGAGCCCCAAACCGGAAGTTGGCCCTTATCTCGAAAACGGTAAGAGATAGAGCAATTCTGACCACATTTTCGGCCTCCACCCCCTATACGACCATACGTAAGGGATAACTTCCGGTGTCCTTGACCTCCAGGTCACTTTCGAGCCCCAAACCGGAAGTTGGCCCTTATCTCGAAAACGGTAAGAGATAGAGCAATTTTGACCTTATTTTCGACCTCCACCCCTATACGACGATAGGTAAGGTATAACTTCCGGTGTCCTTGACCTCCAGGTCACTTTCGAGCCCCAAACCGGAAGCTGGCCCTTATCTCGAAAACGGTAAGAGATAGAGAAATTCTGACCTCATTTTTCACCTCCACCCCTATACAACCATACGTAAGTGATAACATCCGGTGTCCTTGACCTTCAGGTCACTTTCGCGTCCAAAACTGGAAGTTGGCCCTTATCTCGAAAACGGTAAGAGATAGAGCAATTTTGACCTCATTTTCGACCTCCACCCCCTGTACGACGATACGTAAGGTATAACTTCCGGTATCCTTGACCTCCAGGTCACTTTCGAGCCCCAAACCGGAAGTTGGCCCTTATCTCGAAAACGGTAAGAGATAGAGCAATTTTGACCTCATTTTCGACCTCCACCCCCTATACGGCCATACGTAAGGTATAACTTCCGGTGTCCTTGACCTCCAGGTCACTTTCGAGCCCCCAACCGGAAGTTGGCCCTTATCTCGAAAAGGAAAAGAGATAGAGCAATTTTGACCTTATTTTCGACCTCCACCCCCTATACGACGACACGTAAGGTATAACTTCCGGTGTCCTTGACCTCCAGGTCACTTTCGAGCCCCAAACCGGAAGTTGGCCCTTATCTCGAAAACGGTAAGAGATAGAGCAATTTTGACCTCATTTTCGACCTCCACCCCCCGTACGACGATACGTAAGGTATAACTTCCGGTATCCTTGACCTCCAGGTCACTTTCGAGCCCCAAACCGGAAGTTGGCCCTTATCTCAAAAACGGTAAGAGATAGAGCAATTCTGACCTCATTTTCGACCTCCACCCCTATACGACGATACGTAAGGGATAACTTCCGGTATCCTTGACCTTCAGGTCACTTTCGCGTCCAAAACCGGAAGGTGGCCCTTATCTCGAAAACGGTAAGAGATAGAGCAATTTTGACCTCATTTTCGACCTCCACCCCCTGTACGACGATACGTAAGGTATAACTTCCGGTGTCCTTGACCTCCAGGTCACTTTCGAGCCCCAAACCGGAAGTTGGCCCTTATCTCGAAAACGGTAAGAGATAGAGCAATTCTGACCTCATTTTTCACCTCCACCCCTATACAACGATACATAAGGGATAACTTCCGGTGTCCTTGACCTTCAGGTCACTTTCGCGTCCAAAACCGGAAGTTGGCCCTTATCTCGAAAACGGTAAGAGATAGAGCAATTTTGACCTCATTTTCGACCTCCACCCCCTGTACGACGATACGTAAGGTATAACTTCCGATATCCTTGACCTCCAGGTCACTTTCGAGCCCCAAACCGGAAGTTGGCCCTTATCTCGAAAACGGTAAGAGATAGAGCAATTTTGACCTCATTTTCGACCTCCACCCCCTATACGGCCTTACGTAAGGTATAACTTCCGGTGTCCTTGACCTCCAGGTCACTTTCGAGCCCCCAACCGGAAGTTGGCCCTTATCTCGAAAAGGAAAAGAGATAGAGCAATTTTGACCTTATTTTCGACCTCCATCCCCTACACGACGATACGTAAGGTATAGCTTCAGGTGTCCTTGATCTCCAGGTCACTTTCGAGCCCCAAACCGGAAGCTGGCCCTTATCTCGAAAAGGAAAAGAGATAGAGCAATTTTGACCTTATTTTCGACCTCCACCCCTATACGACCATACGTAAGGTATAACTTCCGGTGTCCTTGACCTCCAGGTCACTTTCGAGCCCCAAACCGGAAGTTGGCCCTTATCTCAAAAACGGTAAGAGATAGAGCAATTCTGACCTCATTTTCGACCTCCACCCCTATACGACGATACGTAAGGGATAACTTCCGGTATCCTTGATCTTCAGGTCACTTTCGCGTCCAAAACCGGAAGGTGGCCCTTATCTCGAAAACGGTAAGAGATAGAGCAATTTTGACCTCATTTTCGACCTCCACCCCCTGTACGACGATACGTAAGGTATAACTTCCGGTATCCTTGACCTCCAGGTCACTTTCGAGCCCCAAACCGGAAGTTGGCCCTTATCTCGAAAACGGTAAGAGATAGAGCAATTTTGACCTTATTTTCGACCTCCACCCCTATACGACGATACGTAAGGTATAACTTCCGGTGTCCTTGACCTCCAGGTCACTTTCGAGCCCCAAACCGGAAGCTGGCCCTTATCTCGAAAACGGTAAGAGATAGAGAAATTCTGACCTCATTTTTCACCTCCACCCCTATACAACCATACGTAAGGGATAACTTCCGGTGTCCTTGACCTTCAGGTCACTTTCGCGTCCAAAACTGGAAGTTGGCCCTTATCTCGAAAACGGTAAGAGATAGAGCAATTTTGACCTCATTTTCGACCTCCACCCCCTGTACGACGATACGTAAGGTATAACTTCCGGTATCCTTGACCTCCAGGTCACTTTCGAGCCCCAAACCGGAAGTTGGCCCTTATCTCGAAAACGGTAAGAGATAGAGCAATTTTGACCTCATTTTCGACCTCCACCCCCTATACGGCCATACGTAAGGTATAATTTCCGGTGTCCTTGACCTCCAGGTCACTTTCGAGCCCCCAACCGGAAGTTGGCCCTTATCTCGAAAAGGAAAAGAGATAGAGCAATTTTGACCTTATTTTCGACCTCCATCCCCTATACGACGATACGTAAGGTATAGCTTCAGGTGTCCTTGATCTCCAGGTCACTTTCGAGCCCCAAACCGGAAGCTGGCCCTTATCTCGAAAAGGAAAAGAGATAGAGCAATTTTGACCTTATTTTCGACCTCCACCCCTATACGACCATACGTAAGGTATAACTTCCGGTGTCCTTGACCTCCAGGTCACTTTCGAGCCCCAAACCGGAAGTTGGCCCTTATCTCAAAAACGGTAAGAGATAGAGCAATTCTGACCTCATTTTCGACCTCCACCCCTATACGACGATACGTAAGGTATAACTTCCGGTGTCCTTGACCTCCAGGTCACTTTCGAGCCCCAAACCGGAAGCTGGCCCTTATCTCGAAAACGGTAAGAGATAGAGAAATTCTGACCTCATTTTTCACCTCCACCCCTATACAACCATACGTAAGGGATAACTTCCGGTGTCCTTGACCTTCAGGTCACTTTCGCGTCCAAAACTGGAAGTTGGCCCTTATCTCGAAAACGGTAAGAGATAGAGCAATTTTGACCTCATTTTCGACCTCCACCCCCTGTACGACGATACGTAAGGTATAACTTCCGGTATCCTTGACCTCCAGGTCACTTTCGAGCCCCAAACCGGAAGTTGGCCCTTATCTCGAAAACGGTAAGAGATAGAGCAATTTTGACCTCATTTTCGACCTCCACCCCCTATACGGCCATACGTAAGGTATAATTTCCGGTGTCCTTGACCTCCAGGTCACTTTCGAGCCCCCAACCGGAAGTTGGCCCTTATCTCGAAAAGGAAAAGAGATAGAGCAATTTTGACCTTATTTTCGACCTCCACCCCCTATACGACGACACGTAAGGTATAACTTCCGGAGTCCTTGACCTCCAGGTCACTTTCGAGCCCCAAACCGGAAGTTGGCCCTTATTTCGAAAACGGTAAGAGATAGAGCAAATTTGACCTCATTTTCGACCTCCACCCCCCGTACGACGATACGTAAGGTATAACTTCCGGTATCCTTGACCTCCAGGTCACTTTCGAGCCCCAAACCGGAAGTTGGCCCTTATCTCGAAAACGGTAAGAGATAGAGCAATTTTGACCTTATTTTCGACCTCCACCCCTATACGACGATACGTAAGGTATAACTTCCGGTGTCCTTGACCTCCAGGTCACTTTCGAGCCCCAAACCGGAAGTTGGCCCTTATCTCGAAAACGGTAAGAGATAGAGCAATTTTGACCTTATTTTCGACCTCCACCCCTATACGACGATACGTAAGGTATAACTTCCGGTGTCCTTGACCTCCAGGTCACTTTCGAGCCCCAAACCGGAAGTTGGCCCTTATCTCGAAAACGGTAAGAGATAGAGCAATTTTGACCTTATTTTTGACCTCCACCCCTATACGACGATACGTAAGGTATAACTTCCGGTGTCCTTGACCTCCAGGTCACTTTCGAGCCCCAAACCGGAAGCTGGCCCTTATCTCGAAAACGGTAAGAGATAGAGAAATTCTGACCTCATTTTTCACCTCCACCCCTATACAACCATACGTAAGGGATAACTTCCGGTGTCCTTGACCTTCAGGTCACTTTCGCGTCCAAAACTGGAAGTTGGCCCTTATCTCGAAAACGGTAAGAGATAGAGCAATTTTGACCTCATTTTCGACCTCCACCCCCTGTACGACGATACGTAAGGTATAACTTCCGGTATCCTTGACCTCCAGGTCACTTTCGAGCCCGAAACCGGAAGTTGGCCCTTATCTCGAAAACGGTAAGAGATAGAGCAATTTTGACCTCATTTTCGACCTCCACCCCCTATACGGCCATACGTAAGGTATAATTTCCGGTGTCCTTGACCTCCAGGTCACTTTCGAGCCCCCAACCGGAAGTTGGCCCTTATCTCGAAAAGGAAAAGAGATAGAGCAATTTTGACCTTATTTTCGACCTCCACCCCCTATACGACGACACGTAAGGTATAACTTCCGGAGTCCTTGACCTCCAGGTCACTTTCGAGCCCCAAACCGGAAGTTGGCCCTTATTTCGAAAACGGTAAGAGATAGAGCAAATTTGACCTCATTTTCGACCTCCACCCCCCGTACGACGATACGTAAGGTATAACTTCCGGTATCCTTGACCTCCAGGTCACTTTCGAGCCCCAAACCGGAAGTTGGCCCTTATCTCGAAAACGGTAAGAGATAGAGCAATTTTGACCTTATTTTCGACCTCCACCCCTATACGACGATACGTAAGGTATAACTTCCGGTGTCCTTGACCTCCAGGTCACTTTCGAGCCCCAAACCGGAAGTTGGCCCTTATCTCGAAAACGGTAAGAGATAGAGCAATTTTGACCTTATTTTCGACCTCCACCCCTATACGACGATACGTAAGGTATAACTTCCGGTGTCCTTGACCTCCAGGTCACTTTCGAGCCCCAAACCGGAAGTTGGCCCTTATCTCGAAAACGGTAAGAGATAGAGCAATTTTGACCTTATTTTCGACCTCCACCCCTATACGACGATACGTAAGGTATAACTTCCGGTGTCCTTGACCTCCAGGTCACTTTCGAGCCCCAAACCGGAAGTTGGCCCTTATCTCGAAAACGGTAAGAGATAGAGCAATTCTGACCTCATTTTTCACCTCCACCCCTATACAACCATACATAAGGGATAACTTCCGGTGTCCTTGACCTTCAGGTCATTTTCGCGTCCAAAACCGGAAGTTGGCCCTTATCTCGAAAACGGTAAGAGATAGAGCAATTTTGACCTCATTTTCGACCTCCACCCCCTGTACGACGATACGTAAGGTATAACTTCCGGTATCCTTGACCTCCAGGTCACTCTCGAGACCCAAACCGGAAGTTGGCCCTTATCTCGAAAACGGTAAGAGATAGAGCAATTTTGACCTCATTTTCGACCTCCACCCCCTATACGGCCATACGTAAGGTATAACTTCCGGTGTCCTTGACCTCCAGGTCACTTTCGAGCCCCCAACCGGAAGTTGGCCCTTATCTCGAAAAGGAAAAGAGATAGAGCAATTTTTGACCTTATTTTCGACCTCCACCCCCTATACGACGATACGTAAGGTATAACTTCCGGTGTCCTTGACCTCCAGGTCACTTTCGAGCCCCAAACCGGAAGTTGGCCCTTATCTCGAAAACGGTAAGAGATAGAGCAATTTTGACCACATTTTCGGCCTCCACCCCCTATACGACGATACGTAAGGGATAACTTCCGGTGTCCTTGACCTCCAGGTCACTTTCGAGCCCCAAACCGGAAGTTGGCCCTTATCTCGAAAACGGTAAGAGATACAGCAATTTTGACCTCATTTTCGACCTCCACCCCCTATACGACCATACATAAGGTATAACTTCCGGTGTCCTTGACCTCCAGGTCACTTTCGAGCCCCCAACCGGAAGTTGGCCCTTATCTCGAAAAGGAAAAGAGATAGAGCAATTCTGACCTCATTTTCGACCTCCACCCCTATACAACGATACGTAAGGGATAACTTCAGGTGTCCTTGACCTCCAGGTCACTTTCGAGCCCGAAACCGGAAGCTGGCCCTTATCTCGAAAAGGAAAAGAGATAGAGCAATTTTGACCTTATTTTCGACCTCCACCCCCTATACGACGATACGTAAGGTATAACTTCCGGTGTCCTTGACCTCCAGGTCACTTTCGAGCCCCAAACCGGAAGTTGGCCCTTATCTCGAAAACGGTAAGAAATAGAGCAATTTTGACCTCATTTTCGACCTCCACTCCCTGTACGACCATACGTAAGGTATAACTTCCGGTATCCTTGACCTCCAGGTCACTTTCGAGCCCCAAACCGGAAGTTGGCCCTTATCTCGAAAACGGTAAGAGATAGAGCAATTCTGACCACATTTTCGGCCTCCACCCCCTATACGACCATACGTAAGGGATAACTTCCGGTGTCCTTGACCTCCAGGTCACTTTCGAGCCCCAAACCGGAAGTTGGCCCTTATCTCGAAAACGGTAAGAGATAGAGCAATTTTGACCTCATTTTCGACCTCCACCCCGTATACGACCATACATAAGGTATAACTTCCGGTGTCCTTGACCTCCAGGTCACTTTCGAGCCCCCAACCGGAAGTTGGCCCTTATCTCGAAAAGGAAAAGAGATAGAGCAATTCTGACCTCATTTTCGACCTCCACCCCTATACAACGATACGTAAGGGATAACTTCAGGTGTCCTTGACCTCCAGGTCACTTTCGAGCCCGAAACCGGAAGCTGGCCCTTATCTCGAAAAGGAAAAGAGATAGAGCAATTTTGACCTTATTTTCGACCTCCACCCCTATACGACCATACGTAAGGTATAACTTCCGGTGTCCCTGACCTCCAGGTCACTTTCGAGCCCCAAACCGGAAGTTGGCCCTTATCTCGAAAACGGTAAGAGATAGAGCAATTCTGACCTCATTTTCGACCTCCACCCCTATACAACGATACGTAAGGGATAACTTCCGGTGTTCCTGACCTCCAGGTCACTTCCGCGTTCAAAACCGGAAGTTGGCCCTTATCTCGAAAACGGTAAGAGAGAGAGAGCAATTTTGACCTCATTTTCGACCTCCACCCCCTGGACGACGATGCGTAAGGTATAACTTCAGGTATCCTTGACCTCCAGGTCACTTTCGAGCCCCAAACCGGAAGTTGGCCCTTATCTCGAAAACGGTAAGAGATAGAGCAATTCTGACCTCATTTTCGACCTCCACCCCTATACGGCGATACGTAAGGGATAACTTCCGGTATCCTTGACCTTCAGGTCACTTTCGCGTCCAAAACCGGAAGTTGGCCCTTATCTCGAAAACGGTAAGAGATAGAGCAATTTTGACCTCATTTTCGACCTCCACCCCCTGTACGACGATACGTAAGGTATAACTTCCGGTATCCTTGACCTCCAGGTCACTTTCGAGCCCCAAACCGGTAGTTGGCCCTTATCTCGAAAACGGTAAGAGAAAGAGCAATTCTGACCTCATTTTCGATCTCAACCTCCGATACACCGACACGTAAGAGATAACTTCCGGTGTCCTTGATCTCCAGGTCACTTTCGAGCCCCAAACCGGAAGTTGGCCCTTACCTCGAAAACGGTAAGAGATAGAGCAATTTTGACCTCATTTTCGACCTCCAACCCCTATACAACGATACGTAACAGATAACTTCAAGTGTCCTTGACCTCCAGGTCACTTTCGAGCGAAAACCGGAAGTTGGCCCTTATCTCGAAAACGGTAAGAGATAGAGCAATTTTGACCTCATTTTCGACCTCCACCCCCTGTACGACGATGCGTAAGGTATAACTTCCGGTATCCTTGACCTCCAGGTCACTTTCGAGCCCCAAACCGGAAGTTGGCCCTTATCTCGAAAACGGTAAGAGATAGAGCAATTCTGACCTCATTTTCGACCTCCACCCCTATACAACGATACGTAAGGGATAACTTCCGGTGTTCCTGACCTCCAGGTCACTTCCGCGTTCAAAACCGGAAGTTGGCCCTTATCTCGAAAACGGTAAGAGAGAGAGAGCAATTTTGACCTCATTTTCGACCTCCACCCCCTGGACGACGATGCGTAAGGTATAACTTCAGGTATCCTTGACCTCCAGGTCACTTTCGAGCCCCAAACCGGAAGTTGGCCCTTATCTCGAAAACGGTAAGAGATAGAGCAATTCTGACCTCATTTTCGACCTCCACCCCTATACGGCGATACGTAAGGGATAACTTCCGGTATCCTTGACCTTCAGGTCACTTTCGCGTCCAAAACCGGAAGTTGGCCCTTATCTCGAAAACGGTAAGAGATAGAGCAATTTTGACCTCATTTTCGACCTCCACCCCCTGTACGACGATACGTAAGGTATAACTTCCGGTATCCTTGACCTCCAGGTCACTTTCGATCCCCAAACCGGTAGTTGGCCCTTATCTCGAAAACGGTAAGAGAAAGAGCAATTCTGACCTCATTTTCGATCTCAACCTCCGATACACCGACACGTAAGAGATAACTTCCGGTGTCCTTGATCTCCAGGTCACTTTCGAGCCCCAAACCGGAAGTTGGCCCTTACCTCGAAAACGGTAAGAGATAGAGCAATTTTGACCTCATTTTCGACCTCCAACCCCTATACAACGATACGTAACAGATAACTTCAAGTGTCCTTGACCTCCAGGTCACTTTCGAGCGAAAACCGGAAGTTGGCCCTTATCTCGAAAACGGTAAGAGATAGAGCAATTCTGACCTGATTTTCGACCTCCACCCCCTATACGACGATACGTAAGGGATAACTTCCGGTGTCCTTGACCTCCAGATCACTTTTGAGCCCGAAACCGGAAGCTGGCCCTTATCTCGAAAAGGAAAAGAGATAGAGCAATTTTGACCTTATTTTCGACCTCCACCCCTATACGACCATACGTAAGGTATAACTTCCGGTGTCCCTGACCTCCAGGTCACTTTCGAGCCCCAAACCGGAAGTTGGCCCTTATCTCGAAAACGGAAAGAGATAGAGCAATTTTGACCTCATTTTCGACCTCCACCCCCTGTACGACGATGCGTAAGGTATAACTTCCGGTATCCTTGACCTCCAGGTCACTTTCGAGCCCCAAACCGGAAGTTGGCCCTTATCTCGAAAACGGTAAGAGATAGAGCAATTTTGACCTCATTTTCGACCTCCACCCCTATACAACGATACGTAAGGGATAACTTCCGGTGTTCCTGACCTCCAGGTCACTTCCGCGTTCAAAACCGGAAGTTGGCCCTTATCTCGAAAACGGTAAGAGAGAGAGAGCAATTTTGACCTCATTTTCGACCTCCACCCCCTGTACGACGATGCGTAAGGTATAACTTCAGGTATCCTTGACCTCCAGGTCACTTTCGAGCCCCAAACCGGAAGTTGGCCCTTATCTCGAAAACGGTAAGAGATAGAGCAATTCTGACCTCATTTTCGACCTCCACCCCTATACGACGATACGTAAGGGATAACTTCCGGTATCCTTGACCTTCAGGTCACTTTCGCGTCCAAAACCGGAAGTTGGCCCTTATCTCGAAAACGGTAAGAGATAGAGCAATTTTGACCTCATTTTCGACCTCCACCCCCTGTACGACGATACGTAAGGTATAACTTCCGGTATCCTTGACCTCCAGGTCACTTTCGAGCCCCAAACCGGTAGTTGGCCCTTATCTCGAAAACGGTAAGAGAAAGAGCAATTCTGACCTCATTTTCGATCTCAACCTCCGATACACCGACACGTAAGAGATAACTTCCGGTGTCCTTGACCTCCAGGTCACTTTCGAGCGAAAACCGGAAGTTGGCCCTTATCTCGAAAACGGTAAGAGATAGAGCAATTCTGACCTGATTTTCGACCTCCACCCCCTATACGACGATACGTAAGGGATAACTTCCGGTGTCCTTGACCTCCAGATCACTTTCGCGTCCAAAACCGGAAGTTGGCCTTTGTCTCGAAAACTTTAAGAGATAGAGCAATTTTGACCTCATTTTCGATCTCCACCCATTACAACGATACGTAAGGGATAACTTCCGGTATCCTTGACCTCCAGGTCACTTTCGAGCCCCAAACCGGTAGTTGGCCCTTATCTCGAAAACGGTAAGAGAAAGAGCAATTCTGACCTCATTTTCGATCTCAACCTCCGATACACCGACACGTAAGAGATAACTTCCGGTGTCCTTGATCTCCAGGTCACTTTCGAGCCCCAAACCGGAAGTTGGCCCTTACCTCGAAAACGGTAAGAGATAGAGCAATTTTGACCTCATTTTCGACCTCCAACCCCTATACAACGATACGTAACAGATAACTTCAAGTGTCCTTGACCTCCAGGTCACATTCGAGCGAAAACCGGAAGTTGGCCCTTATCTCGAAAACGGTAAGAGATAGAGCAATTCTGACCTGATTTTCGACCTCCACCCCCTATACGACGATACGTAAGGGATAACTTCCGGTGTCCTTGACCTCCAGATCACTTTTGAGCCCGAAACCGGAAGCTGGCCCTTATCTCGAAAAGGAAAAGAGATAGAGCAATTTTGACCTTATTTTCGACCTCCACCCCTATACGACCATACGTAAGGTATAACTTCCGGTGTCCCTGACCTCCAGGTCACTTTCGAGCCCCAAACCGGAAGTTGGCCCTTATCTCGAAAACGGAAAGAGATAGAGCAATTTTGACCTCATTTTCGACCTCCACCCCCTGTACGACGATGCGTAAGGTATAACTTCCGGTATCCTTGACCTCCAGGTCACTTTCGAGCCCCAAACCGGAAGTTGGCCCTTATCTCGAAAACGGTAAGAGATAGAGCAATTCTGACCTCATTTTCGACCTCCACCCCTATACAACGATACGTAAGGGATAACTTCCGGTGTTCCTGACCTCCAGGTCACTTCCGCGTTCAAAACCGGAAGTTGGCCCTTATCTCGAAAACGGTAAGAGAGAGAGAGCAATTTTGACCTCATTTTCGACCTCCACCCCCTGTACGACGATGCGTAAGGTATAACTTCAGGTATCCTTGACCTCCAGGTCACTTTCGAGCCCCAAACCGGAAGTTGGCCCTTATCTCGAAAACGGTAAGAGATAGAGCAATTCTGACCTCATTTTCGACCTCCACCCCTATACGACGATACGTAAGGGATAACTTCCGGTATCCTTGACCTTCAGGTCACTTTCGCGTCCAAAACCGGAAGTTGGCCCTTATCTCGAAAACGGTAAGAGATAGAGCAATTTTGACCTCATTTTCGACCTCCACCCCCTGTACGACGATACGTAAGGTATAACTTCCGGTATCCTTGACCTCCAGGTCACTTTCGAGCCCCAAACCGGTAGTTGGCCCTTATCTCGAAAACGGTAAGAGAAAGAGCAATTCTGACCTCATTTTCGATCTCAACCTCCGATACACCGACACGTAAGAGATAACTTCCGGTGTCCTTGACCTCCAGGTCACTTTCGAGTGAAAACCGGAAGTTGGCCCTTATCTCGAAAACGGTAAGAGATAGAGCAATTCTGACCTGATTTTCGACCTCCACCCCCTATACGACGATACGTAAGGGATAACTTCCGGTGTCCTTGACCTCCAGATCACTTTCGCGTCCAAAACCGGAAGTTGGCCTTTGTCTCGAAAACGGTAAGAGATAGAGCAATTTTGACCTCATTTTCGATCTCCACCCATTACAACGATACGTAAGGGATAACTTCCGGTATCCTTGACCTCCAGGTCACTTTCGAGCCCCAAACCGGTAGTTGGCCCTTATCTCGAAAACGGTAAGAGAAAGAGCAATTCTGACCTCATTTTCGATCTCAACCTCCGATACACCGACACGTAAGAGATAACTTCCGGTGTCCTTGATCTCCAGGTCACTTTCGAGCCCCAAACCGGTAGTTGGCGCTTACCTCGAAAACGGTAAGAGATAGAGCAATTTTGACCTCATTTTCGACCTCCAACCCCTATACAACGATACGTAACAGATAACTTCAAGTGTCCTTGACCTCCAGGTCACTTTCGAGCGAAAACCGGAAGTTGGCCCTTATCTCGAAAACGGTAAGAGATAGAGCAATTCTGACCTGATTTTCGACCTCCACCCCCTATACGACGATACGTAAGGGATAACTTCCGGTGTCCTTGACCTCCAGATCACTTTCGCGTCCAAAACCGGAAGTTGGCCTTAGTCTCGAAAACGGTAAGAGATAGAGCAATTTTGACCTCATTTTCGATCTCCACCCATTACAACGATACGTAAGGGATAACTTCCGGTGACCTTGACCTCCAGGTCACTTTCGAGCCCCAAACCGGTAGTTGGCCCTTATCTCGAAAACGGTAAGAGAGAGAGAGCAATTCTGACCTCATTTTCGACCTCCACCCCCTATACAACGATACGTAAGGTATAACTTCCGGTGTCCTTGACCTCCAGGTCACCTTCGCGTCCAAGACCGGAAGTTGGCCCTTATATCGAAAACGGTAAGAGATAGAGCAATTCTGACCTCATTTTCGACCTCCACCCACTATACGACGATACGTAAGGGATAACTTCCGGTGTCCTTGACCTCCAGGTCACTTTCGCGTCCAAAACCGGAAGTTGGCCCTTATCTCGAAAACGGTAAGAGAAAGAGCAATTTTGACCTCATTTTCGACCTCCACCCATTACAACGATACGTAACGGATAACTTCCGGTGACCTTGACCTCCAGGTCACTTTCGCGTCCAAAACGGGAAGTTGGCCCTTGTCTCGAAAACGGTAAGAGATAGAGCAATTTTGACCTCATTTTCGACCTCCACCCATTACAACGATACGTAACGGATAACTTCCGGTGACCTTGACCTCCAGGTCACTTTTGAGCCCCAAACCGGTAGTTGGCCCTTATCTCGAAAACGGTAAGAGATAGAGCAATTCTGACCTCATTTTCGACCTCCACCCCCTATACGACGATATGTAAGGGATAACTTCCGGAGTCCTTGACCTCCAGGTCACTTTCGAGCCCCAAACCGGAAGTTGGCCCTTATCTCGAAAACGGTAAGAGATAGAGCAATTCTGACCTCATTTTCGACATCCACCCCCTATACAACGATACGTAAGGGATAACTTCCGGTGTCCTTGACCTCCAGGTCACTTTCGCGTCCAAAACCGGAAGTTGGCCCTTATCTCGAAAACGGTAAGAGATAGAGCAATTTTGACCTCATTTTCGATCTCCACCCATTACAACGATACGTAAGGGATAACTTCCGGTGACCTTGACCTCCAGGTCACTTTCGAGCCCCAAACCGGTAGTTGGCCCTTATCTCGAAAACGGTAAGAGAGAGAGAGCAATTCTGACCTCATTTTCGACCTCCACCCCCTATACAACGATACGTAAGGTATAACTTCCGGTGTCCTTGACCTCCAGGTCACTTTCGCGTCCAAGACCGGAAGTTGGCCCTTATATCGAAAACGGTAAGAGATAGAGCAATTCTGACCTCATTTTCGACCTCCACCCACTATACGACGATACGTAAGGGATAACTTCCGGTGTCCTTGACCTCCAGGTCACTTTCGCGTCCAAAACCGGAAGTTGGCCCTTATCTCGAAAACGGTAAGAGAAAGAGCAATTTTGACCTCATTTTCGACCTCCACCCATTACAACGATACGTAACGGATAACTTCCGGTGACCTTGACCTCCAGGTCACTTTCGCGTCCAAAACGGGAAGTTGGCCCTTGTCTCGAAAACGGTAAGAGATAGAGCAATTTTGACCTCATTTTCGACCTCCACCCATTACAACGATACGTAAGGGATAACTTCCGGTATCCTTGACCTCCAGGTCACTTTCGAGCCCCAAACCGGTAGTTGGCCCTTATCTCGAAAACGGTAAGAGAAAGAGCAATTCTGACCTCATTTTCGATCTCAACCTCCGATACACCGACACGTAAGAGATAACTTCCGGTGTCCTTGATCTCCAGGTCACTTTCGAGCCCCAAACCGGAAGTTGGCGCTTACCTCGAAAACGGTAAGAGATAGAGCAATTTTGACCTCATTTTCGACCTCCAACCCCTATACAACGATACGTAACAGATAACTTCAAGTGTCCTTGACCTCCAGGTCACTTTCGAGCGAAAACCGGAAGTTGGCCCTTATCTCGAAAACGGTAAGAGATAGAGCAATTCTGACCTGATTTTCGACCTCCACCCCCTATACGACGATACGTAAGGGATAACTTCCGGTGTCCTTGACCTCCAGATCACTTTCGCGTCCAAAACCGGAAGTTGGCCTTAGTCTCG
Source organism: Protula sp. h YS-2021 (assembly GCA_949752745.1). Lineage (NCBI taxonomy): Eukaryota > Metazoa > Annelida > Polychaeta > Sabellida > Serpulidae > Protula > Protula sp. h YS-2021. The sequence continues at coordinate 5,732,526 of OX457027.1, forward strand.
AAAACGGTAAGAGATAGAGCAATTTTGACCTCATTTTCGATCTCCACCCATTACAACGATACGTAAGGGATAACTTCCGGTGACCTTGACCTCCAGGTCACTTTCGAGCCCCAAACCGGTAGTTGGCCCTTATCTCGAAAACGGTAAGAGAGAGAGAGCAATTCTGACCTCATTTTCGACCTCCACCCCCTATACAACGATACGTAAGGTATAACTTCCGGTGTCCTTGACCTCCAGGTCACCTTCGCGTCCAAGACCGGAAGTTGGCCCTTATATCGAAAACGGTAAGAGATAGAGCAATTCTGACCTCATTTTCGACCTCCACCCACTATACGACGATACGTAAGGGATAACTTCCGGTGTCCTTGACCTCCAGGTCACTTTTGCGTCCAAAACCGGAAGTTGGCCCTTATCTCGAAAACGGTAAGAGAAAGAGCAATTTTGACCTCATTTTCGACCTCCACCCATTACAACGATACGTAACGGATAACTTCCGGTGACCTTGACCTCCAGGTCACTTTCGCGTCCAAAACGGGAAGTTGGCCCTTGTCTCGAAAACGGTAAGAGATAGAGCAATTTTGACCTCATTTTCGACCTCCACCCATTACAACGATACGTAACGGATAACTTCCGGTGACCTTGACCTCCAGGTCACTTTTGAGCCCCAAACCGGTAGTTGGCCCTTATCTCGAAAACGGTAAGAGATAGAGCAATTCTGACCTCATTTTCGACCTCCACCCCCTATACGACGATATGTAAGGGATAACTTCCGGAGTCCTTGACCTCCAGGTCACTTTCGAGCCCCAAACCGGAAGTTGGCCCTTATCTCGAAAACGGTAAGAGATAGAGCAATTCTGACCTCATTTTCGACATCCACCCCCTATACAACGATACGTAAGGGATAACTTCCGGTGTCCTTGACCTCCAGGTCACTTTCGCGTCCAAAACCGGAAGTTGGCCCTTATCTCGAAAACGGTAAGAGATAGAGCAATTTTGACCTCATTTTCGATCTCCACCCATTACAACGATACGTAAGGGATAACTTCCGGTGACCTTGACCTCCAGGTCACTTTCGAGCCCCAAACCGGTAGTTGGCCCTTATCTCGAAAACGGTAAGAGAGAGAGAGCAATTCTGACCTCATTTTCGACCTCCACCCCCTATACAACGATACGTAAGGTATAACTTCCGGTGTCCTTGACCTCCAGGTCACTTTCGCGTCCAAGACCGGAAGTTGGCCCTTATATCGAAAACGGTAAGAGATAGAGCAATTCTGACCTCATTTTCGACCTCCACCCACTATACGACGATACGTAAGGGATAACTTCCGGTGTCCTTGACCTCCAGGTCACTTTCGCGTCCAAAACCGGAAGTTGGCCCTTATCTCGAAAACGGTAAGAGAAAGAGCAATTTTGACCTCATTTTCGACCTCCACCCATTACAACGATACGTAACGGATAACTTCCGGTGACCTTGACCTCCAGGTCACTTTCGCGTCCAAAACGGGAAGTTGGCCCTTGTCTCGAAAACGGTAAGAGATAGAGCAATTTTGACCTCATTTTCGACCTCCACCCATTACAACGATACGTAACGGATAACTTCCGGTGACCTTGACCTCCAGGTCACTTTTGAGCCCCAAACCGGTAGTTGGCCCTTATCTCGAAAACGGTAAGAGATAGAGCAATTCTGACCTCATTTTCGACCTCCACCCCCTATACGACGATATGTAAGGGATAACTTCCGGAGTCCTTGACCTCCAGGTCACTTTCGAGCCCCAAACCGGAAGTTGGCCCTTATCTCGAAAACGGTAAGAGATAGAGCAATTCTGACCTCATTTTCGACATCCACCCCCTATACAACGATACGTAAGGGATAACTTCCGGTGTCCTTGACCTCCAGGTCAATTTCGCGTCCAAAACCGGAAGTTGGCCCTTATCTCGAAAACGGTAAGAGATAGAGCAATTCTGACCTCATTTTCGACCTCCACCCACTATACAACGATACGTAAGGGATAACTTCCGGTGTCCTTGACCTCCAGGTCACTTTCGCGTCCAAGACCGGAAGTTGGCCCTTATATCGAAAACGGTAAGAGATAGAGCAATTCTGACCTCATTTTCGACCTCCACCCACTATACGACGATACGTAAGGGATAACTTCCGGTGTCCTTGACCTCCAGGTCACTTTCGCGTCCAAAACCGGAAGTTGGCCCTTATCTCGAAAACGGTAAGAGAAAGAGCAATTTTGACCTCATTTTCGACCTCCACCCATTACAACGATACGTAACGGATAACTTCCGGTGACCTTGACCTCCAGGTCACTTTCGCGTCCAAAACGGGAAGTTGGCCCTTGTCTCGAAAACGGTAAGAGATAGAGCAATTTTGACCTCATTTTCGACCTCCACCCATTACAACGATACGTAACGGATAACTTCCGGTGACCTTGACCTCCAGGTCACTTTTGAGCCCCAAACCGGTAGTTGGCCCTTATCTCGAAAACGGTAAGAGATAGAGCAATTCTGACCTCATTTTCGACCTCCACCCCCTATACGACGATATGTAAGGGATAACTTCCGGAGTCCTTGACCTCCAGGTCACTTTCGAGCCCCAAACCGGAAGTTGGCCCTTATCTCGAAAACGGTAAGAGATAGAGCAATTCTGACCTCATTTTCGACATCCACCCCCTATACAACGATACGTAAGGGATAACTTCCGGTGTCCTTGACCTCCAGGTCACTTTCGCGTCCAAAACCGGAAGTTGGCCCTTATCTCGAAAACGGTAAGAGATAGAGCAATTCTGACCTCATTTTCGACCTCCACCCACTATACAACGATACGTAAGGGATAACTTCCGGTGTCCTTGACCTCCAGGTCACTTTCGCGTCCAAAACCGGAAGTTGGCCCTTATATCGAAAACAGTAAGAGATAGAGCAATTCTGACCTCACTTTCGACCTCCACCCACTATACAACGATACGTAAGGGATAACTTCCGGTGTCCTTGACCTCCAGGTCACTTTCGCGTCCAAAACCGGAAGTTGGCCCTTGTCTCGAAAACGGTAAGAGAAAGAGCAATTTTGACCTCATTTTCGACCTCCACCCATTACAACGATACGTAACGGATAACTTCCGGTGACCTTGACCTCCAGGTCACTTTCGCGTCCAAAACGGGAGGTTGGCCCTTGTCTCGAAAACGGTAAGAGATAGAGCAATTTTGACCTCATTTTCGACCTCCACCCATTACAACGATACGTAACGGATAACTTCCGGTGACCTTGACCTCCAGGTCACTTTTGAGCCCCAAACCGGTAGTTGGCCCTTATCTCGAAACGGTAAGAGATAGAGCAATTCTGACCTCATTTTCGACATCCACGCCCTATACAACGATACGTAAGGGATAACTTCCGGTGTCCTTGACCTCCAGGTCACTTTCGCGTCCAAAACCGGAAGTTGGCCCTTATCTCGAAAACGGTAAGAGATAGAGCAATTCTGACCTCATTTTCGACCTACACCAGCCTTTACAACGATACGTAAGGGATAACTTCCGGCGTCCTTGACCTCCAGGTCACTTTCGCGTCCAAAACCGGAAGTTGGCCCTTATATCGAAAACGGTAAGAGATAGAGCAATTCTGACCTCATTTTCGACCTCCACCCACTATACAACGATACGTAAGGGATAACTTCCGGTGTCCTTGACCTCCAGGTCACTTTCGCGTCTAAAACCGGAAGTTGGCCCTTATATCGAAAATAGAAAGAGATAGAGCAATTCTGACCTCACTTTCGACCTCCACCCACTATACAACGATACGTAAGGGATAACTTCCGGTGTCCTTGACCTCCAGGTCACTTTCGCGTCCAAAACCGGAAGTTGGCTCTTATCTCGAAAATGGTAAGAGATAGAGCAATTTTGACCTCATTTTCGACCTCCACCCCCTATACTTCCGGTCACCTTGACCTCCAGGTCACTTTCGAGCCCCAAACCGGAAGTTGGCACTTATCTCGAAAATTGTAAGAGATAGAGCAATTTTGACCTCATTTTCGACATCCACCCCCTATACAACGATACGTAACGGATAACTTCCGGTGTCCTTGACCTCCAGGTCACTTTGGAGCCCCAAACCGGAAGTTGGCCCTTATCTCGAAAACGGTAAGAGAAAGAGCAATTTTGACCTCATTTTCGACCTCCACCCATTACAACGATACGTAACGAATAACTTCCGGTGACCTTAACCTACAGGTCACTTTCGAGCCCCAAACGGGAAGTTGGCCCTTGTCTTGAAAACGGTAAGAGATAGAGCAATTTTGACCTCATTTTCGACCTCCACCCATTACAACGATACGTAACGGATAACTTCCGGTGACCTTGACCTCCAGGTCAGTTTTGAGCCCCAAACCGGTAGTTGGCCCTTATCTCGAAAACGGTAAGAGATAGAGCAATTCTGACCTCATTTTCGACCTCCACCCCCTATACGACGATATGTAAGGGATAACTTCCGGAGTCCTTGACCTCCAGGTCACTTTCGAGCCCCAAACCGGAAGTTGGCCCTTATCTCGAAAACGGTAAGAGATAGAGCAATTCTGACCTCATTTTCGACATCCACGCCCTATACAACGATACGTAAGGGATAACTTCCGGTGTCCTTGACCTCCAGGTCACTTTCGCGTCCAAAACCGGAAGTTGGCCCTTATCTCGAAAACGGTAAGAGATAGAGCAATTCTGACCTCATTTTCGACCTACACCCCCCTTTACAACGATACGTAAGGGATAACTTCCGGCGTCCTTGACCTCCAGGTCACTTTCGCGTCCAAAACCGGAAGTTGGCCCTTATATCGAAAACGGTAAGAGATAGAGCAATTCTGACCTCATTTTCGACCTCCACCCACTATACAACGATACGTAAGGGATAACTTCCGGTGTCCTTGACCTCCAGGTCACTTTCGCGTCCAAAACCGGAAGTTGGCCCTTATATCGAAAACGGTAAGAGATAGAGCAATTCTGACCTCACTTTCGACCTCCACCCACTATACAACGATACGTAAGGGATAACTTCCGGTGTCCTTGACCTCCAGGTCACTTTCGCGTCCAAAACCGGAAGTTGGCTCTTATCTCGAAAACGGTAAGAGATAGAGCAATTTTGACCTCATTTTCGACCTCCACCCCCTATACTTCCGGTCACCTTGACCTCCAGGTCACTGTCGAGCCCCAAACCGGAAGTTGGCACTTATCTCGAAAATGGTAAGAGATAGAGCAATTCTGACCTCATTTTCGACCTCCACCCCCTATACAACGATACGTAACAGATCACTTCCGGTGTCCTTGACCTCCAGGTCACTTTCGAGCCCCATACCGGAAGTTGGCCCTTATCTCGAAAACGGTAAGAGAAAGAGCAATTTTGACCTCATTTTCGACCTCCACCCATTACAACGATACGTAACGAATAACTTCCGGTGACCTTGACCTACAGGTCACTTTCGAGCCCCAAACGGGAAGTTGGCCCTTGTCTCGAAAACGGTAAGAGATAGAGCAATTTTGACCTCATTTTCGACCTCCACCCATTACAACGATACGTAACGGATAACATCCGGTGACCTTGACCTCCAGGTCACTTTTGAGCCCCAAACCGGTAGTTGGCCCTTATCTCGAAAACGGTAAGAGATAGAGCAATTCTGACCTCATTTTCGACCTCCACCCCCTATACGACGATATGTAAGGGATAACTTCCGGAGTCCTTGACCTCCAGGTCACTTTCGAGCCCCAAACCGGAAGTTGGCCCTTATCTCGAAAACGGTAAGAGATAGAGCAATTCTGACCTCATTTTCGACATCCACGCCCTATACAACGATACGTAAGGGATAACTTCCGGTGTCCTTGACCTCCTGGTCACTTTCGCGTCCAAAACCGGAAGTTGGCCCTTATCTCGAAAACGGTAAGAGATAGAGCAATTCTGACCTCATTTTCGACCTCCACCCCCCTATACAACGATACGTAAGGGATAACTTCCGGCGTCCTTGACCTCCAGGTCACTTTCGCGTCCAAAACCGGAAGTTGGCCCTTATATCGAAAACGGTAAGAGATAGAGCAATTCTGACCTCATTTTCGACCTCCACCCACTATACAACGATACGTAAGGGATAACTTCCGGTGTCCTTGACCTCCAGGTCACTTTCGCGTCCAAAACCGGAAGTTGGCCCTTATATCGAAAACGGTAAGAGATAGAGCAATTCTGACCTCATTTTCGACCTCCACCCACTATACAACGATACGTAAGGGATAACTTCAGGTGTCCTTGACCTCCAGGTCACTTTCGCGTCCAAAACCGGAAGTTGGCTCTTATCTCGAAAACGGTAAGAGATAGAGCAATTTTGACCTCATTTTCGACCTCCACCCCCTATACTTCCGGTCACCTTGACCTCCAGGTCACTTTCGAGCCCCAAACCGGAAGTTGGCATTTATCTCGAAAATGGTAAGAGATAGAGCAATTTTGACCTCATTTTCGACCTCCACCCCCTATACAACGATACGTAACAGATAACTTCCGGTGTCCTTGACCTCCAGGTCACTTTCGAGCCCCAAACCGGAAGTTGGCCCTTATCTCGAAAACGGTAAGAGAAAGAGCAATTTTGACCTCATTTTCGACCTCCACCCATTACAACGATACGTAACGAATAACTACCGGTGACCTTGACCTACAGGTCACTTTCGAGCCCCAAACCGGTAGTTGGCCCTTATCTCGAAAACGGTAAGAGAAGAAGCAATTCTGACCTCATTTTCGATCTCAACCTCCGATACACCGATACGTAAGAGATAACTTCCGGTGTCCTTGATCTCCAGGTCATTTTCGAGCCCCAAACCGGAAGTTGGCCCTTATCTCGAAAACGGTAAGAGATAGAGCAATTCTGACCTCATTTTCGACCTCCAACCCCTATACAATGATACGTAACAGATAACTTCAAGTGTCCTTGACCTCCAGGTCACTTTCGAGCGAAAACCGGAAGTTGGCCCTTATCTCGAAAACGGTAAGAGATAGAGCAATTCTGACCTCATTTTCGACCTCCACCCCCTATACGACGATACCTAAGGGATAACTTCCGGTGTCCTTGACCTCCAGGTCACTTTCGCGTCCAAAACCGGAAGTTGGCCCTTGTCTCGAAAACGGTAAGAGATAGAGCAATTTTGACCTCATTTTCGACCTCCACCCATTACAACGATACGTAACGGATAACTTCCGGTGACCTTGACCTCCAGGTCACTTTCGCGTCCAAAACGGGAAGTTGGCCCTTGTCTCGAAAACGGTAAGAGATAGAGCAATTTTGACCTCATTTTCGACCTCCACCCATTACAACGATACGTAACGGATAACTTCCGGTGACCTTGACCTCCAGGTCACTTTCGAGCCCCAACCCTTAAGTTGGCCCTTATATCGAAAACGGTAAGAGATAGAGCAATTCTGACCTCATTTTCGACCTCCACCCACTATACAACGATACGTAAGGGATAACTTCCGGTGTCCTTGACCTCCAGGTCACTTTCGCGTCCAAAACCGGAAGTTGGCCCTTATATCGAAAACGGTAAGAGATAGAGCAATTCTGACCTCATTTTCGACCTCCACCCACTATACAACGATACGTAAGGGATAACTTCCGGTGTCCTTGACCTCCAGGTCACTTTCGCGTCCAAAACCGGAAGTTGGCTCTTATCTCGAAAACGGTAAGAGATAGAGCAATTTTGACCTCATTTTCGACCTCCACCCCCTATACTTCCGGTCACCTTGACCTCCAGGTCACTTTCGAGCCCCAAACCGGAAGTTGGCACTTATCTCGAAAATGGTAAGAGATAGAGCAATTTTGACCTCATTTTCGACCTCCACCCCCTATACAACGATACGTAACAGATAACTTCCGGTGTCCTTGACCTCCAGGTCACTTTCGAGCCCCAAACCGGAAGTTGGCCCTTATCTCGAAAACGGTAAGAGAAAGAGCAATTTTGACCTCATTTTCGACCTCCACCCATTACAACGATACGTAACGAATAACTACCGGTGACCTTGACCTACAGGTCACTTTCGAGCCCCAAACCGGTAGTTGGCCCTTATCTCGAAAACGGTAAGAGAAGGAGCAATTCTGACCTCATTTTCGATCTCAACCTCCGATACACCGATACGTAAGAGATAACTTCCGGTGTCCTTGATCTCCAGGTCATTTTCGAGCCCCAAACCGGAAGTTGGCCCTTATCTCGAAAACGGTAAGAGATAGAGCAATTCTGACCTCATTTTCGACCTCCAACCCCTATACAACGATACGTAACAGATAACTTCAAGTGTCCTTGACCTCCAGGTCACTTTCGAGCGAAAACCGGAAGTTGGCCCTTATCTCGAAAACGGTAAGAGATAGAGCAATTCTGACCTCATTTTCGACCTCCACCCCCTATACGACGATACCTAAGGGATAACTTCCGGTGTCCTTGACCTCCAGGTCAAGTTCGCGTCCAAAACCGGAAGTTGGCCCTTGTCTCGAAAACGGTAAGAGATAGAGCAATTTTGACCTCATTTTCGACCTCCACCCATTACAACGATACGTAACGGATAACTTCCGGTGACCTTGACCTCCAGGTCACTTTCGCGTCCAAAACGGGAAGTTGGCCCTTGTCTCGAAAACGGTAAGAGATAGAGCAATTTTGAACTCATTTTCGACCTCCACCCATTACAACGATACGTAACGGATAACTTCCGGTGACCTTGACCTCCAGGTCACTTTCGAGCCCCAAACCGGTAGTTGGCCCTTATCTCGAAAACGGTAAGAGATAGAGCAATTCTGACCTCATTTTCGACCTCCACCCCCTATACGACGATATGTAAGGGATAACTTCCGGAGTCCTTGACCTCCAGGTCACTTTCGAGCCCCAAACCGGAAGTTGGCCCTTATCTCGAAAACGGTAAGAGATAGAGCAATTCTGACCTCATTTTCGACCTCCACCCCTATACAACGATACGAAAGGGATAACTTCCGGTGTCCTTGACCTCCAGGTCACTTTCGCGTCCAAAACCGGAAGTTGGCCCTTATCTCGAAAACGGTAAGAGATAGAGCAATTCTGACCTCATTTTCGACCTCCAACCCCTATACAACGATACGTAACAGATAACTTCAAGTGTCCTTGACCTCCAGGTCACTTTCGAGCGAAAACCGGAAGTTGGCCCTTATCTCGAAAACGGTAAGAGATAGAGCAATTCTGACCTCATTTTCGACCTCCAACCCCTATACAACGATACGTAACAGATAACTTCAAGTGACCTTGACCTCCAGGTCACTTTCGCGTCCAAAACGGGAAGTTGGCCCTTGTCTCGAAAACGGTAAGAGATAGAGCAATTTTGACCTCATTTTCGACCTCCACCCATTACAACGATACGTAACGGATAACTTCCGGTGACCTTGACCTCCAGGTCACTTTCGAGCCCCAACCCTTAAGTTGGCCCTTATATCGAAAACGGTAAGAGATAGAGCAATTCTGACCTCATTTTCGACCTCCACCCACTATACAACGATACGTAAGGGATAACTTCCGGTGTCCTTGACCTCCAGGTCACTTTCGCGTCCAAAACCGGAAGTTGGCCCTTATATCGAAAACGGTAAGAGATAGAGCAATTCTGACCTCATTTTCGACCTCCACCCACTATACAACGATACGTAAGGGATAACTTCCGGTGTCCTTGACCTCCAGGTCACTTTCGCGTCCAAAACCGGAAGTTGGCTCTTATCTCGAAAACGGTAAGAGATAGAGCAATTTTGACCTCATTTTCGACCTCCACCCCCTATACTTCCGGTCACCTTGACCTCCAGGTCACTTTCGAGCCCCAAACCGGAAGTTGGCACTTATCTCGAAAATGGTAAGAGATAGAGCAATTTTGACCTCATTTTCGACCTCCACCCCCTATACAACGATACGTAACAGATAACTTCCGGTGTCCTTGACCTCCAGGTCACTTTCGAGCCCCAAACCGGAAGTTGGCCCTTATCTCGAAAACGGTAAGAGAAAGAGCAATTTTGACCTCATTTTCGACCTCCACCCATTACAACGATACGTAACGAATAACTACCGGTGACCTTGACCTACAGGTCACTTTCGAGCCCCAAACCGGTAGTTGGCCCTTATCTCGAAAACGGTAAGAGAAGGAGCAATTCTGACCTCATTTTCGATCTCAACCTCCGATACACCGATACGTAAGAGATAACTTCCGGTGTCCTTGATCTCCAGGTCATTTTCGAGCCCCAAACCGGAAGTTGGCCCTTATCTCGAAAACGGTAAGAGATAGAGCAATTCTGACCTCATTTTCGACCTCCAACCCCTATACAACGATACGTAACAGATAACTTCAAGTGTCCTTGACCTCCAGGTCACTTTCGAGCGAAAACCGGAAGTTGGCCCTTATCTCGAAAACGGTAAGAGATAGAGCAATTCTGACCTCATTTTCGACCTCCACCCCCTATACGACGATACCTAAGGGATAACTTCCGGTGTCCTTGACCTCCAGGTCAAGTTCGCGTCCAAAACCGGAAGTTGGCCCTTGTCTCGAAAACGGTAAGAGATAGAGCAATTTTGACCTCATTTTCGACCTCCACCCATTACAACGATACGTAACGGATAACTTCCGGTGACCTTGACCTCCAGGTCACTTTCGCGTCCAAAACGGGAAGTTGGCCCTTGTCTCGAAAACGGTAAGAGATAGAGCAATTTTGACCTCATTTTCGACCTCCACCCATTACAACGATACGTAACGGATAACTTCCGGTGACCTTGACCTCCAGGTCACTTTCGAGCCCCAAACCGGTAGTTGGCCCTTATCTCGAAAACGGTAAGAGATAGAGCAATTCTGACCTCATTTTCGACCTCCACCCCCTATACGACGATATGTAAGGGATAACTTCCGGAGTCCTTGACCTCCAGGTCACTTTCGAGCCCCAAACCGGAAGTTGGCCCTTATCTCGAAAACGGTAAGAGATAGAGCAATTCTGACCTCATTTTCGACCTCCACCCCTATACAACGATACGAAAGGGATAACTTCCGGTGTCCTTGACCTCCAGGTCACTTTCGCGTCCAAAACCGGAAGTTGGCCCTTATCTCGAAAACGGTAAGAGATAGAGCAATTCTGACCTCATTTTCGACCTCCAACCCCTATACAACGATACGTAACAGATAACTTCAAGTGTCCTTGACCTCCAGGTCACTTTCGAGCGAAAACCGGAAGTTGGCCCTTATCTCGAAAACGGTAAGAGATAGAGCAATTCTGACCTCATTTTCGACCTCCAACCCCTATACAACGATACGTAACAGATAACTTCAAGTGACCTTGACCTCCAGGTCACTTTCGCGTCCAAAACGGGAAGTTGGCCCTTGTCTCGAAAACGGTAAGAGATAGAGCAATTTTGACCTCATTTTCGACCTCCACCCATTACAACGATACGTAACGGATAACTTCCGGTGACCTTGACCTCCAGGTCACTTTCGAGCCCCAACCCTTAAGTTGGCCCTTATATCGAAAACGGTAAGAGATAGAGCAATTCTGACCTCATTTTCGACCTCCACCCACTATACAACGATACGTAAGGGATAACTTCCGGTGTCCTTGACCTCCAGGTCACTTTCGCGTCCAAAACCGGAAGTTGGCCCTTATATCGAAAACGGTAAGAGATAGAGCAATTCTGACCTCATTTTCGACCTCCACCCACTATACAACGATACGTAAGGGATAACTTCCGGTGTCCTTGACCTCCAGGTCACTTTCGCGTCCAAAACCGGAAGTTGGCTCTTATCTCGAAAACGGTAAGAGATAGAGCAATTTTGACCTCATTTTCGACCTCCACCCCCTATACTTCCGGTCACCTTGACCTCCAGGTCACTTTCGAGCCCCAAACCGGAAGTTGGCACTTATCTCGAAAATGGTAAGAGATAGAGCAATTTTGACCTCATTTTCGACCTCCACCCCCTATACAACGATACGTAACAGATAACTTCCGGTGTCCTTGACCTCCAGGTCACTTTCGAGCCCCAAACCGGAAGTTGGCCCTTATCTCGAAAACGGTAAGAGAAAGAGCAATTTTGACCTCATTTTCGACCTCCACCCATTACAACGATACGTAACGAATAACTACCGGTGACCTTGACCTACAGGTCACTTTCGAGCCCCAAACCGGTAGTTGGCCCTTATCTCGAAAACGGTAAGAGAAGGAGCAATTCTGACCTCATTTTCGATCTCAACCTCCGATACACCGATACGTAAGAGATAACTTCCGGTGTCCTTGATCTCCAGGTCATTTTCGAGCCCCAAACCGGAAGTTGGCCCTTATCTCGAAAACGGTAAGAGATAGAGCAATTCTGACCTCATTTTCGACCTCCAACCCCTATACAACGATACGTAACAGATAACTTCAAGTGTCCTTGACCTCCAGGTCACTTTCGAGCGAAAACCGGAAGTTGGCCCTTATCTCGAAAACGGTAAGAGATAGAGCAATTCTGACCTCATTTTCGACCTCCACCCCCTATACGACGATACCTAAGGGATAACTTCCGGTGTCCTTGACCTCCAGGTCAAGTTCGCGTCCAAAACCGGAAGTTGGCCCTTGTCTCGAAAACGGTAAGAGATAGAGCAATTTTGACCTCATTTTCGACCTCCACCCATTACAACGATACGTAACGGATAACTTCCGGTGACCTTGACCTCCAGGTCACTTTCGCGTCCAAAACGGGAAGTTGGCCCTTGTCTCGAAAACGGTAAGAGATAGAGCAATTTTGACCTCATTTTCGACCTCCACCCATTACAACGATACGTAACGGATAACTTCCGGTGACCTTGACCTCCAGGTCACTTTCGAGCCCCAAACCGGTAGTTGGCCCTTATCTCGAAAACGGTAAGAGATAGAGCAATTCTGACCTCATTTTCGACCTCCACCCCCTATACGACGATATGTAAGGGATAACTTCCGGAGTCCTTGACCTCCAGGTCACTTTCGAGCCCCAAACCGGAAGTTGGCCCTTATCTCGAAAACGGTAAGAGATAGAGCAATTCTGACCTCATTTTCGACCTCCACCCCTATACAACGATACGAAAGGGATAACTTCCGGTGTCCTTGACCTCCAGGTCACTTTCGCGTCCAAAACCGGAAGTTGGCCCTTATCTCGAAAACGGTAAGAGATAGAGCAATTCTGACCTCATTTTCGACCTCCAACCCCTATACAATGATACGTAACAGATAACTTCAAGTGTCCTTGACCTCCAGGTCACTTTCGAGCGAAAACCGGAAGTTGGCCCTTATCTCGAAAACGGTAAGAGATAGAGCAATTCTGACCTCATTTTCGACCTCCACCCCCTATACGACGATACCTAAGGGATAACTTCCGGTGTCCTTGACCTCCAGGTCACTTTCGCGTCCAAAACCGGAAGTTGGCCCTTGTCTCGAAAACGGTAAGAGATAGAGCAATTTTGACCTCATTTTCGACCTCCACCCATTACAACGATACGTAACGGATAACTTCCGGTGACCTTGACCTCCAGGTCACTTTCGCGTCCAAAACGGAAACTTGGCCCTTGTCTCGAAAACGGTAAGAGATAGAGCAATTTTGACCTCATTTTCGACCTCCACCCATTACAACGATACGTAACGGATAACTTCCAGTGACCTTGACCTCCAGGTCACTTTCGAGCCCCAAACCGGTAGATGGCCCTTATCTCGAAAACGGTAAGAGATAGAGCAATTCTGACCTCATTTTCGACCTCCACCCCCTATACGACGATATGTAAGGGATAACTTCCGGAGTCCTTGATCTCCAGGTCACTTTCGAGCCCCAAACCGGAAGTTGGCCCTTATCTCGAAAACGGTAAGAGATAGAGCAATTCTGACCTCATTTTCGACCTCCACCCCCTATACAACGATACGTAAGGGATAACTTCCGGTGTCCTTGACCTCCAGGTCACTTTCTCGTCCAAAACCGGAAGTTGGCCCTTATATCGAAAACGGTAAGAGATAGAGCAATTCTGACCTCATTTTCGACCTCCACCCCCTATACAACGATACGAAAGGGATAACTTCCGGTGTCCTTGACCTCCAGGTCACTTTCGCGTCCAAAACCGGAAGTTGGCCCTTATCTCGAAAACGGTAAGAGATAGAGCAATTCTGACCTCATTTTCGACCTCCACCCACTATACAACTATACGTAAGGGATAACTTCCAATGTCCTTGACCTCCAGGTCACTTTCGCGTCCAAAACCGGAAGTTGGCTCTTATCTCGAAAACGGTAAGAGATAGAGCAATTCTGACCTCATTTTCGACCTCCACCCCCTATACGACGATACGTAAGGGATAACTTCCGGTGTCCTTGACCTCCAGGTCACTTTTGCGTCCAAAACCGGAAGTTGGCCCTTGTCTGGAAAACGGTAAGAGATAGAGCAATTTTGACCTCATTTTCGACCTCCACCCATTACAACGATACGTAAGGGATAACTTCTGGTGACCTTGACCTCCAGGTCACTTTCGCGTCCAAAACCGGAAGTTGGCCCTTATCTCGAAAACGGTAAGAGATAGAGCAATTCTGACCTCATTTTCGACCTCCACCCACTATACAACTATACGTAAGGGATAACTTCCGGTGTCCTTGACCTCCAGGTCACTTTCGCGTCCAAAACCGGAAGTTGGCTCTTATCTCGAAAACGGTAAGAGATAGAGCAATTCTGACCTCATTTTCGACCTCCACCCCCTATACGACGATACGTAAGGGATAACTTCCGGTGTCCTTGACCTCCAGGTCACTTTTGCGTCCAAAACCGGAAGTTGGCCCTTGTCTGGAAAACGGTAAGAGATAGATCAATTTTGACCTCATTTTCGACCTCCACCCATTACAACGATACGTAAGGGATAACTTCTGGTGACCTTGACCTCCAGGTCACTTTCGCGTCCAAAACCGGAAGTTGGCCCTTATCTCGAAAACGGTAAGAGATAGAGCAATTCTGACCTCGTTTTCGACCTCCACCCCCTATACGACGATATGTAAGGGATAACTTCCGGTGACCTTGACCTCCAGGTCACTTTCGCGTCCAAAACGGGAAGTTGGCCCTTATATCGAAAACGGTAAGAGATAGAGCAATTTTGACCTCATTTTCGACCTCCACCCATTACAACGATACGTAAGGGATAACTTCCGGTGACCTTGACCTCCAGGTCACTTTCGAGCCCCAAACCGGTAGTTGGCCCTTATCTCGAAAACGGTAAGAGATAGAGCAATTCTGACCTCATTTTCGACCTCCACCCACTATACAACGATACGTAAGGGATAACTTCCGGTGTCCTTGACCTCCAGGTCACTTTCGCGTCCAAAACCGGAAGTTGGCCCTTATATCGAAAACGGTAAGAGATAGAGCAATTCTGACCTCATTTTCGACATCCACCCCCTATACAATGATACGTAAGGGATAACTTCCGGTGTCCTTGACCTCCAGGTCACTTTCGCGTCCAAAACCGGAAGTTGGCCCTTATATCGAAAACGGTAAGAGATAGAGCAATTCTGACCTCATTTTCGACCTCCACCCCCTATACAACGATACGTAAGGGATAACTTCCGGTGTCCTTGACCTCCAGGTCACTTTCGCGTCCAAAACAGGAAGTTGGCCCTTATCTCGAAAACGGTAAGAGATAGAGCAATTTTGACCTAATTTTCGACCTCCACCCCCTATACTTCCGGTCACCTTGACCTCCAGGTCACTTTCGAGCCCCAAACCGGGCCGGAAGTTGATCCTTATCTCGAAAACGGTAAGAGATAGAGCAATTTTGACCTCATTTTCGACCTCCACCCCCTATACGACGATATGTAAGGGATAACTTCCGGAGTCCTTGACCTCCAGGTCACTTTCGAGCCCCAAACCGGAAGTTGGCCCTTATCTCGAAAACGGTAAGAGATAGAGCAATTCTGACCTCATTTTCGACCTCCACCCCCTATACAACGATACGTAAGGGATAACTTCCGGTGTCCTTGACCTCCAGGTCACTTTCTCGTCCAAAACCGGAAGTTGGCCCTTATATCAAAAACGGTAAGAGATAGAGCAATTCTGACCTCATTTTCGACCTCCACCCCCTATACAACGATATGTAAGGGATAACTTCCGGAGTCCTTGATCTCCAGGTCACTTTCGCGTCCAAAACCGGAAGTTGGCCCTTATATCGAAAACGGTAAGAGATAGAGCAATTCTGACCTCATTTTCGACCTCCACCCCCTATACAACGATACGTAGGGGATAACTTCCGGTGTCCTTGACCTCCAGGTCACTTTCGCGTCCAAAACCGGAAGTTGGCCCTTATCTCGAAAACGGTAAGAGATAGAGCAATTCTGACCTCATTTTCGACCTCCACCCCCTATACAACGATACGTAAGGGATAACTTCCGGTGTCCTTGACCTCCAGGTCACTTTCGCGTCCAAAACCGGAAGTTGGCCCTTATATAGAAGACGGTAAGAGATAGAGCAATTCTGACCTCATTTTCGACCTCCACCCACTATACAACTATACGTAGGGGATAACTTCCGGTGTCCTTGACCTCCAGGTCACTTTCGCGTCCAAAACCGGAAGTTGGCCCTTATCTCGAAAACGGTAAGAGATAGAGCAATTTTGACCTAATTTTCGACCTCCACCCCCTATACTTCCGGTCACCTTGACCTCCAGGTCACTTTCGAGCCCTAAACCGGGCCGGAAGTTGACCCTTATCTCGAAAACGGTAAGAGATAGAGCAATTTTGACCTCATTTTCGACCTCCACCCATTACAACGATACGTAACGGATAACTTCCGGTGACCTTGACCTCCAGGTCACTTTCGAGCCCCAAACCGGTAGTTGGCCCTTATCTCGAAAACGGTAAGAGATAGAGCAATTCTGACCTCATTTTCGACCTCCACCCCCCATACGACGATATGTAAGGGATAACTTCCGGAGTCCTTGACCTCCAGGTCACTTTCGAGCACCAAACCGGAAATTGGCCCTTATCTCGAAAACGGTAAGAGATAGAGCAATTCTGACCTCATTTTCGACCTCCACCCCCTATACAACGATACGTAAGGGATAACTTCCGGTGTCCTTGACCTCCAGGTCACTTTCTCGTCCAAAACAGGAAGTTGGCCCTTATATCGAAAACGGTAAGAGATAGAGCAATTCTGACCTCATTTTCGACCTCCACCCCCTATACAACGATACGAAAGGGATAACTTCCGGTGTCCTTGACCTCCAGGTCACTTTCGCGTCCAAAACCGGAAGTTGGCCCTTATCTCGAAAACGGTAAGAGATAGAGCAATTTTGACCTCATTTTCGACCTCCACCCATTACAACGATACGTAAGGGATAACTTCCGGTGACCTTGACCTCCAGGTCACTTTCGCGTCCAAAACCGGAAGTTGGCCCTTATCTCGAAAACGGTAAGAGATAGAGCAATTCTGACCTCATTTTCGACCTCCACCCCCTATACGACGATATGTAAGGGATAACTTCCGGTGACCTTGACCTCCAGGTCACTTTCGCGTCCAAAACGGGAAGTTGGCCCTTATATCGAAAACGGTAAGAGATAGAGCAATTTTGACCTCATTTTCGACCTCCACCCATTACAACGATACGTAAGGGATAACTTCCGGTGACCTTGACCTCCAGGTCACTTTCGAGCCCCAAACCGGTAGTTGACCCTTATCTCGAAAACGGTAAGAGATAGAGCAATTCTGACCTCATTTTCGACCTCCACCCCCTATACAACGATACGTAGGGGATAACTTCCGGTGTCCTTGACCTCCAGGTCACTTTCGCGTCCAAAACCGGAAGTTGGCCCTTATCTCGAAAACGGTAAGAGATAGAGCAATTTTGACCTAATTTTCGACCTCCACCCCCTATACTTCCGGTCACCTTGACCTCCAGGTCACTTTCGAGCCCTAAACCGGGCCGGAAGTTGACCCTTATCTCGAAAACGGTAAGAGATAGAGCAATTTTGACCTCATTTTCGACCTCCACCCATTACAACG
The DNA here is from genome assembly GCA_949752745.1 of Protula sp. h YS-2021. Classification (NCBI taxonomy): domain Eukaryota; kingdom Metazoa; phylum Annelida; class Polychaeta; order Sabellida; family Serpulidae; genus Protula; species Protula sp. h YS-2021. Next base: position 5,750,552 of record OX457027.1, read on the forward strand.
ATACGTAACGGATAACTTCCGGTGACCTTGACCTCCAGGTCACTTTCGAGCCCCAAACCGGTAGTTGGCCCTTATCTCGAAAACGGTAAGAGATAGAGCAATTCTGACCTCATTTTCGACCTCCACCCCCCATACGACGATATGTAAGGGATAACTTCCGGAGTCCTTGACCTCCAGGTCACTTTCGAGCACCAAACCGGAAATTGGCCCTTATCTCGAAAACGGTAAGAGATAGAGCAATTCTGACCTCATTTTCGACCTCCACCCCCTATACAACGATACGTAAGGGATAACTTCCGGTGTCCTTGACCTCCAGGTCACTTTCTCGTCCAAAACAGGAAGTTGGCCCTTATATCGAAAACGGTAAGAGATAGAGCAATTCTGACCTCATTTTCGACCTCCACCCCCTATACAACGATACGAAAGGGATAACTTCCGGTGTCCTTGACCTCCAGGTCACTTTCGCGTCCAAAACCGGAAGTTGGCCCTTATCTCGAAAACGGTAAGAGATAGAGCAATTTTGACCTCATTTTCGACCTCCACCCATTACAACGATACGTAAGGGATAACTTCCGGTGACCTTGACCTCCAGGTCACTTTCGCGTCCAAAACCGGAAGTTGGCCCTTATCTCGAAAACGGTAAGAGATAGAGCAATTCTGACCTCATTTTCGACCTCCACCCCCTATACGACGATATGTAAGGGATAACTTCCGGTGACCTTGACCTCCAGGTCACTTTCGCGTCCAAAACGGGAAGTTGGCCCTTATATCGAAAACGGTAAGAGATAGAGCAATTTTGACCTCATTTTCGACCTCCACCCATTACAACGATACGTAAGGGATAACTTCCGGTGACCTTGACCTCCAGGTCACTTTCGAGCCCCAAACCGGTAGTTGACCCTTATCTCGAAAACGGTAAGAGATAGAGCAATTCTGACCTCATTTTCGACCTCCACCCACTATACAACGATACGTAAGGGATAACTTCCGGTGTCCTTGACCTCCAGGTCACTTTCGCGTCCAAAACCGGAAGTTGGCCCTTATCTCGAAAACGGTAAGAGATAGAGCAATTTTGACCTCATTTTCGACCTCCACCCATTACAACGATACGTAAGGGATAACTTCCGGTGACCTTGACCTCCAGGTCACTTTCGCGTCCAAAACCGGAAGTTGGCCCTTATCTCGAAAACGGTAAGAGATAGAGCAATTCTGACCTCATTTTCGACCTCCACCCCCTATACGACGATATGTAAGGGATAACTTCCGGTGACCTTGACCTCCAGGTCACTTTCGCGTCCAAAACGGGAAGTTGGCCCTTATATCGAAAACGGTAAGAGATAGAGCAATTTTGACCTCATTTTCGACCTCCACCCATTACAACGATACGTAAGGGATAACTTCCGGTGACCTTGACCTCCAGGTCACTTTCGAGCCCCAAACCGGTAGTTGACCCTTATCTCGAAAACGGTAAGAGATAGAGCAATTCTGACCTCATTTTCGACCTCCACCCACTATACAACGATACGTAAGGGATAACTTCCGGTGTCCTTGACCTCCAGGTCACTTTCGCGTCCAAAACCGGAAGTTGGCCCTGATATCGAAAACGGTAAGAGATAGAGCAATTCTGACCTCATTTTCGACATCCACCCCCTATACAACGATACGTAAGGGATAACTTCCGGTGTCCTTGACCTCCAGGTCACTTTCGCGTCCAAAACCGGAAGTTGGCCCTTATATCGAAAACGGTAAGAGATAGAGCAATTCTGACCTCATTTTCGACCTCCACCCCCTATACAACCATACGTAAGGGATAACTTCTGGTGTCCTTGACCTCCAGGTCACTTTCGCGTCCAAAACAGGAAGTTGGCCCTTATCTCGAAAACGGTAAGAGATAGAGCAATTTTGACCTAATTTTCGACCTCCACCCCCTATACTTCCGGTCACCTTGACCTCCAGGTCACTTTCGAGCCCCAAACCGGGCCGGAAGTTGATCCTTATCTCGAAAACGGTAAGAGATAGAGCAATTTTGACCTCATTTTCGACCTCCACCCATTACAACGATACGTAAGGGATAACTTCCGGTGACCTTGACCTCCAGGTCACTTTCGCGTCCAAAACCGGAAGTTGGCCCTTATCTCGAAAACGGTAAGAGATAGAGCAATTCTGACCTCATTTTCGACCTCCACCCCCTATACGACGATATGTAAGGGATAACTTCCGGTGACCTTGACCTCCAGGTCACTTTCGCGTCCAAAACGGGAAGTTGGCCCTTATATCGAAAACGGTAAGAGATAGAGCAATTTTGACCTCATTTTCGACCTCCACCCATTACAACGATACGTAAGGGATAACTTCCGGTGACCTTGACCTCCAGGTCACTTTCGAGCCCCAAACCGGTAGTTGACCCTTATCTCGAAAACGGTAAGAGATAGAGCAATTCTGACCTCATTTTCGACCTCCACCCACTATACAACGATACGTAAGGGATAACTTCCGGTGTCCTTGACCTCCAGGTCACTTTCGCGTCCAAAACCGGAAGTTGGCCCTGATATCGAAAACGGTAAGAGATAGAGCAATTCTGACCTCATTTTCGACATCCACCCCCTATACAACGATACGTAAGGGATAACTTCCGGTGTCCTTGACCTCCAGGTCACTTTCGCGTCCAAAACCGGAAGTTGGCCCTTATATCGAAAACGGTAAGAGATAGAGCAATTCTGACCTCATTTTCGACCTCCACCCCCTATACAACCATACGTAAGGGATAACTTCTGGTGTCCTTGACCTCCAGGTCACTTTCGCGTCCAAAACAGGAAGTTGGCCCTTATCTCGAAAACGGTAAGAGATAGAGCAATTTTGACCTAATTTTCGACCTCCACCCCCTATACTTCCGGTCACCTTGACCTCCAGGTCACTTTCGAGCCCCAAACCGGGCCGGAAGTTGATCCTTATCTCGAAAACGGTAAGAGATAGAGCAATTTTGACCTCATTTTCGACCTCCACCCCCTATACGACGATATGTAAGGGATAACTTCCGGAGTCCTTGACCTCCAGGTCACTTTCGAGCCCCAAACCGGAAGTTGGCCCTTATCTCGAAAACGGTAAGAGATAGAGCAATTCTGACCTCATTTTCGACCTCCACCCCCTATACAACGATACGTAAGGGATAACTTCCGGTGTCCTTGACCTCCAGGTCACTTTCTCGTCCAAAACCGGAAGTTGGCCCTTATATCAAAAACGGTAAGAGATAGAGCAATTCTGACCTCATTTTCGACCTCCACCCCCTATACAACGATACGTAAGGGATAACTTCCGGTGTCCTTGACCTCCAGGTCACTTTCGCGTCCAAAACCGGAAGTTGGCCCTTATATCGAAAACGGTAAGAGATAGAGCAATTCTGACCTCATTTTCGACCTCCACCCCCTATACAACGATACGTAGGGGATAACTTCCGGTGTCCTTGACCTCCAGGTCACTTTCGCGTCCAAAACCGGAAGTTGGCCCTTATCTCGAAAACGGTAAGAGATAGAGCAATTTTGACCTAATTTTCGACCTCCACCCCCTATACTTCCGGTCACCTTGACCTCCAGGTCACTTTCGAGCCCCAAACCGGGCCGGAAGTTGACCCTTATCTCGAAAACGGTAAGAGATAGAGCAATTTTGACCTCATTTTCGACCTCCACCCCCTATACGACGATATGTAAGGGATAACTTCCGGAGTCCTTGACCTCCAGGTCACTTTCGAGCCCCAAACCGGAAGTTGGCCCTTATCTCGAAAACGGTAAGAGATAGAGCAATTCTGACCTCATTTTCGACCTCCACCCCCTATACAACGATACGTAAGGGATAACTTCCGGTGTCCTTGACCTCCAGGTCACTTTCTCGTCCAAAACCGGAAGTTGGCCCTTATATCAAAAACGGTAAGAGATAGAGCAATTCTGACCTCATTTTCGACCTCCACCCCCTATACAACGATACGTAAGGGATAACTTCCGGTGTCCTTGACCTCCAGGTCACTTTCGCGTCCAAAACCGGAAGTTGGCCCTTATATCGAAAACGGTAAGAGATAGAGCAATTCTGACCTCATTTTCGACCTCCACCCCCTATACAACGATACGTAAGGGATAACTTCCGGTGTCCTTGACCTCCAGGTCACTTTCTCGTCCAAAACCGGAAGTTGGCCCTTATATCAAAAACGGTAAGAGATAGAGCAATTCTGACCTCATTTTCGACCTCCACCCCCTATACAACGATACGTAAGGGATAACTTCCGGTGTCCTTGACCTCCAGGTCACTTTCGCGTCCAAAACCGGAAGTTGGCCCTTATATCGAAAACGGTAAGAGATAGAGCAATTCTGACCTCATTTTCGACCTCCACCCCCTATACAACGATACGTAGGGGATAACTTCCGGTGTCCTTGACCTCCAGGTCACTTTCGCGTCCAAAACCGGAAGTTGGCCCTTATCTCGAAAACGGTAAGAGATAGAGCAATTTTGACCTAATTTTCGACCTCCACCCCCTATACTTCCGGTCACCTTGACCTCCAGGTCACTTTCGAGCCCCAAACCGGGCCGGAAGTTGACCCTTATCTCGAAAACGGTAAGAGATAGAGCAATTTTGACCTCATTTTCGACCTCCACCCCCTATACGACGATATGTAAGGGATAACTTCCGGAGTCCTTGACCTCCAGGTCACTTTCGAGCCCCAAACCGGAAGTTGGCCCTTATCTCGAAAACGGTAAGAGATAGAGCAATTCTGACCTCATTTTCGACCTCCACCCCCTATACAACGATACGTAAGGGATAACTTCCGGTGTCCTTGACCTCCAGGTCACTTTCTCGTCCAAAACCGGAAGTTGGCCCTTATATCAAAAACGGTAAGAGATAGAGCAATTCTGACCTCATTTTCGACCTCCACCCCCTATACAACGATACGTAAGGGATAACTTCCGGTGTCCTTGACCTCCAGGTCACTTTCGCGTCCAAAACCGGAAGTTGGCCCTTATATCGAAAACGGTAAGAGATAGAGCAATTCTGACCTCATTTTCGACCTCCACCCCCTATACAACGATACGTAGGGGATAACTTCCGGTGTCCTTGACCTCCAGGTCACTTTCGCGTCCAAAACCGGAAGTTGGCCCTTATCTCGAAAACGGTAAGAGATAGAGCAATTTTGACCTAATTTTCGACCTCCACCCCCTATACTTCCGGTCACCTTGACCTCCAGGTCACTTTCGAGCCCTAAACCGGGCCGGAAGTTGACCCTTATCTCGAAAACGGTAAGAGATAGAGCAATTTTGACCTCATTTTCGACCTCCACCCATTACAACGATACGTAACGGATAACTTCCGGTGACCTTGACCTCCAGGTCACTTTCGAGCCCCAAACCGGTAGTTGGCCCTTATCTCGAAAACGGTAAGAGATAGAGCAATTCTGACCTCATTTTCGACCTCCACCCCCCATACGACGATATGTAAGGGATAACTTCCGGAGTCCTTGACCTCCAGGTCACTTTCGAGCACCAAACCGGAAATTGGCCCTTATCTCGAAAACGGTAAGAGATAGAGCAATTCTGACCTCATTTTCGACCTCCACCCCCTATACAACGATACGTAAGGGATAACTTCCGGTGTCCTTGACCTCCAGGTCACTTTCTCGTCCAAAACAGGAAGTTGGCCCTTATATCGAAAACGGTAAGAGATAGAGCAATTCTGACCTCATTTTCGACCTCCACCCCCTATACAACGATACGAAAGGGATAACTTCCGGTGTCCTTGACCTCCAGGTCACTTTCGCGTCCAAAACCGGAAGTTGGCCCTTATCTCGAAAACGGTAAGAGATAGAGCAATTCTGACCTCATTTTCGACCTCCACCCACTATACAACTATACGTAAGGGATAACTTCCGGTGTCCTTGACCTCCAGGTCACTTTCGCGTCCAAAACCGGAAGTTGGCTCTTATCTCGAAAACGGTAAGAGATAGAGCAATTCTGACCTCATTTTCGACCTCCACCCCCTATACGACGATACGTAAGGGATAACTTCCGGTGTCCTTGACCTCCAGGTCACTTTTGCGTCCAAAACCGGAAGTTGGCCCTTATCTGGAAAACGGTAAGAGATAGAGCAATTTTGACCTCATTTTCGACCTCCACCCATTACAACGATACGTAAGGGATAACTTCCGGTGACCTTGACCTCCAGGTCACTTTCGAGCCCCAAACCGGTAGTTGGCCCTTATCTCGAAAACGGTAAGAGATAGAGCAATTCTGACCTCATTTTCGACCTCCACCCTCTATACAACGATACGTAAGGGATAACTTCCGGTGTCCTTGACCTCCAGGTCACTTTCGCGTCCAAAACCGGAAGTTGGCCCTTATATCGAAAACGGTAAGAGATAGAGCAATTCTGACCTCATTTTCGACATCCACCCCCTATACAACGATACGTAAGGGATAACTTCCGGTGTCCTTGACCTCCAGGTCACTTTCGCGTCCAAAAGCGGAAGTTGGCCCTTATATCGAAAACGGTAAGAGATAGAGCAATTCTGACCTCATTTTCGACCTCCACCCCCTATACAACGATACGTAAGGGATAACTTCCGGTGTCCTTGACCTCCAGGTCACTTTCGCGTCCAAAACCGGAAGTTGGCCCTTATCTCGAAAACGGTAAGAGATAGAGCAATTTTGACCTAATTTTCGACCTCCACCCCCTATACTTCCGGTCACCTTGACCTCCAGGTCACTTTCGAGCCCCAAACCGGGCCGGAAGTTGACCCTTATTTCGAAAACGGTAAGAGATAGAGCAATTTTGACCTCATTTTCGACCTCCACCCATTACAACGATACGTAACGGATAACTTCCGGTGACCTTGACCTCCAGGTCACTTTCGAGCCCCAAACCGGTAGTTGGCCCTTATCTCGAAAACGGTAAGAGATAGAGCAATTCTGACCTCATTTTCGACCTCCACCCCCTATACGACGATATGTAAGGGATAACTTCCGGAGTCCTTGATCTCCAGGTCACTTTCGAGCCCCAAACCGGAAGTTGGCCCTTATCTCGAAAACGGTAAGAGATAGAGCAATTCTGACCTCATTTTCGACCTCCACCCCCTATACAACGATACGTAAGGGATAACTTCCGGTGTCCTTGACCTCCAGGTCACTTTCTCGTCCAAAACCGGAAGTTGGCCCTTATATCGAAAACGGTAAGAGATAGAGCAATTCTGACCTCATTTTCGACCTCCACCCCCTATACAACGATACGAAAGGGATAACTTCCGGTGTCCTTGACCTCCAGGTCACTTTCGCGTCCAAAACCAGAAGTTGGCCCTTATCTCGAAAACGGTAAGAGATAGAGCAATTCTGACCTCATTTTCGACCTCCACCCACTATACAACTATACGTAAGGGATAACTTCCGGTGTCCTTGACCTCCAGGTCACTTTCGCGTCCAAAACCGGAAGTTGGCTCTTATCTCGAAAACAGTAAGAGATAGAGCAATTCTGACCTCATTTTCGACCTCCACCCCCTATACGACGATACGTAAGGGATAACTTCCGGTGTCCTTGACCTCCAGGTCACTTTTGCGTCCAAAACCGGAAGTTGGCCCTTGTCTGGAAAACGGTAAGAGATAGAGCAATTTTGACCTCATTTTCGACCTCCACCCATTACAACGATACGTAAGGGATAACTTCCGGTGACCTTGACCTCCAGGTCACTTTCGAGCCCCAAACCGGTAGTTGGCCCTTATCTCGAAAACGGTAAGAGATAGAGCAATTCTGACCTCATTTTCGACCTCCACCCCCTATACAACGATACGTAAGGGATAACTTCCGGTGTCCTTGACCTCCAGGTCACTTTCGAGTCCAAAACCGGAAGTTGGCCCTTATATCGAAAACGGTAAGAGATAGAGCAATTTTGACCTCATTTTCGACCTCCACCCACTATACAACGATACGTAAGGGATAACTTCCGGTGTCCTTGACCTCCAGGTCACTTTCGCGTCCAAAACCGGAAGTTGGCCCTTATCTCGAAAACGGTAAGAGATAGAGCAATTCTGACCTCATTTTCGACCTCCACCCCCTATACAACGATACGTAACGGATAACTTCCGGTGACCTTGACCTACAGGTCACTTTTGAGCCCCAAACCGGTAGTTGGCCCTTATCTCGAAAACGGTAAGAGAAAGAGCAATTCTGACCTCATTTTCGATCTCAACCTCCGATACACCGATACGTAAGAGATAACTTCCGGTGACCTTGACCTCCAGGTCACTTTCGAGCCCCAAACCGGAAGTTGGCCCTTATCTCGAAAACGGTAAGAGATAGAGCAATTCTGACCTCATTTTCGACCTCCACCCCCTATACAACGATACGTAAGGGATAACTTCCGCTGTCCTTGACCTCCAGGTCACTTTCGCGTCCAAAACCGGAAGTTGGCTCTTATCTCGAAAACGGTAAGAGATAGAGCAATTCTGACCTCATTTTCGACCTCCACCCCCTATACGACGATACGTAAGGGATAACTTCCGGTGTCCTTGACCTCCAGGTCACTTTTGCGTCCAAAACCGGAAGTTGGCCCTTGTCTGGAAAACGGTAAGAGATAGAGCAATTTTGACCTCATTTTCGACCTCCACCCATTACAACGATACGTAAGGGATAACTTCCGGTGACCTTGACCTCCAGGTCACTTTCGCGTCCAAAACGGGAAGTTGGCCCTTATCTCGAAAACGGTAAGAGATAGAGCAATTCTGACCTCATTTTCGACCTCCACCCCCAATACGACGATATGTAAGGGATAACTTCCGGTGACCTTGACCTCCAGGTCACTTTCGCGTCCAAAACGGGAAGTTGGCCCTTATCTCGAAAACGGTAAGAGATAGAGCAATTCTGACCTCATTTTCGACCTCCACCCCCTATACGACGATATGTAAGGGATAACTTCCGGAGTCCTTGAGCTCCAGGTCACTTTCGAGCCCCAAACCGGAAGTTGGCCCTTATCTCGAAAACGGTAAGAGATAGAGCAATTCTGACCTCATTTTCGACCTCCACCCCCTATACAACGATACGTAAGGGATAACTTCCGGTGTCCTTGACCTCCAGGTCACTTTCTCGTCCAAAACCGGAAGTTGGCCCTTATATCGAAAACGGTAAGAGATAGAGCAATTCTGACCTCATTTTCGACCTCCACCCCCTATACAACGATACGAAAGGGATAACTTCCGGTGTCCTTGACCTCCAGGTCACTTTCGCGTCCAAAACCAGAAGTTGGCCCTTATCTCGAAAACGGTAAGAGATAGAGCAATTCTGACCTCATTTTCGACCTCCACCCACTATACAACTATACGTAAGGGATAACTTCCGGTGTCCTTGACCTCCAGGTCACTTTCGCGTCCAAAACCGGAAGTTGGCTCTTATCTCGAAAACGGTAAGAGATAGAGCAATTCTGACCTCATTTTCGACCTCCACCCCCTATACGACGATACGCAAGGGATAACTTCCGGTGTCCTTGACCTCCAGGTCACTTTTGCGTCCAAAACCGGAAGTTGGCCCTTGTCTGGAAAACGGTAAGAGATAGAGCAATTTTGACCTCATTTTCGACCTCCACCCATTACAACGATACGTAAGGGATAACTTCCGGTGACCTTGACCTCCAGGTCACTTTCGAGCCCCAAACCGGTAGTTGGCCCTTATCTCGAAAACGGTAAGAGATAGAGCAATTCTGACCTCATTTTCGACCTCCACCCCCTATACAACGATACGAAAGGGATAACTTCCGGTGTCCTTGACCTCCAGGTCACTTTCGCGTCCAAAACCAGAAGTTGGCCCTTATCTCGAAAACGGTAAGAGATAGAGCAATTCTGACCTCATTTTCGACCTCCACCCACTATACAACTATACGTAAGGGATAACTTCCGGTGTCCTTGACCTCCAGGTCACTTTCGCGTCCAAAACCGGAAGTTGGCTCTTATCTCGAAAACGGTAAGAGATAGAGCAATTCTGACCTCATTTTCGACCTCCACCCCCTATACGACGATACGTAAGGGATAACTTCCGGTGTCCTTGACCTCCAGGTCACTTTTGCGTCCAAAACCGGAAGTTGGCCCTTGTCTGGAAAACGGTAAGAGATAGAGCAATTTTGACCTCATTTTCGACCTCCACCCATTACAACGATACGTAAGGGATAACTTCCGGTGACCTTGACCTCCAGGTCACTTTCGAGCCCCAAACCGGTAGTTGGCCCTTATCTCGAAAACGGTAAGAGATAGAGCAATTCTGACCTCATTTTCGACCTCCACCCCCTATACAACGATACGTAAGGGATAACTTCCGGTGTCCTTGACCTCCAGGTCACTTTCGAGTCCAAAACCGGAAGTTGGCCCTTATATCGAAAACGGTAAGAGATAGAGCAATTCTGACCTCATTTTCGACCTCCACCCATTACAACGATACGTAAGGGATAACTTCCGGTGACCTTGACCTCCAGGTCACTTTCGAGCCCCAAACCGGTAGTTGGCCCTTATCTCGAAAACAGTAAGAGATAGAGCAATTCTGACCTCATTTTCGACCTCCACCCCCTATACGACGATACGTAAGGGATAACTTCCGGTGTCCTTGACCTCCAGGTCACTTTTGCGTCCAAAACCGGAAGTTGGCCCTTGTCTGGAAAACGGTAAGAGATAGAGCAATTTTGACCTCATTTTCGACCTCCACCCATTACAACGATACGTAAGGGATAACTTCCGGTGACCTTGACCTCCAGGTCACTTTCGAGCCCCAAACCGGTAGTTGGCCCTTATCTCGAAAACGGTAAGAGATAGAGCAATTCTGACCTCATTTTCGACCTCCACCCCCTATACAACGATACGTAAGGGATAACTTCCGGTGTCCTTGACCTCCAGGTCACTTTCGAGTCCAAAACCGGAAGTTGGCCCTTATATCGAAAACGGTAAGAGATAGAGCAATTTTGACCTCATTTTCGACCTCCACCCACTATACAACGATACGTAAGGGATAACTTCCGGTGTCCTTGACCTCCAGGTCACTTTCGCGTCCAAAACCGGAAGTTGGCCCTTATCTCGAAAACGGTAAGAGATAGAGCAATTCTGACCTCATTTTCGACCTCCACCCCCTATACAACGATACGTAACGGATAACTTCCGGTGACCTTGACCTACAGGTCACTTTTGAGCCCCAAACCGGTAGTTGGCCCTTATCTCGAAAACGGTAAGAGAAAGAGCAATTCTGACCTCATTTTCGATCTCAACCTCCGATACACCGATACGTAAGAGATAACTTCCGGTGACCTTGACCTCCAGGTCACTTTCGAGCCCCAAACCGGAAGTTGGCCCTTATCTCGAAAACGGTAAGAGATAGAGCAATTCTGACCTCATTTTCGACCTCCACCCCCTATACAACGATACGTAAGGGATAACTTCCGGTGTCCTTGACCTCCAGGTCACTTTCGCGTCCAAAACCGGAAGTTGGCTCTTATCTCGAAAACGGTAAGAGATAGAGCAATTCTGACCTCATTTTCGACCTCCACCCCCTATACGACGATACGTAAGGGATAACTTCCGGTGTCCTTGACCTCCAGGTCACTTTTGCGTCCAAAACCGGAAGTTGGCCCTTGTCTGGAAAACGGTAAGAGATAGAGCAATTTTGACCTCATTTTCGACCTCCACCCATTACAACGATACGTAAGGGATAACTTCCGGTGACCTTGACCTCCAGGTCACTTTCGCGTCCAAAACGTGAAGTTGGCCCTTATCTCGAAAACGGTAAGAGATAGAGCAATTCTGACCTCATTTTCGACCTCCACCCCCAATACGACGATATGTAAGGGATAACTTCCGGTGACCTTGACCTCCAGGTCACTTTCGCGTCCAAAACGGGAAGTTGGCCCTTATCTCGAAAACGGTAAGAGATAGAGCAATTCTGACCTCATTTTCGACCTCCACCCCCTATACGACGATATGTAAGGGATAACTTCCGGAGTCCTTGATCTCCAGGTCACTTTCGAGCCCCAAACCGGAAGTTGGCCCTTATCTCGAAAACGGTAAGAGATAGAGCAATTCTGACCTCATTTTCGACCTCCACCCCCTATACAACGATACGTAAGGGATAACTTCCGGTGTCCTTGACCTCCAGGTCACTTTCTCGTCCAAAACCGGAAGTTGGCCCTTATATCGAAAACGGTAAGAGATAGAGCAATTCTGACCTCATTTTCGACCTCCACCCCCTATACAACGATACGAAAGGGATAACTTCCGGTGTCCTTGACCTCCAGGTCACTTTCGCGTCCAAAACCAGAAGTTGGCCCTTATCTCGAAAACGGTAAGAGATAGAGCAATTCTGACCTCATTTTCGACCTCCACCCACTATACAACTATACGTAAGGGATAACTTCCGGTGTCCTTGACCTCCAGGTCACTTTCGCGTCCAAAACCGGAAGTTGGCTCTTATCTCGAAAACGGTAAGAGATAGAGCAATTCTGACCTCATTTTCGACCTCCACCCCCTATACGACGATACGTAAGGGATAACTTCCGGTGTCCTTGACCTCCAGGTCACTTTTGCGTCCAAAACCGGAAGTTGGCCCTTGTCTGGAAAACGGTAAGAGATAGAGCAATTTTGACCTCATTTTCGACCTCCACCCATTACAACGATACGTAAGGGATAACTTCCGGTGACCTTGACCTCCAGGTCACTTTCGAGCCCCAAACCGGTAGTTGGCCCTTATCTCGAAAACGGTAAGAGATAGAGCAATTCTGACCTCATTTTCGACCTCCACCCCCTATACAACGATACGTAAGGGATAACTTCCGGTGTCCTTGACCTCCAGGTCACTTTCGAGTCCAAAACCGGAAGTTGGCCCTTATATCGAAAACGGTAAGAGATAGAGCAATTCTGACCTCATTTTCGACATCCACCCCCTATACAACGATACGTAAGGGATAACTTCCGGTGACCTTGACCTACAGGTCACTTTTGAGCCCCAAACCGGTAGTTGGCCCTTATCTCGAAAACGGTAAGAGAAAGAGCAATTCTGACCTCATTTTCGATCTCAACCTCCGATACACCGATACGTAAGAGATAACTTCCGGTGACCTTGACCTCCAGGTCACTTTCGAGCCCCAAACCGGAAGTTGGCCCTTATCTCGAAAACGGTAAGAGATAGAGCAATTCTGACCTCATTTTCGACCTCCACCCCCTATACAACGATACGTAAGGGATAACTTCCGGTGTCCTTGACCTCCAGGTCACTTTTGCGTCCAAAACCGGAAGTTGGCCCTTGTCTGGAAAACGGTAAGAGATAGAGCAATTTTGACCTCATTTTCGACCTCCACCCATTACAACGATACGTAAGGGATAACTTCCGGTGACCTTGACCTCCAGGTCACTTTCGAGCCCCAAACCGGTAGTTGGCCCTTATCTCGAAAACGGTAAGAGATAGAGCAATTCTGACCTCATTTTCGACCTCCACCCCCTATACAACGATACGTAAGGGATAACTTCCGGTGTCCTTGACCTCCAGGTCACTTTCGAGTCCAAAACCGGAAGTTGGCCCTTATATCGAAAACGGTAAGAGATAGAGCAATTCTGACCTCATTTTCGACATCCACCCCCTATACAACGATACGTAAGGGATAACTTCCGGTGACCTTGACCTACAGGTCACTTTTGAGCCCCAAACCGGTAGTTGGCCCTTATCTCGAAAACGGTAAGAGAAAGAGCAATTCTGACCTCATTTTCGATCTCAACCTCCGATACACCGATACGTAAGAGATAACTTCCGGTGACCTTGACCTCCAGGTCACTTTCGAGCCCCAAACCGGAAGTTGGCCCTTATCTCGAAAACGGTAAGAGATAGAGCAATTCTGACCTCATTTTCGACCTCCACCCCCTATACAACGATACGTAAGGGATAACTTCCGGTGTCCTTGACCTCCAGGTCACTTTCGCGTCCAAAACCGGAAGTTGGCTCTTATCTCGAAAACGGTAAGAGATAGAGCAATTCTGACCTCATTTTCGACCTCCACCCCCTATACGACGATACGTAAGGGATAACTTCCGGTGTCCTTGACCTCCAGGTCACTTTTGCGTCCAAAACCGGAAGTTGGCCCTTGTCTGGAAAACGGTAAGAGATAGAGCAATTTTGACCTCATTTTCGACCTCCACCCATTACAACGATACGTAAGGGATAACTTCCGGTGACCTTGACCTCCAGGTCACTTTCGCGTCCAAAACGGGAAGTTGGCCCTTATCTCGAAAACGGTAAGAGATAGAGCAATTCTGACCTCATTTTCGACCTCCACCCCCTATACGACGATATGTAAGGGATAACTTCCGGTGACCTTGACCTCCAGGTCACTTTCGCGTCCAAAACGGGAAGTTGGCCCTTATCTCGAAAACGGTAAGAGATAGAGCAATTTTGACCTCATTTTCGACCTCCACCCATTACAACGATACGTAAGGGATAACTTCCGGTGACCTTGACCTCCAGGTCACTTTCGAGCCCCAAACCGGTAGTTGGCCCTTATCTCGAAAACGGTAAGAGATAGAGCAATTCTGACCTCATTTTCGACCTCCACCCCCTATACAACGATACGTAAGGGATAACTTCCGGTGTCCTTGACCTGCAGGTCACTTTCGAGTCCAAAACCGGAAGTTGGCCCTTATATCGAAAACGGTAAGAGATAGAGCAATTCTGACCTCATTTTCGACATCCACCCCCTATACAACGATACGTAAGGGATAACTTCCGGTGTCCTTGACCTCCAGGTCACTTTCGCGTCCAAAACCGGAAGTTGGCCCTTATATCGAAAACGGTAAGAGATAGAGCAATTCTGACCTCATTTTCGACATCCACCCCCTATACAACGATACGTAAGGGATAACTTCCGGTGTCCTTGACCTCCAGGTCACTTTCGCGTCCAAAACCGGAAGTTGGCCCTTATATCGAAAACGGTAAGAGATAGAGCAATTCTGACCTCATTTTCGACCTCCACCCCCTATACAACGATACGTAAGGGATAACTTCCGGTGTCCTTGACCTCCAGGTCACTTTCGCGTCCAAAACCGGAAGTTGGCCCTTATCTCGAAAACGGTAAGAGATAGAGCAATTCTGACCTCATTTTCGACCTCCACCCCCTATACAACGATACGTAACGGATAACTTCCGGTGACCTTGACCTACAGGTCACTTTCGAGCCCCAAACCGGTAGTTGGCCCTTATCTCGAAAACGGTAAGAGAAAGAGCAATTCTGACCTCATTTTCGATCTCAACCTCCGATACACCGATACGTAAGAGATAACTTCCGGTGACCTTGACCTCCAGGTCACTTTCGAGCCCCAAACCGGAAGTTGGCCCTTATCTCGAAAACGGTAAGAGATAGAGCAATTCTGACCTCATTTTCGACCTCCACCCCCTATACAACGATACGTAAGGGATAACTTCCGGTGTCCTTGACCTCCAGGTCACTTTCGCGTCCAAAACCGGAAGTTGGCTCTTATCTCGAAAACGGTAAGAGATAGAGCAATTCTGACCTCATTTTCGACCTCCACCCCCTATACGACGATACGTAAGGGATAACTTCCGGTGTCCTTGACCTCCAGGTCACTTTTGCGTCCAAAACCGGAAGTTGGCCCTTGTCTGGAAAACGGTAAGAGATAGAGCAATTTTGACCTTATTTTCGACCTCCACCCATTACAACGATACGTAAGGGATAACTTCCGGTGACCTTGACCTCCAGGTCACTTTCGCGTCCAAAACCGGAAGTTGGCCCTTATCTCGAAAACGGTAAGAGATAGAGCAATTCTGACCTCATTTTCGACCTCCACCCCGTATACGACGATATGTAAGGGATAACTTCCGGTGACCTTGACCTCCAGGTCACTTTCGCGTCCAAAACGGGAAGTTGGCCCTTATCTCGAAAACGGTAAGAGATAGAGCAATTCTGACCTCATTTTCGACCTCGACCCCCTATACAACGATACGTAAGGGATAACTTCCGGTGTCCTTGACCTCCAGGTCACTTTCGAGTCCAAACCGGAAGTTGGCCCTTATATCGAAAACGGTAAGAGATAGAGCAATTCTGACCTCATTTTCGACATCCACCCCCTATACAACGATACGTAAGGGATAACTTCCGGTGTCCTTGACCTCCAGGTCACTTTCGCGTCCAAAACCGGAAGTTGGCCCTTATATCGAAAACGGTAAGAGATAGAGCAATTCTGACCTCATTTTCGACCTCCACCCCCTATACAACGATACGTAAGGGATAACTTCCGGTGTCCTTGACCTCCAGGTCACTTTCGCGTCCAAAACCGGAAGTTGGCCCTTATCTCGAAAACGGTAAGAGATAGAGCAATTCTGACCTCATTTTCGACCTCCACCCCCTATACAACGATACGTAACGGATAACTTCCGGTGACCTTGACCTACAGGTCACTTTCGAGCCCCAAACCGGTAGTTGGCCCTTATCTCGAAAACGGTAAGAGAAAGAGCAATTCTGACCTCATTTTCGATCTCAACCTCCGATACACCGATACGTAAGAGATAACTTCCGGTGAACTTGACCTCCAGGTCACTTTCGAGCCCCAAACCGGAAGTTGGCCCTTATCTCGAAAACGGTAAGAGATAGAGCAATTCTGACCTCATTTTCGACCTCCACCCCCTATACAACGATACGTAAGGGATAACTTCCGGTGTCCTTGACCTCCAGGTCACTTTCGCGTCCAAAACCGGAAGTTGGTTCTTATCTCGAAAACGGTAAGAGATAGAGCAATTTTGACCTCATTTTCGACCTCCACCCCCTGTACGACGATACGTAAGGTATAACTTCCGGTGACCTTGACCTCCAGGTCACTTTCGCGCCCAAAACGGGAAGTTGGCCCTTGTCTCGAAAACGGTAAGAGATAGAGCAATTTTGACCTCATTTTCGACCTCCACCCATTACAACGATACGTAACGGAGAACTTCCGGTGACCTTGACCTCCAGGTCACTTTCGAGTCCCAAACCGGAAGTTGGCCCTTATCTCGAAAACGGTAAGAGATAGAGCAATTCTGACCTCATTTTCGACCTCCACCCCCTATACGACGATATGTAACGGATAGCTTCCGGTGTCCTTGACCTCCAGGTCACTTTCGCGTCCAAAACCGGAAGTTGGCTCTTATATCGAAAACGGTAAGAGATAGAGCAATTCTGACCTCATTTTCGACCTCCACCCACTATACAACAATACGTAAGGGATAACTTCCGGTGTCCTTGACCTCCAGGTCACTTTCGCGTCCAAAACCGGAAGTTGGCCCTTATCTCGAAAACGGTAAGAGATAGAGCAATTCTGACCTCATTTTCGACCTCCACCCCCTATACAACGATACGTAACGGATAACTTCCGGTGACCTTGACCTCCAGGTCACTTTCGCGCCCAAAACGGGAAGTTGGCCCTTGTCTCGAAAACGGTAAGAGATAGAGCAATTTTGACCTCATTTTCGACCTCCACCCATTACAACGATACGTAAGGGATAACTTCCGGTGTCCTTGACCTCCAGGTCACTTTCGCGTCCAAAACCGGAAGTTGGCCCTTATATCGAAAACGGTAAGAGATAGAGCAATTCTGACCTCATTTTCGACATCCACCCCCTATACAACGATACGTAAGGGATAACTTCCGGTGTCCTTGACCTCCAGGTCACTTTCGCGTCCAAAACCGGAAGTTGGCCCTTATATCGAAAACGGTAAGAGATAGAGCAATTCTGACCTCATTTTCGACCTCCACCCCCTATACAACGATACGTAAGGGATAACTTCCGGTGTCCTTGACCTCCAGGTCACTTTCGCGTCCAAAACCGGAAGTTGGCCCTTATCTCGAAAACGGTAAGAGATAGAGCAATTCTGACCTCATTTTCGACCTCCACCCCCTATACAACGATCGTAACGGATAACTTCCGGTGACCTTGACCTACAGGTCACTTTCGAGCCCCAAACCGGTAGTTGGCCCTTATCTCGAAAACGGTAAGAGAAAGAGCAATTCTGACCTCATTTTCGATCTCAACCTCCGATACACCGATACGTAAGAGATAACTTCCGGTGACCTTGACCTCCAGGTCACTTTCGAGCCCCAAACCGGAAGTTGGCCCTTATCTCGAAAACGGTAAGAGATAGAGCAATTCTGACCTCATTTTCGACCTCCACCCCCTATACAACGATACGTAAGGGATAACTTCCGGTGTCCTTGACCTCCAGGTCACTTTCGCGTCCAAAACCGGAAGTTGGCTCTTATCTCGAAAACGGTAAGAGATAGAGCAATTCTGACCTCATTTTCGACCTCCACCCCCTATACCGACGATACGTAAGGGATAACTTCCGGTGTCCTTGACCTCCAGGTCACTTTTGCGTCCAAAACCGGAAGTTGGCCCTTGTCTGGAAAACGGTAAGAGATAGAGCAATTTTGACCTTATTTTCGACCTCCACCCATTACAACGATACGTAAGGGATAACTTCCGGTGACCTTGACCTCCAGGTCACTTTCGCGTCCAAAACCGGAAGTTGGCCCTTATCTCGAAAACGGTAAGAGATAGAGCAATTCTGACCTCATTTTCGACCTCCACCCCGTATACGACGATATGTAAGGGATAACTTCCGGTGACCTTGACCTCCAGGTCACTTTCGCGTCCAAAACGGGAAGTTGGCCCTTATCTCGAAAACGGTAAGAGATAGAGCAATTCTGACCTCATTTTCGACCTCGACCCCCTATACAACGATACGTAAGGGATAACTTCCGGTGTCCTTGACCTCCAGGTCACTTTCGAGTCCAAAACCGGAAGTTGGCCCTTATATCGAAAACGGTAAGAGATAGAGCAATTCTGACCTCATTTTCGACATCCACCCCCTATACAACGATACGTAAGGGATAACTTCCGGTGTCCTTGACCTCCAGGTCACTTTCGCGTCCAAAACCGGAAGTTGGCCCTTATATCGAAAACGGTAAGAGATAGAGCAATTCTGACCTCATTTTCGACCTCCACCCCCTATACAACGATACGTAAGGGATAACTTCCGGTGTCCTTGACCTCCAGGTCACTTTCGCGTCCAAAACCGGAAGTTGGCCCTTATCTCGAAAACGGTAAGAGATAGAGCAATTCTGACCTCATTTTCGACCTCCACCCCCTATACAACGATACGTAACGGATAACTTCCGGTGACCTTGACCTACAGGTCACTTTCGAGCCCCAAACCGGTAGTTGGCCCTTATCTCGAAAACGGTAAGAGAAAGAGCAATTCTGACCTCATTTTCGATCTCAACCTCCGATACACCGATACGTAAGAGATAACTTCCGGTGAACTTGACCTCCAGGTCACTTTCGAGCCCAAACCGGAAGTTGGCCCTTATCTCGAAAACGGTAAGAGATAGAGCAATTCTGACCTCATTTTCGACCTCCACCCCCTATACAACGATACGTAAGGGATAACTTCCGGTGTCCTTGACCTCCAGGTCACTTTCGCGTCCAAAACCGGAAGTTGGTTCTTATCTCGAAAACGGTAAGAGATAGAGCAATTTTGACCTCATTTTCGACCTCCACCCCCTGTACGACGATACGTAAGGTATAACTTCCGGTGACCTTGACCTCCAGGTCACTTTCGCGCCCAAAACGGGAAGTTGGCCCTTGTCTCGAAAACGGTAAGAGATAGAGCAATTTTGACCTCATTTTCGACCTCCACCCATTACAACGATACGTAACGGAGAACTTCCGGTGACCTTGACCTCCAGGTCACTTTCGAGTCCCAAACCGGAAGTTGGCCCTTATCTCGAAAACGGTAAGAGATAGAGCAATTCTGACCTCATTTTCGACCTCCACCCCCTATACGACGATATGTAACGGATAGCTTCCGGTGTCCTTGACCTCCAGGTCACTTTCGCGTCCAAAACCGGAAGTTGGCTCTTATATCGAAAACGGTAAGAGATAGAGCAATTCTGACCTCATTTTCGACCTCCACCCACTATACAACAATACGTAAGGGATAACTTCCGGTGTCCTTGACCTCCAGGTCACTTTCGCGTCCAAAACCGGAAGTTGGCCCTTATCTCGAAAACGGTAAGAGATAGAGCAATTCTGACCTCATTTTCGACCTCCACCCCCTATACAACGATACGTAACGGATAACTTCCGGTGACCTTGACCTACAGGTCACTTTCGAGCCCCAAACCGGTAGTTGGCCCTTATCTCGAAAACGGTAAGAGAAAGAGCAATTCTGACCTCATTTTCGATCTCAACCTCCGATACACCGATACGTAAGAGATAACTTCCGGTGAACTTGACCTCCAGGTCACTTTCGCGTCCAAAACCGGAAGTTGGCCCTTATATCGAAAACGGTAAGAGATAGAGCAATTCTGACCTCATTTTCGACCTCCACCCCCTATACAACGATACGTAAGGGATAACTTCCGGTGTCCTTGACCTCCAGGTCACTTTCGCGTCCAAAACCGGAAGTTGGCCCTTATCTCGAAAACGGTAAGAGATAGAGCAATTCTGACCTCATTTTCGACCTCCACCCCCTATACAACGATACGTAACGGATAACTTCCGGTGACCTTGACCTACAGGTCACTTTCGAGCCCCAAACCGGTAGTTGGCCCTTATCTCGAAAACGGTAAGAGAAAGAGCAATTCTGACCTCATTTTCGATCTCAACCTCCGATACACCGATACGTAAGAGATAACTTCCGGTGAACTTGACCTCCAGGTCACTTTCGAGCCCCAAACCGGAAGTTGGCCCTTATCTCGAAAACGGTAAGAGATAGAGCAATTCTGACCTCATTTTCGACCTCCACCCCCTATACAACGATACGTAAGGGATAACTTCCGGTGTCCTTGACCTCCAGGTCACTTTCGCGTCCAAAACCGGAAGTTGGTTCTTATCTCGAAAACGGTAAGAGATAGAGCAATTTTGACCTCATTTTCGACCTCCACCCCCTGTACGACGATACGTAAGGTATAACTTCCGGTGACCTTGACCTCCAGGTCACTTTCGCGCCCAAAACGGGAAGTTGGCCCTTGTCTCGAAAACGGTAAGAGATAGAGCAATTTTGACCTCATTTTCGACCTCCACCCATTACAACGATACGTAACGGAGAACTTCCGGTGACCTTGACCTCCAGGTCACTTTCGAGTCCCAAACCGGAAGTTGGCCCTTATCTCGAAAACGGTAAGAGATAGAGCAATTCTGACCTCATTTTCGACCTCCACCCCCTATACGACGATATGTAACGGATAGCTTCCGGTGTCCTTGACCTCCAGGTCACTTTCGCGTCCAAAACCGGAAGTTGGCTCTTATATCGAAAACGGTAAGAGATAGAGCAATTCTGACCTCATTTTCGACCTCCACCCACTATACAACAATACGTAAGGGATAACTTCCGGTGTCCTTGACCTCCAGGTCACTTTCGCGTCCAAAACCGGAAGTTGGCCCTTATCTCGAAAACGGTAAGAGATAGAGCAATTCTGACCTCATTTTCGACCTCCACCCCCTATACAACGATACGTAACGGATAACTTCCGGTGACCTTGACCTACAGGTCACTTTCGAGCCCCAAACCGGTAGTTGGCCCTTATCTCGAAAACGGTAAGAGAAAGAGCAATTCTGACCTCATTTTCGATCTCAACCTCCGATACACCGATACGTAAGAGATAACTTCCGGTGAACTTGACCTCCAGGTCACTTTCGAGCCCCAAACCGGAAGTTGGCCCTTATCTCGAAAACGGTAAGAGATAGAGCAATTCTGACCTCATTTTCGACCTCCACCCCCTATACAACGATACGTAAGGGATAACTTCCGGTGTCCTTGACCTCCAGGTCACTTTCGCGTCCAAAACCGGAAGTTGGTTCTTATCTCGAAAACGGTAAGAGATAGAGCAATTTTGACCTCATTTTCGACCTCCACCCCCTGTACGACGATACGTAAGGTATAACTTCCGGTGACCTTGACCTCCAGGTCACTTTCGCGCCCAAAACGGGAAGTTGGCCCTTGTCTCGAAAACGGTAAGAGATAGAGCAATTTTGACCTCATTTTCGACCTCCACCCATTACAACGATACGTAACGGAGAACTTCCGGTGACCTTGACCTCCAGGTCACTTTCGAGTCCCAAACCGGAAGTTGGCCCTTATCTCGAAAACGGTAAGAGATAGAGCAATTCTGACCTCATTTTCGACCTCCACCCCCTATACGACGATATGTAACGGATAGCTTCCGGTGTCCTTGACCTCCAGGTCACTTTCGCGTCCAAAACCGGAAGTTGGCTCTTATATCGAAAACGGTAAGAGATAGAGCAATTCTGACCTCATTTTCGACCTCCACCCACTATACAACAATACGTAAGGGATAACTTCCGGTGTCCTTGACCTCCAGGTCACTTTCGCGTCCAAAACCGGAAGTTGGTTCTTATCTCGAAAACGGTAAGAGATAGAGCAATTTTGACCTAATTTTCGACCTCCACCCCCTATACTTCCGGTCACCTTGACCTCCAGGTCACTTTCGAGCCCCAAACCGGGCCGGAAGATGGCCCTTATCTCGAAAACGGTAAGAGATAGAGCAATTTTGACCTCATTTTCGACCTCCATCCCCTATAGAACGATACGTAACGGATAACTTCCGGTGACCTTGACCTACAGGTCACTTTCGAGCCCCAAACCGGTAGTTGGCCCTTATCTCGAAAACGGTAAGAGAAAGAGCAATTCTGACCTCATTTTCGATCTCAACCTCCGATACACCGATACGTAAGAGATAACTTCCGGTGTCCTTGATCTCCAGGTCACATTCGAGCCCCAAACCGGAAGTTGGCCCTTATCTCGAAAACGGTAAGAGATAGAGCAATTCTGACCTCATTTTCGACCTCCACCCCCTATACGACGATACGTAAGGGATAACTTCCGGTGTCCTTGACCTCCAGGTCACTTTCGCGTCCAAAACCGGAAGTTGGCCCTTGTCTCGAAAACGGTAAGAGATAGAGCAATTTTGACCTCATTTTCGACCTCCACCCATTACAACGATACGTAAGGGATAACTTCCGGTGTCCTTGACCTCCAGGTCACTTTTGCGTCCAAAACCGGAAGTTGGCCCTTGTCTGGAAAACGGTAAGAGATAGAGCAATTTTGACCTTATTTTCGACCTCCACCCATTACAACGATACGTAAGGGATAACTTCCGGTGACCTTGACCTCCAGGTCACTTTCGCGTCCAAAACCGGAAGTTGGCCCTTATCTCGAAAACGGTAAGAGATAGAGCAATTCTGACCTCATTTTCGACCTCCACCCCGTATACGACCATATGTAAGGGATAACTTCCGGTGACCTTGACCTCCAGGTCACTTTCGCGTCCAAAACGGGAAGTTGGCCCTTATCTCGAAAACGGTAAGAGATAGAGCAATTCTGACCTCATTTTCGACCTCCACCCCCTATACAACGATACGTAAGGGATAACTTCCGGTGTCCTTGACCTCCAGGTCACTTTCGAGTCCAAAACCGGAAGTTGGCCCTTATATCGAAAACGGTAAGAGATAGAGCAATTCTGACCTCATTTTCGACATCCACCCCCTATACAACGATACGTAAGGGATAACTTCCGGTGTCCTTGACCTCCAGGTCACTTTCGCGTCCAAAACCGGAAGATGGCCCTTATATCGAAAACGGTAAGAGATAGAGCAATTCTGACCTCATTTTCGACCTCCACCCCCTATACAACGATACGTAAGGGATAACTTCCGGTGTCCTTGACCTCCAGGTCACTTTCGCGTCCAAAACCGGAAGTTGGCCCTTATCTCGAAAACGGTAAGAGATAGAGCAATTCTGACCTCATTTTCGACCTCCACCCCCTATACAACGATACGTAACGGATAACTTCCGGTGACCTTGACCTACAGGTCACTTTCGAGCCCCAAACCGGTAGTTGGCCCTTATCTCGAAAACGGTAAGAGAAAGAGCAATTCTGACCTCATTTTCGATCTCAACCTCCGATACACCGATACGTAAGAGATAACTTCCGGTGACCTTGACCTCCAGGTCACTTTCGAGCCCCAAACCGGAAGTTGGCCCTTATCTCGAAAACGGTAAGAGATAGAGCAATTCTGACCTCATTTTCGACCTCCACCCCCTATACAACGATACGTAAGGGATAACTTCCGGTGTCCTTGACCTCCAGGTCACTTTCGCGTCCAAAACCGGAAGTTGGTTCTTATCTCGAAAACGGTAAGAGATAGAGCAATTTTGACCTCATTTTCGACCTCCACCCCCTGTACGACGATACGTAAGGTATAACTTCCGGTGACCTTGACCTCCAGGTCACTTTCGCGCCCAAAACGGGAAGTTGGCCCTTGTCTCGAAAACGGTAAGAGATAGAGCAATTTTGACCTCATTTTCGACCTCCACCCATTACAACGATACGTAACGGAGAACTTCCGGTGACCTTGACCTCCAGGTCACTTTCGAGTCCCAAACCGGAAGTTGGCCCTTATCTCGAAAACGGTAAGAGATAGAGCAATTCTGACCTCATTTTCGACCTCCACCCCCTATACGACGATATGTAACGGATAACTTCCGGTGTCCTTGACCTCCAGGTCACTTTCGCGTCCAAAACCGGAAGTTGGCTCTTATATCGAAAACGGTAAGAGATAGAGCAATTCTGACCTCATTTTCGACCTCCACCCACTATACAACAATACGTAAGGGATAACTTCCGGTGTCCTTGACCTCCAGGTCACTTTCGCGTCCAAAACCGGAAGTTGGTTCTTATCTCGAAAACGGTAAGAGATAGAGCAATTTTGACCTAATTTTCGACCTCCACCCCCTATACTTCCGGTCACCTTGACCTCCAGGTCACTTTCGAGCCCCAAACCGGGCCGGAAGTTGGCCCTTATCTCGAAAACGGTAAGAGATAGAGCAATTTTGACCTTATTTTCGACCTCCATCCCCTATAGAACGATACGTAACGGATAACTTCCGGTGACCTTGACCTACAGGTCACTTTCGAGCCCCAAACCGGTAGTTGGCCCTTATCTCGAAAACGGTAAGAGAAAGAGCAATTCTGACCTCATTTTCGATCTCAACCTCCGATACACCGATACGTAAGAGATAACTTCCGGTGTCCTTGATCTCCAGGTCACATTCGAGCCCCAAACCGGAAGTTGGCCCTTATCTCGAAAACGGTAAGAGATAGAGCAATTCTGACCTCATTTTCGACCTCCACCCCCTATACGACGATACGTAAGGGATAACTTCCGGTGTCCTTGACCTCCAGGTCACTTTCGCGTCCAAAACCGGAAGTTGGCCCTTGTCTCGAAAACGGTAAGAGATAGAGCAATTTTGACCTCATTTTCGACCTCCACCCATTACAACGATACGTAACGGATAACTTCCCGTGACCTTGACCTCCAGGTCACTTTCGAGCTCCAAACCGGTAGTTGGCCCTTATCTCGAAAACGGTAAGAGATAGAGCAATTCTGACCTCATTTTCGACCTCCACCCCCTATACGACGATACGTAAGGGATAACTTCCGGTGTCCTTGACCTCCAGGTCACTTTCGCGTCCAAAACCGGAAGTTGGCCCTTGTCTCGAAAACGGTAAGAGATAGAGCAATTCTGACCTCATTTTCGACCTCCACCCCCTATACGACGATACGTAAGGGATAACTTCCGGTGTCCTTGACCTCCAGGTCACTTTCGCGTCCAAAACCGGAAGTTGGCCCTTGTCTCGAAAACGGTAAGAGATAGAGCAATTTTGACCTAATTTTCGACCTCCAACCCCTATACAACGGTACGTAACAGATAACTTCCGGTGTCCTTGACCTCCAGGTCACTTTCGAGCGAAAACCGGAAGTTGGCCCTTATCTCGAAAACGGTAAGAGATAGTGCAATTCTGACCTCATTTTCGACCTCCACCCCCTATACGACGATACGTAAGGGATAACTTCCGGTGTCCTTGACCTCCAGGTCACTTTCGCGTCCAAAACCGGAAGTTGGCCCTTGTCTCGAAAACGGTAAGAGATAGAGCAATTCTGACCTCATTTTCGACCTCCACCCCTATACAACGATACGTAAGGGATAACTTCCGGTGTCCTTGACCTCCAGGTCACTTTCGCGTCCAAAACCGGAAGTTGGCCCTTATATCGAAAACGGTAAGAGATAGAGCAATTCTGACCTAATTTTCGACCTCCACCCCCTATACTTCCTGTCACCTTGACCTCCAGGTCACTTTCGAGCCCCAAACCGGAAGTTGGCCCTTATCTCGAAAACGGTAAGAGAGAGAGCAATTTTGACCTCATTTTCGACCTCCACCCCCTATACAACGATACGTAACGGATAACTTCCGGTGACCTTGACCTACAGGTCACTTTCGAGCCCCAAACCGGTAGTTGGCCCTTATCTCGAAAACGGTAAGAGAAAGAGCAATTCTGACCTCATTTTCGATCTCAACCTCCGATACACCGATACGTAAGAGATAACTTCCGGTGTCCTTGATCTCCAGGTCACTTTCGAGCCCCAAACCGGAAGTTGGCCCTTATCTCGAAAACGGTAAGAGATAGAGCAATTCTGACCTCATTTTCGACCTTCAACCCCTATACAACGATACGTAACAGATAACTTCCGGTGTCCTTGACCTCCAGGTCACTTTCGAGCGAAAACCGGAAGTTGGCCCTTATCTCGAAAACGGTAAGAGATAGAGCAATT
Organism: Protula sp. h YS-2021; assembly: GCA_949752745.1. Classification (NCBI taxonomy): domain Eukaryota; kingdom Metazoa; phylum Annelida; class Polychaeta; order Sabellida; family Serpulidae; genus Protula; species Protula sp. h YS-2021. The sequence continues at coordinate 5,777,275 of OX457027.1, forward strand.
CTGACCTCATTTTCGACCTCCACCCCCTATACGACGATACGTAAGGGATAACTTCCGGTGTCCTTGACCTCCAGGTCACTTTCGCGTCCAAAACCGGAAGTTGGCCCTTATATCGAAAACGGTAAGAGATAGAGCAATTTTGACCTAATTTTCGACCTCCACCCCCTATACTTCCGGTCACCTTGACCTCCAGGTCACTTTCGAGCCCCAAATCGGGCCGGAAGTTGGCCCTTATCTCGAAAACGGTAAGAGATAGAGCAATTTTGACCTCATTTTCGACCTCCACCCCCTATACAACGATACGTAACGGATAACTTCCGGTGACCTTGACCTACAGGTCACTTTCGAGCCCCAAACCGGTAGTTGGCCCTTATCTCGAAAACGGTAAGAGAAAGACCAATTCTGACCTCATTTTCGATCTCAACCTCCGATACACCGATACGTAAGAGATAACTTCCGGTGTCCTTGATCTCCAAGTCACATTCGAGCCCCAAACCGGAAGTTGGCCCTTATCTCGAAAACGGTAAGAGATAGAGCAATTCTGACCTCATTTTCGACCTCCACCCCTATACAACGATACGTAAGAGATAACTTCCGGTGTCCTTGACCTCCAGGTCACTTTCGCGTCCAAAACCGGAAGTTGGCCCTTATATCGAAAACGGTAAGAGATAGAGCAATTCTGACCTAATTTTCGACCTCCACCCCCTATACTTCCTGTCACCTTGACCTCCAGGTCACTTTCGAGCCCCAAACCGGAAGTTGGCCCTTATCTCGAAAACGGTAAGAGAGAGAGCAATTTTGACCTCATTTTCGACCTCCACCCCCTATACAACGATACGTAACGGATAACTTCCGGTGACCTTGACCTACAGGTCACTTTCGAGCCCCAAACCGGTAGTTGGCCCTTATCTCGAAAACGGTAAGAGAAAGAGCAATTCTGACCTCATTTTCGATCTCAACCTCCGATACACCGATACGTAAGAGATAACTTCCGGTGTCCTTGATCTCCAGGTCACTTTCGAGCCCCAAACCGGAAGTTGGCCCTTATCTCGAAAACGGTAAGAGATAGAGCAATTTTGACCTCATTTTCGACCTTCAACCCCTATACAACGATACGTAACAGATAACTTCCGGTGTCCTTGACCTCCAGGTCACTTTCGAGCGAAAACCGGAAGTTGGCCCTTATCTCGAAAACGGTAAGAGATAGAGCAATTCTGACCTCATTTTCGACCTCCACCCCCTATACGACGATACGTAAGGGATAACTTCCGGTGTCCTTGACCTCCAGGTCACTTTCGCGTCCAAAACCGGAAGTTGGCCCTTGTCTCGAAAACGGTAAGAGATAGAGCAATTTTGACCTCATTTTCGACCTCCACCCATTACAACGATACGTAACGGATAACTTCCCGTGACCTTGACCTCCAGGTCACTTTCGAGCTCCAAACCGGTAGTTGGCCCTTATCTCGAAAACGGTAAGAGATAGAGCAATTCTGACCTCATTTTCGACCTCCACCCCCTATACGACGATACGTAAGGGATAACTTCCGGTGTCCTTGACCTCCAGGTCACTTTCGCGTCCAAAACCGGAAGTTGGCCCTTGTCTCGAAAACGGTAAGAGATAGAGCAATTCTGACCTCATTTTCGACCTCCACCCCTATACAACGATACGTAAGGGATAACTTCCGGTGTCCTTGACCTCCAGGTCACTTTCGCGTCCAAAACCGGAAGTTGGCCCAAATATCGAAAACGGTAAGAGATAGAGCAATTCTGACCTAATTTTCGACCTCCACCCCCTATACTTCCTGTCATCTTGACCTCCAGATCACTTTCGAGCCCCAAACCGGAAGTTGGCCCTTATCTCGAAAACGGTAAGAGAGAGAGCAATTTTGACCTCATTTTCGACCTCCACCCCCTATACAACGATACGTAACGGATAACTTCCGGTGACCTTGACCTACAGGTCACTTTCGAGCCCCAAACCGGTAGTTGGCCCTTATCTCGAAAACGGTAAGAGAAAGAGCAATTCTGACCTCATTTTCGATCTCAACCTCCGATACACCGATACGTAAGAGATAACTTCCGGTGTCCTTGATCTCCAGGTCACTTTCGAGCCCCAAACCGGAAGTTGGCCCTTATCTCGAAAACGGTAAGAGATAGAGCAATTCTGACCTCATTTTCGACCTCCACCCCCTATACGACTATACGTAAGGGATAACTTCCGGTGTCCTTGACCTCCAGGTCACTTTCGCGTCCAAAACCGGAAGTTGGCCCTTGTCTCGAAAACGGTAAGAGATAGAGCAATTTTGACCTCATTTTCGACCTCCACCCATTACAACGATACGTAACGGATAACTTCCCGTGACCTTGACCTCCAGGTCACTTTCGAGCTCCAAACCGGTAGTTGGCCCTTATCTCGAAAACGGTAAGAGAAAGAGCAATTCTGACCTCATTTTCGACCTCCACCCCCTATACGACGATACGTAAGGGATAACTTCCGGTGTCCTTGACCTCCAGGTCACTTTCGCGTCCAAAACCGGAAGTTGGCCCTTGTCTCGAAAACGGTAAGAGATAGAGCAATTCTGACCTCATTTTCGACCTCCACCCCTATACAACGATACGTAAGGGATAACTTCCGGTGTCCTTGACCTCCAGGTCACTTTCGCGTCCAAAACCGGAAGTTGGCCCAAATATCGAAAACGGTAAGAGATAGAGCAATTCTGACCTAATTTTCGACCTCCACCCCCTATACTTCCTGTCATCTTGACCTCCAGATCACTTTCGAGCCCCAAACCGGAAGTTGGCCCTTATCTCGAAAACGGTAAGAGAGAGAGCAATTTTGACCTCATTTTCGACCTCCACCCCCTATACAACGATACGTAACGGATAACTTCCGGTGACCTTGACCTACAGGTCACTTTCGAGCCCCAAACCGGTAGTTGGCCCTTATCTCGAAAACGGTAAGAGAAAGAGCAATTCTGACCTCATTTTCGATCTCAACCTCCGATACACCGATACGTAAGAGATAACTTCCGGTGTCCTTGATCTCCAGGTCACTTTCGAGCCCCAAACCGGAAGTTGGCCCTTATCTCGAAAACGGTAAGAGATAGAGCAATTTTGACCTCATTTTCGACCTTCAACCCCTATACAACGATACGTAACAGATAACTTCCGGTGTCCTTGACCTCCAGGTCACTTTCGAGCGAAAACCGGAAGTTGGCCCTTATCTCGAAAACGGTAAGAGATAGAGCAATTCTGACCTCATTTTCGACCTCCACCCCCTATACGACTATACGTAAGGGATAACTTCCGGTGTCCTTGACCTCCAGGTCACTTTCGCGTCCAAAACCGGAAGTTGGCCCTTGTCTCGAAAACGGTAAGAGATAGAGCAATTTTGACCTCATTTTCGACCTCCACCCATTACAACGATACGTAACGGATAACTTCCCGTGACCTTGACCTCCAGGTCACTTTCGAGCTCCAAACCGGTAGTTGGCCCTTATCTCGAAAACGGTAAGAGAAAGAGCAATTCTGACCTCATTTTCGATCTCAACCTCCGATACACCGATACGTAAGAGATAACTTCCGGTGTCCTTGATCTCCAGGTCACTTTCGAGCCCCAAACCGGAAGTTGGCCCTTATCTCGAAAACGGTAAAAGATAGAGCAATTTTGACCTCATTTTCGACCTCCAACCCCTATACAACGGTACGTAACAGATAACTTCCGGTGTCCTTGACCTCCAGGTCACTTTCGAGCGAAAACCGGAAGTTGGCCCTTATCTCGAAAACGGTAAGAGATAGAGCAATTCTGACCTCATTTTCGACCTCCACCCCCTATACGACGATACGTAAGGGATAACTTCCGCTGTCCTTGACCTCCAGGTCAGTTTCGCGTCCAAAACCGGAAGTTGACCCTTGTCTCGAAAACGGTAAGAGATAGAGCAATTCTGACCTCATTTTCGACCTCCACCCCCTATACAACGATACGTAAGGGATAACTTCCGGTGTCCTTGACCTCCAGGTCACTTTCGCGTCCAAAACCGGAAGTTGGCCCTTATATCGAAAACGGTAAGAGATAGAGCAATTCTGACCTAATTTTCGACCTCCACCCCCTATACTTCCTGTCACCTTGACCTCCAGGTCACTTTCGAGCCCCAAACCGAAAGTTGGCCCTTATCTCGAAAACGGTAAGAGAGAGAGCAATTTTGACCTCATTTTCGACCTCCACCCCCTATACAACGATACGTAACGGATAACTTCCGGTGACCTTGACCTACAGGTCACTTTCGAGCCCCAAACCGGTAGTTGGCCCTTATCTCGAAAACGGTAAGAGAAAGAGCAATTCTGACCTCATTTTCGATCTCAACCTCCGATACACCGATACGTAAGAGATAACTTCCGGTGTCCTTGATCTCCAGGTCACTTTCGAGCCCCAAACCGGAAGTTGGCCCTTATCTCGAAAACGGTAAGAGATAGAGCAATTTTGACCTCATTTTCGACCTCCAACCCCTATACAACGATACGTAACAGATAACTTCCGGTGTCCTTGACCTCCAGGTCACTTTCGAGCGAAAACCGGAAGTTGGCCCTTATCTCGAAAACGGTAAGAGATAGAGCAATTCTGACCTCATTTTCGACCTCCACCCCCTATACGACGATACGTAAGGGATAACTTCCGGTGTCCTTGACCTCCAGGTCACTTTCGCGTCCAAAACCGGAAGTTGGCCCTTGTCTCGAAAACGGTAAGAGATAGAGCAATTTTGACCTCATTTTCGACCTCCACCCATTACAACGATACGTAACGGATAACTTCCCGTGACCTTGACCTCCAGGTCACTTTCGAGCTCCAAACCGGTAGTTGGCCCTTATCTCGAAAACGGTAAGAGATAGAGCAATTCTGACCTCATTTTCGACCTCCACCCCCTATACGACGATACGTAAGGGATAACTTCCGGTGTCCTTGACCTACAGGTCACTTTCGAGCCCCAAACCGGTAATTGGCTCTTATCTCGAAAACGGTAAGAGAAAGAGCAATTCTGACCTCATTTTCGATCTCAACCTCCGATACACCGATACGTAAGAGATAACTTCCGGTGTCCTTGATCTCCAGGTCACTTTCGAGCCCCAAACCGGAAGTTGGCCCTTATCTCGAAAACGGTAAAAGATAGAGCAATTTTGACCTCATTTTCGACCTCCAACCCCTATACAACGGTACGTAACAGATAACTTCCGGTGTCCTTGACCTCCAGGTCACTTTCGAGCGAAAACCGGAAGTTGGCCCTTATCTCGAAAACGGTAAGAGATAGAGCAATTCTGACCTCATTTTCGACCTCCACCCCCTATACGACGATACGTAAGGGATAACTTCCGGTGTCCTTGACCTCCAGGTCACTTTCGCGTCCAAAACCGGAAGTTGGCCCTTGTCTCGAAAACGGTAAGAGATAGAGCAATTCTGACCTCATTTTCGACCTCCACCCCCTATACAACGATACGTAAGGGATAACTTCCGGTGTCCTTGACCTCCAGGTCACTTTCGCGTCCAAAACCGGAAGTTGGCCCTTATATCGAAAACGGTAAGAGATAGAGCAATTCTGACCTCATTTTCGACCTCCACCCACTATACAACGATACGTAAGGGATAACTTCCGGTGTCGTTGACCTCCAGGTCACTTTCGCGTCCAAAACCGGAAGTTGGCTCTTATCTCGAAAACGGTAAGAGATAGAGCAATTCTGACCTCATTTTCGATCTCAACCTCCGATACACCGATACGTAAGAGATAACTTCCGGTGTCCTTGATCTCCAGGTCACTTTCGAGCCCCAAACCGGAAGTTGGCCCTTATCTCGAAAACGGTAAGAGATAGAGCAATTTTGACCTCATTTTCGACCTCCAACCCCTATACAACGATACGTAACAGATAACTTCCGGTGTCCTTGACCTCCAGGTCACTTTCGAGCGAAAACCGGAAGTTGGCCCTTATCTCGAAAACGGTAAGAGATAGAGCAATTCTGACCTCATTTTCGACCTCCACCCCCTATACGACGATACGTAAGGGATAACTTCCGGTGTCCTTGACCTCCAGGTCACTTTCGCGTCCAAAACCGGAAGTTGGCCCTTGTCTCGAAAACGGTAAGAGATAGAGCAATTTTGACCTCATTTTCGACCTCCACCCATTACAACGATACGTAACGGATAACTTCCCGTGACCTTGACCTCCAGGTCACTTTCGAGCTCCAAACCGGTAGTTGGCCCTTATCTCGAAAACGGTAAGAGAAAGAGCAATTCTGACCTCATTTTCGATCTCAACCTCCGATACACCGATACGTAAGAGATAACTTCCGGTGTCCTTGATCTCCAGGTCACTTTCGAGCCCCAAACCGGAAGTTGGCCCTTATCTCGAAAACGGTAAAAGATAGAGCAATTTTGACCTCATTTTCGACCTCCAACCCCTATACAACGGTACGTAACAGATAACTTCCGGTGTCCTTGACCTCCAGGTCACTTTCGAGCGAAAACCGGAAGTTGGCCCTTATCTCGAAAACGGTAAGAGATAGAGCAATTCTGACCTCATTTTCGACCTCCACCCCCTATACGACGATACGTAAGGGATAACTTCCGGTGTCCTTGACCTCCAGGTCACTTTCGCGTCCAAAACCGGAAGTTGGCCCTTGTCTCGAAAACGGTAAGAGATAGAGCAATTCTGACCTCATTTTCGACCTCCACCCCCTATACAACGATACGTAAGGGATAACTTCCGGTGTCCTTGACCTCCAGGTCACTTTCGCGTCCAAAACCGGAAGTTGGCCCTTATATCGAAAACGGTAAGAGATAGAGCAATTCTGACCTCATTTTCGACCTCCACCCACTATACAACGATACGTAAGGGATAACTTCCGGTGTCGTTGACCTCCAGGTCACTTTCGCGTCCAAAACCGGAAGTTGGCTCTTATCTCGAAAACGGTAAGAGATAGAGCAATTCTGACCTCATTTTCGATCTCAACCTCCGATACACCGATACGTAAGAGATAACTTCCGGTGTCCTTGATCTCCAGGTCACTTTCGAGCCCCAAACCGGAAGTTGGCCCTTATCTCGAAAACGGTAAGAGATAGAGCAATTTTGACCTCATTTTCGACCTCCAACCCCTATACAACGATACGTAACAGATAACTTCCGGTGTCCTTGACCTCCAGGTCACTTTCGAGCGAAAACCGGAAGTTGGCCCTTATCTCGAAAACGGTAAGAGATAGAGCAATTCTGACCTCATTTTCGACCTCCACCCCCTATACGACGATACGTAAGGGATAACTTCCGGTGTCCTTGACCTCCAGGTCACTTTCGCGTCCAAAACCGGAAGTTGGCCCTTGTCTCGAAAACGGTAAGAGATAGAGCAATTTTGACCTCATTTTCGACCTCCACCCATTACAACGATACGTAACGGATAACTTCCCGTGACCTTGACCTCCAGGTCACATTCGAGCTCCAAACCGGTAGTTGGCCCTTATCTCGAAAACGGTAAGAGATAGAGCAATTCTGACCTCATTTTCGACCTCCACCCCCTATACGACGATACGTAAGGGATAACTTCCGGTGTCCTTGACCTACAGGTCACTTTCGAGCCCCAAACCGGTAATTGGCTCTTATCTCGAAAACGGTAAGAGAAAGAGCAATTCTGACCTCATTTTCGATCTCAACCTCCGATACACCGATACGTAAGAGATAACTTCCGGTGTCCTTGATCTCCAGGTCACTTTCGAGCCCCAAACCGGAAGTTGGCCCTTATCTCGAAAACGGTAAAAGATAGAGCAATTTTGACCTCATTTTCGACCTCCAACCCCTATACAACGGTACGTAACAGATAACTTCCGGTGTCCTTGACCTCCAGGTCACTTTCGAGCGAAAACCGGAAGTTGGCCCTTATCTCGAAAACGGTAAGAGATAGAGCAATTCTGACCTCATTTTCGACCTCCACCCCCTATACGACGATACGTAAGGGATAACTTCCGGTGTCCTTGACCTCCAGGTCACTTTCGCGTCCAAAACCGGAAGTTGGCCCTTGTCTCGAAAACGGTAAGAGATAGAGCAATTCTGACCTCATTTTCGACCTCCACCCCCTATACAACGATACGTAAGGGATAACTTCCGGTGTCCTTGACCTCCAGGTCACTTTCGCGTCCAAAACCGGAAGTTGGCCCTTATATCGAAAACGGTAAGAGATAGAGCAATTCTGACCTCATTTTCGACCTCCACCCACTATACAACGATACGTAAGGGATAACTTCCGGTGTCGTTGACCTCCAGGTCACTTTCGCGTCCAAAACCGGAAGTTGGCTCTTATCTCGAAAACGGTTAGAGATAGAGCAATTCTGACCTCATTTTCGACCTCCACTCATTACAACGATACGTAACGGATAACTTCCGGTGACCTAGACCTCCAGGTCACTTTCGCGTCCAAAACGGGAAGTTGGCCCTTGTCTCGAAAACGGTAAGAGATAGAGCAATTTTGACCTCATTTTCGACCTCCACCCATTACAGCGATACGTAACGGATAACTTCCGGTGACCTTGACCTCCAGGTCACTTTCGAGCCCCAAACCGGTAGTTGGCCCTTATCTCGAAAACGGTAACTTCCGGAGTCCTTGACCTCCAGGTCACTTTCGAGCCCCAAACCGGAAGTTGGCCCTTATCTCGAAAACGGTAAGAGATAGAGCAATTCTGACCTCATTTTCGACCTCCACCCCCTATACAACGATACGTAAGGGATAACTTCCGGTGTCCTTGACCTCCTGGTCACTTTCGCGTCCAAAACCGGAAGTTGGCCCTTATATAGAAGACGGTAAGAGATAGAGCAATTCTGACCTCATTTTCGACCTCCACCCACTATACAACTATACGTAAGGGATAACTTCCGGTGTCCTTGACCTCCAGGTCACTTTCGCGTCCAAAACCGGAAGTTGGCTCTTATCTCGAAAACGGTAAGAGATAGAGCAATTCTGACCTCATTTTCGACCTCCACCCCCTATACGACGATACGTAAGGGATAAATTCCGGTGTCCTTGACCTCCAGGTCACTTTCGCGTCCAAAACCGGAAGTTGGCCCTTATATCGAAAACGGTAAGAGATAGAGCAATTCTGACCTCATTTTCGACCTCCACCCACTATACAACGATACGTAAGGGATAACTTCCGGTGTCGTTGACCTCCAGGTCACTTTCGCGTCCAAAACCGGAAGTTGGCTCTTATCTCGAAAACGGTAAGAGATAGAGCAATCCTGACCTCATTTTCGATCTCAACCTCCGATACACCGATACGTAAGAGATAACTTCCGGTGTCCTTGATCTCCAGGTCACTTTCGAGCCCCAAACCGGAAGTTGGCCCTTATCTCGAAAACGGTAAAAGATAGAGCAATTTTGACCTCATTTTCGACCTCCAACCCCTATACAACGGTACGTAACAGATAACTTCCGGTGTCCTTGACCTCCAGGTCACTTTCGAGCGAAAACCGGAAGTTGGCCCTTATCTCGAAAACGGTAAGAGATAGAGCAATTCTGACCTCATTTTCGACCTCCACCCCCTATACGACGATACGTAAGGGATAACTTCCGGTGTCCTTGACCTCCACGTCACTTTCGCGTCCAAAACCGGAAGTTGGCCCTTGTCTCGAAAACGGTAAGAGATAGAGCAATTCTGACCTCATTTTCGACCTCCACCCCCTATACAACGATACGTAAGGGATAACTTCCGGTGTCCTTGACCTCCAGGTCACTTTCGCGTCCAAAACCGGAAGTTGGCCCTTATATCGAAAACGGTAAGAGATAGAGCAATTCTGACCTCATTTTCGACCTCCACCCACTATACAACGATACGTAAGGGATAACTTCCGGTGTCGTTGACCTCCAGGTCACTTTCGCGTCCAAAACCGGAAGTTGGCTCTTATCTCGAAAACGGTAAGAGATAGAGCAATTCTGACCTCATTTTCGACCTCCACTCATTACAACGATACGTAACGGATAACTTCCGGTGACCTAGACCTCCAGGTCACTTTCGCGTCCAAAACGGGAAGTTGGCCCTTGTCTCGAAAACGGTAAGAGATAGAGCAATTTTGACCTCATTTTCGACCTCCACCCATTACAGCGATACGTAACGGATAACTTCCGGTGACCTTGACCTCCAGGTCACTTTCGAGCCCCAAACCGGTAGTTGGCCCTTATCTCGAAAACGGTAACTTCCGGAGTCCTTGACCTCCAGGTCACTTTCGAGCCCCAAACCGGAAGTTGGCCCTTATCTCGAAAACGGTAAGAGATAGAGCAATTCTGACCTCATTTTCGACCTCCACCCCCTATACAACGATACGTAAGGGATAACTTCCGGTGTCCTTGACCTCCAGGTCACTTTCGCGTCCAAAACCGGAAGTTGGCCCTTATATAGAAGACGGTAAGAGATAGAGCAATTCTGACCTCATTTTCGACCTCCACCCACTATACAACTATACGTAAGGGATAACTTCCGGTGTCCTTGACCTCCAGGTCACTTTCGCGTCCAAAACCGGAAGTTGGCCCTTGTCTCGAAAACGGTAAGAGATAGAGCAATTTTGACCTCATTTTCGACCTCCACCCATTACAACGATACGTAACGGATAACTTCCCGTGACCTTGACCTCCAGGTCACTTTCGAGCTCCAAACCGGTAGTTGGCCCTTATCTCGAAAACGGTAAGAGATAGAGCAATTCTGACCTCATTTTCGACCTCCACCCCCTATACGACGATACGTAAGGGATAACTTCCGGTGTCCTTGACCTACAGGTCACTTTCGAGCCCCAAACCGGTAATTGGCTCTTATCTCGAAAACGGTAAGAGAAAGAGCAATTCTGACCTCATTTTCGATCTCAACCTCCGATACACCGATACGTAAGAGATAACTTCCGGTGTCCTTGATCTCCAGGTCACTTTCGAGCCCCAAACCGGAAGTTGGCCCTTATCTCGAAAACGGTAAAAGATAGAGCAATTTTGACCTCATTTTCGACCTCCAACCCCTATACAACGGTACGTAACAGATAACTTCCGGTGTCCTTGACCTCCAGGTCACTTTCGAGCGAAAACCGGAAGTTGGCCCTTATCTCGAAAACGGTAAGAGATAGAGCAATTCTGACCTCATTTTCGACCTCCACCCCCTATACGACGATACGTAAGGGATAACTTCCGGTGTCCTTGACCTCCAGGTCACTTTCGCGTCCAAAACCGGAAGTTGGCCCTTGTCTCGAAAACGGTAAGAGATAGAGCAATTCTGACCTCATTTTCGACCTCCACCCCCTATACAGCGATACGTAAGGGATAACTTCCGGTGTCCTTGACCTCCAGGTCACTTTCGCGTCCAAAACCGGAAGTTGGCCCTTATATCGAAAACGGTAAGAGATAGAGCAATTCTGACCTCATTTTCGACCTCCACCCACTATACAACGATACGTAAGGGACAACTTCCGGTGTCGTTGACCTCCAGGTCACTTTAGCGTCCAAAACCGGAAGTTGGCTCTTATCTCGAAAACGGTAAGAGATAGAGCAATTCTGACCTCATTTTCGACCTCCACCCATTACAACGATACGTAACGGATAACTTCCGGTGACCTAGACCTCCAGGTCACTTTCGCGTCCAAAACGGGAAGTTGGCCCTTGTCTCGAAAACGGTAAGAGATAGAGCAATTTTGACCTCATTTTCGACCTCCACCCATTACAGCGATACGTAACGGATAACTTCCGGTGACCTTGACCTCCAGGTCACTTTCGAGCCCCAAACCGGTAGTTGGCCCTTGTCTCGAAAATGGTAAAAGAAAGAGCAATTCTGACCTCATTTTCGACCTCCACCCACTATACAACGATACGTAAGGGATAACTTCCGGTGTCCCTGACCTCCAGGTCACTTTCGCGTCCAAAACCGGAAGATGGCCCTTATCTCGAAAACGGTAAGAGATAGAGCAATTTTGACCTCATTTTCGATCTCCACCCATTACAAAGATACGTAACAGATAACTTCCGGTGACCTTGACCTCCAGGTCACTTTCGAGCCCCAAACCGGAAGAAGGCCCTGATCTCGAAAACGGTAAGAGATAGAGCAATTTTGACCTCATTTTCGACCTCCACCCCCTATACTTCCGGTGTCCTTGACCTCCAGTTCACTTTAGAGCTCCAAACCGGAAGTTAACTTCCGGTGTCCTTGACCTCCAGGTCACTTTCGAGCCCCAAACCGGAAGTTGGCCCTTATCTCGAATACAACGATACGTAAGGGATAACTTCCGGTGTCCTTGACCTCCAGGTCACTTTATCTCGAAAACGGTAAGAGATAAAGCAATTTTGACCTCATTTTCGACCTCTACCCCCTATACTTCCGGTGTCCTTGACCTCCAGGTCACTTTCGAGCCCCAAACCGGAAGTTCGCCCTTATCTCGAAAACGGTAAGAGATAGAGCAATTCTGACCTCATTTTCGATCTCAACCTCCGATACACCGATACGTAAGGGATAACTTCCGGTGTCCTTGATCTCCAGGCAACTTTCGAGCCCAAACCGGAAGTTGGCCCTTATCTCGAAAACGGTAAGCGATAGAGCAATTTTGACCTCATTTTCGACCTCCACCCCCTATACAACGATACGTAACAGATAACTTCCGGTGTCCTTGAACTCCAGGTCACTTTCGAGCCCCAAACCGGTAGTTGGCCCTTATCTCGAAAACGGTAAGAGATAGAGCAATTTTGATCTCATTTTCGACCTCCACCCCCTATACTTCCGGTGTCCTTGACCTCCAGGTCACTTTCGAGCCCCAAACCGGAATTTGGCCCTTATCTCGAAAACGGTAAGAGATAGAGCAATTCTGACCTCATTTTCGACTTCCACCCCCTATACAACGGTACGTAGGGGATAACTTCCGGTGTCCTTGACCTCCAGGTCACTTTCGAGCCCCAAACCGGAAGTTGGCCCTTATCTCGAAAACGGTAAGAGATAGAGCAATTCTGACCTCATTTTCGACCTCCACCCCCTATACGACGATAGTAAGGAATAACTTCCGGTGTCCTTGACCTCCAGGTCACTTTCGAGCCCCAAACCGGAAGTTGGCCCTTATCTCGAAAACGGTAAGAGATAGAGCAATTCTGATTACCTGGTCTTCAGAACAGGTCGGGTCATCGATATGAAATGGTGCCTAGCCATACCCCCGTTCCAGTGGCCAACACGGCAATTCCCATAGGGTTCCCAAACCCTGGATCTGTTTGCCAACTCTATGACAATACAGCTTAAAAGATTTGTCTCTCCATGCCCAAATCAGGGACATGAGCGATCGAAGCTCTGAATTGCTCGTGACCGACTTCAGATACCTTTCCAAAGAAACTAGCGGCCCTTTTCAAGGTCTTGCAAAAGATAGTCGAGGCTCGCCCGCTCCAGCTACTCCCAGTAGCTCTCGGGTACCATAAAATCCGTGGTTCCTGGGTACTTGTCCGTTGGTGATCAGTACAAACAGTGCCAATACTGCACCACGATAACCTATTAATACATCTACACTATAAACATGTCAATCCCGCTCCTTACCTATTAAACTTACACCAATGGTGCCTCAACCTGCCTTCCAAGATGTCAAGGTTTTCTCTGAACAGATAGTTGAGAAAATGCTAAATAGCCATAAGCGGACGACCTCAAAAGTCTACGGCTCGCAATGGAATATGTTTGCCCCTCCTGGTGCAGTAAGTCAAACATCGACCTATTCCAGACTGCACCAGCAGTGATGGCAGATTTCCCTGAATTATCAGTTCACAGAATGTAACCTTTGATGCCGGATCAGTTAAGGGCTATCGGGCAGCCACTGGCTCCAGACTCAGAGCTAGAACAGGTTACGACCCAGGGGAAGACCCACTCCTGTCATAGCTCTTCAGACCTTTAAAGGTAAACATCTTTCCCATCAGGCCCAATATTCCACGTGATATATGTGTATCGTTCCAGTTATCTGTAATGTGCGGAACTTTTAGGGGCGACGTTATTTCATCAAAGAAGATTCACCTTTCAGTTTGCATTAGCTTCATGTAAAAAAGAGAGAAGTCCATGTCTTGCAAAGGGAGGTCAAGGAAGAAAGCGATGAGTGGAGAAAGGTTTTTCTTCACATATTGCCCTTCCAGCCCTACCAGGGGGCTTGGAATGGTGAAGCGGAGTCTTGCTGTGTCCTGTCAAAGACTTACGTCACTATTTCGAAATTTCGGGCTAATACAGAGCAGTGATTCAAAAAGCGCCAATCATATATTTTTTGCCAACTTTCAAATAATCTCTCCAAATAGACGGTCTCCAGTTATATTAAATAGGTCATCTTAGCAGCGTATGACAAGACACAGACCAATTTACTGCTCTAACCATCATCAAAAAGTTCATCATGAACGTGAGATTGCTAATTCTCCCAAAGCTATCCGTGGTGTGTCCCCTTCCGATATACTTAAAACAGGCTGCTAGTAGACATCGAACTCTTTTAAGTACTTTCTAAAGGATTTCTCTCAGAACGGGCATATTTTCTGGCAGTCTGTTCATAGCAACAGTTTTTGATTAATTTTTGATTAATTTTATTTTGCTTGTAGAGAGCCCAACCAATGCAGAAGGGCAAAAGAAAACAAAAGGGCAATTTTTCCAAGCCACAGAATGGCAACCCTACAAGACAGAATACGTATATTACACTATTTAATATCTAAAATGCATGGGCAAAATGGGAATGTTTTCTCTGACGCATAATAAACGTATAAATTACGTATAAAATATCCCCATTTCTACAACCATATATTATACGTATAAAATGCGTGGGAAAAAAGACGCTCATATTGAATCCGCAATATTATACGTGTATTTTCCCAAGTATAATATGAGCATATCAAGGAACGTTTATTCCACATATAAAATACGCGGAAAATATATGCCCATTTTCAAAGCGCATATCAATATGTAGGGACGCATATTATGTATATATTTTGCATGGCAAAAAGGATGCCCATATTTGAAACGCATATTAAACGCATTTTTACTCACGTATATAAGACGCATATTTAAGAACGTTTATTACACCCATTTTCGCCCATATGGATATTCCCATGTAAAATACTCGTATGTAATGCATGAAAATTTCCACATAGTAAATGCATAGGAAAATATAGGCATATTATACGTAGTCTGGCAATATGGGCCTATTATCACAGACCTGGAACAGCCGCCATTGAGCGATGATATATTTAAATTTTGCTAAATGCTGCATATTTTGGTGGAGGGATGCCTTTTTCTAAATATAATAGAAAGTTAGACATGAGAATACCAATTTCACTAATTTTTTTATGCAGAAAATTGTTTTAAGGAGTACTTTATAAATGCACTATAGTGATAAAGGTTCATGTGCATAATACATGTGGGACTGCTATCTGTCTATCAGTCATTTCAGTCATTTAGCCATGTCGAGCCTCTTTCTGTCTTTTTCTACCTTCTTTTTCGTCCAGGGGCTGAAAAGTGGAGGGACGAGTTCTACCAACAGCTCCTGTGGCACTAAGCCAGTTAGTTTCAAGAAGACGCATGGCTACATGGCCCAATAAAATCTTTGATTTGATGAGAGAGTCAGCAGTCATTGGCGTTTGAATGGAATATACAACAAACCGGAATATAAAATAAACTTCTTTGCTGCGTGTGTGTGTGCGTACATTTCCGTTTTCTACCATCAAAAGCAACGAAGAAAAGAAAAAGGCCTTGACGCATTGAAAAACCCGAAATACCACAAAATCTTTGAATTTGAAAAAAAAACTGACACAAACGAAACTAAAAAAACGGACACAAAACTCGACAGATATACACAAAAAACGTGAAAATCAAACAAGGAAAACTTGACATCCAAAAATAAACGTTTGATATCCCAAAAAGCTTGATACCAAAAAAAAAAAAAATAAAAGAGAACCGAGAGACGGCTTCCTCGCAAAAACTGCTTCATTCATCTGTTGTAATTAAGATAGCAAAAAAAAAACGACAAAAATTCAAGGAGCACCGCAAGTATGCATTCAAATAAAAATAAATGAAATCATTACATCTATTCGTGCATAAATTAAATCATATTAATGGCTTATTCGCCTGCTATGACCATGGGGAACCAAAGAACATAAATAAGGGATAAAAAACTTCCTGTCGCAAGCTCTTTATTTATGTTGGTTGCAGTCGAAAATCGAAATGGAAACTATGTACATGACATGTGTCACGCCATATCTGTGAGATCTCACATAAGAAGTTTTAAATTACAGCGAAGCTATTCCTTTGATTCATCCGAATTGTTCACCAAAGGAGGCTATTTCAAACTTTTTTCTAATGCCAATTGTTTTCGAAGCTCAGGCACACTTCAACCTTTGTTCAGACTAGTGTGTTTTATCACAGTGCGAAAAGTGAAAGTGCGATTTTCATCTCTTATCTAAAGTTGAAACCAGAATGATATGATGTTGCACGTCATTGACGTACGTTATATAACTTCTCTTTTGGTTCTTTTATGAAATCATATGACCAGTAAGTGAGTACTATTTATAGATCTCTACTAAATTTGGCGCAAGTGAAATTAAGAATTTATTAATGTACTAGAAACATAACCGAAGCAAAATTGGCGAAATATTTATCATATTTATGCACGTTGATATGCCTCCTCGCTCGTCACACTCAGTCTTTACACCCCGTCCCAACGCATCCTCTTCAAGGTTTTTCCCCACGCATCCTCTTCACACCCCTATGCACCGTCGCCATGTTTCCTCCCTATTCACCCTCTTTACGCCACCCATGCATTGTATCCATTCTTCTTTTCCCACGCATCCTCTACATGCTTCCTCCCAATGCATCCTCTTCACGAGCCCTATGCACCGTCCCCATCCTTCCTCGTCACGCACACTCGTCATGCCCCAACGCCATGCACCGTCTTCATGTCTCCTCTCCAACCACCGTATTCACGTCCCCTCCCCACAGACCCTCTTCACGCCCCCAACCCTGTGCACCGACGCCATGCCTCCTACACCTGGACCCTCTTCACGTCCCAGCCCATGCACCATCCCCAATGCCTCTTATCCACGCACCGTCTTCACACTGGCTCTCACATGGTCCCCATGTGCTCTACTTAAGTACTCTATTTTTTTAGAAGCGCTGTGATTCTCTTAGAACTTTTCAGTGCAATAAATTGAACCAGTGGGAAGAGAACCATGAGACAGCTTCCTCATAAAAACTGCTTTATTTATCTGTCATAAGTAAGATAATTTTTGCAAAGAGACTGCAAAGACTGAATGGGTGTTGTTTTTGAATTCCATGCTCTAACCCGATTTTCACCTGAGGCAATTGGACCAAACATGTGCCTACCACCATGATCTGGAGTCTTCACACTGGCTCTCACATGGTCCCCATGTGCTCTACTTAAGTACTCTATTTTTTTAGAAGCGCTGTGATTCTCTTAGAACTTTTCAGTGCAATAAATTGAACCAGTGGGAAGAGAACCATGAGACAGCTTCCTCATAAAAACTGCTTTATTTATCTGTTATAATTAAGATAATTTTTGTAAAGAGACTGCAAAGACTGAATGGGTGTTGTTTTTGAATTCCATGCTCTAACCCGATTTTCACCTGAGGCAATTGGACCAAACATGTGCCTACCACCATGATCTGGAGTCAAACCCTGGACCTTAAGATTACCATACGAACGATCTGAACAACTGGTCTGAGGCTCCCGCACCCTTTGAAACAATTGAGACTCGATATTTAAAATTACTATATAAATTATCATAAATTCTTTTGTTGATTTAAATTTTCATGAATATATCATTTCCACAAGGAGGTGAATGAAACGTAAATGTAAATTATCATAAGTATTTTATTCATGAATATATTATTAAGAATGTTGTTGTGCCTTTCGTTGCTTCTTTTGTTGTTGCTATGGACATGAGGGTTGTCAGGGTAGCAGCCATCGTTTGTATCACACCTGAAATAGTATTTATATTTGCTTTAAGATTACTACGTTTCGGTGCTGTTGCTATGGACATGCCGGTTGTCATTGTAGCAGCCATCGTCTGTGTCAGACCCGAAAAAGTATTATATTTGCGTTATGATTATTACGTTTTATTCTTGTATTTTTGGTGTACTATTTCACTAAAAGCAATTTGTATGCGAAAAATTAACAATAAAAAAACTGTTAATACTTGTTGGATTTATAAATCGGTTTGTAGTTTGTGATCATATATTATAATAATTTATGATGGCGGGTTTCGTTTTCTCCATGAATATATATTATAAAGAAATTTTATATTCTTGCTTTCTAATTTATTTTTTGATACAGCATACCAGGTTAATGATAAATAAATTACAGTAAATGATAAGTAAATTACAAATACATATAGGTAAATTGCTGAAAAATTATAATGCTATATAAATTATAAGAAGATAATAAATAAATATAACTTATTTGAAGTAACTCATAAGTAAGTCATCAGTTAACAATAAGTAACTTATTTGTTAGATATACGCCAATCGTAAGTCACTTAGAGGTAAATCATAAGTAAATTGAGGAGCATTCGCACCAAAAAGGCCAATAATCCCAAGCAGAAGCACACAACACATGACTGAGCTGTACTTCCAGAACCTTCAAACCCAATTACAATCAATTAAAAATCAAATATCAGTTCGCGAGTGAAATTTTCTAAGAATGTAATTTGTGAGTGAAATACTTGCAGACTGTTTGTGTTTTATCTGGTCTTGAAAGCATTCTGGGGGAGATATCATTACTGAAGGAGCTGCAATTAAAGTACATGTATTGCCAATTAGTTGACAGTTCTCTAGTATGTCTTTCAAGTGTGCACCAAGCAAAGAGTTCTCTACTGTGTTTTAAGTGTTTTCACCAAAGAAAGAAAGATGTTCCAATTAGCACAAAAGGGAATCATTTGCCATATTTAAAGCACTAATAATGAGAGTAGGTGAGAGCTGTTATCTTGTTGATAAATTGAATTCATATTTAAGTTTTATGTTAACCCTTGTTAACGCTTTACCCCTCCTTCACCAGCCTCCTTCAACTCCTACCATTTAAATAATTTAAAGTAGTGGATACCGGTTTTGGTCAAGGTAGGTCCAGTAAAAAATCGAAAGTTAGAAGGTGAGGCTTGGGGCGATGTTTAACTTTTAAAATTAACCTGCCATTGTAACCGAAGAGTCTTCAGGCATCCGTTTGTTTACTTAAGTGTCGAGTGTTCGCCTTGACAAAGAAGGGTAGCACGTCCAATCCAGGACTCTCCTTTGCTCATCTTCTCCAACATAGAGAAAGACATTTATAAACCTACGGGGGTCTCCACTAATCGGAAAGTGAGGAATAAAGAAAGAGAAGAATCTTCTACCTCGACGAACTTTCAGCCACCTATGATAGCAGTGTACTTTTCACGTTCACCGGGCTATGGGCAACGCAGAAGCAGGCCGCAGCTCCATCCTCACCCCGTTTGTTTGCCTCAACACATAGCTTCGGCATCATTGGCTCCAGATGAAGTCTCTTTCCGACATGCCATCCAATAAGTCTCACAAAAAAATGTACAGGACAGAGATGACCCTCAATTAGGTTGACTCCCCAGGTCCCACTACCACAACAAGGCTCGTTTGTAGCACTGGTCACATGAGGGAACATCACCAACGCTTTGCGGGATCTGAAATTAATTCAAGCAGATGGATGTTAGCGTGGAGTGAATGCTGCCACGGTTTCGTCCTTCAAATCATTACAACGTCTTACCCTCGCCATATTGCTCCTCGGACGACAGCATCCCGATGGAACCAATAAAGCAGCCGGATAAGAGCACCATGGGGATGCCTACTGTGAGAAGTAACTGAAATATTCCTTTAGTTGTACCGTTCACTCTTCTTCCCCGGAACAGGATATTCAAAGAGATACCACACTTTCGATGTGGGACATACATTTTCAAGGTTAGATGTAGCGAGGCAGCTTAGCACCTGGCCTCCAGGTTTGTCACATCAATTGTATAGAGCTCCGCATGATCTGGATAGCCTGAACAAGCTAACTCTAACAGGTAAGGGCATTCTGGTACTACCAGATAGCTCTACAGCCGTGGCGTGGCTGGACAAGCAGGGAGAAATCAAACCTCTACAGCTCCCAGTTCTGACATTTCTGATCCTGTTGTGTTTAGTCGAACTCAAAACATCCGGGTCTTTTCCCGTCATTTGACGAGGAAACAACAGCGGTTCTGGCCTTCAGAACAGGGAGGGTCATCGATATGAAATAGTGCCTAGACATACCCCCGTTCCAATGACCAACACGGCAATCCCTATAGGGTTCCCAAACCCTGGATCTGTTGGCCAACTCTATGACAATACAGCTTCCAAGATTTGTCTCCCCATGCCCAAATCAGGGACATGAGCGACCAAAGCCCTGAATTGCTCGTGACCGACTTCAGATACGTTTCCCAAAACTAGCGGCCCTTTTCAAGGTCTTGCTAAAGATAGTCGAGGTTCGCCCTCGCCACCTACTCCCAATAGACCCCGGGTAACATGAAACCCGTCGTTTCTGGGTACTTGTACGTTGGCGATCAGTACAAGCAGTGCCAATACTGCGCCTCGATAACCTAATAACACATCTACACTATAAAAATGTCAATCCCGCCCTTACCTATTAAACTTACACCAATGGTGCCTCAACCTGCCTTCCAAGATGTCAAGGTTTTCTCTGAACAGATAGTTGAGAAAATGCTAAATAGCCATAAGCGGACGACCTCAAAAGTCTACGGCTCGCAATGGAATATGTTTGCCCCTCCTGGTGCAGTAAGTCAAACATCGACCTATTCCGGACCTTACCAGCAGTGATGGTAGATTTCTCAGACTATCAGTTTATGGAATATAACCTTTGTGGTGATCAGTTGAGTACTATCGAGCAGCCATTGGCACCAGACTCAGAGCTAGAACGGGTTACGACCCAGGGGAAAACCCGTTCCAGGCATAGCTCTTCAGACCTTTAAAGGTAAATACCTTTCCCATCAGGCCCAATATTACCCCGTGATATGTGTGTATAGTTCCAGTTATCTGCAATATGTGGAACTTTTAGGGGCGACGTTATTTCATTGAAGAAGGTTCACCTTTCTGTCAGCATTAGCTTCAGGTAAGAAAAGTAGCTAAGTCCATGCCTTGCAAAGAGAGGTCAAGAATGAAAAGGGTGAGTGGAACAAGTTTTTCGTGCCCTTCCAGCCCTATCGGAGGGTCTGCAGGCGTTTCGTGGTCTTTCTGTTTTCTGTCAAAGCCTTAGATCGCTATTTCGAAATTTCGGACTAATACAGAGCAGTGATTAAAAAGCATTTATCAGATCTTTTTACGCCAATTTCAAATGATCTCTCCAAGCATGCGGTCTCCAGTTAATAAATTAAATAGGTCATCTAACGGCGCATGACAAGACATAGACCAGCTTGCTGCTTTAATCAGCGTGTAAAGTGAAAGTTCACCATGGACGTGAGATTGCTAATTCTCCGAGAACTATCCGTGATGTGTCCCTTTCGGATATGCTTAAAACTGGTTGCTAGTAGACACCGAACTCTTTTAAATACTATCTAAAAGATTTCCCCCAAGGCCGGGCATAATTTCTCTTAGTCCGTTCATAGCAGCAGAGATTTCAATTTATAATTAATTTGATTTTGCTTGCAGACAACCTCAACCGAATCAGAAAGAGGAAGGAAAACAGTAGGACGGTTTTTCTAAGCCACAGAATGGCAATGGCAAAGGGGAAGAAGAAGCAGTGCTGGTGGAGAGGAGGGAACACAGCCAGTTCCCACTAACTAATACTGTTGAAGTATATCATTGTCATGTTTATTTTCAAATGTATGTATGCGATAGTATCATTTCAGTCATATAAATCTTCGTTTTTAGTCCTAAGGGCTGAAAAGAGGAGGATCGAGTTACACCAGCAGCTCGCGTGCCACCAAGCCAGCTAGTGTCTCGATGACTCATGGCTACACGGCCCATCATGACTGTACCAGATGCTCCAGTGGCACCAAGCCAGCTAGTGTCTCGATGACTCATGGCTACACGGCCCATCATGACTGTACCAGATGCTCAATTGGCACCAAGCCAGCTACTGTCCCTATGACTCATGGCTTCATGGCCCATCATGACAGTACGAGCTGCTATAGTACCACCAAGCCAGCTAGTGTCACGATTCCTCATTGCTACAAGGCCCGTCGGGACGGTAACATGTGGCATTATTGGTCGATAATTGGTTATTAGGATGACTAAACTCAGCTCTACGCTTACATGTGTTAAATCATTGGTTCATTTGTGCTTAGAATGAGTTGTACATGCATATCTTTGCTACTCTTGTGTTTTACTTTAATGTATTTGTGATACTTTTACTGATAAAATCTTTAATTTTATTGCAAATCTGTTCTCCTATCGCCTGTGTGGTTGAGATTTGGGATTCATCCTGTGGGAGGAAGGAGAGAGATGGACAGTATCACTCAGCGCTAGTCAGTCCGTGAGCATGTCATGCCACCAGACAACGGCCTTAGTTTTACATTTTCTTTTTCTTTTTATGAATTATTGCATTGGTTTTGTAATGTATTGGATGAGGAATGTTTCATCAGATCCACTGTCAGAATGGGAATTAAAAAGTGAAACTAAGTCAACCACCGTGACTTCGTTAATGGGCCGTTACGTGTTCTGGAGTAATTCCAT
The DNA here is from genome assembly GCA_949752745.1 of Protula sp. h YS-2021. Taxonomy (NCBI): domain Eukaryota; kingdom Metazoa; phylum Annelida; class Polychaeta; order Sabellida; family Serpulidae; genus Protula; species Protula sp. h YS-2021. Next base: position 5,799,977 of record OX457027.1, read on the forward strand.
ATTCGAGTAGTTCAGAATCGCAATCCCACTGCTCCCACTGACATCTAAAAGTGGGATGAGCGAATACGAAGCGTTTGCGAAATAAAGGTATCGTTATTTTCGTAAAACGAGCTTTTACGAGCAATAGCGCTATTCGCGTTCTCCACTGTTTAGTTTCCTATCCAACCCATCATTTCTCAACCAGAGCGAGTGAGTTTGTATCTCTTAGGTGGGCCGAAAGGGAATGCCTTATTGAATGACTCTTTACGGGGTGGAGGAATAGAACTGTTGTTTTCTCTCTACTGATGGCGGTGACGTGATGGCTGCTTGAATGAGGTGACGGTTTAGGGTCATGTCCTTTTACACCCATCGTCAGACACACTGCACACGCTGCACCACGTTTCGTCATATTGTTCCTTAAATCGAGGGGAATAGTAACGGGGTATGTATAGGGGTATCGAGATTGAGGAGGGGCGTCGCAACAATCTCTGACGTCTGAGCATCTACTGCTCCGGGTAGGAAATTCAACTTACTGCAATACAAAATAAGCTCGGGTCTTTTTTTTTCTTTTTTCTTTTTGCTTTCTTGAACCATAAAAACTTGAGACCATCATGAAAAAACCAGTTGCGCCTAGAATTTGCATTCCTATATTACTCAAAAACAAACAAAAAAAAACAAAAAAAAAACAAAAAAAAAAAACAAACAAAAAAAAACAAAACAAGCGAAATAATTTTTTGCAAAGAGTATTAATTCCCAATCTATTTTCCAACACCTTAACACAAGACAATCACAATTTCTTTGCAATGAATGGAACGAGTTTTCTAGATAAAATTACTGCGTGTCATTGTCATTAAATACGAATTACATCTACATTGCAAAAAATTAAATCATGTTAATGTTAGTGGGCCAGGGCCATGAGGAACCGCTGGTGCTTGTTTAAAGTGAATAAGGGATAGAATAGAACAGAAAAACTATATGCATGACATCTGTTACGCCATGTCTGTGAGATATCAGGTAATAAGCTTTAAGTTACTTCGTCGATCCATGTGGTTCACCAAGGAGAGTTTTCAAAACTTGTTTCCCAAGCTCAAGCACAATTCAATCTTTCCTCAGACTAGTGTTTTTATCGCAGTAAAAAAAAGTAGGAAATGCGAGTTTTATCTCTTATCTAAAGTTGAAACCAGGATGCTATAATATTGCGCGTCATTAGCGTGCTTTTTGTAACTCGGCTTTCGGTTCTGTTATGAAATTCCATGTTGATTAAGTAAGTACTATTTATAGATGACTATTAAACTTGGCCCAAGTGAAGTTAAGAAATTAGCAATGTAATGGTAAGATAACTGAAGTAATTGACGAAATATTGATGCGATATTGACGTGATATTCATGTGATATTTATGCACACTGTAACAGTCCCATATGTGTGAAGTTTGTAAGCCCGCCTGAGGCACATGTGTTAAGTCGACAAGCCCAAATGTGACTAATAAGCATGACGTATTAGTCCCTGGTGCCAAGTCGATAAGCTTGGCATAGCAGTCCCATGTAGGAAGTTTGTAAGTCCGCCTGAGGCATGTGTGAAGTCGATAAGCATGGCGTAACGGTCACATGCGCTAAGTCGATAAGCTCAACTGTGTCTCTTATCACAGATTTTGCTTCTTTCTGCTGACTTTGATAACCACTGGTATTTCGATAAAAAACTTATCTGCACTTTTGCAACGAGTTTTAAGGCCTGTGGCATATAGAAATACATATAAATTTTAAACAAAAAAAGAGAAATTTGAGTAGATGAATATAGCGGATGTTTTATTTAAATAAGCTTAAGGAGACTTTTGATATATAATAGAATGGTAGCTATTTACTTAAGACAAATGTGCTTTGATCGAAGGGATTTGTAATGCTCGCCCTGTTGTTTACTTTTATACTTGTCACTTTACTTCTTCCAAGTTTAACAGCGTACCTTCTTTGAACAATAGGTGAGCTAAATACGGAGTTTTGTAGTTGCCCATACCCGATGCTTATCTGCTAAAGTGCAAGACGAGTTAAAGTGATCTAGGTGTTCTCATGCGTGATGCTAGTACTATTGAAATCTGTCCTATTCAGAACACCTCCCCATACCTCCTCCCCATGCACCGTCCGTATGCCTCCTGCCTAAGCACCCTCTTCACACACCCCTTATTCACCATCTCTAAGCCTCTTCAACACGAGCCCCTTTTACACCATACCCTGACACACCATCATACCCTTCTCCCCACGCACCTTCCATACCCCCTCTCTACGCATCTTACCCGCACCTCTTTCCAACGCACCTTCCCCTACCTCTTCCCCAGACACCTTCCTCAACCTCCTCCCCACCCTCCTTCCCCATACCTCCTTTCTCTCTTCCAACCCCCTCTCATTCCCCGATCGATTTACAATAGGTGAGCTAAATACGGTTTTCACACTCCATCTCCATGTATCTTACCCAAAGCACCTTCTTCACACTGGCTCCCCATGCTTCGTCTCTATGCGTTCTACATGAGTATGTTTTTTCTAAGCGATGTGATACACTTGAAACATAAATTTTTATATTATTCATATGTATTTAAAATAAAACTATCAACGAACATCCTAGTGCAATAAACTAAACTACAGAGAAAAAGGACCAGAACACGGTTCGGGGACATTTGGTCTTCTCAGTGAAGCCTGCACGCATTAGAAAAAATTCCTACCGAAACTGCTTAATTTAAAAAGAACTCACTCCTGCAAAAGAAATTCCGATAGGATGGTCAGGCAAAATAAAAAATCTAACAAAATCGTCAGGTCGGGCAATCCGTTAACTTGTACTTTGTCATCTCGAAAAGTGCGTTATGTTTGTGACAAGTATTAAAAGTAGGAGTATTCACTTGAATATTGATTACAAAAGTCACAAAATCGATTTAGCGGGCTGCAATAATACAATACAGTAATTGAGACTTTTTGTTAAATTAAAAAATGAGTTCTTAAATGATTAATGCCTGACACCTCCAGATACAAACCTCTCCGTTTCTGCTATTCTGTCAAACAGCATGCTTGCCCCGATACCGGTGTCGTCAATGCTATACTAGAAAAATGAAAATGAAATGAGAACAGTCTATTAAGTAATGCAGCTGTAGATTAAGTAAGACTACGGTCTTTTAACTTTCCCAACCACTGCTTAATTCTTGGAGATAGTGAGTAGAAGAAAGTAGAAAGAAAAAGTTATTTAGTAAACTGATGCAGAATAAAAGCATTGTTTAAGTTGATATATGTTTCTAAGAGAATTTTCAGTGCCCAAGGAATAGAAGCAATAGCATTTTGGCAATACACATCACCGGTAACTGAATTTTGCCGCTCTTTTACTGTCGAAAACATCACGCTACGCATTTCTAAAGTTTCCTGCTATTTTACTTCGGAAACATCACGCTAGGTACTACTGAAAATATGATCTTCATATTGCCAGAACGACGGAACTTCCAGAATATATATGTAAGGAAATCATGAAACAAAAATGACTCACACTTGCGTTGGGGCTGATCCTGCCCCTCTCCCCATCACTCATCCCGGCTCCTTCCTTACCTTCCAGGATCGCACTACCAGTGCTACAGACTGTTTTTACGTTCAGTCATTCCGCGTGAATACTCTTGTCAATGTAACACATACACAGATTATACATTCATTTCATGCAATGTTGTAAGCATTGAAATTTAGATGTTTGTAAGTAAGGTTTGTAAGTAAAGTTTTTTTCTCTAAAAATTATGACATATCTTGAATTATCCACACTATAACACACTGGTTTTCAATCACGATCTGCTCTATTATTCAGGAGCAATGCATCAACAACATACCTGTAGGAATCTTTGGTTTTGCGTATATAACATACTTCGCCAGAAAGGTTTACCGTGAGGTACAATTAGAGGTGTTAGGCTAGCACCGTAACTGCAAGCCGTTCAATTATCAAATAAGCTGTTGCTTTGCGCCCACGTTTAAACCACAACATGTTGACATGTTGCTCTTTTTAAAGAAAAATATGTAAGCATGTCAAGTTATCACTTGACATTTTAATTTGAACTGCAGTGTAAGTCAAGATTTAAAGCCTTTTATAATATGCATGAAGGCGTTCTGTTTACGGGGTTATATAATTAAGAAACTCTGTAAATATTCTAAAGTTACATCAAAACTGTAATGACTGCTATGTGATATACTTAAACTTAAGTTAGGGAAAAACTGTAATGATTGTTATAGGACATACTTCAACTTAATTGTAAGTTCGGTGATGTGAAATAACACGTATATTTCTTGATATTTGACGTGTGTTTCTTAATTCTGTGACTTTTAAAATATTTTATAAGATTTTATTTTTAATTAATTTTATTATTTTTATTTTATTTAATATTTAATTTTATATGAACTTATCGACACGCAAATTACTTCTTGCACATCTACAAATTATGGGAATCAATTTTATCATAGGCATAGTAGCTGTATTCCCCCAGTGTTGACGGATTCAACTAAATCATGCGCCTCAAGTGCTGAAAAATCTGCAGAGAGTCGGACGGATAAACCCAAATACTATAGTCCCCTGCTTCGCGATACTCGGCCACGGGGACTGATAAAATCATTATTAGGTCTTTGATCAATCTGAGCGTTATAAATTTTATGAACTGATGTTTCAAATCACATAGCTAAAAGGCATTATTGCATGTTACAGTTAAAGGTTTAGGTCAATACAAATATTTTACCATTTCAGCACAAGTTTTTTTTTCAAAATCGTACCGTAAAGAAAAACGAACCAAACCGAATAATTGAAATGTAACGAACCGAAACGAATCGAACTTTTGGAGTGCCGTACCGTAATATCTCTAGTTTCAATTGCATATTGGCATCATGGGAACATCAGTGATGTGTCAGTGCTTTGAGGTACAGAAGCGGAAGGCGTCTGTTCGAAAACAATTGCTGGATTCGTGAAATCATTTCAATATATCAGAGCATTCTTTTAAAATAAATAAAACTTAGAGATCCACATAAAACTTTAAAATCCTCCAATTAATCATTAAGGTTCTAGTTATGAATTTTTAACACTTATGCTGAAAGTAGAGAATCTTTCTGTTGAAAAGACTCAATATAAGATAACATTTCTGTTATTGGGGTTGGGGATAGCTTCGGCATCGGCATCAGATTAATGCATTAGGTCCGACATACCTCCCTTCTCACCATTAGAGGTTTTGATTGTCCCGGTTTCGGATACTTGTTATCAGACTAATACCCAGGTTAACAAGGCAACAGCAGTTTCTATAGGGATTGAGGGAATGTGCAAATAGTCTGATAAAAAAGTAAAATACTTTTTTGTCTCCATGAAAAATTAATTGCAAACGAAATGTTAAATTGTCTTCATGGAGGACCAAGGACCATTGATTTTATGTACAAGAATTCTGTAGTAAGTAAGGCAACTACTGTTTTTGTCCTGATTTCTTATTTCTGTTAACCAATACATAAGTGCAGCTGTTTCTGTTTGAAAGCACTTACTGCACAAATAACTTACTGCACAAGAAACTAATTTTATACAGAGTGTTGTTATGGTCAAAAACGAAAACACGAATTTCGCCTGTATCATTTGAATTTATACATGAGTGGATAATAATTGTTCCAGGTAAGAATTTAGTATTGTTGAGTATATCACTATTCTTTTAATACACTTTCCAAAAATATGCTTACACTGACTCTCATAGTGAAAAATATCTTGTAAGTGACGGATAAAAATAACAACATCCTTAAGGAAATACTTCATATGTTAGACCAAACTTTAGATTGCTATTGTATAAATAAACAATCTTCTTGAGACTACTAAACAAGAAAAATAGATAACAAATAGCACTAATGATAAGCCCATTAAGATTTTCACACATTCTTAATCGTGGAAATTTAATAACGGGGCCAAAATCTCAAATTGTTTCAAAAATAATGATCACAAACAGTGCAAAAGTAAAGAGATACAGGTTACTAAAAACGTGGTAAATAACAAATTTAACATTTTTTGTTAGGGATTGAAATTTAATAATGGGATCGAAATCTCACAGTATTTTAAAATATGGAGATCAAGAACGAAAACTTATGCTTTCACCTTTCGCAATATCTCATGATTTCAAAAATGTAGGAAATATATGAAATGCGTTTCAATTGGAACGGAATTATTTGTAAATTAGACTTTAATGTTCTTTTTTTATAAATGTTTCGTCTTAAAAACAGTAAGTAAATAACAAGAACAGGGGACCACATCTTTCTTCACAGCCGTTAGTTCTGAAGTTAATACTTATCTGCCAATGATATATTTTGTAACTGAGGTCAAGTTACAGGTAGCCTTCAATATACAATTATGATATAGTCAGGAGGGTAACATGCAGTTTTGTTCACCCGAGGACTGGAATGATACGCGAGCAGAAGCCGAGGGTTAACAAAACTGCCTTCATCCTCCTAACTAAACCATAATTGTTTTGGTGTATTTGTTATAGCTACAGGAGCTTAAGTTAACGAATTTGTGCTATGTTGTCAATCATCAAGTACTTTGTTGATGCGGCCCGCACTACGTCATTGGATTCCGTCATAGGCTTGAGTACTTACGAAAATACTCTCTCTGCTTCGTGCTTGTAAGCCGGTTGTTTTTGTATTTTAATTTATTATTTTATTGAGGAATTCACAGCGCAGTTTAAGAAGAGCATTGCAATTTTCAACGATTTGCAAACATTCTAAAGACTCCATTTGCAATAAAAATACGTAACTCTGGGCCATGCAACAGTTAGTTTTGTTAACTCTGTGGCAGTCAAATTGTCAATGATCTCTCGGCTAATCAAAAAAGAACATTTCATTCGTAAATGCAACGATCATCTCATTACAAAATTGAGATCAAAATTATCCTATCGGTGAAGAGTTGAAAATAAGATAAAATAAGATTTAGATTGAAATAATAAATTCATGAATAACTTTTAAATAGTTAAAGGGGCATGCCGTAAGAAATATTAACCTAAGTATGAGTTTTTCACAAAAAAACAGGTCTTTTTATAACTTTTTTCAAAGCTTTTGATTTGTGAAACGATATTTCCGCACTCAAATTATTCACTGTTGTAGCTGTAAATAAGATGCGTCTATTGTCTTGTAACGTTTAAAGTCGCTGTTTAACCTTTTGATTAATATTGTGTGGAATAGCAAAGGGGATTGGGAAAAACCTATTAAACAAATTGATATAAAATAACTATATTCAGTTGCTGACACAGAGTAATGGTTGAATTACATGAAAAGATCATGGCTCATGATTTATACAATAATATTAGTCACTGAGATTTTGTAGCCTGTAAAATATTTTTCTCTCTAGATCAAAGTACAACAGATTGGTGTATTAACATAATAAACCAATAGCTTTATATAAATATATTTTTTTACTTAGCTTTGTGTATGTAGCTATCTCGTCACAAAGATTTTCGTGCCTTCACAATTGTTGTCATCACGTGAGTATCTCTGATGCGTCACCCAAGGCGTGGCTGTATGCATTTCTTCCTTTGGAAGATTAGCTTTCCAACCATCTTGTAGGATGTATGATGTCCCCTTTCTTTAAAAAAAATGCAATAGCTTCTTTGCCATTTCACTGTCACCATAAAAAAATTATTTTCCCCTATGGCGATTGAGAGGGGAAGGAGGGATGTGTGGTTTACAGTTGAATGTGTTTAGACACCCAACATATTGGGTGTCTAAACATTCAACTGTAACCCCCACATCCCCCCTTCCCCTCTCAATCGCCATACAAATGTTGGGGAGGCATGTGGGGGTTACAGTTGAATCATATAAACTTAATATGTATTATTTTCTCTATTATTTATTTAACCCATATTAATGTTTTTCGTTACTTTCTTGTAGTGGAATAGACCTCTATTTTTCCTGATTTGTCAAGATTTCCTGAAATAGGTAATAAGTTTTGGTCAGAGTGGTGGAATAATTTAATCACCGCATGAATAAATCACCACATGCTGCGAGTTTATCAGTCTAACTTGTTTGTAAACACGAATTTTAACAGTCTAATTTAGAGGAGAAATGGCAGGGGACCTGGTGGTTGCAGCCTCTGAATTCCCTTGGAGCCGCCACTGGTATATGTTGTATATCTTTACATATTCCCCCTGCCTCCTCCCAAACTATCCCAAAACACTTGTAAACATGATTTTTGGCAGTTAAATCTTAGTTAAGCTCAATTGAATGTGCTTAAATAATTTAAAAAAAATTACCGGAAGTAACCAGTTTACCCTTCTAACCTTTTATAAAAAATTTTTAACAGCCTAATTTACAGGAGAAATGTTGACGGGAGTTGCAAATCCTGAACCGTCCATTGGAGCCTCCACTGGTTACAGTTTCAGAATTATTTTATATAGAGTGTGACTAATGGTTATGCAAGCTAATGATAAAACCACACTAACAGATGTTTACAAAAAATCAAAATTATGTCTTATAATCTGTAAAATACAGGGTAATTAAGAACTTTTATAAAATTGTGACGATTATGAACAAAAGATTCTTTTTCGTTCCTTCCAGACAGACGTTTTGTACTGGAGTCTTCATAGGAAGTCTCAGGAGCAAGTATCAACTTCACATCGATTCTATTTGTCTATTTAAATACAGTTTATATAAAACCAGCACGAACTTGATTGATTAGTATTGATGCAGTGGTGTATTGTATTATTTTACAGATTTGTTAGCAATATGCCGAGGTTCAAAGAAGAAAATCTTGTACTCCTCTTTTTACTGTCTTCTTTCAAAGTGCAGAGCCAAATGACAGCCTTAGATGTTTGTGAGTCTGCTGAAAGCAGCCAATCAACGCAATGCATTATAAGTCACGTCGTCTTTGCCTGAGAACTGTTTTGATATTCTAGAATTAGGTTACACACAGAGTGGTGTATACACGATTTATGAGCCCTTGTCCAAGACACGTACATCAACATTTCGAAATCCGGTACGCAGGAGCATGAACGTTTTCTGTGACATAGAAACAGCCTATGGAGGACCAGATCGGCTGGTGTTTCAGCGGAGACAAGATGGTTCGGTAAACTTTACAGAGCTTTGGGACGGATATCGCGACGGATTTGGTAACCTTTGGCGAATTTCGGCTCGAAAACGACAATTTGGCAATAGTCACAGGAGGAGACACGGTATACGAGCTCCGTATCAAATTAGGTGACTTGGAAGACGAGCGAAGATACGCACGGTATAGCCCATTTAAAGTGAAATCAGAAGATTTTAATTTTCAACTAGATCTTGGTTCCTTTACTGCCGGGGATGCAGGTAACTCGCTGACATATGCTGACGGAGCGAGATTTAGTACCATGGACAGAGACAATGACTTCTATTGCGGTGTTCATTGTGCTAGGGACAGGTATTTGTCTGGTTTTTGGTACAACTCGTGCGCATATGCATTTTTAAATAACCCATACCACCGTACCAGCTCAGCCGGCTCATTCAAGGGGATCATTTGGTATCATTGGAAACAGAATTATGTACATTCCTTAAAATTCGTTGAGATGAAAATACGTCCATTTGAAAAGCTATCAAAAAACACAATTTTTATCTATTTTAGTGAATAAAAATTGAAATATAAACTGACAAATCGGGTTAATCTTTGATTTTTATGAGGATGCGATGTACAGTTTTATGCCCAATTAAATACTAAATTATAACCCGCTGAAGCAGTTTATTATTTTGTTTAAATACTAGTGAAAATGAAGAACTTGTTTTGCTAGATTTACATTAATTTATAACTCTTTATCATTTCTTATGCTGACTCATCCTTTCTTTTAATCAATTACAATTTCTTTCAAGTCAAAGATATTCAATGATGATACTGCATAGTTTTAGCATGTTGTATTTATTATTTTAGTCTCTCTGAAATGTTTGCAGAGCATTAATAAATGCATCTCTAGAGCTTATACTATATTTTAAAAAGCATTGAAAACTTCCCTCAAATGTACTCTTGTGGTTTGATAATTTCCCCAGACTAAATCTGCGAGCATCATGCACTGCTGCAGCTTTAGTAAGTTACTGAGAAACTTTGAAATTCGCGAGTTTGAGGCACTGTTGTGGGTTGAAAAGTTCTTGAGATTTTCCTTTAAATTCACAAGTGTGATGCACTTACAGTTTGTTAATTTGCTGAGAAACGTTTTAGTCAAGAATTTGATGTCCAGATGTAATTTGATAACTTTCTAAGAAACATCCCGGTAATTTACGAGTATAATACGTGATTGTGGTTACATTATTTGCTATTTTAGCTTTATAATTTGTGGAAAAGTTATTACTTTATGTTGCCACAAAGCCCCATTCTATTACTTTTGAAATAAGTGAACATGACGAGGGTAATGCATGAAACTTGAAATTAACTTTTCACTTATTGTGAGCAATAATTGGTTTGCTATAATAAATGTTTTAGTGCGTTTGTTATTAATGTCAGTTGTATCATCGGTTTGTCTTAACCTGTCAGTTTCGTACAAATAATTATGCAAGTAAAAATATAGTATATCAATATGTATAAATGCAACATGTGCCCAATTGCATCGTTAATATTTTACACTGTTTTGTTATCAAAATATCTAAATTTGTATATTATATATTGACTTCAACGGCTAGATACTAAACAGGAACATCGCAAAAGAGAACGTTTGTAGTATCTTAAATGCTTTGCTGTTTCGTTTTCACCGGTGATTGTCCCTCCTCCTTCCTCTAAATTCTAGTTTCACGTTTCATTTAATTGCTATAAGGCCTATATATCATAGTCGAGCAATGCAGTATGTTATTTACTGTGCTATTATGTTCCTAGAGTTTTTTTGTTATATGTCTATGCATCGGGAACCGGCTGTCTCACCCCGGCTATTTCAACCCCGGCTGTCTCACAACGGCTGTTTCACCCCCGGCTATCTCACCCCGTAGGCTAGTTCTCCCAGGCTAATTCACCCCTATGTGTTTTTTTCTATATTTCTGTTATATTCCTAGTATTGTTTATATTATTTTATTTTTGTAATATTTCAGTTCACTGAAACTTTGATATCTTTGATGTATGTTGTTCTTCTTACAATCATTCCAATTTATTTTGTTAGGGTCTTTAATAAATAACTGCATTTCAACGCATGGTTGAGAGAAGGAATCAGCTTTAGCACAATTATAATAATTGCAATTAAGCTGTTGCATTTCATCTGTTTCGCTGCAATAACTTAGAAACTCAGATTATATGCTATTCCTCTAAGAAAGTCCATCACATGTCGGCTGGCATAGTCACGCACAATCGTGACAATGCACTGATCACACCGCTGATACTGGCGTCGGCGCGGTTCTAATTGGTGATAACCACGTAATTAAGCGCTTGTGTTCAGTGCAATATTGTGATGAACCGCCAAAGATCGGGGTGGCAAGCCGCTACAGCGGTCACCATGTTTCTGTGCCACCCCTCAATGTAGTTGTTGGTGCGGGGTAGCTCTATGTGATCGCGTTCGTGCATGTTCCAAATAATTGTAATTATCTTGATTGTAATCAACGCTCTCAGTCGCCCTCAAATCACATGCTTTAATATGGTGGTGTTGTAAGAAGAACAACAGACATCAAAAAGATCAAAGTTTCAGTAAAATAAAAACACTACAAAAATACAATATAGAAATAATGCTAGAAATATAACAGAAATATAGGAAAAAATACTTTGAGGTGAATTATTCGGAGGTGAACTAGCCTAGGGGATGAGATAGCCGGGGTGAAACAGGCGGTTGAGACAGCCGGGGTGAGACGGCCTAGACTCCTGTGCATCAGTTTATTTCACGATTGCGTTTCGCGTACAAAGATAATAGCAGTATAGTGCAGTGTATACGATGAGTAGATACACATAGCTGTATCTGCATCTCTCGTTGTGGTTGTAGTGTCAGAAACGTCACGTTGCCCACTATTGAAAATGAATACTTGACATCGCTGTAACAACATAACTGAACAACAGAAACTGTCGAAAGTATGAGAGTAGAATCTGTAATTAGTAAGATATAACGCTCGTACAAAATATCATTGCTAAAACCAACACTCGCGATAGGGTTAATCCAAAAATCCACCCTCAGGTTTGCAATAACCTTCCAGGCTAGTGCTGCCAGTGCTACGGGTTGCGACAGGATTCGTCGGATCTGTTCAACAGTTTCTGCGGTTATTTTATTGTACTGTTTTGGTCTGTCTATGAATTAGAGTGAAAATCTAATAGAAAAAATATTCGCTTTAAAATAATGCATTATTTGACTGATAAAAATACATCATTCGCTTACACCTAGCAAGCGAAAAACTTGCAAAGAGTTGCAATTCAGTTTTGTCTTAAAAAATCAATGCGTTATCACTAGGGAAGCATTTCCGCAAATGTTTACATATGCGCCTCCACATATAATGCATGCGTTTCACTTTCATACGCCAAATATGCTGAGCCTAGTGAAATGCTTGTGTCGGATTAAAATCTAGTCTGCTCATTTCCAGCACACTCAATGCTCATAGGAATTATCTACGAGTGACAAACAATTGTGATTGTCCACCCATCATTCACTAGCAAAAAATTTACAAAGAATATATTGAAGTTTCCTGACTATTCTGTCGCACATTTTTCCCCTTAGTGTTAAGTTATTTTGTTTTCATCTTGTATGTTTTCATACATGAGCATAAATTTTTACAAGGCCTGAGTTTTTTAAAAATACCTAATGCCCAAAGGCGTTAAGCTTAAGGACTTGGGAATTTTGACATGCCGTTCTATCAAGTTAGTATCAAAGCAATATTATTTTTCTTAGGTTCCATATTCGCAAAAAATGTTCCTTTTAAAAGCGGCAGGTCTGTTAAAACATTTGCCTAAAACAAAACTGTTAATGGATTTTTCAGTACAATAAACTAAACCAGTAGGACGGGGCGCGGTGGAGGCATTTGATATTCAGAGTGATAGGGGAGATGTTTCACAGAAGCCCGTATGGATTAGAAAGAATTCCTCCTACAAATACTTCATTCAAAACAAAGGCGATTTTGTCCGACGGGTTGATCCGGTAAAATATAAGGAAAATTAAAACATACTGCCAGGGCGTTGACTTTTTACAGGTCCAAAGGACGCTATGCTTGTGAAAAATATTTACAAATAAGAAGGCACGATTGAATATTGATAGAAAAATGTCACAAATTAGACTGAATGAGCAACAATAGGACAGAGAAATTGAGATTGGTTATTAAACATGGTCAAGGTCTAAAGCACTGACATCCACGTCTGTTATCCTTCAGATTAGTACAAGTAGGCTCATATAAATTATCTACGAGGGACACACAATTTTGATTATCCACCTATCATTCAGTAACACTTGACAAGTCATGAATTTACAAAGAATATTGAAGTTGTACTGACTATTCTATAGCACATTTTGCTGCTTAGTGTTAAGTTATTGTGTTTTCATCTTGTATTTTTTTCTAAAGTTTTGAGCATAAAATTTTACAAGGCCCGAGTGTTTAAGAAATACCTGATGCCCAATGGCGTTAAGCTAAAGGACTGTGGAATTCTGACATGCCGTTTGATCAAGTTAGTAACAAAGCAATAGTATTTTTCCTAGGTTCCATATTCGCAAAAAATGTTCCTTTTGAAAGCGGCAGGTCTGTAAAAACATTTGCCTAAAACAAAACTGTTAATGGACTTTTCAGTACAATAAACTAAACCAGTGGGACGGGGCGCAGTGGAGGCATTTGGTATTCAGAGTGATAGGGGAGATGTTTCACAGAAGCCCGTATGGATTAGAAAGAATTCCTCCTACAAATACTTCATTTAAAACAAAGGCGATTTTGTCCGACGGGTTGATCCGGTAAAATATAAGGAAAATTAAAAAATATTGCCAGGTCGTTGACCTTTTACAGGTCCAAAGGACGCTATGCTTGTGAAAAATATTTACAAATAAGAAGGGACGATTGAATATTGATAGAAAAATGTCACAAAATAGACTGAATGAGCAATAATAGGACACAGAAATTGAGATTGGTTATTAAACACAGTCAAAGCCTAACATCCACGTCTGTTATCCTTCGGATTAGTATAAGTATGCTTATATAAATTATCCACCTATCATTCAGTAACACTTGACAAGTCACGAATACATTGAAATTGTGCGGACTTTTTTATTCTGTTCAGTGTTCCGTCTTTGTATTTCTTCTGGGTATGTCTTGTAATTTTTAGGGCAACTTTTAAGGCCAATTTTCCAATAGAATTATCCTGTAAAATAAAACATCAGCAGGTCGGGAAATTCATTGACCTCTACTTTGTCGGCTTTAAAGTATTTGTAAATATATTTAAAAATAAGAGGCGGCGATTGAATATTGATCACTAAACGTCACAGAATGGACTGATACAGAAACTGAGACTGGGTATTTAATTTCCCGGCCGTTACTTAAGTATTGCTACTGAGTAGGGAATGTAGAAAAAAGTTAAATCACAAGTTAATATATAATAAGCGGAATGGAATAATGATAATAGGAGGCCCATGGAAAGGAAGCAATAGCATTTTGGCAGTGAATGTAATGGATAAGTGCGTACATACGAATTTATTGCTCTTCTGTTGTCGAAAAAGTCACGTTACGCACTACTCAAAATGGGTACTGGATATTGCCAGAACAATGCATCGTACAGAATATATTTGGAATGAAAACCCACTGACGTCGGGGCTAATCTCCCACTCTTCCGTCACCCCAGTTAGTGTACACTCACCTTCCAGGATCGCACTACAGGCTGTTTTTACGATCAGTCCTTCCGCTCGTGTGCTTTTACCACTGAAACACAACCACATACATTTCATTTCATGCATTAATTGTACGCATTATGCAGCATTGCTTCATCTACACGATTGTACAGTTTTTCTCGTGTGTGTGCATAACATAATTGGTGAGAAAGATTTGCCGTGTCGTCACAATTCCATATTGTCATGTAAACATCAGTGGTACGTAACTGCTTTAAGGCACCCAATCTATGGCTCGCTTAATGACTATTCGAATACTAATTGCTAAATTCATACAATCATATCAGCATATTAGAATATTCGTTCTGCCCCAGATGAAACTTAAAATCCTAATAAAATCATGAAATTCTCCAATCAGCAAGGGTTCTAGTATGGATTTTTAACACCTGTTAACTATAGAAAACATCTAAAAACACAAACTGGGAAGGACAATGACACGGTTCATTTAGCAAAGTACACAATGTAATGGTTCCTAATTTAATGTTATTGTAATGACATATTGTTTATATAATAAATATACAATATAAAGCATGCACACATATATTTTCTTTTGAGTTTGTTTTCAAGCACCCAGTTAAACAATAGCCAGTGGACAGTGATCATAGTATTGATCTTACCGATCACATACAGTGTCAGCTATATTTGCAATACGCTGCTGGGGAAATCTGACACCTTGAAATTCATTTTGATGCATATGTGTAAATACTGATTTTTACTGATGTGTGTAAATATTGATTTTTACTGAAACATAACGCACTATGATATATTTTTATTATTCTATGAGTATTGACGTTGTCTGATACTGAAGCACATATTCGTTGTTTTTTCTTCATTAATGATAATCTCTTTAAATTAAAGTGATTATTAAATGCTAATGTAAATTGTTTAGTTAAATATCAATTTACTGAGAAACTATAAAAGTACGTCAGCAAGGTGCGTTGTTCTAGTTCCGTGATTTGTTGAAAACCTATTGACAATTGTGAGTAACATGCGCTGTTGCACTTTAATATTTTCCGTGAAACGGTGAAAATGTGTGATTATAATGCTTTTGTAATTTATGATTTGCTAAGAGACTTCCGAAATACACAGATTTAATGTGCTTTTATAATTTGTCATCATAAACCAACTAACACCTTAAAATATGTTGGCTGTGTGGCTAAGTCAATTATAGAACTTGAATATAATAACAAATGGCTTTAGATAACATATTTTAAGTACGTTGAATTCTTTCATTCGATTGATATAGAAATTTTTTTATTTTATGATAAAAAATTAACTGCAGCACAGCAATTTGTATTTTGATTTTGAAATGCAGTATTTGAAATGATGAACTAGTCAAAAAAAGATGAATTATTTTTGGCTTTGAGACGTAAAGAATCAAACAACCATACTGGATCGTAGTGTTTGTGCGAACGCCTATCAAGAGTTAGACATTTGCTAAGCAGTAACACAGATCCACTGACGCCTACCAAGAAGCATAACGCAGTTCCACTGATGCCACCAATAACACAAGTCCACTTATGATTCACTTACAAAAAGCAAACTTAAACACAAGAACAAAAAAATAAAAATTACCAAATAGTCTGTATGAGAAATAAGTGAATCTATTAAACCTTGAGAACAAGCCTCGGAGGAATTAAGCTCAAATTATTGGACACCCTCCAGATGACAGCCGAAACCAAAGGTGTTATATTTATGCCTATACCATCATCACGGTCAATATTTCATAAAGAAAATTAACAAATGGTATGTAACAGACACACAGCATCCCCAATCTAAAAAATTCTGCTCCTCTGTATTTGTTCATTGTTAGTTATGAAATTCGTGTTTCCTTGTGTACGTATGTAAATTAAATAAAAAATAAATATTCCGTGCTAAAAACTAGCCACAACTTCTCAAGTATTAGCTGCTTTCAATTGCTGCAAAATATAAGTAGAATTACACAAGGCTATATGGTGCTTTAATGTGAAAAGTGGCTCAGCATTTAATAGTCTCTCACCTACACATGTAATGTCGGTACAGGTAGGAGGAGAATGACACGACTGTTTATGTTACTTCCCT
This sequence comes from Protula sp. h YS-2021, assembly GCA_949752745.1. Taxonomy (NCBI): domain Eukaryota; kingdom Metazoa; phylum Annelida; class Polychaeta; order Sabellida; family Serpulidae; genus Protula; species Protula sp. h YS-2021. Next base: position 5,816,799 of record OX457027.1, read on the forward strand.
GCATTTTGCATTGAAGCACATCTACATCTGCCATAAAGAAGAAGTTCAAATGATTCAAGCTTTCAAAAGTAAATTCATGAAAGATTCATGGTACCGACAACAAAAAGTCAAGGACTTAGCATGAAATGCCACGAGACATAAGCAAGAAACTGCTGATAAAATATTAAGAGAACGTCAAGGAAAGAACCCATAAAACCACAAACATCATCAAGACATTAAAAACATGTTAATACAACGTCAGAAGAGCGTCGCGAAACACAAGTCTGAGCTTAGAAGTATGACTTTGAAGTGAGGTTAAGGATTGTTAGAATCAATGCCTTTTAGGGGTGTATATTGTGTACGGAATGTCAACGTAATAAAAAAAAGCCTTAATGTTTTAAATTATTGCTATGTTAATATTAAAATGAAAACAAAACATAAACCTAGACAATTAATAGCTAATTTGGAACATTTTAAACGCGTACATGGAGGAATAGGAGTCAATCTCCCAAATGAAAATACCATATCGTAGTCATAATATACGCCACAAAATTACCAAATAAATTACGTAACCTTAACATTAAAAGTAGATAGGAAATGGGGGTTCTGGCCCACTTTGCGACGTCATACTGTCTGGACCGGAAGTGACGTCATAGGCGTAGTCACGGCAACGTGTTGTTGTGATGGCAACAAAGTGCTTGGAAGCCTAGCCCTAGAAAGTGCTGTTATTTACCCCCCCCCCCCCTAGGACATACTATGTACCGACCCCCCCCCCCAGGACATACTAGGTAGCGACCCCCCAGGACATAATATGTACCGACCCCCCCCCCAGGACATACTATGTACCGACCCCCCCCCCCCCTCCAAGACATACTATGTACCGACCCTCCAGGACATACTGGTGGCTGTATGCATGATTTGACATGTTACCATTTTAACTTAAAAATAACTTTCTTTATAGTTGACCGATTTACATAAAAATTTCACCATTTGATTCAGTTATTTCCTGTGTTATTTCGCGTATGAATACCATTTCACCGCTAGATGTCTCTACCGTGCAGCAGTGTAGCAGTACAAGTCCACAACTGTAAGTGAGACATTCATATCAAACAGTGATACATTCTGCTGAGTCAGCAATTTTAACAATTTTTTAAACAAGTTACACACCATATTTTGATTACATGGAAGTAATATAAAAGCATGAGTGAAACATGTCAACTAGTCAACTAGTAATACATTCTGTCAACAAGTCAACAAGTGGAGATTGTGTGACGAGAAAATACTTCACAATGTCGGCATTACTTCTTGACAGATATATGACTATGGATGACGTCTTCAAAGTGAACTATATTAACTATGTGTTTTCAAAGCTTCCTACTTTTGAATCGGATTGGATGTTGCAAGTGAAGAATTTACATCTGCATTGGGAAGCTGTTGGAAAGGCTATTCCAAGAGATTGTTTCATCCACACGTTTCTACGTGAATGTGAAGAACTACATTTACTATCAACTTACGACATTGATTCAGCATTTATCAACGCGAATACAATTTGGGCAACTGACCTCATGTTAGTTGTAGCTACTAGAATTATTCTACATTATGATGATGATGTTCCAAATAATGTATCAGACCTTGTTCGGTTCAACCATGGACGAGTTGAAGTGACTTCAAAAGTTTGCAAGTTCTTTGAAAAGAGAGCTGACTCAGCAGATAGTTTTGTATAAAAGGGAGTGAACTCAGCAGAGTGAAGTCATTTCTCAGCAGACAGTTGGAGGGAGTGGACGTGAAGTCATCAGTACATTGTGCAGCCATGGAGAACAAGACAAGCAGCTTTAAGATTAGTGCCAACTTAACCATTACTGTGGAGCATGGAGAATATGGAGCATTTCTACGCATCACACGTGGAGAGAGATGGTGTGCTTATTCACCATCTTTGTGGAAGATTGTGTGTCAGAGCTTGAAAAATTTACGCGACATTGGCTTCAAACTATACTTAACGCAAACGAAGTGGCTGGAAGTCATTTCAATCTTGGGCATGCGTTATATAATTTTTGCACATACAGTGCTGGTTCACGGACTAGGATGTACGAAGTACATCAACATGGATCATGGTGAATGCGAGACATTGCTTCAGGAGAGGGATAACACTAATTCAGTCCTGTTACCATGTACGGAATGTCATGTCATAAATCCTATCAAGCTGCGAAAGGATAGTCGGATGAAGGTATCAAAGCTATCCAAGAAAAGGCTGGCTGAAGATCAGTTGGAGAACATGAACGTACAAAATCAACTTGGACTTACCTGTGACTATTGTGGTGCTTGTGGATATGTGGAGGATTATCATTGCCACTGCCACAAGTATAATTGCAAGTTGTGTGAACCAAGCAACTTCTGCGGCAAGTGTGGAGTACTTGAAGTCAGTGAAGCAAAGTAAAAGCCCACAAGACACTGAAACAAGATGGACGCATGTTTTAAAAATGCTTATATTGACTTGATGATTGCTAAACTTGCTTGCTGTGGCACTCCAGACTATCAACTTTATCATTTAGACGCTTTTTGGGATGTTGTACATCACAGTCTTGATGTGATTGAACTACATTCAAGATTTCTTGGAGAATGTCATAAAATTGGAATAGAAGAAGATCCTGACTTTGACTTTGATTCTGCGTTCTATTCTGCTCGTACTGATGTGGAAGTGTATTTCGCCGTGGTTGACTATTTGAGGGATTGTTGTGAACTACAAGAAGAAGAAGAGGAAACCGAGCAGCTTTGTCAGGCAACTTTAACCTTTTAACATCTTTGTAACAACATAATGAATTGATAACATAAAAATGTTTTTCTTACTAACAAATTTAGTTTTATGTGAGTGGTTTCAACGTAAACAAAGAAAGAACATGATTGAAGAGGCAGCAAATATATTAAAAGCTATTTTATTACAGGAAGAAACCGACATTTCAAAATAAACAACAGAAACAAAGTCAACATGGATTGTGCTATTCAGCGGTCACAAGGACGTTCTTTCAAACATGTTTCCAACACGACTTGAAAAGTATGGACATGTGTTCAATTCAAGTGAAGCGTTGTATCAATATGAGAAAGCAGTTTTTCATCACCGTCAAGATATTGCTTCAGCCATTGTTTCATGTAGAAATGGATATGAAGCAAAACGTATTGCTAAAGTGATAAAGCCATGTCCTTTATGACATACAGTGAAGAGAAGCAAAATGCAAGATGTTTTACAAGTCAAATGGAATCAGTGTGTATTGTTTCGCAACAAGTTAAAAGAATGTAAAGACAAAACTTTAGTTGAAGCAACGTATGATCATTGGTGGGGAGCTGGTGTAAAACAAGTATCATCTAGATATCCTGGTCAGAATATTATGGGAAAGTTGTTAGAACTGTTGTGTAAGACTTGATGTGCAGACGTGTGGACTGCACAGTGTGTTAAGTGAACAGCAACTGGAAAAAACTTGCTGAACTTGACAGACTTGTGCTGCATTGCCGGAGCAACATAACTTGACAGACTTTTGCTGCATTGTCGGAGCAACATAACTTGACAGACTTGTGCTGCATTGCTGGAGCAACATCTCACAAGACTGCATAATGACGGACATGACACTGAGACAATATATTGTGCAAAAAGCTTATTGTGAAGAAATGTTATTAGCTGTAAAAAAGTTTGCATATTTAGTCTGTCCTGCATGTCAACATGAAGAGTGTCAAGAACATACTTGTCATGCTGCATGTGTTTATACATATTGGAATGAAGCTAAATATTACATTCATTTAGATAAAGTGTTAGAGAATGCAAATCAACGTTGTGAGAAATATGGTGTAGATGCTATTACATTGGATGAACTCAGTCATTGGTTAGTGTTCATTGAAGACCAATGGTCTCCAGTTAGTCATACCATTGTATCTATACTTGATTTGTAAAAAATTTGTTAGTTAAGTTATAAATGCATGTTAGTTAAGTGATGTTGGTTGAGTTATAAAATAAAAGCTGTTCTGTTCAGACGTGTTTTTTTTCATTCATCATGTCAACGTGGAAAGACTACTTGACCAATATTTACTTCAAACCTGGACAGCCTGGAGCATTTGCTGGTCCTTACAAACTGTATCACATCTTAAGAAAACATAATCAACCAGTCACACATTCACAAGTGAAGAAATGGTTGCAGGATCAAGATGCTTTCAGTTTACTACAACCTGTAAAATACAGGTTCAAAAGACAACGTGTCATTACACGTGGCATGGATGATATGTGTGATATTGATTTGGCTGATATCGGAAACATAGCTCCCTATAATGATGACATACGCTTTTTACTCATTGTCATTGATGTGTTTTCCAAATATGTGTGGGTACAGCCAATACCTAATAAATCACATACCAGCGTCATACAAGCTTTCCAAAAGATTTTTCATGGCACACGACGAAGACCGCGAACTCTAAAATCTGATAAAGGAACAGAATTTAAAAACAGATGGGTAAAAGCATTTTTGAAGAAAGAGGGAATTCATGCTTATACCAAAAAGAATGAAACCAAAGCCAACTTTGCTGAAAGAGTCATTCGTACTCCAAAGGGAATGATGTATCGGTATTTTCTACATAATCAAACTTACCGTTACGTAGACATTCTTCCAGACTTGGTTTACAATTACAACCATAGACCTCATGGTTCTCTTCCTAATAAATATGCTCCAGCCGAGATTCGTAAAGACAACGAATCAAAAGTGTGGAAGTATATGTATGTCAACAAACTGAAATTGAAACCGAAGAAGAAGAAGTACAAATTTAACAATGGTGATCATGTTCGCATTTCTCACATCAAGTATGTGTTTCAACGAGATTATCACATCAAATGGACGCAAGAAGTCTTCATTGTCACACATCGTTGTAAGAAGCAAGGAATACATTTATATCGTGTGAAAGACTTTTTAGACGAAGATATGAAGATATGAAGAAGAACTGCAGAAAGTGACCAAAGATATTGAATCTATTTATAGAATTGAAAAAGTCTTGAAAACACGTAAAAGACGAGGAGGTGTGAAAGAATTATTTGTCAAGTGATAAGGTTGGCCAAACAAGTTTAACAGTTGGGTGAAAGAAACAGACATTCAAAAATGAAGCATCCATTTACATGTTTGGTCTCTGGACCTACAGGCAGTGGCAAAACGTCTCTGGTGAAGGAAATTCTAGAATAAAAGTTGATTCAACCCTCTCCGAAAAGCATTTTATGGCTTTATGCAGCAGATCAGCCTTTGTACAAGGGAATGAAAGGCGTGGAATTTTAACAAGGCATTCCAGATGACATTGAAGAGCGCTTTAACCCGAAAAAACCAAACTTACTCATCATTGATGACTTAATGACGAAATGTCATAGTGATGAGCGTATGAGACGTCTCTTTAGTGTTGGCAGCAGTCATCAAAATCTAAGCATTATCTTTATTGTGCATAATTTATTCCATCATGGGAAAGAGATGCGAAATATTAGTTTGAATACACATTATATCATTCTGTTTAAAAATCCTAGAGACAGTCAACAAATAAGTACATTAGCACGACAAATGTATCCTGGAAGATCTCAGTTTCTCATAGAAGCCTATCAAGATGCTACCAGCAAACCTCATGGTTATTTATTCATTGATTTAAAACCAAAGACAAATGATCAACTACGTATTCGTACAGTCATTTTACCAAAAGATACACATTATGTATATATTGATAAAGCCGTGTATGAACAAGAACCAACTCATTTAACCATTCGCAGTCAAGATGTCTAAACGTATTCGAGCGAACCAACCGTTTCTTCATTTGCTTGCACGCAGTGGGCCTAAACGACGTAAATTCTTGCTACAGCAAGCTATAAAAGAGGAATTAACAAGCTTGTTTGAAATTTGTTTGAATATATTGCAAGGATATTTACCCTTTAGCTCAAAAAGGTTTAAGGAATTTAAACGTGAACGTACGTAGCAGATAAGAAGATATCCCTTCGACGAAAAAAGAAGTTGATTAATCAGAAAGGAGGATTCATTGGAGCTATTGCTAGATTGGCATTGCCCTTGTTAGCCAAGCTGCTGTTAAAATGAAACATACTATGAAAATGGTCCTCATTCCTGAATATGAATACAAACTGTTATTAGAAAAGAAGGGAAAACGTGGTGACATTAAAACAAAAGTCAATAAACTTTTACGTGGGAAACGAATACGTGAAAAGGCCATGGAAATGTCTCAACTTCTTGGCCGTCATTTACGAACAAGTCAATCTAGGCAAAAGTCTGTTGCATCATCCTCATCCTCATCTGAAAAACCAGAAAAGTTATTTTTAAGTCATTTTCAACCTATCTATCATGGAAAAGTAACACAACTTTTAGCAGAACTGAAGAAACATGGTACGAAATGGACAGACAAGAATGAACTTGTGTTGAAAACGGGCGATATTATCACAAATTCCAACATGGTTGATTTGATGAAAGAAGCATTGGCGGCGACAAGAAGAAAAGAACGAGTCATACCATATGGCTGGCATCCGTTTATCCAGGAAATTGTCGATGCTAATATTCCAAAAACAATGTTTAGTAAAAAGACCACTCGTGACGACATTACAACAGAAATGAAACAACGTCAACAAAGACGGTTTCCTGAAGGATGGGAAAATTTTTAACATGGCTGAAAGAGCTATGTTGTTGTCAAGAAGATAAACCAACTATTCCTGTAAAAATAAGATGTACAAGTGCTTGTTGTGAAGGAGAAGTTATAGACCATGTAGATCATCATCATGATGTAAGAGAGGATGAGACTTTGCATACTTGGTCGAATGGCGCGCTTTCGTGAAGTATATAGACAACGTCAACGCACCTATGCCATTTAGTTCCCATCATGGAGTCGAATATTATCAAATTCGTATGCCTCGAACCATTTATCTGAACGGAAAATATGAAGTGGCTTTAGCTGAAATTCAATATCCACATACATGGACAACGATGAGACATGACATGGACTATTCTATTCAGTTTCGATAACAACCACTGGCAGAGATACTTGACACTATCAATATTCCCTATGGCTACTATAGATCCATACAAGAAACATGCCAGGCAGTGAATGAAGAAGCGATTAATTCTATGAAAGATGATCTTATAGAAGCTATTCGGATAAAGTATGATAAAATTAGACGACGTTTGTTTCTATTTCTAAATTATGGCTTTGAAGTGTCATTCTCCGCTGGATTGGCTGAGATTTTAGGATTTATCCCAGATCAATGGTATACTGAAAGATGTATAGCTGAACATAAAGCAGATGTGAAACAGGGATTTTAAACACTTTATGTGTATTGTAGCATTTGTGAACCACAAGTTGCTGGTGATTATTATGTGCCTGTGCTACGTTCTGTTGGAATACAAGGTCATGATGGAGATATTATCATGAAAACGTACGGCGAACCACATTATGTTCCTGTAAACATGTCCAAATTTGACGTGATAGAAATGAATATTAAGGACGACACAGGCCATAATGTTCCATTTCAAACTGGAAAGGTGATCTGTAAACTTCATTTTCAACCAAAAGCAATATGAAAGCATATACACACGATCCGTCTGCATATCGCAACCATTTTCTTCGTCAAGTGGGCGGGGAATTACCAGGATTCAAAGGAGCGCGAATCCAATATGGCGATGGTATTGGTTCAATACTGGGATCATTGGCTCGCAAAGCTATTCCGCTACTTAAGGCTGGGGCTAAGATCGTTGCGCCACATCTTAAGAAGGCTGCAAATAATGTCGTGAAAGATGTTACGGGCCGAGTAGCAGAACAGGTGTTTGGAGAACAAAAGCGCGTGCAACCGATGAAACGTGCCAGAAGACGAAAAACAGCCAGACGGATAACATCAAAACATCGCAAAGATATTTTTTTAAATCATGTCTCTCATTCATAATCATTCGTGTGAATGTAGTCTTTCTCCATTGGAATGGTTACAGGTACCATCGACGCAAACTGCTGTAGAGAAAAGTTATAATGTCGACTATCAACCACTCACTACCATTAGAGAAGGCGCTCCAATAGAATTCTACACTTCTGCGAGTACAGAAGAATATCTAGATTTAAAGAACAGCAAACTTCATATTGTATGTCGCATTCTAAAGGCTGATGGAACAGATTGTGGCGCAGATGATAATGTCTCTTGCATCAATGATGTGTTTAATGGGTTATGGTCTAATATTGAATTGTTTCTGAATGATCGATTGGTTTCTCATAGCAACAATACTCATGGTTATACCAGCATTATCTCTCATCTCATCCATGATTCGGAAGAAAGTCCGCATTCTGAGCGCTCTATGCGTCTCATGTACAAGGATACTGCTGGGTCAATAAATAGTCATGAGGTGAAAAGACCTAATCATGAACAATATGTATCTGGGTTTCATGTCAATGCTGACGGTGGTGACTTGGCTGAGCAAGGAAACAATGGTTTACATCATCGTTATTTGCATACACGTCTTAGCCGTGATTTTATGCTCACAGGTGGTTTAAGGATAGATTTGTTTGAGCAGGATCGTTATCTTCCGAATGGCATCAGTTTGAGATGAAAATGCGTTTCCATAGACAAAAAGATGACTAAGTATTGATGGCTGCAGATAATACCTATAAGGTAGAAGTGAAAGAGGCATTTTTAACCATTCGCAAGGTGAGGGTGAGTCCAGGTATTCAGTTAGGACATACAGATGCATTGATGAAAAGTCCTGCCAAGATCATCATCACTAGAAAAGAATGTAAAGTCTTAGCTATTCCAGCAGGATTTCAGTCTTTTGTGCAAGATAACATCTTTTTGGGTCAATTACCAAATCGCATTGTCATTGGTCTGGTTCATAATGAAGCTTTTGGTGGATCAGTATTGAGGAATCCATATGATTTCAAACATTTTGATCTGGACTATATGCAACTGTACACGGATGGTGAACCAGTTCTATCCAAACCTCTCAAGCTTGACATTCCACAGAACAAATACCTGAACGCTTTTAAAACCCTTTACAAATCGTTTGATCGATTGAATGGTGAGAAAAGTTCCATTATAAAACGGGAAGATTGGCCTAGAGGTTATGCTTTATTTTCGTTTGACTTAACACCTGATTATGATGGCGATGATCATTTCCCCCTGATCAAGCATGGGAATTTGCGGCTAGAAATGAATTTTGCTAGAGCTTTACAACCTACCATCAATGTCATTGTCTATGCTGAATTTGACAACATTATTGAAATAAGTGCAAATCGCAGCATCCAATTCGACTACCAGTCATGAACACGAAGCAGATTGATGCCATATTGATGTCATGATGTCATGACCAAAGACTTGTTTCGAGGTGTGTTTGCCATGGACCAGTTACCATCTTTACAACGCGGCGCCTATGTCATCAACACAGACGATCAAGATGAACCAGGAGAACATTGGGTGGCAGTGTATTATGACAAAGACCCTGTAGAATATTTTGACTCTTATGACTTTTACCTCTCGATGATCGGTTAAACATGTTTTTAAAAAATGACTATATGTGTAATTCTATATCATTACAAACGCCAATATCATCGTCATGTGGCTTTTATTGTGTATATTATATATTGCATAGAGCTCGAGGTCAGAGTATGTTTGATATTGTGAATATATTAAAAGGAAAGGATGGTGATTTTATTGTAAAGGCTTTTGTATATAGACATTATAAACCTTTGTTTTATTAATGTTGTTTTATTAATGTTATTGTTGTTATATTAGTTAAGTTGTTGTTAAGTTGTAGTTAAGTTGTTGTTATATTAGTTAAGTTGTTGTTATATTAGTTAAGTTGTTGTTCAAGTTTGTTAAATAAAACAACCCAAGTTTCAAACAACTGTCTTGTTTATTGTGTTGCATTTACAAATTCTTAACTACAAACACTATTTACAAAGTTTACAAACACTATTTACAAACTCTTAACTACAAACGCTATTTACAAAGTTTACAAAGACTATTTACAAATTCTTAACTACAAATTCTATTTACACTATTTACAAACTTTTATTTACAAAGTCTATTTACACTATTTACAAATTCTATTTACACTATTTACAAACTTTTATTTACAAAGTCTATTTACACTATTTACAAACTTTTATTTACAAAGTCTATTTACACTATTTACAAATTCTATTTACACTATTTACAAACTTTTATTTACAAAGTCTATTTACACTATTTACAAATTCTATTTACACTATTTACAAATTCTTAACTACAAAGTCTATTTACAAAGTTTACAAAGTCTATTTACACTATTTACAAACTTTTATTTACACTATCAACAATCACATTCATCAAAGAATGCCATTCATCAGAATCTAAATTGATATAGGTATCATAGACATTATACCCGTATTTGTAAATGCTATGAAAGCTTACATAACGCACATCACCAAACTTTATCACTTTCACAGTAACATGTTCAGACAGTTTCAGTTCATATCCTTCTTCTAAGTCCATCAGTCGCATCAGCCGCATAGGCTGTGTCACCTCAATGGATTTGGTACCCCGCTTGAGTTGTATTCCATCCTCTTTGAATTCAAGCAGAAGATTCTTCCCAATCCAATGCGTGTAACAGCGCGTTCCATTCCACTGTGCTGAGGGTGATGATGTCGTAGTGTTCTGTAAGCTCGTCATATTGGCGAAATTGTACAAACACGTCTAGACCGTTCTCAGTCACACGCACTTATAATTCATTTGAGACTGCTAGAAGAAAGCCGGGTATTCTCAACTTGTCTAGGTGATCCTTCAACACGGATTGGTCATCAAGCGATAGGACGAGATACTGTCCAAAATGTCGTAGCACAATGTCATTACATAAGTTTCTCATATATGAGAATCCATATGTAATGGGTTCATAATCCAACACCTAGTCTTCCATCTTTATGCTCGGATGATGTTGAATAGTGGATGTTGTATAGCTTCTAGGAATCGTAAGACTGCGTGCCAGTTCTTGATATCAAAGAAGATCAACTGTGCATATGGTGTATCTGGCACAACTCCCTTATAATCCTTTGGATAATCCTGTAAAAGATTTCTACAGAATGTCACACGTATGTTAGAATCATATTCAGCCACCGTCACATCCAGTTTATTTTCAAGTCTGCGTTAAAACCCAGGTTCAAGCGGTATGTTTTTAAAGTCTTTCCACACTTCAGGTTTAAACCGATAAGCAGAACTTCTCCGAGAACCCATCATCACTTCATTCCTCTCATTTACTTTAAGGTAAACACCATCGTTCAACATGAGTGCATTCATGACTGTTACCTTGTTATGACTTGTCGTCTTGTCTGCGAAGCCTTTTATCCACTTCTTTCACCTGCTTCTTCATCATTTTCCATTCAGGTATTGTCAGCAAAATTCCCTTTTTCGTCGGACGGTTTTTTCCAGTCCCTTCATCTCTGAGGTATTTGCGAATGTTTACCACACCTTCATTGCTTTGTTTCATAATCTTGATATACTTTCCATTGCCTAGAGAAAGCATTCCATCCCACGACTGTGGTGTTGGTGCCGTCGTCTCCACTTTTAATTTCTTAATGGTATTGTCAGAATGTTTCACATTCATGTCTTTGACTGTATCAGCAAGAGTATCCATATCCGTTGTTGCAGATCTTTTTCCGATTCATGTTGACGCTTCAGTGTTCACACCTCAACTAACTCTAAAGTTGAAGTGTCTCCCCCTTATATACTGTAATGCCCATGCGCGCAAGTGGAATAACGTTTCATACGTCTTTGACACGCGCGAGTGATGCCTTTGGCCGTACGTTTTTCTTTCCCACCATACATCATACTGTACATTTTCGGTCGAAGTCCAACAAACTCTTCTATGGGAATGCCCGCCGTCTCATCTTTCATTTTCCCAAGCACTTTCTTGTTCGCGTTGGAATGCAGGAAATGATCTGGGGGATAGTCACTTGTATCGAACAGGTCCGCATCTCCCTGCATGTCTTTGTAGATATCGTCCGTTTCTATGTCATAACATAGACTGTCGGTGTCGCTGAACAACAGCTTGGCGTCGGGATGCTTGCTCATGATGTAGTTGTAATGAAAGTGGAACATAAGCACTTTGCTGAGGTCGAGAATGGTGAAGCCAACTTGAATGGGTTTATCCAGAAGCAGATCCAATTTGCGCAAATGTACCGCGGTCAAATCTTCGTTGAAAATTCTAAATTTGTGGAAGGAAGGTTTGGCCACAAGTTTCTTGAACCGCTTTTCCTGGTGAACGAGTTCCACATTCATGCGCTTTCTCACATTTTCCATGGTTTTGCCAAACACAGAGTTGTTCATCAATTTGAAAAAGTCTTTCTCAAACGGGTTCTTGGCCAGCTTTCTCTTTTCCGTGTTCATGGAGATGTATTTCTCCAACCATTTTCTCTGTGCAAACATGATGGCACGGTGCACTTTCGTGACTTTCAATCCCAGTGAGCTATATTGCTGTAAATTTCTATAATGAAGCACATATTTCTTCTTGTCACACAAGTTGGGAATGAGCTTTTCACTAGGCTTGCCTTTAATGTTTAGATCTTTCCATAGCTTCTGACTATGTTTTGACAATTCTCCCACTTTCACACATTTCCGTTCTGGAGCCACTGGATAGTGATTATGATGATCATGGATTGAATATTGGTATTCCAAATCCACCTCTAAAATGTATCCAATCTCATCATCTTCATCCACATCCATAAAGTCAATGGATTCTGGCTCGCTCACCCACATAAATCCACTTTCCGGCATGTTTTGTGACATACAAGTTGTTTGCATCCAGGTACGTCAAGTAGTTGATTGGTTTCGTGGGATCGTAATCTGCTACGTAGGGGTTATTTGCTTTCGCATACTTGTGTGTGATGGCAGATATTCCTCCACGTAGACCTTGTTCAACCATTTGATACAAGTCAATGTCGTTGATCAATTCAAATTTCACCTTTGTCGCTTTCAACATGGCATCCCACGACAGTCCTGGCGCTGTATAGTAGTGAGCAGGATCTAATTCATACGTGTTGACACATACGTGACGAAAGTTTTCAAACACGTCAGCCAGCAGCAACACATCTGATTTCAGGTATAGGTCATGGTATTCACCAAATGTAGTACAGTGGAATGTCTCCCACACCTTCTGCGCATGCGCATAATCCTCATCGCTAATGTCTTCTTCATTGAGCAGACTGTAAAACTTATCCTTGGACGGCAGTTGTGTTTCAGCAAACTTGGATGGTTCATCGACATAATCATAAGGGTACACTCCCTTTCTCAACAGTAAATCTTGTTGGTTGCTATCGTGGATGTGTGACGTCATGCTATAAAAGTTGTCTTTCCCTTCTGCCGCCAGGTTGGATACCAACTTCTGTAGAGAAGTACTCATGAACTGATAACTGTCTGTAAATTTCAGATTGCTCATGGTGAATGCAATATATTTCTCAACGGTGTTGGGAATGACTGTAATGGTTTCGTTTTTGAACTTTCCAATTTCTTCCATGATCAAATGGCTGTCATAGCCTCGCAAATTGTGGAAAAATACAGGAATGATGAAAGAATCTTCAACATCCTGCTTATCCTTTCGAAGTCGAAATTGCAAATTGCATTCACTATGTGCAGCTCCGCGGTATTTGCCATTGATATGGTCATGATCTCTCACACGATCTGCTCCTAGAGGCTCATGACAAATGTAGCAATCTGGCGTTCTTATAATGCTCTTTATCTTCATGAGTCATGACCATTTTCTTTGGCTGTTGTAAACCATGCACAATACGATCACGCTCATTCACCATATGGTCTAAAAAGACTTTCACAGCATTATCTCCTCGATACACGACTGGGGCACGTGTATCATACTGGCTCACAACCACATAGGCAAAGCTGTTTGGACGATGATGCTGATGCCTAACTTCTTCATGCTTTTTCGTGAAACATTCAAAGTCTGCATAAATGACAAACGGCGCTCGCTGTTGTTTGGCTACATTCTTGAATTTGATGAAAGGTTCCTTGGGGAATGATAAACGTTGTGCTCCATGCTTGCCACACACTTCACGATGCTTGTCTAAAAGATCTTGTCGTATAAACCCGTGAAGACAGTTGAAACAATAAAAAGCTGCAGCCTTATGCTTTGATCGATAAGCCATAAGCCTGCTGAAATTCTTAATGAGGCAGTAATGTCTTGTCTTGTCATTGCTAATCAAAAGCAAGTTGATTTCTCTCACACTGGTGTTTCGACTCAGTTGTATGGGAACAACTACATCATGTTCATATCCAAACACGTTAATCGATACATCATTCTCCTTTTCAAACTTTGGAATGTCTGTAATCGGTGTGGGAAATGTCATGCCTTCCACCTTCAATTCGTTCTCAAATGCTTTGTATTGATGCACACGGTATGGTTTGTTTGTTGAAGGGTGAAGATGAGCCAATACAGACCATAAGAAGCACTTGTTGTCATCATTCTGAATGTTTAACACACCTTTTGTATTCTTCACTTTCTTCGGCAGTTTCATATAACTGCTCGATTCCAGTGGCGCTGACGTAGCTGTATGTACTTCAATATACAGGATGTTATCCAACACCCAGCCAGAGCCTTGTCGCTCATGTTCATCAAACCTGGTAAATAATTCTTTATAGGCTTCTGGCAAGTCCTGCTCAATATCTGCTGGATTGTATGCTGTATGTTGGACTGCTGATAAAGGAATTATCCACTTGTTCTACCATAACATCTTCAGCATTTGGTGTCAGTTTCTTGAAGCGTGCATGCACGACAATATACCATTTCATGCCATGGTTTAACGTCTCTAACAAATGTCTCTTAATCCGGTTCTCTTGTTGTCGCATTTCAAGTAGCAAATCAAATCCATCTTCAGGCTCAAACCGTCTTTCCTGTGCATTTTCACCAAGACTCACTCTTCTACCTCTGCCTACCTGTCCTGTCTCTTTCTTTCTTTGTTCTTCATGAGACATGCATGCATGTGTCTCAAATGCATCCAAAGATGGAAATATTTTGGTGCATTTACAACAGAGGACTGGATCAGGTCTTTCACCACCATCTCGCATGGTCTTTCGTCTCTTGGCTTCAATTTGCTCGACAAGCTCTTCATGAGCACGTTTCATCCTAGCTGGTTTGCATGTATGTGCCACGAACAATTCCAGAGATAGAAATGTCACATCACAATCATGACAGTAGACTGTTGCCATCGTTGTTGCTGTTGCTAGAACTGAAATGAAGTAAAATATACGTTTCACTCTTCCTTTTATACTACTCCGATGATGTGTAACTAGCTCAAACTGGTTTACAAAGGTTTAATTATGCAAATAATCAAAGTTTGTTTACAAATTTTGTTTACAAAGTTTGTTTACAAAGTTTGTTTACAGGGTTTCAATGAGTTTCAATTATGCAAATAACCAAAGTTTGTTTACAAAGTTTGTTTACAAAGTTTCAATTATGCAAATAACTAAAGTTTGTTTACAAAGTTTGTTTACAAAGTTTGTTTATAAAGTTTGTTTACAAATCTTGTTTACAAAGTTTTAATAACTAAAGTTTGTTGACAAAGTTTGTTTATAAAGTTTGTTTACAAATCTTGTTTACAAAGTTTCAATGAGTTTCAATTATGCAAATAACTAAAGTTTGTTTACAAAGTTCACTTTTTATTTATAAAGTTTCAATAAACACTTACCGAAATGGTTGCCACTGGCTGTCACTGGATGTCATCCCTTAAATACCACTGTGATGTGATCCAATTGTGGTGTGCAACTTTTGCTTCCTTGCTCCACTTACCGATATGACTGTCACTGCTGGGGGCTGGGTGCTCATCCCTTATATACCCCTCTGATGTAATCAAATTGTGGTGTGTAACTTATGCTGACTTGACAGAATGTTGCTGACTTGACAGAATGTTGCTCGCCTGGGGGGGGGGGGTCGGTACATAGAATGTCCTGGGGGCGGGGTCGGCACATAGTATGTCCTACGGGGGGGGGGGGGTCGGTACATAGTATGTCCTAGGGGGGGGGGGTAAATAGCAGCACTTTCTAGGGCTAGGCTTCCAAGCACTTTGTTGCCATCACAACAACACGTTGCCATGACTACGCCTATGACGTCACTTCCGGTCCAGACAGTATGACGTCACAAAGTGGGCCAGAACCCCCATTTCCTATCTACTATTAAAGATACACGTGCGTACATGTGAGAATATATGACATGTCATTTATTTCAAACAGCTTAAAAAATGTGATTATTTGGTTTATCATAATAGAACTCATGTATGCCAATAGTTTTCGAAATGCTGCCAGTATGGCATTTGAAGCGCTATTTGATCAGCAAACAGTTGATCAAGTGTGAATAAATTGTCAACATGTTTGCGTCGATAGAAAACATTTCATTTATATATAGATTAAAAAATCTTTTAGTTTGCTAGTCAACTGAATCGCAAACAGAATAGGGCATATTTCAATACGAAGAAGTCTTTTTGCAAATTTGCTTTTTTGCAAACATGCAACACTAAGACATACAGTCTTTCATGTGTACATAATCGATTATGAAGTCAGTTGCAGCTATGCGTCAACGCGAAATCATTTAATTGTAATCTAAAAGATCATATAATTACTTTAACTGGTCTTAATTATTTTAGAAATCGCTGTTATAAAACCTAATTTAAGATTTTTAACCCTTTTGTGCACCTATTTTTAAGCTGTCCATCTAGAACTTAATAAACCTGCCAATAATTTTAAGCATAGCAGTTATAAAAACTTACTTAAAATTTTCTTTGTACTCTTTTAAAGCTGAAATCGAATTAAAGTTTTAGAATAATTAAATGCTAATTTGCTGAATTTTCAATCCGTTTTATTCCATTGAAAATCCATAAAATTAACTAAGAAAATAATACAGCCTAATAAAGCCCTCCCGAAAGTCATAAAGATAAAACGCGAAACTTCAGTTTGCATTGCTCCCTCTAATATTCAGTGGAAGGTAATAGTTTATGAAAAAGGGACGACTTTATTTCTCCCACTGTTAGGTTACAATATCGTAATTTATTTTATAAAACAAAGGCGCATGAAAGAATTGTTATGACAGCATAAATCAAAGCATTCATGTTGTGATCTGTAAATGATTTCTTCTTCACAATGGTAAATTGTTAAGATAGTCAGGTCATTGAATTACAGTGGGTTAGATAACATATCATGGAATTCCAAATTATGTCTTTCAACCATGCGTTTAAAATAAATCGGTTTGTGAAATATATAAGTAAACCTACATGTTAACCAAGCTGCAAAAAGTACACAATAAACATCGGGGTAAAATCGATTTTGTTAACTTCTGGTAAACATTTTACTGCATTCCCTTAAACTGGGGAAACTGGAAATACAATTGTCCACATTATACCTAATCACATGCTATTATAGAAGTTAACATGGGTTTCCCATCACAAACCATTTTCAAAAAGAGCACAAAACAGTCTTCAGTAGTAAACTTACTCGACAGAACATCTACAAGCTTTTCAGCAACAAGAGCTTTAAAAATTTACATCCATTCTTACCATTGTCAAAACGATCACTTGTCATTCGCGGATCACCATATATAGTGTAAGACATCATGTGCAAAAGCCATCCGACCGATAAAATGCAGGTGGATCAGAAAAATAAATTTAAGGAACGCCAAGTGTAAAAATCACCCGATCGATAAACTACTCAGGGGGATTCAACTAGTGGCAAAAAAGCATCAATGTGTCCTAACCCTCAGATAAGGTCAAAAATGAATGACCGTAATGCAAACACATAAAAATCCAAGCGAAGCCTTGAAGTCTGCAACATTGCAAGTCATCCATGCATATAACAATCCAAGTAACATTATCTGCGCACGTAACGTTATTCGGTCAAGTAACATTTAACCCCCTTCTTCTGGCGCAATGCAGTGTATCTGGCAATGTACTATGCAAGCACTGTACTTGTTGATGTGACTTTCGATAACTGACACTTTCATTTATCGTCACTTAAGATTTCAAGTATTTGTATTTTCACCGGTTATCTGTATTTTGATATGTAGATTTTGTTTTAGCTATGATTTTATTCATTTTTGGTGTAGAAACTTGTCGTTTAAAGCATAGACTAACCTATCAAGTGCATTTTCCAATTGTAACCGATAATAATTGATTATTCAGGCACAAACGTCACCTTTATGGGGGCCCTATCTCTCCCCTCCTGAGAAGTGTGAGTGCATGTATACCAAAGTGAGTATACACTAAAATGTAACTCAACGTCAAGTTTCTGTAGGTGCATTGATTTGATTGGTTGATTTTATATTGGCTGTAACTTTGTTCAAGTTGAGTCTGGAAGGATTTAAGTGCATCGATTTGATTGGTTGATTTTATATTGGCTGTAACTTTGTTCATGTCGAGTCTGGAAGGATAACCTATCAAGTGTATTGTCGGATATCGCTATAAAGGCACAAAGATCATCATGTTTATGTAAGTACAATTAAAGGTACTCAAATGCATTGATTTGATGGACTGAAATATGGAAGCAGAAAATGAACTTGCATAAATACATCATTCTAACTTTGCATGTTAAAGAAACAACACCGTTGATGTTTCCATTACGAAAGCTTTATTCAGCACGCCTTACATGAAAAGAAAACAAAAGACAGGGGGCGGGCTAATCTGAATGTGAATGATTTAAAGGGGTGTCTTAAAATCACCCAACTTGGATGATAAAGGACGCCACATCTCTTTCCACAGAAACTGTAGTTAAAAATCCCTGGATATTAAAAGAGTCCACTACAAACTGCACCTTGGAAATAATTTTTTGCTCAAAATTTCCAGTCACTAATGCACCTATAAAGGTCGTTAAAGAATTGTATTCCATGCGCAGGCGTGACTTAAACTGGTAGAGTGGCAAGCTTTCAACAGTTCTACTGAACAGTTTATGTATGTATACATTTATCAGAGACTTTTAACTATGTCGCGTAACCATCTTAACAGTGCCAGAGGCACTAGCTACATAGAGTTGGGTGAACTGACAAACATTGTATTATAACCTAAACTAAGCCCATTCACAGAGGCATAAAATGCAATGTACTGAAGACTTATAGGGTGCAGATATAAACAATGTTCCATCACGCAATGGTGAAATAAAGTTTTCACTCATTGTGATTGATGGGTACATGACAACATGCATGCCTGTACAACTGAATCAATTACGCTTCATATGCATATTGAAAGGGTTGATGCACCACTATTTCCTGCAGAATCAAACGTACTGATACCATCATGGCAAAAAGACATTTCTTATTCCAACTGTAGACCTCATTCTTCTTTGAATGTCAAGCACCATAACAGAAACAGGATTGAAACCAGAGCGTTTGAATAAATGACTAAGACACACCGAAGTTCAAAATGGCAGTCAAGTGCACATTTCTCGTTTTAAATATGCATTCCAAAGATATTGTGGGCAGAAGATGTATTTATTTGTGACAAAGCAGTTCAGATACATGGCGGCATGTCGTCGAAGCGTTTCAAGCTGCAACGCCGAAACCATAAGCCTGCCATTTCTTGGATTCAAAACCGAAGACACCTGAAATCGACAATATGTCAAGACAATTTTATGAGTGCGTCCACCAACATATACCTGATATCACCGCAAAGGTAGGAAATTGAAGTGAGTTTTGTGGCAGTTAAAAAGAATTGATTCCCTTTAGTAGCACATATTATATATGAAATGTCAAAGTGAGAAAAATAACAAAAATATAGAAAATTATCTAATTTGAGAAGCAAATCTATGCAAACTATCATATCATAGCCATAATATATACCAGAAAGCTACCAAATCATTTAATAATGAGTTATAATTATTACAATTAATTAACTTAAACGTAACATTAACGATATGTTTGTGTATATGGAAATATACATAATATGTCATTCATTGCAAGAGCTAAGGAAATATTAGTTGATTATTTGGTTTATCATAAAATAATCCGTGTATGCAAACAAAATTGCTTAGAGTGTTGCGCTATTTGGTCACCAAACAGTAGATCAAGCATAGACAAACAGTTTTCTGTATTAGCAGAAAGCACTTTATTCATAGAGGGAAAACATGTATTATATACTCAGCCTGCCCACTTTTTAGATATTCATTGTTTTGTTTATTTATTTTTTGCAAACAGGCAACATTAAGACATGCATTATAACATAATTTTGTAATGCGAATTAAAAGGTCTACACATAACACATTATATAATAAGAACGATGCCAGCCATAAAACATAACAGAGGCTCCCACGGCCGGGAATTAACCCCTAACGCTAATCTGCTGCTTCTACCAACAAAACAAGTTTGTGGATAGGCCTATCAAGAAAAACCACCGGGCGCAAACGTTTTTTTTTTACCAGTCTGGTCTAAATGTCCGTCAGCTAGCATTAGTTTCACGCTTCGTACAAGTCCGTCGGAAGATTTATGCACACGTGCCACTTTGCTCAACTTCCACATACTTCTATGGTAGTGGCTGATAATCAGCTCTGAAACGTGAGCTAACCTGGGAAGAACAACAGGATGTACTGAAGTATCAACGCAACCGCCTTTTTTAAGCGTGTCCAGGATGAAAAGCGGTCAAATCTTGAAACATCGAACGCGTCACGAGTCGTGTTAGAAAACACTATGGACCTTTTGACTTCAGGGTCATCTTTCGCCACAACAATCTCAGTCTTAGACTCAGGTAACAAGCTTCGCCATAAAAACTCTGGTCCAGGAAACCATCTTGACTTCCGAAGTTCTTCAACGAAGCAGCCTCTGGAGGCCAAGTCTGCTATGTTCAACTTACCGGGCACATGGTGCCATTGGTCCACACTAGTGTAAGTGTGAATAAGTCCGACGCGATTGGCAACATAGACGTGAAAACGCGAAGCTTTGTTCTGAATATAACCCAATACGACTTTACTATCCGTATAGAAAAAATGCATTACGCCCGGGTACCGCAGCTCAGACTCTAAGAACTTTGTTGCCTTGGCTGCCAAAACTGCTGCAGCCAGCGCCAAGCGGGGGATAGTTATGGGTCTGATTGGAGCGACGCGTGATTTTGCCATAACTAAAGTCACATGTGGATTTTCGTCCTCGTCCACTAATCGTAAATAACTGCAGAATCCGTAGCCAGTTGACGACGCATTGCAGAAATGATGCAGCTCAACATATTTCGTTACAAATCCCTCTGGTTTGACACATCGTGAAATTGAAACATCTTCTAGCTTGCACAGATCGGCTAGTCATCGCTGAAGTTGAGAGGCGGTGTGCTCCGAAACCTCGTCGTCCCAGTCAAACTCTTCAATGCAAACGTGTTGCAAAATGCGCTTATCAAAAAGGGTATACGGCGCAATAAAACCTACAGGGTCGTAT
Source organism: Protula sp. h YS-2021 (assembly GCA_949752745.1). Classification (NCBI taxonomy): domain Eukaryota; kingdom Metazoa; phylum Annelida; class Polychaeta; order Sabellida; family Serpulidae; genus Protula; species Protula sp. h YS-2021. The sequence goes on from OX457027.1 coordinate 5,838,185, forward strand.
ATCGAAGCCACCGTTGCTAGAATACCACGTCGAGTCAGCATGCGCTGTTTGACAAATGTTTTGAATTTGAAGACATCGGACTGAACGCACCATTCAGTGCCTAGCGTTCGCTCGATTGGAATGTCCTCAAAACGTAGATCTAGTCTGTCGACCGTCTTGACCTCCTGTGGGAGTGACTCAAGTACCACGGGCGAATTAGACACAAACTTATGAAGCTCGAGTCTGCCCTTAGAGCCTAACTGTGTAGTGCGCTGGACAAGATTTATGGCAGTGTCGTCGTCACTGACAGAGATTAGCCCATCATCCACGTAGAAGTGGTGGTGCAAGAAGTCGCGCACATGCTCTCCAAACTCCTCAGAGTAATCCGTAGCGATCTGTTTTATCCGAAGTTACTACACGTCACAACTAAATGCAACCAACTCTTTCCTGAACCTCAACAGGATGCCTAACAAGGAGTTTGTTAGATCTGGACCAGGTAATAAGGTGTCATTTAAGGACTTGCCCATATAGCGGGCACTGCAGTCGAACACCACCCTGAGCTTTTTCTTTTGTTCGTTGTACACCCCGTGGTGTGGGATGTACCACACCTCTGTGGGATCGTTATTAGGAGTCTCTACAGACTCCGCGTATCCCTTCGTCAACATGTCTTCCATGAAGGCAGTGTACTGGGATTTGTAATCTGTATTACTGTCCAATTTAGACTTCAAACGATGCAACCCTTTGTCAGCCAGAGAACGGTTGTTGCTCAAATCGGGCGAGCCGTCTCGGAACGGTAAAGGCATGACGTAATGGCCATCCGGGTCTTGTTGAATGTGACTGCGCATTGTCTCAAGGGAAGCAAGATAATCACGAGACATTCCTTGTTCTGCAGAAGACGAGTCCTTAAAATCCGTCTCTAATACTGCAACGACGTCAGGAGGGCATATGGTTTCTTTAGCGCTAGTTTTGAGTACTAGTTGAACTGACTTTGATTCCACTTCCACTCCTAAAACTCGGTGGCTAAACCCGATCGAGTCGCTCCTGTGGTCAATAACTCCAACGATACCCCAGCCCAGATCAGTTGGGCAAAAGCGCCGCCCGTCTCGGAAACTATAACCTCCCTAGGAGCCAGAGCCCTGGTGCAGTTGTAGCCTATCAACAAGCCTATCGCCACGTCTGCCACAGGCATTAGCAAATATTCTATTCGCCGTAAGTGTGGCCACTTTCTGGCCATAGCAGAAGTGGGTATGTGTGAGCGATCTGCAGGCATCACGTTCCTTGTGTAAACCGGCGGAAGAGGAACACGTAAGTCGCTGTCGAAGCCTCTGACCGTTAAACCGCTAACCCTTTGACATGTCACTTGTTTATTTTCAGCCAACATAGTGGAGAGAGAAAGTTTCACCTCTGGTCCTGACACATTCAGTTTGGCACACGTACGGTCCAATATGAACGAAGTATCCGCTTGCGTGTCCAGGAGAGCATAAGTGAGTTTTTCGTTGTTCGGCGCACTGTGATGGCTGACATAGACAGGCACTATCAAAATAAGCACCCTGGGGCCTTCTTAGATTCCATAGTATGCGTTGTAGACCTTTTGTCTACTTTAAGCGAACTGCCATTAGATAACTTCGACTTAATGTCCTCAGATTTGTGGCCGCTATTTATAGTTGTGAACGGCTCGTTGGCGATTTCTGACTCGTTGTACAAGAACTGCACAAAGGAGGAGAAAGGTGGAAAATCCCCCTTGTCGATAGTCCAGCTACTGACCACGCGCTTCCATCGTTGGATTAACCATTCCGGAAGCTTCAACATCTTACGATTTTCGCGAGGGTCATCTAAAAACCGTAGGCTGGGCATAGACTCTTTAGCTACCTCTAGCTGACGTAAGTAATCTACAACTTACGAAGGCCTTGGCCATCACGATTTTGGATCTTAGGCCAGTCCTGAAGCTTATCACGATAAGCCTCACTGACCACAAATGCGTTTCCAAAACTCTGATCCAAGTGTTTGCATGCAGCAACAAAGGCTTCGGGAGTACCCAAAGATAAGAAACACTCCACGCACGACTTGGCGTCGCCGTCTAAGTAACGCTTCAAATAGTGGAGTCGCTCTTCCTCAGGAATACCTCTGCTAGACACTAAAACCTGGAACGACCTCTTCCAACCTCTATACGAAAGTACGTCACCGCTAAACATAGAAGGTTCTGGAGGAGGTAAACGTCACAGAGATAACTGGGAACACAGAGCACCAATAATATCCTGTTTAACATTCTTAACATGGACCCCATCACTTTGCTGAACGAGAAACTGGGTACATTTCTCCTCACTAGAGACTTGTTGCATACCAGCAATGGATTCTCCTAGCGACTGAAGTCGGTCTGTGCCACTGACCACACTTTGGACCACTTCAGCCCCAACAGAACCTTTGACGGGCTCTGATCCACGATCCGAATCAGCCCGTAAGTCAGCACCGCGGACTGATCCGCGCGCTGAACCACGTGATAAACTGTTTGGATGTGCAACGACACGACGAGATGAACCGGCTTGACTACCGACTCTAAAGGATTGGCTAAGATTCGAAATTTTCGAATTCACGAGATTGTACAAGGTAATGCCTTGTTGTTCGATAGACGAAAGTAAGTCCTTGTCGGAATCCTTGATGTCAAAATCAATTAGTTCCATGAGTTTGTTATACTCGTCCGAAAATTCGTCTAATTCGGCACAAAACTGGGCTTTAAAAGATTTCAGCCGATCCACATCTTCCTCGGACGATACAGCCGATTCGAACGCTCTGGTGCGTTTGAGAAACTTCCAAACAAAACCCTTAAACTGCTCAAATTTGTAAGATGTACCCTTTTCAGTGGGCTGACGGACTCGTTTTGACTTTACATCCTCAGTAAAACCACTTGTGTCAGGGAGCCGATTATAGTCCCTTCCACAAGGGGGCACTCACCATCTTGACCCGAGATCGGCATCGTTAATGATAGACTATAACGAACGACAAACTAGTGCACCTACCTAATAACTTACATGAAGTCGCAATAAGCTTACGTTTCTGAACTGAGTACGGTTTTATTTGAAAGTTAAATCGCAACGTAGGGGGCCGACCAAACTATGACCAAGCAGTTTTCACCAATTCATCGAGATCGCTGCGCTAACACTCGACACTGGGGACGTTAAAGGGAGGGACTTTTTATTAAACAACAACTAGAGCCACACGATAACACGATGTGAATGCACGAACATGTGACCCATAAGATCATTGACACCACGGTGCACCATACACTCTAGTTTCAATACGACTTAAAGTACGAACATGTGACCCACAAGGTCACTGACACCACGGTGCACCGTACACTCTAGTTTTAATGCGATGTGAATGCAAGAACATGTGACCCACAAGGTCACTGGTACCACGGTGCACCATACACTCTAGTTCTAATACGATGTGACGGCACGAACATGTGGCCCACAAGGTCACTGACACCACGGTGCACCATGCACTCTAGTTTTAATACGACTTAAAGTGCGCACATGTGACCCACAAGGTCACTGACACCACGGTGCACCATACACTCTAGTTTCAATGCGACTTAAAAGTACGAACATGTGACCCACAAGGTCACTGGCACCACGGTGCACCATACGCTCTAGTTCTAATACGATGTGACGGCACGAACATGTGACCCATAAGATCACTGTCACCACGGTGCACCATACACTCTAGTTTTAATGCGATGTGAATGCACGAACATGTGACCCACAAGGTCACTGGTCCCACGGTGCACCATACACTCTAGTTCTAATACGATGTTACGGCACGAACATGTGACCCACAACCTCACTGACACCACGGTGCACCATACACTCTAGTTTTAATACGACTTAAAGTACGAACATGTGACCCACAAGGTCACTGGGACCACGGTGCCCCATACACTCTAGATTTAATATGACTGAAAGTACGAACATGTGACCCACAAGGTCACTGGTACCACGGTGCACCATACACTCTAGCTCTAATACGATGTGACGGCACGAACATGTGACCAACAACCTCACTGACACCACGGTGCACCATACACTCTAGTTTAAATACGACTTAAAGTACGAACATGTGACCCACAAGGTCACTGGCACCACGGTGCACCAAACACTCTAGTTTTAATACGACTTAAAGTACGAAAATGTGACCCACAAGGTCACTGGCACCACGGTGCACCATACTCTCCAGTTTTAATACGACTTAAAGTACGAACATGTGACCCACAAGGTCACTGACACCACGGTGCACCATACACTCTAGTTTTAATTAGTGTCACTTGCGACGTTCAACCGCTCAGACAGTTAGGTTTTCTAATAACGTCATTTTTACCGCTGGTGTGATGGTGGGTGGGGGGAGGGGGAGGGGGGAAGGGGGAAGGGGTGGAGTGGATTGATGAGAAACTGGCCGCACATTATAATAATAACAATAATTATTGTTGTTGTAAGTATTGTATCAGTTTGCCCTCATAACTCGAAGAAATGAACCACCGATAGAATCTCTCTTACGACGTCATAGTAGCAAAACTTTTAGGGGGTATGCGTAAGTGATGATATTCCATGGACACACAACGGAATGCTTAGAAACAAATTTTTACTCAAAAGGACTAAACTTTAACAAAAATTCTTAGCCCAAAAGATAAACGGTTTAAAATATTAAGATATAAGTACCTTTGGAACGATAACCATGCCCAATTCGCAAGAATTCCATGGAAAGCCATGGTTTTCAGACACCCTCTCCTCCTGTCGATCAATATCAATCTAAAATTTTGAAATTTAAAAAAAAAAACGAAAAAAAACATTAACCAATAAAACGCAGTTTGCCAAATTCTGATTAAATATGTCCACATTTACCTCAAGTAATGTCCATTTCACAAGAATTCCATGGAAAGCCATGATATGTGCTTTACAAGTAGAATCAGCGTCTTATAAACTGTCCTAGGCAACGACAGCGCGGTGAAGCTGTCCGGCTTCGTGATAGTAGTGAGCGCGCCCCATGGCAGGCGCGGCGAAACTGTCCAGGGTCATGACCGTAGTGAGCACGCATCGTTGCAGACGCGGCGAAACTGTCCGGGGTCGTGGCCGTAGAGCGCGCTCATCGTGCAGGCGCGGTGAAACTGCCCGGGGTCATGATCGTAGCGAGCGCGCATCGTGACAGGCGCGGCGAAACTGCTTGGCGACATCTGGCCGGCCCCATGAAGGAGGTTAGCCGCACATCGAATTTATTCCGTCACGCACGGCACGGCCAGTCGACAACTATGCGACTTAATAAAAGGCCGAAAGTGAAAAACACCCGTTTATTGAAAACGCGGTTGTCTGTAAAACAAACAACAATTTATAAGTACAATGCAACAATTTATAAGTACAGGAATAAACGCTTTTAAATTTGACACCAATTCACTGACCAAACTCACAAAGGTAAACTTACGGCCCAAAACTCGTACATGAAATCACTTCAATAATTACACGACATAACTCCAATAATTACACGGGATAATTTCACCAGAAACACGAGGTAATATAAAACAAAATTCTATATTTACCGACTATGTGGGCCTTAAAATCCCAAAACAGCTCCTCCTTTAACACACTTCAAAGAAAACTGGCACAGAGATGCACGTGGTCTAGGAATTTATATTGAACAAGAGAGCACGCTTGACTGATCAGTTACAATATTGGGAGCGGGAAACGCATGGAACCACAGAAAAAAAGACAGACTTCACACTTTCTAAAGGAACCCTTTGATCACCATAACAGGAACACCTTTTTAAAACTTTCTTTCAAGCTTCTCATTTGTGAAACAATATTTGCGTGTACCGCTCCTCTTTCAATCTACACTCAATTTACTCTTACTTTTGTAAGAGTTTTTGTAAGGCTCAGTAATTTCTTAAAACCAACAGCGTAATTCTTTTTCTAATCCGCAGCTTAAGCAATTTTTGGTGGACGCGAAAAACAGTTTAGAAATAATTACATTAAAAGATTTAGTGTCAATAACACTACGTATATATAAAATTGTAAGACAGATGTTTAAAATAAGTAGAAATATGTACACAGTTGCTGGATTGTGTGAACTGACAATCCCTACAAATGCACTGCTACTTTAATATGCTGCGACATAACTGTCCTAAATTACTTTCCCTGAAGGGTCAAATATATCTTTCATCAAGTAATAGTACACTTTATTTTGAGTTGTGTTTTACATAAATAGAACAACCGTTTTATAGGCATTGTTGTGTAAAGCTGTCCCGGATCAAGAAAGCAGCCAAACAAATAACTGCTAGAAGAATGAATCGGGCGTATATTCGTTGCTAGCTATCAGCTGATTTCAATTTTTAATTAATAAAATCAGTGGTTATGCAGTGGCTACCATATATTACATGCAACTGAATTAAAATACAATCATAAGAATGCATGTTTCTTAAATTAGAATGTTAATATAAGGTTTTCTTAACAACATTTTCTAACTGTCGTTGCTTCAGGAATAAATAACTTAAATATGTTTTACCTCAGCTTCAGATTCAACGAAAACGTCTTGTTACATATTATTGAGACTTGACAAAAAGCGATGGGCTTGGAAGTTATCAACACCGACCATAAAGAGCCACCATGACAATTTATCAAAGCGACGATGAAGAGCGACCATGACAATATAATGCGTATATATATATATATATATATATATATATATATATATATATATATATATATAAACGTATTGTATTGTGATCCTGTATAAATATAATATGGTCTTCAGTAATCTATAATACTTAGCGAACAAGCTCTGGAGAAATTAAAATTGAAAAGAGTCTGCAGTTGACAGCTACGGCCAAATGTATTTACATAAAAATTAACGGCCAAGTCCAACACTTTTGCCTAAATCACCTTCAGCATTAACTTTTAAAAGAAAATTAACAAACATAACAGAACAGATAGACTCGACTCCCGATAAAGATTAATTTCACTCCCTGGTGACGCGATGAAGCAAGTCCGCATCTGTTATTTATAAGAATTACAATGGCTAGAGCCTTAAAAGCAGCTTATGACACACAAGATACCAATGCGCATGATCATACTCAGACACTTCTAACGTTTGTAATGTACTTTTCTGCTATTGAGCAATAATAACTAAAATACTCCAAGCTTTGACAGAAACTTGAAGAACTGTACAGTAAGCAAAAGCAAGTAGGAAACTGCCAATAAACTACTAGGAAAACGTCAGGAATCGCCCCAAAACATCGTCAAGAAACTCACGTTGTCATCAACAGACCACACATAAGTGTAGAAATCAGAGGAAAACCAATAATAAGTTCAGAATTCAGCAGGAAATCATTAATTTGGCCATAAATAGAGAAGAAATTATCCCACAAACACAAGGAAATGGCAACATAATCATTAACCAATCTTCAGCAATCACTGAAGATAACTTCAGTAACTAACAATGACTACATAGTACAACCTTGAAGAGACAGAAACTTAAAATGTCCTTTACGACCGCCAGAAATAATGTCTAAATTAATGTCTTTTAAGAGTGCATTGTCTGTATAGAATGCAATCGTTAAGAATTGTACATAAACATTTAAGATGATTAATTTGACAAAATGGCGGCGATTACATATTCACAAATATGAACATACAAAACATTCTAAGCACAGTCAATTCGTGATAGTTTTTAATCTATACATGCTATCATACAACAGCCATAATGCATATCACAATATTAAGTAAGTATATTGTCATTTACTGGCATCACTGCAAAATCCAGTTTTCATTTACCGACACGGTTGTGCATTGTTATAACGTTAATTTAAATCATTCGTCAGCGCAATGACATTCTTTACACAAAACATCATGTAATTGTGCAAAATGGCCATGCCAATTGGCTTCATACATATCCTGGTGCCCCAAGAATGAGTGTACTGTGACAGAGGAGTAACCACACTAAGATCTTCGTCGTCAGTTCTAGATTAATATGTTTCCGATGCCTATATAGGTTAAGGATAGACGGTGTTTTGACTTATATATACAACCTTTTTTTTAACTTTGAATAGTTGTAGAATAATTGACGCCTGCACAGCATCAAAAGGTCTAAATTTTGAGGTTGGTCCGACGTCAGTCTATCCCAATTTATTCCACCTCGCAATGTTTATTTGGCACCGTTATATTTAAAAAAAGCTCAGTGTCTGGTTTGCTTTGCACCCACTTAGCAATGTAGTGCTATACCAGTTTGTGGTTGTGCTTGAAAGCCAAAAAGGATATTGTCAAAGGACATTCTCAAGGACAGATTCTCAAATACAGATTACTTCTTTTAATTTTTAAAATTTATTTGCATATAAATATTTAACATCAAGAATTTTTGCAATCTTAGTAGGGATTTAGCATACTTAACTATTCTTGTGATAATTTGTTTAAAACCGCATTTGTTTACTTAACTAGTCAGCAAACCGATATGCTGTTGGTATGTGATGTGCCAATATGCCACCTGCTTGGCCAGTTTTATGTAAGATAAACAATAAGCAAACCATACATTTTACAAAAAATACTTGTGTTAAGTCATTGAATTCGGTCGAGACACTTGTCGAACTGTCGAATTGTCGAATTGTCTTCAGTCGAAACCCTAACACGTAGCACTTTTATTACAAATAATATACTCATCCATACCACTTGTATTACGTCGGAGAACTCGCCCTCGGAACTTATCTTAAGTTAGCACAAGTGTTAAGTCAACGAACTTACCAAAGTCAAAGGGCTCGTCCCTGATACTGGTGCCATGCCTTTTGATTAGGCCGCTGCCTTTTTTGTTCGTAGCCTTCGTAGCCATAAATAGAGAAGTACTTCCGCAATGTAATGAAAATCACATTCTAACACAAAATCCCATCTGTCTTGAACGCAAATGAAACATGTCATTTCTTAATATTTGTTTCAGTATTTCACATTAGCTCGTCCAAAACGAAATGCGCAATGTCCTCAAAACAAGGCATACCAAATGCAAAACGACGATTGTCCCACAAGAAAAAGAAGAAAAGTACATCATGATACATATGAGATTAAATGAATGCAACGTCATACATCAACTTTCCTTTTATATTTATTGCACATCCTAAAGCTTACTACCATGCCTTCGTGTGCCATATAACTGTTTATATTACATAGACGTTTTACAATAATTTGCCTGGAGACATCTGAGACACCTGATGCGCTGTCAGTGATTTCGACATGCTTCCTATTACCCCCACACCTCGTTCCCCTGTACACGCCTTTTCCAGCTCAAACTCCAAGACCCACATCCACTCTCCGCATACCTTCACCAATCACCTGTAATTAACATATCCTTTCACACGTCCCCACATGTACTTTTTCCATACCTCTCCCATCTATAGTGCTCACATTTCCATGCCCATTTTATAATCTATTCCTTTCACTTCTTTTCACAATGCCACAACCCTTTTATGAATCCGTTATGAAAACGCCAGGAATATTGCTAAAAACCGAAAAGATATACAGAAGAAAGTGTTGAGATTTAAAAAGCGATAAGGAACTGTGAAATAAATGTCAACAGTTTCTCGTGATACCGTCATGAAAGATTCAAGAAAGTCTCTATTAAGCGACAAGGTATCTTAAAACAGCCTCAAAAATCATCAATTTGAGATAAAAAGTGTGCCAGTAAAAAAATGTCCAAAAATGTTACAAAAGTATCAAGGCACCATAAGAAAATTGGCAAGTGCTGCCAAGAAACTGTCGAGATATCGTGTCAAAATATTTTAAAGAATTTAAACAACACAGCAAGTCATTACTTTGTATAACAGCCCGTATTACACCCTACAATAATTATTCTAAATATCGTCTCAATTCACATAATCGTAGCACAAGAGGTAATACAGTGCGACAGTTCCAATAGTTATTTACTTCCTCCTAGATTGAAATAATAAATTCATAAATAATTTTTAAGTAGTTAAAGGGGCATGTCTCAAGAAAATATTAACCTAAGCCTGTGTTTTTCACAAAGGGACATGTCTTTTTATAACTTTCTTTCAAAGCGTTTTATTTGTGAAACGATATTTGCGTGTCGCGCCCCTTCTTTACATAATACTCAGTTCAGTTTATTCACTGCTATAGCTGTAAGTAAGGTGTGTCTATGGTCTTGTAATCTTCGCATTAGCTATTTAACAACTTGATTGACCTTGTGTGGAATAAATTTGGAAAAGCTTATTTAACAAATGGATATAAAATAACTATATTCAGTTGATTGGCACAGATCATTAGTTGAGATTTCATAGCCTGTAAAATATCAATTTAAGTACGACAGATTGGTATACTGACATAAAAACAGGTTTATACAAATATATGTTCTTTTACTTAGCTTTATGTAATAGCATATTTAATTAAAAAGATTCTCGTGCCTTCACAATTGTTGTCATCACTTGAGCACCACTGATACGTCACCCAAGGAGTAGGTTATATATTTCCTCCTTCAGAAGAACTGCTTTCAAACCACCTTGTACGATGTAGGATGTCCCCTTTAAAAATACAATAGTAATACTTCATTCTGAGTGTGTATTATATTGTTTTCTGCCTGAAGCCGTAGGGTCGTACGGACAGACCCCGAAGGGGGAGGTCCGTACACGCCCGTAGGCTGTATATTGTAAAATCAATATCGTACGCACTCAGAATGATGTATTACTTTTATTATATGACTACTTTTGCTTTTTTTTATTTCTATCTTCAAAATTTTACCACGCACTATTTTTGCACTCCGTATGCTCAGATGGGATGACGCGTAATCGGTACTGCAATCACCGAGCATTGATATTTGACTCGGTTTTAGCACTTAAGAAAATAAATATTAAGTATTTATTTGCTACGTGTAATGATTATTTCTGACGTAATACCCCTAAGTAACACCCCTAGCCGCGGAATTATATCAGTTATATCTTTATTAATTTCAAATCCATGCACACAAAATCACCCGAAGGACGTGCGTAAAATTACCAACAATTTACCCTTTAAAATAATATATATTATTTACCTTCAGAAATGCCTTTCTTTCTGTCATGATGTTACATAATCACAAAAGTAAAGAAAAAAAGTTATGTTTGTCCATAGGTGGGATCGAACCACTAATCTTCTGCTCAGGAGTCTCACGCGCTATGCACTGAGGCATAGGGGCAGGTTTGGTGAACGATCTGATAATAACATACTTAGTTAGACTAATAAGGCTCACATAGCAATCACATAGTCCCCACAGTCATATAGCCATATGATGTCACATAGTCACATAGTGTCACATGATGTCACAGAGTCAAGTAATGTCACATGTCACATAATGTCACAGAGTTACATACTGTCACAGTCACATAATGTCACATGATGTCACATAGTTACATAGTGTCACATAGTGTCACATGATTTCACATAAGGTCACAGAGTCACATAATGTCACATGATGTTACACAGTATTGTATTGTATTGTTCTTTAGATCCCTTTCAACTGCTATGGTCATATCGGTACCCCCCTGCCACATTATACTGAAATGGGGCATTCCAGCCCTCCTTCTAACCCTTAAATGTGGAGTGCCTCACAGGGTAGCAAGGAGGAGTCCAATTTTAAAGTCTTAGGTATGACAGTCACATAATGTCACATGTCACCGAGTCATATGATGTCACAGAGTCACATAATGTCATATAATATTACAGTTACATAATGTCACATGATGTTACATAATCACAAAAGTAAGCAAAAAAAGTTATGTTTGCCCAGTCAGAGTGTCACATAATGTCAAATGATGTCACAGTCAAATGATGTAACAGAGTCACATAATATCACATAATGTCACAGAGTCACATAATGTCACAGAGTCACAGAATGTCACAGAGTCACATAATGTCACTGAGTCACAAAAGTTAAAAAAAACAGTCACTTATCACGACTCTTTTGCCAATTCGTCTCCATGTGTATTCCAACCAATCTTTCACTTCCTTTCCAAAGAATAGTCAATCTTTCACTTCATCTCCTATGTGTTTCCAGCCAATCTTTCGCTTGTTCTCCATGTATATCCATCAACAGCAAGAGCAAATGTTTTCTCTTCCTTTTTCTCTCCATGTGCATCCAACAAGAGTCATAGCAAGAATGGAACACGTGTGCGCACACAATGTGCTCTTATAGGGCTGCTGAATCATATCCTGGGGGAGGGGGGGGGTCGGTACATAGTATGTCCTGGGGGAGAGGTGTCGGTACATAATATGTCCTAAAGGGAGGGGGAGGGAGATGGGGGTTCTCCAATTGAGACAGCCGGTGAAAGTGTTGCCCGAGGGCGGGATCGAACCACCAATCTTCTGCTTACGATTTCCATGCTCTACCAAGTGAGCCACGCGAGACGTAAGGTTAATGTTCGGGAAAACATTCCTCATATAGGGTTAGGGTCACATGACTGATGATGATTGACAGGTCACGTGACTATAATGATTGACAGGTCACGTGACTAATGACGTCATGATGATTGACAGGTGGCAGGTGAGGGTTATACCTCCTGGGGGGAGGAGGGAGGGCGGTCTGATGACGTCACTTTCTGTTACAGAACTGTCATTCTCATACTACTACTAGATCATTTTGTTAAAACTAAAATCAAATAAATTATACCTAAAAGTCAATATTAGATTTTAAAATATATTTCATCTTTATTAGTATCTAAAATTTGCTAATTTATTTGAAAATGGTCTTCAGTACATATGGTTTCCCATGATGCTCCAATACACGACACCCAATAATATTGATTTTTCATAATGCTCCAGTACAAAACGTTTGATTTTGGTTTAAAAATAGTTTGCCTTGAAACGTTTCGAAAAGGTTCTACAAAAAATTTGTAATCCGAGAACACAAAGTTTTATAAACGTCAATAAAACGTTTCAACCAAAAACGAACCTTTGAGAAACGTTTCCATGTTTACCGGAATATTATGCATATATTTTGCATGGTAAAAAATGAACATATTTGAAAGGCATATTAAACGAATTTTTAGTCACGTATATAAGACACTATTTAAGAAAAAACACGTGTAAAAGCCGTTTAATAATTGGTGGGAATTACATGTAAATGCGTATAAAATGCGTATAAAATTTTACGTGGGAAAGTATGCGTATTTTATGTGCATTATCGATGAGCAAAATGGCCAAAATACACGTATATTACACCTAACTTTCCCATTTTGCCCACGTATTTTACACGTATCATATCCGCTAAAATTCTGTCGAGTTTGGCATTTTAGAACGCCCCCCCCCTAAAAAATTTTCCTAGTTACGGACCTGAATTAATAGAGTTTCTTTCATCGTATAATTACATAACTCAAGCCAATGCAAAGAAAATATTTTTGAGCTGGACATTAACGAAAGAATATAACTTGCATAACTTGCGGTAAACGCCCCGTGGCAAATTGCCGGGTGGCAAACGCCCTAGCTGTGGCATCTGCTCTGTTTTCTTGTGTAAGACAGTCGTAAGAGCGCGCAATTTCAGCATAAACTGCAGTGAAATATTCTTCTGGTTGACATAGGCGTAGCCACCGGGGGGATCGAGTTGTGGGGGGTCTCAGCCCTCTACTTTTCAGAGTGGGGGCATAGTATCCTTTACCCCCCACCCCTCTCCGTTACGGAGGCTTGCCCCCACCCCCGCAGTTGTGAAAACGTGGCTACGCCAACGCGGTTGTCTTACGGTCTTTTGCCCATCAAGTGTTAGCGAAGTCAAATAAAACGCGTAACGCAAGCTGTTTCCTATGTGTGTGGTTAGTACAAGTACTGTGCACTTCGTTACATGCAGGCCCACCTCAATCGAGTCCAAGCTGTTGTCGATTAGAGACCTCATGCAGTACCACCTGGTGGCACTGGGCCAACAGGTGGTACTGGGGCTTAATAGTTGTAATATCCCTCCCTCCCTCTTATGCCCCACTTGCCACCCAGTAACTGAATTGCCTTGGCTGGAAGTGTGGCATTTATTTTCTCTTTGGATTATGCGTGGGCGGCATGAATGCGCATGTGAAAGCACAAATATTAATAACTTTCCCACATTCTCTTATTCCCACTTGCAAACATAGTTTGAATATTGGGTATGCTTTGCTAAGAATTCCGGCGTTTATTCCTTCCTTTTTTTTTTTTTTTTTTTTTTGTTTTTGTTTTTGTTTTTTTTTTGTTTTTCCGTTACGGAGGTTTTCAGAAAACTCCTCCTACGCTATTTGACGTAGGACAATGAAATTTGGCACAGAGATAGAGGGTGACGAGATGTCGGGAAATTCGCAAATTTTTTCGGCCTTGACCTTCAAGGTCAAGGTCAAATTGAGGTCAAAGTTTTTTACCTCAAAGTGGTTTCCAGAAAACTCCTCCTACACGGTTTGTAGTAGAAAGACGGCATTTGGCAAACCCATAGAGGGTAATGAGTTGCCGTGAAATCCGCAAAATGTTTTGACCTTGGCATTCAAGGTCAAGGTCAAATTGAGGTCAAAATATTTTTTCAAAAACCTATCCAATCACGAAAAATTGCTGGAAATAGCGCTAAAATCCTTGTTTCAACACGTGTACGATGCAAGTAGGCAGTAACATCATGGATGGAATCTCGACATTCAGTGTCAAGGTCAAGGTCATGTGACTTTTGTATATTAAAATTCGTTAGAGAAACATTGTCCATTATCTTGAAAACGATTAGAGATAGAGCGATTTTGAGCTTATTTTCGACGATTTGGGCCTAAAAGACGTTATATAAGAGGTACCTTGGTGACCTTGACCTCCTGCGTCATGGTCAAGGTCAAAAACCGGAAGTTGACCATTATCTGAAAAACGGTTAGAGATCGAGCGATTTTGAGCTTATTTTCAAACTTTTGGGCCTAAAAGACGTTATATAAGAGGTACCTCGGTGACCTTGACCTCCTCCGTCATGGTCAAGGTCAAAAACCGGAAGTTGACCATTATCTCGAAAACGGTTAGAGATAGAGCGATTTTGAGCTTATTTTTTACCCTTTGGGCCTAAAAGACGTTATATAAGAGGTACCTCGGTGACCTTGACCTCCTCCGTCATGGTCAAGGTCAAAAACCGGAAGTTGACCATTATCTCGAAAACGGTTAGAGATAGAGCGATTTTGAGCTCATTTTCGACCCTTTGGGCCTAAACAACGTTACATAAGAGGTACCTCGGTAACCTTGACCTTCTGGGTCACGGTCAAGGTCAAAAACCGAAAGTTGATTATTATCTCGAAAACGGTTAGAAAACTGAATTTGATTTATTTGTGCCCAAATGAGGTTACATTATATTCACTTCGATGGCCTCGTTCAAGATAATAATTCGGAAGCTGACAATTATGTCGAAACACTGAAAAAATGTGTCTTTGACCAAATATGTTGTGTCTCTGCCCTTGCAAGTGGGTGCTATTCCGCTATGTTTAGCGAAATTCGGTCTAGTTTCACCAGGAGAGACTGTTGTCAGCCATAAGCCCCAGTACCAACTCACCTGCCTCAATGGGTACTCACAACAAGCCCATATTGATCAGCCTTCTATGTTGTCAGTAACGGCTTCCCATGTGACTTGGATTCTAGCGCATAACAAGTATTTTAAATGAGGAGTGGGGGGTTATGGGGCTGAGGAGTGATCAATTGCTTAATCTGGGGGGAAAGGGGTGAAACTTCAAACGTAAACAAGAAGCCTTATGCAACACCAGCTATGCCAGAATCTTTCTAATTTCTAGTAATCCATTTTAACGAAAACCATTAACCAAACATTAAAGTTTTGCAACTATTAGTTTTGTCCTGTCACTTGGAAACCTCTCTGTGGTGCAACGTTATGACGCTAGAATGCGGTCTGAAAACAACGTCGCTCTTACAGGAAAACTAAAAGTATTTATAGAAAAGCTAGAGCGTTGTTGCCACATTAATTTGGCCAACTCAAAAGCTACATTTGCGAAGTTGCCGTTTTAGAATTGTTAGATTTATGCAGAGCATAGCTTTAATTTGAATTCTTCCATATGATTGTTTTCCCTTTCTAAAATAAAGAAACATGCTATTGATGAAAATCTGCTTTAGACAGGTTCAGATTTTAAAATACCTATAATAACATAGACCAAAACAACAATGGATTGAAGTCCCAACAAAAGAAGACCACATTAATTGACTGAGAGGTTTTGTATTTTCGACAATCAATATATCGATGCTGCATTTCTGTTCACAGAATCAAAATAAATTTTAATAAATCAACTTTATTATCTAAAGAAGTACTAATAGTACATGTACATCAATTCAAATATTAATGTTTTCTAAACAAATGAATATCTGGAATTATGATGACGTTAATGAGAATTTAGCAGCATGCTGATTGAGTCTAAGTGGTCAGATACTCTACGTACAGCTCCCTTGACTCTAACTGCAGGAAATTACTCTTTGGTTTCGTGGTCAACAACAATCCAATATCGATTCCAGGTGAAATCGCAAAGTCTACCCAACAATCTAACTGTAGTGACATGATCATATATCTGAGAGAATACATATCAAATGCTAAATTTTGGTTGAATTTGCTTTAAATTTTGATCAAATCTTTCTTTAACTTAAAAAAAAAGATTTTGAATGTTTCACACAACAAAACATCCCAGGGGGCTTCTCAGGTACTAATTGGCTACCATGCGTGTCCATAAATTTTTGAATATTAGCCCCTTTCTTAACCGAACGCGGAGTAAAATTATGAAAGAACCCTCCTTTTGCTGTAAACGCCGAATACTGAATAAAAATTACCCCGGTTTCACTGCGTTTATTTTGGTCACGCATTAACACAGGATACAAAGTGCCCCCCCCCCCTTCGGGCACAATTCGTAACGCTTATTAGGAAAACGAAGCGACAAATTTGATCTTACCGCAAGATAGACAATTTGGAAGTTAAGTTCCGAGTGTTCTTTCCTTGGCAACAAGGTTTAGGGAAGTGATACATTTGGTACCTCCTTGCGATGATGCTATTACATATGGTGATACCATTTCGTGGTATGAATATCACTGTAGCATGAATATCAGTTATTTTGTATGACTACGCAAATGTCTCTTGAAGCTCGACCTTCGTGAATATTGTTTATCACAGAAGTCGCAAGTGTATGAGACCGCATGTGTTCCTTTAATAAAGGGCGCATAGCAAAGCCTTTTCCACAGATGTCACAATCGAAAGATATAATCCTGAAGTTCGTTTTATGACAGATATCACACCTGAATGGCTTTTCTCCGATGTGTCGGCGCATGTGTGCATCAAGAGACGACTTCTGGGACAACTTTAGCCCACAAGTGGTACAAGTGAAGAGTTTGACAACAGCATAAACGCGCATATGCCTTGTAAGATTAGATATGCTGGAAATATATTTCCGCAAGCGACACATTGAAATGGTTTAACACCAGCATGAGTTCGCATGTGCCTCGTCAGATTGAACTTGCTGATATAATGTTTTCCACATGTTCTCCGCATGAACCCGCATATGTCTCGCCAGACACGATTGTCTGACAAGATTTTACATACAAATATTACACTTGACTCATCTTCTCGATAGCTTCCTAAATCTGTTTCTGCTTCTGGGTCTTTTATTACATTTCCCCAATAACTTGGTACTCTGTGGACTGATTTTTAATTTGTCTACGTCTGTATCCGAAAGGCTACCTTTGGTTATTGGCTGGCTTTTAGCACAGCTGGTTGCAGATTTTACAACATTAAACATCTAATTTTTTGTCTGTCTGTCAGAAACGGTCCGAGAACATTGGTTGGGCATTCGATGTATGGGTTGTTTTCGTTGTAAAAGGGCTTCCAGTTAATTGTTTTGAATGCCTATATATTGAAATGCTATTTGAATGGTAAAAGTGAGGTAAATGTATATTTGTAGCACCTGGCCGTGTGTTCCTGGTAGCCGTGGAGGCAATGCTGTGGAGGTCTTGATGTAGTTTCTGGTCTGGACATCCGTCCGCCTGTTCGTGATAACACGTCATATGCCTTGAAGCAGTAACAACGCGTCGCATATCGCAGTGCGCCATCGGTTTTGAACAGTAGCTGTGCAAGAGGAGTGATCGTTGCAAGTTAGCGTGCCACGAGTCTGCGTGTCAGGGTACTGTGCGTGTCTGGGACGCTGTGTGCGTTCTTCTCCGGTTTATCAGCATTTCTCGGTACAGTACGCGTTTGTGCGCTACGTCTTTGTCGCCATGTTTCGCATCAAAATACTGTGCGTATCGGGCGATTTGTGGGAGTTTAACCGTGGAACGGTGTTTCAAGTACACCACAGAGTGTGAGACATTTTTGGGTATTTATTTATTTATATATTTATTTATTTATTTGTTTATTTATCTAGCATGTACTGTGGGCAGGCCTGTGATAACGTCGGTTTAAGTGGATGGATTATGTCATATTTATTGGTGTGTATATTATAAATAACATTCCCGTTGTTTAAATATCTGCCTTTTCACTGTGTTTCTTTGACTACCGGCCAGTCATTTGCTCATCTCGCCCAACATTCTAAATCACATTCGTGACAGTCTGACGTCTGTACAGCGCCGATTGTTCTTTGCATATTTATCGCCGACGTTCCGACATTTATTCCACGTTGCTTCAAAGACGTTGATTAGATTTGGTTGCGTTTTGATTGCAACGTTGCTTATCCAAGGTCTGTTTATCATTGTGTGAAATATTTTGGTAAGGCGTTGATTTATGGTCATGGCCAATCACAACGAGAGCGAGGAGTCATTGGGTCCACGTATCAGCCTCAAACTGACGCTGAGCCATTTTGGAATGTTTACAAGTAGAGAGAGAGAGAGAAAGAAAGAGAGAGAGAGAGAGAGAGAGAGAGAGAGAGAGAGAGAGAGAAATTGAGAATGAAATCGAGAAAAAGAAAATGGGAATGACAGAGAGAGAAAAAAGAGAAGAACGAACGAAAGAAAGGTAGAAGGAGTGAGACGCAAATGGAGAAAGATAGAAAGACAGACAGATAAAGAGATTTGTATACATACATAGACAGACAGATAGATTGATGACTAGTTAGATAGATTGATTGATTGATTGATTGATTGGTTTAACGACACTAGCAACCCGTTAGGGTCATATTGTGTCAGTTCTGTTGCTATAGGAAGATTCAGTTGAAACTAGAATCAATTAAAATAGACAAAACAAGTAGTGTATATATCTAAAATCAACTAAATTCAACTTAAAACTTACTGTACAAGTGTATTTCTTTCAGAAAAGAAATAATTTTGCTGGTGATTCATGGAATTCACACTGTAGTAGCGTGAACGAATGTTCTGAAAATCTACGGAATTGAGTAGAATATGTTTTGCAGTCAAACGTTCTTGACAACCAATACATTCTGGAGGCGCATCGCCTCTCAAAAGATAACCGTGGGTGATGTATGTATGTCCGATTCGGACTCTATGCATAACCGTTGTGTCGCGAATACTGCCAAGAGCTAGGTGTTTTTGTCCAACTGTTGGTTGGATTTGAAAGAGTTATTTCTTTGTTCGTTCTATTTCTGTTGCCAAAGGTTTTTTACATAACTTGAAATATAGGGTTTAAAATTGGAGTATGGTATGAGAAGATCGGATATGTTGTAGTTTAGCGCCTCTTTTGCTGCCTGGTCCGCAGCTTCATTACCCGGTATGCCCACGTGGCTTAGCACCCAGCAAAACTTAGATAAATGGATAGATAGATAGATGGATAGATAGATAGATAGATAGATAGATAGATAGATAGATAAATAGATGGATAGACATAGACAAACAGATAGATAGATAGGCAGATAGATAGATAGATAGATAGATAGATAGATAGATAGATAGATAGATACAGACAGACAGACAGACAGATAGATAGATAGATAGATAGATAGATAGATACATAGATACATAGATAGATAGATACATAGATAGTGCGTCTATGTTAACTGTACAGATTGATATTCATTTCACGGGTGATAAGTCATTTAAATTGAAAAATAATTGAAAGCTGAAATCGTTGTTACTGTATTTCGGGTCAAATAACGTTATCTGTGAAATATGTGTCTGCACTGATCTACTTTCGTGGACCACATAATAGAATATCAAAGATGTCTGTTGAAGTGAGAACTTTAGCATTTAATTAGCTAGCGTATATCCCTTTGCATATTTTTCCCGTAGAAAATGAAATTTGATATCCTAACAGACCATAAAGCTATAAAACCTAGGAATCTGTAAAAGGCACTATTTGATGAAATATAACAATACGCAAATTGTTAAATGTTCATTTTCAGCAATATTTTTACGATCACATATACGGCCATTTCAGCAATATTTTCACGATCACATTTACGGACATTTCAGCAATATTATGAATTTCATGTATTCTGCTTTGTGTAGAAAAAAAAAGAATTGATTTTTTATTTGTGTACACTTTTGTCCACAGATTTTATACCGATTGCTCTGCAGTGAACAATATTTGTTTTCAAACGCTTTTCCCCTGATTATTAATATTAATATATTAATTCTATTGGTATTTGGGATAAACCTCAAACAATAATCAGTAAAAGGATAAAGTTACATTGTTATAATTATTTCCGGTAGCATGTTATGAGATAACATTCTATGAGGTAACATTCTGAATGTTATGTATCTTGATATGAGCACACGCCATGACAATAGCACAAATCCTAATCCTAACATTTTTGTAAAACCTAAAATATTTTGAAAAGAAATTCGATTTAACCAAAAGTTGACCACACACTCACACATAATTTTGCCTCGTCACACTTTGTCAGTAGTTTGTCAAGAACTTGTCAGTTGATTGTCAGTTTGAAAAGTTTGACCTCGTCAGGGTCTTGACGAGTTTCTGACCAATGCCTCGTCACACATTGACAAACACTTGTTGCTATCTTGTCAGAAACTTGTCACAAATTTGTCAAGTATTGCGTCACCAAGACGTCACATCCTTTTCAAAACAAGTGAAAACACGCGGACATCCTTTTTGAGATTTCTTAAGTTTTAATGAATATTACGACAAGTTTCAAATTATCAAGTCTTAAAAACATGTTTAATGGATAAACCATGATGTAAGTGAACACATCATATTCTCTGCATGTTTTGAAATAAGTGGTGATGTTTGTAAATTGTTTGTGAAATTTGTGAAAATTGTATTATCGCCCAGTGTTGCAATGAATAATGTACACTGTTTACTTACTGGTATGCAATCAAACAGGGTGAATGGATTCGATTATTTTAACGTTTAATATAACAAAACCTGATGGTATAACTATCAAAATAACAACTGATGGTATAAATATCTGCAGCTTATGTGTTCGTAAGTAAACCACCATGTGCAATATATTACATATTACAATACTGCAAAACTTGTCAGCAACTTATCATAAAATTGTCGGAAACTTGTCACAAGTTCGTCAACCTGACCAATTTGATGTTAAAGGACTGTCCTGGAAATTTTATGCCTTACGATCCTATCACCTCTAAAACTTTTAGAAAGAAATCCAATTCAGTCGTCATTTCAGGTATCAGTGAAGAAAATTATATCAATTAATAAATAAAAAATATAAGAAATTTATTGATATAATATATCATTAAAAATCAGCTACCGAAATGAGTAAAAAATCCTCTTTGTCACAATATCATTATAATATTCGTGACTTCATTAAAATTATCAAATGGCATATTAAAATTTTTTGAATGTCTTGTTGAAAATATGCCTTTTGATATTTTTTCGAGGCATTTTCAAAATGTTCCTTCTCCCACAATTGTGTTTTGCCTTCCATTTTAGTCCGAATGGTTCTCAGGGGAATCTTTGTTTAAAAAAATACTTGTTGAGTACTTGTATAATTGTCGCAAAAAACTGGCGCAATGGATCCTCAGTAAGAAGGATTCCTTTCTGTGCCTTTTCTGCTTTTTCTGCTGATGTAAGTACATTTTGGGTACGGTCCCACACAGTGAAAGAGGTAAGTGGGTTAGTGTTGTGTTGAGATGCGTGCCGACATTAGATGGAAGTGGGGGGGGGGGTTGGTGACGGTTATCAAAAACAATGAAATAGCAAATAGGCGATGTGGCGACCACCTTTCAGGTGTTTCGGATAAAAATATCACAGCATAACTCATTACGAGCGACGACCTTCAAGATCCACATAAAAAGACATACAGGAAAACCTGTTTTTAGCCACCCCCTTCCCGAATCAGATGAAAAGACAAACAGTAAAACCTGCTTTTCGTGACCCAGATGAAAAAACTAACAGAAAAACCTTGTCGCAAAATGACGGTTATCAAAAACAATGAAATAGCAAATAGGCGATGTGGCGACCACCTTTCAGGTGTTTCGGATAAAAATACCATAGCATAACTCATTACGAGCGACAACCTTCAAGATCCGCATAAAAAGACGTACAGGAAAACCTGTTTTTAGCCACCCCCTTCCCGAATCAGATGAAAAGACAAACAGTAAAACCTGCTTTTCGTGACCCAGATGAAAAAACTAACAGTAAAACCTTTACGGTGATTACCTTCCAGATCCGAATAAAAAAGACGTAGAATATAAGCTCAGTTTATAGTCGCACATTCCACATGGCTAAACATGTTCCCATACACATATCCACATATCCCATATATATATCTATATATATATATATATATATATATATATATATATATATATATATATATATATTCATATTTATATAAGATAATAGTCTTAATTTTGAAATAGTACAAAATTGTAAAACTTTGAAAACAGGAGAGGCAGATGGAGGAAAAGGATGGCAGGGGAGGGGGTGGGGATGGGCTAACATTTGTTTTTGTTGACAAGAATAAAAACAATGCATAATAAAACAGTTTGACATGTTCGGGTATTCTGGTGTTGGTATACACTGGCCACTCTAGTATATTAATGTTTGGGGCTGGTAACAATGTCCCTGAACATTCTTAGTATACTTGATTAACTTGAACTTGGCTGGCCACAGTGTTCTTGGACAATGGTGTTAATTTAAATGTTTTCAAATCGTAATTTTTTTGTCTAATATTCTTTATTCGGATAGTTCGTCAATCACTTGTCAAACATATTTTGATAAATCTGTGACAAGATATTGACAAACTGCAAATAAGGATTTGACAAATACGTGACAAGAAAATGACAAGCCAGTGACAAAGACAAATTTTTGACATTGTTGAGTTAGGCATCGTCAGAATGACGAGTTGAGGGTCATCAATCAATTTGACGAAGTTTTGATGATTTTTTGACAAATTGACAAGTTCAAAATTACAAGTTTCTGACGATTTATTGACCAATTATTAGCATTACGAATTAATGACAAGCTGTAAACTGACGAATTAATGACACATTTATGACAAAGTGTTGACAAATTTTTGATTGGAATTCGCTGAATTGGGCATCGTCAAATGGACAAGGCAAATTAGTCAGTCTCTTGTCAGTTCGACAACTTTACGACAAATTCTTGACAAAGTCATATTATGTGTGCTGAAATGAATAATGTAGTTACATAAACAGAAATGTCTTACGTGCAAAATGAACGCTTAACAAAGTCTCATTTAACTCTTGAGTACCGCGCACTTCGTATGACAATTTCAGTAATGTATAAACTGTGGCAGAAACGGCCCGTTCAAACATTTTGTAATGTCCAATTTTCTTTCAAATATAGCCTATTCATAGACCAAGCAATCGCATCAGTTAGATACCAGACAGGCTTACATTCAGTCATTGGGACCAGGTAATAAATATATCAATAAACCGACCTAATTTTACAATTCTTAAATATCCTTGTATTGTTTGGTAATATCTTCTGAATATTGCATATTTTATCGGTGAAAATTTCTACCGCCTGTATGCTCTGTAGCGTCTGTGCTACAGTCACTGTCTAAAACTTTCAGTCTTCCGTCTGTTTCTAAGAGAGTTTCATTACCGGGCCTATGAATATGACTAATATCTATTATGAATATTGCAGAAAAGGGCCAAGTACATCCTCCCATGAACATGGAATTGAACTGGTAATCATGTTACTGCTAGCAAAACCAGATCAAGATAAAATAAAACTAAAAATAAAAAAAAATGAAAAGAAAACCGAATGTAAAATCTTGAATTGTGGACCGGCGCTGTTGACCGAGAGGTGTGGACTGGGGGTTGCGGAAGAGGGGAGTGGAACGGGGGTGTGGACCGGGGGTTATGGATGAGAGAAAGGGCGTAATGGCCTAAGTGGGTAAAGACCGGGAAGTAATCACCGGGAGCGAGGGTTGTAAGGGCGGCTGGGGGTAAAAAACGGGGACGGGGATAAAGACCGGGGAGGGGCAGGGTATTCACCTTGGATATGGCTGTTACTTCGTGTGATTATGCATATGTTTTAAAATACTCGACCTTCGTGAAAACTGTTTTTTTTCACAAAAATCACACGTATATGGCTTCTCACCGCTATGAGAGCGTTTATGTTCCTTTAACGAAGAGCGCACGATAAAAGCCTTTTCACAGATGTCACAATTGAAATATCTCGTCCTGAAGTGTTTCAGTGTGCCTTGTGGCATTCTGCCGGCTGGGAAACGTTTTATGACAGATATAACACTTGAATGGCTTTTCTCCAGAGTGTTGGCGTGTGTGTAACATCAGGTTCGATTTGCTGGAAAATTTGACCCCACAGGTACTACACGTGAAGGGTCTGAGACCAGTATGAACGCGCAGATGTCTCACATGCTCAGACTTTGTAGCAAACTGTTTGCCACAAATCACACACATAAAGGGTTTGACACCAGTATGAACGCGCAGATGTATCGTATGTTCATACTTTCAGGCAAACTGTTTGCCACAAGTCTCACACGTGAAGGGTTTGACACCAGTATGAATGCGCAAATGTCTCGTATGTGACGACTTGCAGGCAAATTGTTTGCCACAAGTCTCACACGTGAAGGGTTTGACACCAGCATGAATGCGCAAATGTCTCGTATGTGAAGACTTGCAGGCAAATTGTTTGCCACAAGTCAGACAGTTGAACGGTTTGACACCAGTATGAACGCGCAGATGTCTCGTATGTCCATACTTGCTGGCAAACTGTTTGCCACAAGCCACACACGTGAAGGGTTTGACACCAGCATGAACGCGCAGATGTCTCATATGTTCATACTTGCTGGCAAACTGTTTACCACAAGTCTCACACGTGAAGGGTTTGACACCAGCATGAACGCGCAGATGTCTCATATGTTCATACTTGCTGGCAAACTGTTTACCACAAGTCTCACACGTGAAGGGTTTGACACCAGTATGAATGCGCAAATGTTTCGTATGTGAAGACTTGCAGGCAAATTTTTTGCCACAAGTCTCACACGTGAAGGGTTTGACACCAGTATGAATGCGCAAATGTCTCGTATGTGAAGACTTGCAGGCAAATTGTTTGCCACAAGTCAGACAGTTGAACGGTTTGACACCAGTATGAACGCGCAGATATCTCGTATGTTCATACTTGCTGGCAAACTGTTTGCCACAAGCCACACACGTGAAGGGTTTGACACCAATATGAACGCGCAGATGTCTCGTGCGATAAGACAGGTTGGCAAACTGATGGCCACAAGTCGGACAGGTGAAGGGTTTGACACCAGTATGAGTCAACACATGTCTTGACAGAGAGAACTTATTGGAGTAATGTTTTCCACACGTAGCACACTGGTTCATCCGCTGAAATTTTCTCACATTTCCTCCACAAGATGGCGTATTTACGTCGAATGACTGTTGACTGATTTCTGATTTGTCTGTACCCGTAATACTAGATGTGGCCATTGGCTGACTTTTATCCCAGTTCGCTGCCAATTTCTCAACATTGGAAATCGACAATTCTACGAAGCTAGCACCATCTTCCTTTTGATCGTAAGATGTCATTTTATCGGGATCCAAAATGCTGCATTCATACTCTTCCTCTGAGTCCGAATTTAAATACTCTTGCTTAAAGGAGACAGGCGCTGGATTACTCCTGTCTTCAGAGGCCGGTTTACTCCTGTCGTCAGAGGCCGGATTACTCCTGCCTTTAGAGGCTGGATCACTCCTGTCTTCACAGGCCGGATAAGTCTTGCCGTCACAGGTCAGGTAACTCTTGCCGTCAAAGGCCCCATTACTCCTGTCTTCAAGGTTCGCCCGTTCATTTACTATAGACATAGTTGCCTTTGGTTTTGACTGAGGTCTGTGTGACTGAGATCTGTGTGACATATCTATGTGACTGACATCTGCTACTGTTTTAGAGTGCAATTTCATAGAGGTAACCTGAAATATCCACAAACAACACATCATAATAAAACATTGACAAAATCGAATTTGTACTTCCATATACGCAATATAGATAATACACCCATTTCAGAACTTCAGAACGCAAGATAGGAAGAGCGAGAGAAGGGAGAGAGAGACAGAGAGAAAGAAAAAAAGAGAGATTGTTTGTTTTGATTGATTGTTTGATTGGTTTAATGACACCAGCAACCCGTTAGGGTCATATTGTGTCAGTTCTGTTGCTACAGGAAGACTCAGTCGAAACTAAAATCAATTAATATAGACAAAACAAGCAGTGTATACATCTAAAACCGACTTAATTCAATATAAAACTTACTGTACAAGTGTATTTCTTTCAGAAAAGAAATAATTTTGCTTGGTGCTACCTTTGTAAAAAGGTCTTTCATGGAGTTCACACTGTAGTAGCGTGAACGAATGTTCTGAAAATCTACGCAATTAAGTAGAATATGTTTTACAGTCAAACGTTCTTGACTACCAATACATTGTGGAGGCGCATCGCCTCTCAAAAGATATCCGTGGGCGATGTATGTATGCCCGATTCGAACTCTATGCATAACCATTGAATCGCGAATATTGCCAAAAGCTAGGTGCTTTTGTCCTACTGTTGGTTGGATTTGAAAGAGTTTGTTATTTCTTTGTTCGTTCCACTTTTGTTGCCAAAGGTTTTTTTTACATAACTTGAGATATGTGGTTTAAAGTCGGAGTACGGTATGAGAAGGTCGGATATGTTGTAGTTTAGCGCCTCTTTTGCTGCATGGTCCGCAGCTTCACTACTCGCTATGCCGACGTGACTGGGTACCCAGCAAAACACTTGTGATTTTCCTTGTTTGATTACCCGTTCATAACGTTCTATTAGGTCTAAATCATTGTACTCGACACTTGCAGATTTTCTAGTGATTGTAAGACCGATAGCGAATCGACACAGATAACAAATTTTTTGTACCTACTAATCTTGACGATTTCCATGGCTAGTTGGAGTGCCCGAACCTCCGCGGAAAAGATGGACGAGCCATTTGGTAATCTTGTTTTGAGGGTATTTGATTTTGTAACTATTGAGGCAGCAACTTTGTTATCGAGCTGAGATCCATCCATGTATATGAAATGATGGTGAGGGTAGGTTTCCTTTATCTCAGCAAACCTAACTTTTGACTCGTCAGCATTTATTGCGTCTTTGGAAAAGTTTGTCAGAGCTTTGTTTATGGTTGGCCTTTGTATTTTCCATGTTGGGTATTTCGAAACTTTTAAATTTGCAATTTGCTCGACTTTGATTCCAGCATTATTAAGGTGGTTATGGATTCTAGTGCCAAAGGGTACGATAACCCTAGGGCGTGTGTTTAAGATTTCTGAGTGGTCTTTTTCGAACACTGTCTTATGGGTGGGGTTTTCTTTATTTGCGTATAGTTTAACTGCATATTGCATTGAGAGTTTGATTCGCTGGATATCTAGTGGATGTTCATTTGATTCAACCTGAAGGCTTTCCACAGGTGACGTTCTGAAAACGTTAAGGCAGAGGCGAAGGCCTTGGTTTTGTATTGGGTTGAGCATTTGTTTATTGGTGTTTTAAGCCCCTTACAGCAATCACAGCGCTATATCAGGACTAGCCTGCCAAATTACACTGAAATGGGCATTCCAGTTTGAATCATTAGGGGGATCATAATTGAGTGCACAGCTGATAGGCACAAGCAGGATTCAAACCTGGAGGTCGGGCAGCCACGATGCGAACCTCTTTAATTTGTGATTCAGTCTGGTAGCAAACAAATCGAAATTGATCTCAGGAAAACGACCTCTAATCTTTTGAAACACATCCTCTGATAATTCCCATTCTGTGTTTACCGTAAGTGACCTGCTTAATTTATCTGCCAATATATTGTATATCCCTGGTATATGAGTAGCAACAAGCCAAATATCACGTCCTATGGCCCACTCCCAGATTTGTTTCGCTATGTTATGGCAACTTTGAATCTTGCCTCCCATGTTGTTTATATACGACACAGTTACGGAATTATCTGGTTTTATCAAAATGATTTCATGTCCTAGTCCGTCATATAGGCTTTGCAATGTGAACAAAACCGCCAATAGCTCTTTCTCATTTATATGTAACTGCTTTTCCTGTACAGACCATTGCCCTTTTGTAGATTTTTGTCCAATCCACCCCCCCATCCCAAGCTGTGTTAGATGCATCACTTGTTACTTCAGCATTTGGCGGTTTGATTTCTGCGTTTGCATATTCAGTGTCTGGGTTTGAAACCCACCAACTTAGATCTTTTAGTGCCACATCAGAGAGACATACTTTCGCCTTATAATCACTGAAATTTTCTTTTAATGCTTTGGCCTTTTCAGTGTCAACTTGTCGGTAGTAAAGTCTGCCATATTTCGTGCCCGGAAAAGAAGCTACCATTTTTCCTACCAGGTGGGCCAAATGTTCTAACGATATTTTATCATGACTAAGGCAAATTTAAGCTCGTCTACTTTCTTTTGTGTAAGACGTATTGTCATTTCGATTGGATTCAGAACAAACCCCAGATATGTTATAACCTGACAGGGGATCAACACAGACTTTCCAAGGTTTACAACAAATCCTGCTGCATGACTAATACGAACCGTTTCAATAACACTCTCCAAGCATTGCTGGAAAGATATTATTTCTCTTAAAAATTGTCATCTATATAGTTAGTTATCGAGTAACCTCTTTTCTGCAAGCATCTCATGAGCACTCTAGCAATTTTTGTGAAATCGCTTGGTCCTGTTGAAAGGCCATTCGGTAAGCATGTATATTCATACTTACCCCCATTCCAATAAAACTTGAGGTATTTTCTATTTTTTTTGTGTATGGATACGCTGTAACAAGTTTGTCCAAGGACAAAGTCCCAGCTAACGAAAAGCAATAAGACCAATTCCAGCGTGCATGAACAAGGGAATTTTCCCGAAAAATTGGGCTTCAAAAGATGAGACGGCAAAGAGCTAGCTCAATAGTTAATTTAGCACCGGACCAGAACATAGACCGATAAATGCATACAAAGATTTCTTTCCCAGAAAAATGGAAAACAGATTTTTTGTATCTCTGGTAGACTGAGTAGTCTGCCATAGATACCTTCAAACAACGCTCGCATTTCGGACCAGTGCGCATATTTATGTAACTTGCCTTGATGCGCGGTTCTTATTCAGACAAGTGGGCATGTTTATTTAATTTTGCGTAGATGTGCGGCTCTCATTTTGGAACAGTGCACATGTTTATTTAACTTGCGTTGATGTGCGGTTCGCATTTCGGACGAGCGCCCATGTTTTTTTACCTTGTGTGGATGTGCGGTTCTTATTTCGGATCAGTGCGCATGTTTATTTACCTTGTGTTGATGTGCGGTTCATATGTCGGATCAATGCGCATGTTTATTTACCTTGTGTTGATGTGCGGTTCCTATTTCGGATCAGTGCGCATGTTTATTTACCTTGTGTTGATGTGCGGTTCTTATGTCGGATCAATGCGCATGTTCATTTACATTGTGTTTATGGGCGGTGTTTATTTCGGATCAGTGCGCATGTTTATTTACCTTGTGTTGATGTGCGGTTCTTATGTCGGATCAATGCGCATGTTTATTTACATTGTGTTTATGGGCGGTGTTTATTTCGGATAAGTGCGCATGTTTATTTACCTTGTGTTGATGTGCGGTTTTTATTTCGGATCAGTACGCATGTTTATTTACCTTGTGTTGGTGTGCGGTTCTTATTCCATACCAATGCACATGTTTATTTTACTTGCGTTGATGAGCGGTACTTATTTTGGACAGCCCAAGTTTCCTTAGGTTGCCTTGATGCGCGGTTCGCATTTCGGATCAGTTTGCATGTTTATTTAACTTGCCTTGATGCACGGTGCTTATTTTGGACGTGTGCATATGTTTATTTAACTTGCGTTGGTGCGCGGTTTGCATTTTGGACCAGTGTGCATGTTTATTTAACTTGCGTTGATGCGCAGTGCTTATTTTGGACCAGTGCGCATGTTTATTCAACTTGCGTTGGAGCGTGGTTCGCATTTCTAACCACTGCGCATGTTAATTTAACTTGCGTTGATGCGCGGTTCGAATTTCGGAGAAGTGCGCATGTTTATTTAACTTGTGTTGATGCGCGGTGCTTATTTTGGACCAGTGCAAATGTTTATTTAACTTACGTTGGCGCGTGGTTTGCATTTCGAACCACTGCGTATGTTTATTTAACGCGCGTCGATGCGCGGTTCTTATTTCAGGCCAATGTGCATATTTCTTTAACTTGAGTTGATGCGCGGTTCTTATTCTGGACCAGTGCGCATGTTTATTTAAGTTGCGTTGATGCGCAGTTCTTATTTTGAATAGTGCGCATGTTATTTAAGTTGCGTTATTGGGCAGTTCGCATTTCGAAATAGTGCGCATGTTTATTTAACTTGCGTTGATGCACGGTGCTTATTTTGGTCCAGTGTGCTTGCTTATTTAGCTTGTGTTGATGTGCTGTTCGCATTTCGGACCAGCGCGCATGCGTGGTTCGCATTTTGGACCATTGCGCATATTTATTTAACTTGTGTTGATGATCGGTACTTATTTTGGACCGGTGCAAATGTTTATTTAACTTGCGCTGATGTGCGGTTCGCAATTCGGACCAGTGTGCATGTTTATTTAATTTGCGTTGATATCCGGTTCGCATTTCGGACCAGTATACCTGTTTCTTTAGGTTGCGTTGATGCGCGGTTCGCATTTTGGGGCCAGTGAGCAGGTTTATTTAACTTGCGTTGACGCGTTGACGCATTTCGGACCAGAACGCATGTTTATTCAAGTCCGGTCGATGCCCGACTCTTATGTCTATTCAACTTGCGTCGATTCATGGTTCTTTCTTCGGACAAGTGCGCATGTTTGTTTAACTTGCGTTGATGTGCGGTGCTTATTTTGGACCGGATCGCATGTTTATTTAACTTCCGTCGATGCGCGGTTCGCATTTCAGGCCATTGCCCATGTTTTTTTAACTTGTGTTGATGCGTGGTTCTCATTTCAGACCAGTGCGCATGTTTCTTTGGGTTGCGACGATGCGCGGTTCTTTTTTCGAAACAGTGCGCATATTTATTTAACTTGCGTTGATGCGCGGTTCGCATTTCAGACCACTGCGCATGTTTATTTAACTTACGTCGATGCGTAGTTCTTTTTTTCGGACCAGTGCGCATGTTTATTTAACTTGCGTTGATGCGCGGTGCTTATTTTGGACCAGTTCGCATCTTTATTTATCTTCCGTCGATGCGCGGTTCACATCTCGGACCAATGCGCAGGTTTATTTAACTTGCATCGATGTGCAGTACTTAATTTGGACTACTCTGAATGTTTATTTAACTTGCGTCGATGTGCGGTTGTTAAATCTGACTACTGCGCAAGTTCATTTAACTTGCGTTTATGCGCTGTAGGAGGAGATTCGTTTAATTTTTTTTTTCAAAAATTCCGAAAAAAATTCAAAAGTTTTCCAATTCACTCAAAAAGCACAAGCCTTATGCATGACCCCCTACAGACGGCTCATATCGAAAATAAATGAAATCTGATAAAAACTGTAGGAGGAAATGCATTTTGAATTTTTCTCTTCAAAAATTCTCTGATCGACTGAAAAAGACAGGCCATATTCACGACACCCTAAGCATGCCTCAGCCCCAAAATAAATGATGTTTGATCAAAACTGGAGGAGAAAATGCATTTTGAATTATTTTCTTCAAAAATTCTCTGATCGACTGAAAAAGACAGGACATATTCACGACACCCTAAGCATGAATCAGCCCCAAAATAGATGATGTTTGATCAAAACTGCAGGAGAAAATGCATTTTGAGGTATTTTCATCAAAAATTCCCCCCGAAATCAAAAATTCCCAAGTCGAGTCAAATAGCACAAGCCGTATGCGAGACCTACCTAAGGATGCCTCATAGCAAAAATAAATGAAATCGGATAAAAACTGTAGGAGGAAATACATTTTGAAGTTTTTCTTCAAAAATTCCCAAAAAATACAGAAATTGTCGGGTCGACTCAAAAGCCCAAGTCGTATGCTCAACCCCTTAGGAATGCCTCAAACCAAAAAAAAAAAACAAAAAAAAAAAAAAAAAAAAAAAAAAAAACAAAAAAGAAAGAAATCGGTTCAAAACTGTAGGGGAAATGCATTTTGAAGTTTTTTTCTTCAAAAACACCCTAAAAATACAAGAATTGTCCAATCGACTAAAAAGCACAAGCCGTTTGCACTCACACCAAAAATAAATGACATCGAATCAAAATTGTAGGGGTAGATGCAATCTGAATAATTTTCGAAATTTTTGCTTAAAAAATTCCCCCAAAATACAAACTAAAAAAGCACAAGCCATACGCACGACCCTTTAGGGGTGCCTCATACCAAAAATAAATGACATCGGGTCAAAAATGTAAGAGGAGATCATTTTAAATTTTTTTTAAAAAATCCCCAAAAATTCAAAAATCACCCGATCGACTAAAAAAGCACAAGCCGTATGCACGACCGCTTAGGAATGCCTCACACCAAAAATAAATGACATCGAATCAAAACTGTAGGAGTAGATGCATTTTTTCAAAAATTTTGCTTAAAAAAATCCCCAAAAATACAAAAATTGTCCGATCGGCTAAAAAAGCACAAGCAGTATGCAAGACCCTTTAGGGGTGCCTCATACCAAAAATAAATGACATCGGGTCAAAAGTGTAAGAGGAGATACATTTTAATTTTTTTCTTTAAAAATTCCCCAAAAATTCAAAAATCACCCGATCAACTAGAAAAGCACAAGCCGTATGCATGACCCCTTAGGGATGCCTCACACCAAAAATACATGAAAAAGAGGTTACGTCGTAAATCTTTTTAAGACTATGCATTAAAGCGGAACACTTACTGCTGTCCACTGTTTATACTTCTGATTCGGATTACCCTGAGCAGCTCGCTTGTTTTTCCTTTGATTCTGTTGTCTGTACTGTTGGTAATTTTGGTTATAATTTGAGGTGTAATCCTGGCTGTGACACGGGTTTTGATTTTGTTTGAATTTTCCCTTTCTCTGTAAAAAAACCGCCTTGTTTCTGTTTTGGAACGGTAGCTGATTTTGCTTGTACTTTCCCGCGTAAGAGTTGAGCGGTGCAATGGACTTTGTTGATTTCGATATATCATCAGCCTCCTTTAGTCTCTTTGTTAGATCTTCACCAAACAGATTTTTTGTGTAACACCTCTGTGTACAAAGAGGTCCATACTGTGGATGTAAATACATTGCCTTCTGATAACCGACAAATCCGAAGCCGCTTTAGCAAGAATTTTCGTCATACATGACGCATGTTTGGCGAGCGTACCCGATAGATTCTTTGGGATATCATTGCGATGTTTCAGCATCTCATCTATCATACGCAAATTAACAGTAGCTGCGCACATGATGTTTGTCTGGACCGATTTTAGATAAAAATCCCTCTTTTTGTCCGACTCATTGAGATTTCTGAAAATCTCTGCGTTCATTGTTTTTGAAGACAGATATTCGGTATTTTCGGGTTCGTTATAGTATTCCCTTAAATTGGAGACATACTCGCCATTTATATCTTGCCCGAACCATTCATTTGTCATTCTTAGTGTAACATCCCCGAGTGGTTTGCCTTTCGGAGCTGATTTCAAACCCTCAAACAAAATAGAATCAAGCTCTTTGCAGTCAGTACTCGGTAACGGTGTCTCTTTTTTGAAGCACCCCTCCGATGGTAATTCACCATCTGAAAGGTTAATGTTTTCATCATTGGCGGACTCCTTGTCCACGAACGTTCTATCCATGCTGAGTATCTCTGATGGACAGATACTGAATTCATCGGTATTAGTTACCGAGTGGCTTTTGACGAACTTTCTCAATAGATCCAGGTCTTGCCGCTTTTCAGTATTCCAGCTGGACACAGATTGTCCCTAATGCATCACAACGTCATTTGCAATATTATGAATTCTCACTAAGCTAGAATCATCGAGGGCAGGCATGTTTTGTGGCCCCGTAAGAGTTTCTGAATTCTCTTTTGCGTAGTTGTGCATCCGTCTAGGAAATTTGACCTTCCTTGAGGACTTAGAAGAGCGTTTATATTTTTCATGTTTCTTAGACGGAGACCGAAATGCATGCCTAATGCTAGGACTGACACTGTGCACTTCTCTAACGCGTTTAGGAGAAGGCAGCCTGGAGCCAGACGAATGATGTTTACTAGATGTCCTCGAGGGACTGCGACTACGCCTCCTACGCGGACTACAGCTTCTGTGGCTATGAGGACTCCTGCTTCTCCTATCACCACCCATAACGGTAACGTGATCAACTTGTGGACACCACAAATTTTATCTGCAGACACTGCAGGTTTTGCGCACAGATACTGTGCAGAAACTGACCCCTAATATTGTAAATGGCAGACACTGCCCCGGTCAGATCTTGGGATATAATACTCACAGGTATGTGTCAGGTAAATTGCTGCCCCTCAAGTGCTATATATATAATATTACGTAAACAACTATTGATTTTTCGATAGTTTTCCTCGTGATCGCAGATATCAACCGAAAACGGAAGTTGCTAATGCCGGATCGACGGTAAAGATCGTTATTATCGCTTTTCGTCATCCCGAAATAGGAGGCACTTACGATGGAACTCTATTGTATAATGAACACCTGATCAGGCAGGTTTTGTTTACTATAGTATATTTTGTGTCACCGAAGTTCAACTTGTCGACTATGCATTACTTGTTTGCAAACACAAAACAAACATACGAAAGGAAAAAGGTGACACAACGAAATCACTCACTTTCCGCATTCCAAGTGTGTTGCTGTTGCTGAACAGCCAATGACAGGTGCAAACAAAAAACAAGTGTGTCTAAGGACAAAGTCCCAACTTACGAAAAGGGACAAGACCAATTCCAGCCAGCATGAGCAAGGGAATTTCCCTGAAATATTGGACTTCAAAAGACGAGATGGCAAAGAGCTAGCCAAATAATTAATTTAACGGTTCTTATTTCAGACCAACGCGCATGTTTTTTTAACTTGAGTTGATGCGTGGTTCTTATTTTGAACCACTGCGCATGTTTATTCATGGAGCTACGAAGACTGGTTCCCTCGATGCGTTATGAGCCAATTCACAGATTCAGAGTTCCGAATAAATTTTCCGATGTTTCGACTGAAAAGCCCGACTCAAAGAGAAATTATTATTATTATATGTTATTACATAATATTATATATTATAATCGTTATTCACATTTACCGAAATGGTTTGGTTTATTATTCCGCACATTTCCTTGCACGAAAGAAAAAATGTTTCGAAAAAAAAATGTCCCGGGACATCGTGACCAGTGGAGATCTGGCGAATCTTAAGTATCAACTGGCTGGTAGCCTAGTGAAAATTTATGCAAAATTTGAAGGCAATTCGATCAAAACTGTGGAAAAAAATGCACCCCATCTAGTCAATTTTTGGCGGATAGTCAAAATTTTTTAAGAGAGAACTACCGTGTAAACATTCGTACACATTTTGCAAGGAATGCGATCCAAATTATGTGAGGAGAAGCACTTTGAAAATTAGCTTTAAAAAACAAAACTTCGACTGCATTTCTTTCTTCTTTTTTTTAGAAAACATAATGAAATGATCAGAGAAAACATTAGAATTCTGATTTTCTTTCAACTTTCGAATTTGAAAAAGCACCATATGATATTTTAAAAAAAAATATTTTACATATCATTCGGCCCCTTTCATAGCCCCCTTGTGAATATATTTCTGGCAAAATGAATTTTTATTAATTTTTACCAGTTTTTTTATCATTTCTTTTAACCTTTCTCTAAACCCGAGTAGCCTCTACAATGTCGAGACTCGAAAATAAAAGGAACAAAGGTGTAGAGGTTTGAAGATCATAATATCAGCAAGTATTTACTGGATTTTTCATTCTCACATGCAAGGCAATATTAAATTAAACATTTCGGCACACTGATGAATATAAACTGAGTAAACGATTACGTATATTTTTTATAGAATAGTCCTATTGCAAATCTCTTCCTTTTTTCCATATTGTTTACATGTGACAAAAACATTCAATGTTTCACATTCTAAGTACTGACAATTTCAAAGTCCTTGTTTGTGGCAGTACAGAGAGCTAATCCGTGTAGGTATATGAAATGCAGCATCAAGGTGTTAACGACCGATCATGTCTTTGTCTTGACAATAGATCATACGAATTAGATATATAGAGGTCACCATGAATTCATCAGGGACCATATCAAGCACATAACTACGAGATGGTTTCACCTGGCCCTGGATGAGTTCACGATGGTCTCCTATATATATATATATATATATATATATATATATATATATATATATATATATATATATATATATTTATATATGGGAGACCATATATATATATATCTGCCTTCGCGCTTTATATTTATGTCTGTATATATAATTTGACTACTTTTCCGGATGACCAATCTGACCAAAAGTACCAAGAGGCACATCTACAGGTCGAGACCTTTCCTTTAAGCTAACTATCAATGCTCTAGGACCAATAGAACCGGAGATCCCAAACCTATAGGCCCCAATACGAAGCGATATTTTCACCTGGTCCTGGATATATATATATATATATATATATATATATATATATATATATATATATATATATATATATATATATATATATATATATATATATATATATATATATATATATATATATATAACCAAAACAGAGACCAAATCAGTGGTTGCAGGGGTCATCGATAAAGTAATAAAGTTCGCACGCACAGAGGGGTGGCGGGGGTGGGTCACGGTCGGTGTGTACGCACTGCGTACACGGGGAGGGGGGGGGGGGTCACGGGCTGCTGCGTGCATTTTTTTAAACTTATCTCAAATATATTTTAATGTAATTAAATAACCTATTACATCGATTTACACACTAAATATTATACTTTTTTAATGCAATTACTATTTTATTCACATGTTAATGTATGTTGGCATGTACCCTTTCAATTTTGGGAAGATTAATTTTTTTAGATGAATTCCTTCAAACAAATTAAAACAAATTGATACTTTTTTCAATATAGCACAACATATTGCGTACGTGCGTACATGCGGGGAGGGGGGGGGTGGGGCAGGGGGTTTAGGCCACTGCGTATGCACTGTGTACAGGGGGAGGGGGGGCAAAAATTGACAAATTTTTGCGTAAGCACTTTTTGGATGGCCCCTTATCCTAAAAATATAACTTATTTTTTTGTTATTTATTATCACTATTTTCGAAAATGGCGGTGTAACTAATAATAATACAATGAGGTGTTTTATGGTGTAATTTCAGTGCGATTACGGAGCTGATTGACATTTGTAAGAACCGTGACAACATCAGCTACACATTAAAGGTGAAACTTCAAATGCCAGAGTTGTGCATGAAATGTCCATGTGTGTGTCAAATGTCCATATGTGTGCCAAATGACATAAATAACAGGAGCAGGATCTTATCTTATCTGAACTAAATTCCGCTGTATCGCAGAAAAACGCCCATGTGCATTGCTGTACATGTTGCTTAAAATAATTTTAAGACGAAGAAACCTAACATCAGTTTAACCAGTGCTTCAGATATAAATATTTATGAAAAAGATAACAAAATAGATTTTACACACCTTCTGTATATTTTACATACCTTATGTGGAAACACATGAAGTATATGTAAAACTTGGCAAAATGATTTTGCAAAAAACCAGTTGTACCCCCACCAGAAATTGCACAACTACAGTTCATCTGCTTTTTTGCCTTTGAGGTTTTGGTGACGCAGCAATTAATATCTAATTTCTTGCAAAACAATTAACATGGGATTCATCGTCTGAGAGCTGTTACAATATAATCCGATAAGTCAATTTAGATACTCAGTGTCACTTACACAGCCGAAAACGAAAGTCAGATTTGTCGAATACACATAACAACCTCAGGCTTCCCGTGAGTCTAACGGAAAGGGCAAATAACAAGTTCTTTCACTTACTTGCTGTCGAAGATAAAAAATCTCAAATATTCCAAATCTTCACAAAAATTTAAAAAAAAACAGCGCCAATATTTCTCCTTGTTAAGTTGTGGAAGCTTCGAAAAAAAAAATTTGACGTATCGACCACTGCACGTGAAGATCCGATATACTTTTTCAGATATCACCCGGACAAGAAAAAAGTTCGAAATGCAACGGACAGACAGGCGGACGGACATGTGACAAAATAAACCTCTTGTCTAACATCTGCCTATTGATAGGGATCTGATGAATAATTTTTAATATATCGCCCGGAAAAAACGTTTAAAGTGCGACGGATGGAAAGAGGGACGGACAAGTGACAAATTGAACCCCCCTCCCCCTTGCACACCTGCACTATGTATACTTTCTTCCTGCAAGGTTTGGTGAATTTCCGATACATAGTTTTTGAGATGTCGCCCTGACAATAAAAAAGTACAAAAAAATATGGACGAACAGAGGGACGGACATTTGACAGATTGAACCACCCCCAACCCCCCCCCCCCCAATGGTAAATCAGCACTATATATACTTTCTGCTTGTAAAGTGTGGTGAAAATCCGAAGAATAGTTTTTGAGATATCGCCCCGACAAAAAAAGTTTAAAGTGTGACGGACGGACAGACGAACGCACAATTGACAAACTGAAACCCCTATTTTACATCAACAGTGTGTATACTTTCTTACTGTAAGGTTTGGTAAGGCTCCGATATAAAGGTTTTGAGATATCGCCCGGACAAGAAAAAAGTTTAAAGTGCGACGGGCGGATATCTGACAAATTGAACCCCCCGTTACACACCTACACTATATACACTTTCTTCCTGTAAGGTTTTGTAAAGCTGCGATAAATAGTTTCTGAGATATAGCCCGGACAAAAAAAGTTTACGGACAGACAGACGGACATATGAACGAGAAGTATCTTATGTGGTGGCTGCATTATGCCGTAGCATTTGATATGCTTGAAAGGATATGCCTGAAAGGATAGTGGTGGGTCACGGACAAGATTATTTGAGAATAAAAAATACTTACGTGATGGTTTATATTTTATATGGCCAGAGACAGAGCGATTTTGAGCTCATTTTCGAACCCCTTGGGCCAATGTAACGTTATATAAGAGGTACCACGGTGATCTTGACCACCTCGTTCATGGTCAAGGTAAAAAAACCGAAAGTTGACCATTATCTCGAAAACGGTTGCAGATAGAGCGATTTTTGAGCTCATTTTTCACCCTTTGCGTCTAAATAACGTTACATAACAGGTACTTTGGTGACCTTGACCTTCCGGGTCGTAGTCAAGGTCAAAAACCGGAAGTTGACTATTATCTCAAAAACGGTTAGTGATAGAGCAATTTAAAGCTGATTCTCGATCCTTTGGGCCTAAACACCGTTACATAAGAGGTACCTCGTTGATCTTGACCTTCTTTGTCACGATCAAGGTAAAAAAACAGAAGTTGACTATTATCTCGAAAACATTTAGAGATAGAGCGATTTTGAGCTCATTTTCAACCCTTTGGGCTTAAACAACGTTGATAAGAGGTGCCTCGGTGATCTTAACCTTCTGGGTCGTGGTCAAAAACAGGAAGTTGGCTATTGTCTAGAAAACGATTAAGAATAAATGGATTTTGAGTTAATTTTGACCCCGTTGGGCCAAAGCTACGATAAAGAAGGGGTACTGCTTGACTTTCATTTTTTCGGTCATAATTTAATACAAATATTCTCTTTAGCCAATTGTGGGTCAATTCGCTATGTAGCGGAATTCTGTCTAGTTTTAAACAGAAGCTGCTCTTCCTATTTGCTTTAGAAATTAACTTTATAGTTGCATTATTTACCAACACATCTACGACATTACATAATCATTGTGGGCACGGACGGACAGACCGATAGCAATAATCTTAAGCCAATACTGGCTGAGGGCTAAAAAGCTGTGCATGGATTGTGGTTCGTAAATTGACCAACGCCGCTTCCAATAAACGGTGCAATGAAAAAATAATAATGTAAGCTTTAAACAATATAAACGACGTGATATTCGTAAAAAGTATATAATACCATAACTCCAAGAAGCGGCTTCAAATCTACGCTATGTTATGATATACAAGGCAACTGCGCTCGCTTTGAGGCATCTCGATTTGCCTTTGCTAAAGGCCCTAAAAGTGCAACGGCAATGATATACAACTTCCGTTTCACTTTCTTTGAAATAAAAGAATAAGGAACTAACCACAATAATTGGCACTTGGTTATTACGTGAAAAAGTGAAGGTAAACTTTGCACTTATTCACCAAAACCTTTGGATTGATATTTCAAAACCATGGAAGAAATTAAAAATTTAATATTATGGGTATACAGAATAACTTTACGCCTAATTCTACCTCTATCACTCATTTGAGTACAAACTTTACAGATACTCCATAACCACCTTATTTTAATTTCTGGTCACTTTAGCGAACGAACTTTTCATCACATAAACCACGAAATGAAAGATATACAGCAAATTAAAAATTATACCTGATGCGCAAAAAGGATTTATAAGCGGATTCGTACCGAGGCTTATGCCGAAGGTTCTTGCGTTTCGACTGAATTCAGTTGATATGAGGATACAAAAAATGATTGAAAAAAAACTGCACAAAGTTCCAGTTTGCCAGAGACATATTCACATACTGGCTATTGAAGGGGCTGACTAATATGGGAAATGGTTTTTTAAAACATTGTTTAACGGCTTTTTAAATTCGAAAGTGTGCATATTGAAAGAAAATTAGAATTTTGATATTTTTCCCATATCATTTCTTTATAATTTAGCCCATCGGAAAGAGCCGAAAGTATAAATTGGCTTATTGAAAGTATGAATTATGTCTCCTCGACCAAGGCGAGACATATAGTGTTTGTACGTTCTGTGTGCGTGTGTGTATATGTGTAAGTCTGATATGAACAAAATGTTGTGTGCAACATATCTCGACATATCTCGATAACGATCGATAACGATCGACTTCAAACTTGATCGATTTATTCCTTGGTTATTTCGGACGGTTCTATCAACTTTTGACCTATATCACTTGATTAGGGCAGGCGTATGACATCATTACGTAAAAATCTTGATTGCTAAATGTCTCATGGAACATGGAGAAAGCTGAAACTTGGTGGGATTGTTGCTTGGTAGGTCCGAAAGACTTCATAGAATTTTTTCGCGAGTAGAACGAACGAATGCAGAGTGTGACGTAATCACGTGAAATATGTATATATTATAAACAAGATCTTCTGTGCTAAATACCTCGATAACGGAATGTCCTATCGACTTCAAATTTTATATGGGTATTCAATGGATAAGTTCGATGGTTCTCTCAACTTTTGACGCATGTCACAAGATTAATGAAGGTGTATGACTTCATTCAGTAAAAATCTTGTGTGCGTATAATATACTTATAATTAAATACATCGAATATACGTTTGCAATATCCGTTTCAATTTTTTTTACCATTGGTCGGAAGTTTATCTATTTCCAGCGTATAACCAACGCATAAAATATATTTATAATATATGCATTGAGAAATACGTATAATATATGAATATAATATTTGAAAAAATAAAATTCCCAATTGGTAGGAAGTTCGTCGGAAAAAGATGACGGCCTGATGAATATTTGCCAACATCTATTAAACTGAGGAAAATATTCATCGGGCCAACGTCGGTAACCGATGAACTTCCGACGAATGGGGAAAAAATGGAAATTCGACTATTGCCAACCTATAACCGATGCATTACTGATGCATCGAAGCCGATGCCGACGTTTTAAGACCTGGTTTATACCGTTCCGACGTCGGCCCGACGTTACGCGAGTGTTCGGGGTGAGCGGAAATGGGTGTGCAGAAATAGCGGTAAAATCATTCAAAAACTTCATGAAGAAAAATAACGATCCTTACATAGCACTTCTAAATTATAGGTCAACTCCCATCCATAACGGATATAG
Source organism: Protula sp. h YS-2021 (assembly GCA_949752745.1). Classification (NCBI taxonomy): domain Eukaryota; kingdom Metazoa; phylum Annelida; class Polychaeta; order Sabellida; family Serpulidae; genus Protula; species Protula sp. h YS-2021. The sequence continues at coordinate 5,880,428 of OX457027.1, forward strand.
CCCTGCCGAACTTTTATTCGGCAGACGGCTGAGAACAACAGTACCAGCAGCCCCACACCTGCTGATCATGGCAGAAAAGTCAGTTGCCCATCTCCAATTAGAGACGCCTTTCGTAGAAATCGAAACGCATTAATTGCCCTTCCTCTTCCCAATCAAAACATTGAAAAAAACTTGAGAAAGCGCAAAATCAGACCAGCCCGTGTAAAAACTCAGATGGTTCCCAGGTTAATCAAAACCAAAACATTAAAAAACTGTTGGACAAGAAAAACATTGTACCTGATACTGGTATCAAAGATAACGGAGAGAAAACATCGTTTACTAGGAGGTCAGGAAGGACAACGAAGAGACCCGATAAGTTGAACTGGTAAACAAGTTTTGGACTACCGAACGGACTCTGGAAAATACAGTTGGATATTAATCGCTCGCGTAAATAATTCTCTTAGTCAGTGATTGATATCCAGTTCACATACAGGTATTTTGTTTATTTATTTTTTTACTTATCTATTGTTTTAAAACAAGTTATTTCATATTGCATATATTGTTATATCTATTGTCGCCCACTTAAAAGACTCATCATACAACCGACACCGGAAGTAAAAAAGGAGATGAGTCAGAATTGAGTAAAGTATTTTCCCATGCTTATGCTTCTTATTGTTCTTTCTACTATTATGTTTCTGTTTTTCTATCTTTTAACGGAAATGTACCTTAATGTTGTTTCACAAGAAATAAACATTCAGCAACAGTTCAGTCATTCTCGTACTCATTTATCGCTCTTAGCGGAATATATTTATTGTGTAAAATTCAAAGCAGTAAAACGCTTAAAAAGTATTGAAAGTTTAGTAAGTATTCTGCGCATGAAATAAAGTCGTGTATTGTTTCAGTAAAGCAGTATCTAATGCTTTTTGATGAAGAAAAGGAGATGTAATGTTATTGATAGTGCTACAACTATCCACCCTTGGGTATTGTTTGCTGAATATGTTCTATCTGGTCATGTGACCATGTGACGTGATAACCAAGATGGCTTGGATATAAATAAAGATTTCAACATAAATCTAGTTGCATCATTCAATAACACAACACTAAATGGTTTCGATTTTAGAGCGAAAGAAATAGCACAAATACTGTTTTTATAATACAAAGGTGCACCATTTCTTATCTCGATACAGTTATCAGATTGCATACCACATCACCAGTGACCTCGAACAAGCTTACAGCTTACAGATTGTGCAAGCTTCCACTTCGAATCAGTCTTGCCTCAAGAATACTGTGAAATACCTAAGCGAATGGTTTCCAGACCAACCCTGAAACTTCCAACACCACTTGAATTAACAGAAATGCAGCGTGTTTCTTGTAGCTTGAGACCAGTGACTACGCAAATGTTTATAGTTTAAATAGTCCTCTACTTCCTGGAAACATCAAAAGAGCATCTAAAGAAAGATGGTATTTTACCATTCGCTTCTAGAAAACATCACTGTCTCATTTAAGACCAATTTCCAAGAATTATTAGCTATAGGAAAGAATACATATCTATTTAGCTAGCCCGTTTTAAGAGCATATGTTTATCATCATTATTGATTTGCACGAAAGATGATATAAAGTATTCATTATAAATATAATCCCCGCCTCTGAAATAATAAAGGCACTTGTGATGTTTTATCTACAGGCAATGGTAAATCGTTCCATTATGATGCTTTCCAGAACTTTATCAGGCTATACGGAATTCCTTATTGAAGTAAAACTTTTTACAAACAACCAACCAATGTCCTGACAGAACGAATGCTGACATGGCTGAAGTAAAAAAAAAAGAAACAGATCTTTTTTATATCTTTCGAAAAAATGGACAACCAACGAAGCCTATGCTTTATTATTTCCGGGACACAGAATCAAAAGTCAACATATTTTGTCTAAATCTTTTTCCAATCTCACCAAAAATCAAATTCTCCGGTGTGGCTTAGGAAGTATTCGTGAATGATTATTTGCAGCAACACAAAAAATTGGTTTTTCCCATCATTACATGCACGATTAATTAATCTCTTCTGTGTAAGGTTTTAAAAGTCAACTCGTTCTGGATAAATTTAAACCTAGTCTCGCCAAAGTTCAAACGAAATTAAAATCCTTCAGAATGAAGAAGTACCAGTACGTGATTACCGACAAAAACACGAAAAATGGTTTTAGTACTTTACATGGAATGTTTGAACACACTTTGTCTAGGAGCTTCCCATTGATAACACTCTCTGAAGACTCCACGTTGACCACATCCGCCGTTAAACCCATCTTGAAAAAAGAGACACAACTGGATTGATAATATCTTCGAGTCAGGATTCACAACATAAAGAACTGATAAAGCGACGGTTTCACGCAGTAAAGCGCCATATATCGAAATCCTTGTGCCGATGAGCAAAGTTAGCGACGAACCTACTGTATATCTTTGCAAAGCTGTAAAAATGCATACCGAGAGTTTTCATTTACTTGTTTCTTTGAAGTTATCCCTGTTAAATCAAGAACTCGAGCCCCTTGTCTTGCTAACATTATGTGACAACATCCAAAAGGTAAGAATTCGAGAACTAACTTGATGTTCAATTATACTGCTCGACGCCTTGCGCATATGTAGTTCCTTGCAAATAAACAATGTCATAAACAGGACCAAAACCTAATGCAACGGGAACAGATAATAAACATATGCCGAGAACATGCTAAAGTTCTTAATATTTTATCATGTATCGTCCTTGTCTAGCACCTATTAAAGGATGCCTAAAGCAACTAGTGTAACATCTTTTTATTGCAAGTACCTATAACACATTAAATTCAAAATAAATTAAACAGTTTTGTACATGGCAAAAAGAATAGTCTGGTGTGAAAGCGGAAGAAACTTTAAAGAATGAAACAAATGGCTTGGACAAGTATCAACCCACGGAACAGAACTTAAGGAAGCTCTCAACAAGAGTAGTCAACATTCAAGTCACTTTTAGGGGACATTTGGAACCGAATCAATATGTTAATAAATAATAGTCAAAATTAATATAACTAAATTATGATATAGTATAATAATATTATTTTGCTCCCACTCTTATTTATCTGTCATTTTGTTTATGACACTTAATTTCATTTCTCAATAGCATTCTTGATAAATGTTCCACATAAATGAAATAAAAACAAAGGTGATTCAGACAGTGGTTTTTCTTTATTTGTTATACTTTACTGAGAAAACAAGCAAATTATCTTGCGTTAAAAACAAGAAATGTATTATTTGACGTCTAAAGTTATGCATAGTTATATTAATTTCCTCATTTAATATAGAAAGTAAAGAACATAAGACTTTCCTCTCAGTATTTGCTTTGTGTTTACTTTTCCGTTAGAGCTAGAGCTCTTACACTAAAAGCTATTTCCTTGTAACTTGTCATGAAATTTCACATGAACTAGCTATAGCGAAATTGGTCAAAAAGTAAAAAATAGAGTTGAGGTAAAAAAAATAAAATATCATCCATAAGAAGCGTCTTTTCAGAATAAAGTTTACTGTTTTTCTACTGTTACTGTTTCTACTGTCGAATTTCATAAGCCCAATAAGATAAAGATGTTTTCGGTATGTTGAGTTCCAATTTTTATTTCCCTATCTGATTTGATACAAGTTGCAGAACTCCTCTTCTCTATTTACCAAAACGTTGCAGGCCTTCAACCAGCTTATTAATTTTAGGTCCCCAGTCTCGTTGAGCCAAAGCGGTGAAGGTTTCCTTCAAATATAAAATCTCATTCGCCCACATTCCTTACTGCCCAGCGATGCTGAAAATGTGTTCAAAATGTGTATTATTTTATCAAGTTACAGAAGTTAGTGTTTACCATGTATACCATAAATCTAATCCAGCTGTTAAAATTATAATAGATCGGAAAAATAGAAATATTAACCAATAAAACATGTAATTACATCATTAGGGCGACAGCTAAGACAATACCAACTAAAATCGCCAATAATCCGCCGCAAACGGAGAACATGAAATCCTCTGTTCTCTTCTTATTGCGCTCCTCAAATGATCTGAACATATCATCACAGTGACTCTTTAGGCTTTTCTCATATGCTTTACAAATATCACTTGCGGGAAACTCAGAGGAAGAATGGAACTGTTGAAGTGTATTGGTCAAAATTCGTAAATTCTCAGAGTGAAATCGACTTGAATCTAACCATTGATGAGCAGTTTTGTAAACCTGAAAAGATATGTGCTTAGATCTGGTAAAAAAACTACTAAAATAAAAATACATACCAGTTATAGAAGCTTAATACATGAAAAGTAGAATGCATCCAAATTTTTCAAAGAATAATTTTGAATATAGAACACATAAACATTAGTTCAAGCATCAGAATTGATAAGTGGCCAAGGTTACAAAAATTATGGATGGAACACAAATCGACCGAAATATTTATCATATCAACTAAACTGCAGTTGATATGATAAGAAATAATTACTTGATATTACCGAACGTTTTCTAACCACAGATTAAAAAGATCGAATATAATTCGCTTGTTGAAATCGGAGCACATCAACTAGCTCGAACTTTATAATTATTTCTTTAAATGCTACTAAACTCATGTATCTATAGAGAAAATAGGTAGAAATGCTACAAAGACCTATGCATACGCACTGTAGTGATTTCTCTCGTATAATACACTATTGCTTTCTCTTGGGCATTTTTGTGGCTGTCTTCAATTTTTGCCTGAAAATTGAGACGATATAAAGCACAAGTTTCAAAACTCAGTATGATGCTTTTTTAAGCAATTTATGTTAGAAGAACTGAATCTGAACAAAGGAATTTGAAAAGTTTTTGCATTTATGTATAGGCATTGCTTATAAAGGTTGTATATAACCTTGTTAGTTTTCGTGCAGACTGTTTTCTTCAACTGGCATTTGCCTTTTTGTTTCAAAAGATCATCCAGGTTTGATATATTGAACTGGTTTGTACTACGTGACTTCATATATTTTCCCCTCCATACTGAAGTAGTTATCACCATGATATCCATACCTTTGACAATTGCTTTACCATACACAGCGACATTGTTAAGATATTAACCAATAATATTATTCCAAAACCTTTTCAATATTATCTTACAAGTTAATAAATTCTATTTGGAATCAAGCTGACATCATCTGATTGAAATAGGGTATAACAACGCCATGTCACAATGAGAACGCCGATATAAATGAATGGCATTCAAGAAACATACTGGTTTCTATGTTTGGTTAGAGGAAAATGTAAAGTTTAAAAATTTTAATTATACCTTTATCATGTTTTTTAGATTTTCAAACCATGTTTTGCAATCAACTTCTAACTTGTCAGCATACGATTGGCAAATGTTAGGATCGGCTATCGGTTGTTTAGCTACACTGCTAATGGCATTCTCCATCAACTGGACATGTGTCGCGAGTAGTTGTTCAGATGAAAAGTATGGATTTCTCTGCTTGCAAAACTGAATTCGATATCAAACAAACATTAAAATTATGCATTAAACAGTCCATCAATTAAACTATGTAATAACCAATGTCTTGACCTCAATTATGTGTTGTTAATTTGTGTTGTTAAGGATATTTAGGCTGCCAAGGTTCTCGGCAATTAAATACTTGATTACTTTTGAAAGGATTTAAAAGTACTTAAAAGTGCTTAATTTAAATCACTATGTAATGACACTTGTGAATCCATTTTATCTTACATTATTACTCATTCCGTTCCGTTTCGTTATTTATAATTACCAGGGAGGGCTAACTACATTTTGAGGAGAGGAACGAGCCATTCTAAGATATTAAGATCTCATTGTTAACCACACACTATAATACTATTGTAGTCAGTATTTCATGACTTTATAATTTATGATTTTAAATGACGAACTGCTACAAAGTATTTGACAGAAAACATATAACCCTTTGAGTATTTAGTCATACTTAGCATTTGGATTCACCTATGCATTTCTCAGTCACGTCATGTATAAACCAAGCGTTTGTCGCTTGTACGGTGTCTTCAAAACAACGTTGTGCAAGCAACTTATGTTTGTTCGTTTCGCCAATAATATTCAGGAAGGGTTATTTATATAATTGTGGAACAAAACGGAATTATTCTAAATTCGTTTCACTAGCTAACTTTTAGTCTTTTAATTAAAATTTCTACATTATTGTGATCAGGACACAAATATTTTTATTGAAAATGGCGAACGGCTGTAAAGGAGCGGCTGTTTGACAGAAAGTATTTTTTGATTATGTAGTCATACGTGATCTTTTGATCTAATATATTCAGTGACTTCGTAATTTAGAAAAGGAATCGTTTATGCTATGTTTACGAAATAGTTTTGACCTTATAACATTTTTTCATTTCGTTCTGCAAATTGTAATGATTGGACAGTTCTATATATTTTTACGGAACGAAATAAATATTTGGTTTACAAGCTGGTGCTGGAAGACGGAATATATAGTTTATAATTTTCCTGTAAGATGGAGCGCAACGTTACTCACTAGATGGTGTTTCAGTTCTTGAATGTATAAAAATCTTTGCTTAATTGATTCATCGTATAATTATATGAAATAAACTTCAGGATATTTTTCAGTTTGTAATATGTAATTTTATAACTCAAGCAATGTTTAGTATAGTTTCATATCTTCTTATGCAATACAAATACTTCCTGCATATCATAATATTGATCAGCCACTTGGGTTCAAGGAATTGCTATTTATGGATTCGTTATAAATGGATATGTTATTTATCTTTCATTTATTGTAAAAATATCTAAACATTTCTTATAATAAAAAGGGACTTGATCTCACATTCGGGTCCTCAATACCCTCTATGGATCCTGTGCCTCTGCGTTGCTGCTGCTCTGAAAAATGTTTATTGTTATGTTTCATTGGAAATCTAACGTTAAAAAATCGGTTCTTCAGTGCCACTACCCTTCAGTTAAAACTGTAGAGTGAAACATTACGAAATATTATCCTAAAACCATTTCCCTAAAACATTTTCATAAGCCTGTGCTTTTACCTATCCCCCTACACCTCAAACCACCCACCTCGTCCAGTAGGTAAGGTATCACATACAACAAAATGAAATGCAATCGAGATAGTTGCGAGTGAAAAGCAGACTTCCCGCTTTCACTTGCAGCAATTTGATCATGCCACGGGCCGTGAAAGTGTGATAATTTCAGAGGAGAAGCTCCATTTGAATTGAGATACAAGGGGATAAAGTGAAAAAAATGCAAAATATTACAAAAGATATATAGACGGCTACTGTCTATTCGATAGAAGGAGGGTATGATGATTCGAAAAGATGATTGCATCGATGCTTTTCTTTTCGGTCAGGTTTACGAAAAATAGAAACGTAATAACAAAAGTACCAGGAACAGGTAGATTCCTTAATAGGCAGTTGTCTCGGCAATAGATATTATTATGGTCATTTTCAATAAAAGAAGACGTTAACATTTAGCATAAAAATATTTTTGGGTCTTCAGTGCCACTTCCGGAACTCGGTACCACCTGTGGTACTATAGTCCTGTGCACACGATGTCCCCACTTACTGAAACCGAACGAAATTAGCAGAAAAATAGGGATAAAAGATCGCTTCAAGCTTGGCGTAAGAATTCAAAATAACTCCTGGACGGCCATTGTTTAAGAAGAATATTTGATATTTTTAGATAAGACCTAATAGATAAACAAGAAAACAGCTTAGATGTCATTTTTATCCTTCTGATATGTTCTTGCGACATTGCTTGACAGTGTCTGCTTATTTCGTCTCATCCTGCAAAATATAAATAGGCCTCCCGATTGTTGAACGGAATGAAACGAGAAAAATGTTTGAAGCTCAGTTTTAAAGCAGCTTTACGATTTTCCGTTCATTGTAGAAGCTCGTTTTTTCTTATATATACGAATTTATTGAATATATGAGATCAACAGATATGATCACATCAAGTACTATCTTTTGTTCTGTGAAAAGATCTGTTACCGTTCACCAATTAAAAAATTTTATTGGAGTGGTGATCACAAAGTATGTCAAATTTAATTAAGTGGCTAAAAATTATATATAGATGTACAGCTTTAAAATGATTCCGTTCGTTTCGTGTAAAGGACTCTCCCCAAAAATAACGATTAATAATAATCACGAATTTAATTGCAATGAGGTTTTGATAAGTTTATGAAAGTTTTACATGTGAATTTTTCATGTGGGGAGTCACCCCCACGACACATCGCATTTGGTTTCGTTTCATTCGTTTCGTTCCGGAAAAATAAATATTCTATCGAATACACCCCGCAGATTTGAAAATGCATTACCACAGTAGAACAAACTTAATATCAGTTTCACTAATATCACTTTGACTATAGATTCATAAAATTACACGTAGCGGCTTAAAACTACAAGGGTCAAGCACAATTATTAGCTTGTCCCTTACCAGTTCCATCTCTTTGATATAGTCATGCTCAGCGTTCTGCATCGCAGATGAGATAAGGCCTTCAGCTTGTTCCTGTAAAAGGAATCGCAATATAAATACTTCGATGAACTTAAATTTAAAAGCATTCTGCAAAATGGCATTAGGAGGCAATATTATTATGCACTTGCTACGAGTAAAGCCAATATTAACCGGTTGCTTTTAAGATTAATAATAAATATTTCGTAAGGATTTTACGCGCACGCTAAAGGACTTTATGTTTACACTTATTCAGAGGTTAGCAGTGGTATCATGAAAATGTTTAAGAACCAAATAATAAGAAACCTTGCGTATTTTTTTCTTTCTTGAGTTGTCAACTCTGGTGCCATGTTATCAAAGCCAATATAATTTAAGTCTTCATATTTCATTAAGTATAATTCATTGGTAATGCTAGATAATTTTTTCAGTTATCCTAATATCATGGTTCACATAAAACGAAATATAAAACATTCAAAAATTTTTAATTTAGTTCCTTAACATTAAATTTAAATATTTGCACTCACATCTTTTGATCTAACCATATCGGCACACCAGTTATCACACTGAGTTTCCAGTTCATTTGCGTAGGTTTGAGTGATGTTCGGACCATCGACTGTACATTCAGCACTAAATGTTTTGACAGCTTCGTCCTTGCAATAGGGATGTTGTTCGATGAGTTGTTTTGATGCCGTGTACGGATCATCTGTTTGAGCTATCTGCAAACACAGGGAACACAAACTAGAACCTTTCACTTCAAATATTAGAAGAACACTAATAATAAAGCATTTACAGTAGCATTGAACAAAAATGTTGGATACGAGGTGATTTTGTGAATATCTTTTAAGTCTGTTCATTAGCTGTTATTCCAATTTAGAGACAAAGGCGCTTGCGTGAACAGTATTAATTATGCTTCATAATGCATAATACTATACGTAATTGACTTTGGCTGTTACCTGACTCATCTGATCCACGTACTGTTTCTTCGCTTTCTGCATTGCTATGGTGTTTACTTGCTCTGCGGATGCCTGTACGCCAGATAAAGTTATAAAGTTAAAGCCTGACATTCACTTCAGTCATTTAGAGTTGCACAGTTGCACAACGCACGCTATATTGCACTTTCTAGAGCTTCAGTATTAAAACAATTCAATTTTCTAGCAATCAAAGTACATGCTTAATTGAAAGCAACTAGTGAGGGTATGTCTGGTTCAGTTTAAAAATGAGTATACGCTTTCCTGAAGAGGGAGCTCTTCGGGCCAAAATGACAGCGCTATGATCTCACATTCAATTCAGTTAGGGAAATGTCATTGCATTTTTGTACCTTGCTTAGAACCTAGGGATCACAATTCTAACACTCCAGCCACTGAACTAACCATCACCTGTCATTTCACAGGTTAAAAATGACTAGTTTATTTTTTTTAGAAATTAGTAACATATTTTTAGAGTACTTTTATATTTGATTGAACAAGTGCAAATATAATTACATTACTCACCTTGATTGATTTAACCACTGTCTGAAGGTTTTCATAATCTGAGGATTGCTCAAACTCAACACCAGGAAACTCATTTGTTAACTGGTCTTTTAACCTTAGTGACAAACGGAATATAGTAGGCGATGGCTTTAATAACTCTTTGGCAAATTCTATGGCACTTGCCACAGACAGCAACTCCAAAGGCGTGCCCCTATCAAGAAGCTTTCCATACCTTTCTGTTTCTATCTTTATTTCGTCGAGCTTCTCTTTTATTCCTTCTTGTTGGGTCTTTGCTTTGTTTTTCAGTTTGTCGATGAGGTTTTCCTTATACATTTGTAGCATGTTGCATATCGTCTATAGAAGTAGAACATGCATTGGTCGTTTGTGCAATGTCTTCTTTAATATTTGACAAAATCTCATTATAAACCTGTTCTTGTTGTGAAAGAATTATGATGTTGTGACTCATGGTGTTACTCATTTTGCTTAATTCTTCGTGAAGCTCTTGAAGTTTCACGTCCATTGTAATGACGTCATGGCCTTTATGTTCTGGTTCAAAAGTGCATTCATAGCAGAGTTCAATGTCATCGTTTATGCAATAAAGACTTTCCTCTTTCTTGTGGCGCTCACATAAATTGTATCGAGCCTTTTGGAAGTCAGACAGACGCTCATCGGTTGATAGATCATCAATAGCAATGAGTTCATGATCTTTCGTTATCCTCAAACGCTTATGAATGAGTTCACAATCACTGCACAGCAAGTCCCCGCAACGAGAACAGCTCGACGTCGCTGATGCACTAGTATCGCAGGATGTACAGAAAGGCGTCATTTTCTTCATAATATTACCCACTTCTAGCAAACACTTATGTAGATATGCATCCCGTAAAAATCCCATTCCTTTTAATGGAATCATCCACACCTGATTGCATGTCGGGCAATGGAATTTTCCTTCTTTCGAGTTTGCGGCAACGTGTTTTTCGATACAATCACGGCAAAAAACATGGCGACAAGGTAACACCTTCGGTTTGCTGAACGGCTCGCAGCAAATGACACATTCTAGATCATAGCTGTCTACATATTCCAGCAGTTTACTGCAAGCCATTTTAAGAGCACAGTATTTGCGGACACCTCATTTTCTTGCCCTTCTGTTCTGTTTGTAACGAACTCTGTGAACATAAACACTAAGGAGTGTCGCTTTCGAGTCACAGAGTCACAAATCAACAAGCGTAAAAAGCTTTCTACGAACAATCAAATGTGGAGAAATATTTCGTTGATAATTAAGAAACGCCGGTTTCAGCAAATAAATTGAACGTAAAGTAGCAAAGGAGGCCAGTGAGATAAAGATAATGTGAAGACAGTACAACAGATAAGATGTTTACAAGTGGCATTTAATCTATAAAACAGATGATCATTGCTTTTTGCCGCTAAATCCAATTAACATAATAAATAATACATCAAACTGAACTACAACAATTTATTTTAAAGCAATATTATTATACTCTGACACACACAGGCACTAAAACAAGTACATTATTATGTTATTAGTCTTATCTAATAGACCTATGCTTGAAAATAGTCCCAAGCTAGTATTTATAATTATTGAAGTAATACATACGCGCATGGAGGTGTGTGCTGTCTTCAAGAGCGCAAAGTCTGGTATGCGAAAATGAAAAATTTGCACCTCGGGTTGGGACTGAATTCAGTACCTTGCGCATAAACGGTCAATGTACTATGTCATAAGACTAAAACGCGTGATTTTCGACAAAAACCATTCATGTTATATTTCTATTATAACGAGCGTCTAAAATAACGTTTGTCTGTAATCAGCCATTTGGGTAAGCTACCTTATTGTGCTTTTGTCCGTTAGCACCGATGGCAGCCATGACTCTTTAACATAAGTAACAATGTTCGTTCGCAAATTACCCATTGAGCAATTGCATAGTGTATTTTAGTATTTATGAATTTATGCAAAACAATTCATTAAGAGTTTGCCTCAGTATGAGTAATGTCAACAAAGTATGCGAACGTGTCGAAACACCTGCCACGGGCTTTGTAAAATGCAACGAATACCAATTGAAGGTTTTGTGTGGTAAATGTTCACTATTCTTGTTAATGAGTAACATTAAGCGTATTCACCGTTATTTTGTATTGTTAACCTTTGTTAGAATGACTAAGAAAAGAATTAATGCCAAAGGGTTTAAATAGAGCAAGAAAACGCCCAGTCAGTAGTTGGACTCGGGACGCGGAACCAGAGTGACGTGCAAGTCAGAAAAGGAGCGCATTGTTAAGGCTTTAGCAAACAAGTGTTGTGGCGTTGTTATATATATATAGTTCAAGTTAGCACTAATAAAATATAGCAAAGTTCATCAAAGTTGGATTGTTTTAATACTGTGTAACGACTGCGGATAACAGTATTATTTCACTGGTGGAGATCAGCGGACGATTCCGAAAAAACAAAGGTACTGTACACATTTTGTTTTGCTATGCCTACGCAAGCCATGAAAACCAGAAGCGGCCTTATCACGGAACTCCTCAATGCACCTCAAGCTGGTTCCATTAATGCGTCGTTCGACGAGGCATTTGACCCCTTCTCTCCAAGGGCTCAAAGCAGGACACCGTCAAACCCAGTCTTTTCTACACCTTCCAGTAACTCGGGCGGGACTAGACCTAGAACTGCGCGACATCAGGAACACCATTTTCCTCCCGTATCAAGCACGGTCGCTACAACCTCCATTACTACAACGGTAGCGTCATTACCTTCGGCAAAGTCCACAAAATCGGTAACGGCAAATACATCTGTCATGTCACAACGTCTTTCGCCAACTGCGCCAATTCCTGTGCTAGACTGTTCCGTTCAAAACACGCCGAATCACAGTTCGGGAGCAAAGTCTATCCTTAAGGCGAAAATAGACAGTACGCTAACTCCAAAACCATTCCATGGGACGGAAGGGGAAGATTTTGAAATTTGGCTGCGGCGTTATGAAAAATATTCTGAACTTTTAGGACACGGGGAGGAGGAAAAGGGAGCTCTGATGCCCCTATATTTAAGGAGCCGCGCCGAGATATTTTATTACGATCTCGACCCAACCACACGAGACTCTAACCACTTGAAAGACAATTTTGGAAGACAGAGCAACTACATTTTGGACCAAGAACTGTATAACAGAAATCAATTACCTGGGGAATCAGTCGACACCTATGCGGCGGCCATCCACTAATTGTGTTCCCAATTAAAAATGTCGCAACGCCTGAGTCCATTCATACGGGGTTTGCTTAGCCCAATTAAGACATACGTTATGTCAAACCGCCCTGAAACAATAGAGGACGCCGAAAAAATAGCGAAACTTTGGGAGCAGATGCAGCTGTTACAACAGCCACAGGTTGCCGCTATTGGAGTAAGTACAGACATTGCCTCAAGGATGATAGCACAAATGACAGCACTTTAGGATCGCTTATCTAGAATCGAGGCTGTTCGGAGGCCCCATAAGCCCCGCCCATCCAATCAGCCATGGAGAGATCGCCGCAACCGGGATCGCAGACCAACTTGCGATAAATGTCACAAGCCTGGACACTCTGCAGGTGACTGTCGCTCAGAGCCAAGCGGACCCCAATGCTACAACTGCAACAAGGTGGGTCACTTCAAGCGCGACTGCATAGCACCTAGAAGAAACAACCGAGACTTCCGCCCCCAGCTGCAGGGAAACTAAAAAGGACTTCGCTTCGTGAGGGGCAAGGGGAGTCCTTTGAGTATGGTAACCAACCCTCATATTATATGTCACCAAATAAGGTACCTTCTGTTCTCACCAATAGCTCCAACTCAATTTACGTTAGTATTTTAGGTCATACGGTACGTAGTGTAATCGATACAGGGGCAGACGTTTCAGTAATAAATGCGGATGTTTTTGAACGTCTAAATCATAACGGTAACATCAAGTTGGAGACTAACACAAAACTCCAAGTCAGAGGTGTAGGGGGCTCCATACTAGACTTAGAAGGTCTCGCATGGATCCCAGTGAAGATCGGAAAAACAGAATTCAACCACCCATTTTATGTTCTTAGAAACATTTCTTATGAACTCATCATTGGAATTGATTTTATGAACATAAATCAAGCTGTGGTAAGTTTTCAAAATGGTACATTTCATGTTAAAAATGACAAAGTTAAAATGTGTGACGCTGATTTCTTTTTTCCCAGCCTGTCCATAATTAATAGAAACACGGTTGAGTTGCCACCCCTTGCTCAGACAATTATTCAGACGGATATATACGGTTCGGAAAAGGAATTAACGAACAAAAGTGACATAGGGATAGTAGAACCAAACACAAACATTAGTCTAAGGAAAAATATCTTGGGGGCTAAGGCATTTGTTTCGACATCCGACAAAGCGATTCCAATGATTTTTCTAAATTTGAACAAAGAGCCAGTAACCTTGTTTAAGGGCAGTGTTTTGGGGAGACTTACTCAGTTAGAGCCAAACCCTTCAATAGCAGTTTTGGCAAAAGAGCACGAAGATGACAAATTCTTATCGTTTACACCAGGGTCTAAACAGCCAGTGCGCAAAGACAAGCCCGATGTTGATCTGAGTCAATCTGACCTTTCAAACGAACAAAAGAAAAGCCTTGAAGGTTTGTTAATCAAGTACAGGGATGTTTTTGCTAATTCTATCGAAGAGATAGGTAGAACAGGTAAGCTAAAGCAGGAAATCGACACAGGTAACAGTAGACCAATCCGACAACGACCATATCGTGTATCGCCTAAAAACAGGCAGGAAATTGACAATCAGGTTGCCAAAATGCTTGATCAGGGCATCATGCGTAAAAGCAGTTCACCTTGGGCTTCTCCAGTTATTCTAGTCTCAAAATCTGACGATACCCAACGTATGTGTATTGATCTTCGCAAGGTCAATGCAGTCACAAAGAAAGATTCGTACCCTCTCCCGCGTATCGACGATACTCTTGATGCTGTAGGTCAGGGCAAGGCGAAGTACCTGTCAACCTTGGACTTGATGTCTGGGTACCTACAGGTAGAAATGGACCCAGAAAGTCGGGAGAAAACTGCCTTTATAACACATTCGGGACTCTATGAATACAACACTATGCCATTTGGTGCCTCCAACGCTCCGGCGTTATTTCAACGTCTGATGAATACTATTCTAGGTGACCTCCAATTTAAATTTTTGCTGATTTATCTCGACGATATTGTCGTGTTTTCTAGCAACTTTGAGCAACACTTAGAGCACCTAGAAGCAGTGTTTAAAAGGCTGCGAGCCGCAGGACTTACACTCTAATCAAAAAAGTGTAATTTTGCACGCAAGCAGGTAGACTTTCTTGGACACGTGGTGTCGGCGGAAGGCATAAAGCCCAACCCAGCCAAGGTAAAAATAATGGAGTACCCCGCGAAAGAAGCCGAAAGATGTTAGGGCATTTCTAGGCTTATGTAATTATTACCGAAGGTTTGTGAAAGACTTTGCAAAAAAGGCATCGCCTCTTGTGCGACTCACTCGCAAAGATGTACCTTTTAGTTGGGACTCAGATTGTCAAAAAGCCTTTGAAGACTTAAAGCATGTTCTAACGTCGGACCTCATTCTAGCATTGCCTGACTTCTCAAAGGAATTCATTTTGCAAACAGACGCGTCACTTGAAGGAATAGGTATGGTACTTAGCCAAGTAGTCGATGGTAGGGAACGACCCATAGCCTTCGCAGGAAGGGACCTCACTCCAGCCGAGCGGAATTATTCCACAACCGAAAGGGAATGTCTTGCAGTAGTTGAAGGCATTAAAAAGTTTGAGCCTTACATGCATTCAAACCCGTTTACTGTTATTACGGATCATGCAGCTCTCAAGTGGCTGATGAACATAAAGGACCCTAAAAGCAGGTTAGCTAAATGGGCCCTCACTCTTCAGGCATACGACATGAAAATTTTACATCGGGCAGGTATTGTCCATGGCAACGCAGACGCTCTGTCTCGTCTCAAGTACGGCCGTACGGTCTGTAGCATTTCGACTCGAGACCTTGTGCCTCTAACAGATTTAGCTGTAAAGCAACGGGAAGATAGCGAGCTTAGGGATATGATCGAGTACCTGATAGAAGATACACTACCAAGTAATAATAAGAAAGCTAGGCATATCATGTTAACTGCCCAAGATTACACCATAAATGAGTTCGATGAACTTGAACACATTGGAAGGATCAAGGTAGGTAGATCAGGGCAATACAATATCGTACACCACATAGTAATCCCTAAATCGCTTCGTGCGGAAATCCTCACCGCCTGTCATGATAGTCAAACAGGTGGTCATTTCGGCATTGACAAAACATATCAGACAATGAAGGAAAGATATTTTTGGAGAGGTATGTTTCAGGATGTAGAAAGGTGGGTAAAGTCTTGCTCGGCGTGCTCAATGAAAAAGAATCCAAAAGTAAAAGCTAGGGCCCCATTAGTTCCAATACCTGTCACAGGACCATTCCATAGGGTTGCAGTCGATGTCTTAGGACCACTGCCAGTTACTAACTCTGGGAATAAGTATATAGTCGTGTTTTCGGACTACTTAACAAGATGGCCGGAAGCTTTTGCGGTTAAAAGGGCAGATGCTGAAACAATAGGTAAGCTGCTTTACGACGAAATTATTTGCAGGCATTCTTGCCCACTATCATTGTTAAGCGACAGAGGTGCCAATTTCCTGTCTAAAGTTGTGAGCGAAACTTTATGGGCATTACTAAATCAAACACTAGTGGTTATCACCCACAGTGCGATGGGGTAGTTGAACGATTCAATCGCACGCTTACAACAGCATTATCGATGTACACAAACTCAAACCAAACAGATTGGGACACATTCATTCCATCAGTTCTTTTTGCATACAGGATTTCTCCCGCAACTCAGGGCACTTTGCATTCACCGTTTATGCTGCTATATGGGAGAAACCCACGGCTTCCCATCGATACTAAACTGATTAAACCAAAGCATTTTACAAAGTCTATCGATGAACATCTCGCAAAAACAATTGTCAAACTAGAGGTTCTTCATGACACGGCCAAATCAAATATGGAAAAGGCCCAAAAGTCGTACAAAGAATATTACGACAGAACAGCTAAAAACCCGTCCTTTCAAATTGGTGATCTAGTTTGGGTGTACACTCCAAAAACAAGAAAAGGGTTAACAAAAAAGTTAGCTCATTTATGGCACGGACCATTCCAAATCGTTGGCAAAGTAACTGATGTTACGTTTAAGGTTAGAACAAGAGATAATCGTTCAGTTCCAAAATCAATACATGCAAACCGTCTGAAGCATTATTATAGTCAGGACGCACGTCCTCAAATGCAAATCAGACAAATCGATGAAAATCAGGAGCTCTCAGAGACCGATCTTCCTGAGGACAGCTTTGAGCAGCACTCCAAAATAGTGGATAATGCTGTGGCAGCAGATGATGCACCCACTGACTCGTCGAATCCAGAAGGATCACACATGGCTGAAAAGATATTTTATGTCGAAAAAATAACAGGACACAAAACAGTTAAAGGTGAAAAATTTTATAGGATCAAATGGCTAGGCTATGGTGATAAGGACTCCACCTGGGAGCCGCAGCATCACATTAACGATGCCTTAATTAAAGCTTACCATGAAACTGGTAAGCGAAAAACAAGAACTAAACGAAGTTAGAATTTTTGTGCTTTAGGAAATGGTTTGTTATCAGTCCAATGTGTTGTAAAAGGTAAAATTATTCTCAGATAGATTATTATTTACCGTCAGTAGGAGTTAAAATTCGGTCTTGTGGTATGTCCTCTCAAACTGCTTTTGGCCAGAGGGAGTCTTCAGGTGCTTGGAAACGTGTCTTTCTCCCAACTATGTGCTGATTGCTTACCTTCATTGGTCGGCATCAGCACATGCAAAGCATCAGTTGCTTACCTTGAGTGGTCGGTTCTTGTTGTTCCATTTTCTCGTTAACCGGTGACGAGAAATCGGTGGTGAGATAGATTGACATTCAGTCGCTTGATTCCCTCGGTTCATTGTTGTTTGCAGATGTGGACGTTACTCATAATACTGATGACTGCACGGCTCACTTGGGGAAAAACAGTGGTGCAGCATAATTACGGTGTGGTTTTTAATCGCGTCGGTGGCATTTCAAACGGAGCCAGCTATTGGCGACACACCTTCGCGCTGCCTTGGCTCAACGTTAGCCATCCGGCTCAATTGGAACCGCAGGGAGGTAACCACTTTTGCGGTATGGTGGAAGAGGCCAGTGTGAGACTAGTTGACCACCACTCCGAGGTATATGTAAAAGTCTTATCTGACATGGCAACAATCAGAGAAATGATTCCGGTTTCCATGGATGGAAAACAGAAAAGGGACGCCTGGTTCCCTTGGGTTGGTCGCGTTGCATCTAGTTTGTTTGGTGTAGTAGACCAGGAAGATGCAGAGAAGATGGCGACTCATGTGGATGTTATAGAGAAAACGGTTGATTTATCGACCAACGAAATAACCAGACTCAGTAATGATTTAAGTTCGTTTATAAACACAACTAACGAACGTATTGGTAACGCTATGTTAGCTACGCAAAACAACCATAATCTTATTCTTATGTTAGAGCAGCAACTTGATCAGTTAGGTAACACGATTCGTGATCAGTTAGAAATAACATTTGAATTTTTTCAACGTTTCTCAAGACACATGTCAGATCTTGATTTAATAGAAAATGAATCCGAAAATTGGGTGCTCGCAATGCAGACTCTATTAGAAGGATATCTACCTATTACATTGGTAAAACCTACCCAGATTATTAACGTTTTAGAAAACGTTGCGTCAGTCCTCGCAAAAGAACACCCCAACTTCCACTTAAGTCATCCAGTTTCGGACATTGGTTATTACTATTCGGCTAGGGATATTGTCTTTACCAAAACGGAACGTTATCTTTATATCTCAATTAAAATCCCTCTTACGTCTTCGGCAACTTATTTTGATTTATATAATGTTATATCACTACCAATCCCACTCAACGCCAGCACGACAAATACAACAAAGGTAGTTAACCTACCTGAATATTTCGGTATCACTCGTGATGGTGCATATTACACAGAGTTCAATAGTAACACGTATTCAAATTGTCAAGGCAAGGAAATTAAGCAATGTAGTGTGGTATTCTCCATGAAAAATAGAGAAATTTATTCGTGTGCCTCTGCATTATACTTTGATTTACCTAATTATGTCCTTGATAAATGTGATATAAGGTACCAATCAAACAGCCTTTATGAGGGAGCTGTTGACCTGGCAGCAGGAGATTTCTTAGTTTCTGGTTATGAACGATCGTGGTCAATGATATGCGAGGGAAGTGTCCCTCAAACCATTCCTGGTTGTACGTTCTGCGTAGTAAAATTACCTTGCGGCTGTGGTTTACGCAGTGGAACCTTCATGATTCCACCAAAGATAACAACTTTTCAATCACAGAAAGAACCAACATACTTACACCCCATTAATTTACCAGTGCTCCATTCCATCTACCCACAACACGATAAATCCCAAATAACGGGTAAGTCCATTTTCACTGAACCGCCTAAGGTAACAATTCCAGCATTTAAACTCAAATCAGACAACTGGTCCGACATCGCGGCAAAAGATAAGGCATATTCAATTGCATTTCAGTCTCTAGCTAATGCTATAGAGAATGATAAGGCATTGTATGTTTCAAAAGTGGATAAACTGGCCGAACAACCTAAGATTGCAAGCAAGAAGGGTACTAACTATTTCATTGATAATAGCATGCAGTGGATTGCCTTCGTTATTCCCACTTGCATTAGCGTTATGAGTTTGACTGTATCTATTTACGTTTTTGTCAGGAATAGGAATGCTATGTAAGCTTTCGTACCCGTGGCCCAGTCTTTTCCCATGGGATTTGCATATGTGCTACATGCCAACAATACCGTTGAATTTAAACCACAAGTAATCAACGAAATTGTAAAGAACACCGAAAAGGTAGTTGAAGCTATTGAAATAGACGCAGTTATTATATATTTGTCGTTTTCTATTGTTGTTGGAATGTTGCTTGCGAAAATTGTTAGGCTGGTATGGAACTATGCTCGAACGAAACAGAAAGGTGGCACTCGAGGGAAGCGACCAACTGTTACCTCGCAAGCTCATGCTGCAACAGCAAACAGAAACCCACGGCGCCACACACACCCCTTGATATCGCCGTGCGAACGTGAAACCTTAATGAAGCGAGTTAGCATGTTGGAAGCTGACCCTCTGGATCAACATTTTTTTTTCTTTTTACACCTTCATCTGTCTATTATCAGCATACCCTCGATATTTGTACTGTTTTGTGTGTTGTGGTTTAGAAGTATTTTTTTCTGTTTTGATGTTTTTTCTTGTGTATTAAAGCAAAGTCAACGAATGTGTGTCATGGTACAGGTCTTTAACTATAACTTCCAAAAGTATGTCATCCGTTTTCCTTCTTTGTAAACTGGGACGTTTACTTTTAAAAAGAGGGGGGTGATGTCATAAGACTAAAACGCGTGATTTTCGACAAAAACCATTCATGTTATATTTCTATTATAACGAGCGTCTAAAATAACGTTTGTCTGTAATCAGCCATTTGGGTAAGCTACCTTATTGTGCTTTTGTCCGTTAGCACCGATGGCAGCCATGACTCTTTAACATAAGTAACAATGTTCGTTCGCAAATTACCCATTGAGCAATTGCATAGTGTATTTTAGTATTTATGAATTTATGCAAAACAATTCATTAAGAGTTTGCCTCAGTATGAGTAATGTCAACAAAGTATGCGAACGTGTCGAAACACCTGCCACGGGCTTTGTAAAATGCAACGAATACCAATTGAAGGTTTTGTGTGGTAAATGTTCACTATTCTTGTTAATGAGTAACATTAAGCGTATTCACCGTTATTTTGTATTGTTAACCTTTGTTAGAATGACTAAGAAAAGAATTAATGCCAAAGGGTTTAAATAGAGCAAGAAAACGCCCAGTCAGTAGTTGGACTCGGGACGCGGAACCAGAGTGACGTGCAAGTCAGAAAAGGAGCGCATTGTTAAGGCTTTAGCAAACAAGTGTTGTGGCGTTGTTATATATATATATAGTTCAAGTTAGCACTAATAAAATATAGCAAAGTTCATCAAAGTTGGATTGTTTTAATACTGTGTAACGACTGCGGATAACAGTATTATTTCAACTATTCATTGTTGCCACCGCAACTACCCCTTCCCCCGAACGTTTTGGAAAAGGATGACTGGGGTAACTGTAATACTATTGTTAGTGTTACAACTATCCACCCTTGGGTATTGTTTACTGAATACGTTCTATCTGGTCATGTGACCATGTGACGTAATAACCAGAATGGCTCGGATGTAAATAAAGGTTTCAACCTAAATCTAGTCGCATCATTCAATAACA
Organism: Protula sp. h YS-2021; assembly: GCA_949752745.1. Lineage (NCBI taxonomy): Eukaryota > Metazoa > Annelida > Polychaeta > Sabellida > Serpulidae > Protula > Protula sp. h YS-2021. The sequence continues at coordinate 5,901,720 of OX457027.1, forward strand.
CAACATGGTGGCAGCGGTGGGATTGAAAGTGTTTAAGTGCGCAGACTGTCTTTGGACGGCTTCCCGTGTTCGTGCCTTGTCTATGGCGTCTTGAAGTTTCAGATCTTTCTCACTCTGCAACTGATGTCTCTGATTCCAGCAACCATGCGATCACGTAACAGTTCTTCTTTCATGGCGCCATAATTGCACTTTTCAATCTGGATCCACAAGTCTTTTATGAAGTTGTCTACCGTTTCATCAATGCCTTGACAACGATTGCTAAATTTGACACGTTCAAACACCAGGTTTTTCTTCCCACTGAAGTGAGATTCAAATCTGTTTTTCACTGTCTGGTACGATTTCATCTCATCACTGGATAACTGAAAACTGGTTAAAATGTCTTCTGCTTCGATACCCATGCAGTATACTAGGGTGTTTACTTTTTCTTCATCATCAGTTATTTTGGCAGTAGCTAGATACCGCTCAAAACGAATATGCCATCGGCCCCACTCCTCTGGCTTCTTGAAATCGAACGTTTGAGGGGCGGGAATTGCGTTTGTTGCCATTTCTTCTGTTTGTGGCGTTGAGTGCAATAAATTTGTAAGTGAGTTGAATCACTGGTCCTACATATCTCTTTCAGCGTGGTCACCGCTGCCACCATGTTGTGTTATTGAATGATGCGACTAGATTTAGGTTGAAACCTTTATTTACATCCGAGCCATTCTGGTTATTACGTCACATGGTCACATGACCAGATAGAATGTATTCAGTAAACAATACCCAAGGGTGGATAGTTGTAACACTAACAATAATATTACATTAAAAAAAAATAAAATAAAAAAAAAATAAAAAAAAAAATAAAAAAAGATCAGTCAGAATTGAGTAAAGTATTTTCCAATGCTTATGCTTCTTAATGTTCTTTCTACTATTATGTTTCTTTTTTTTATCATTTAACGGAAATGTACTTTAATGCTAATGCTGCTCCGCAAGAAGTTAACATTCATCAACAGTTCAATCATTTTCGTACTCAGTTATCGCTCTGTGTAAAATTCAAACCAGTAAAACGTTTAAAAAGTATTGAAAGTTTAGTAAGTATTCTTTGAATGAAATAAAGTCGTGTATTGTTTCAGTAAAGCATTATCTAATGCCTTTTTGCTTAAGAAAAGGAGATGTAATATTATTGTTAGTGTTACAACTATCCACCCTTGGGTATTGTTTACTGAATACGTTCTATCTGGTCATGTGACCATGTGACGTAATAACCAGAATGGCTCGGATGTAAATAAAGGTTTCAACCTAAATCTAGTCGCATCATTCAATAACACAACAGTAACTGGTGCTTCTGGTACTTAGTGTTGTGTTGCTAGCCTAACACAATTCTTCAGCAAAATCCTTCCTTTATGGTTTTCAGAAATTCAAATACGATGTGTATATTCCTCAGTTGTTGGTTGCCTATCATGATGACAGCCACGTGCGAGCCCATTCTGTACTTTACTGTGTTTAATTTGACTGGTATGTCTCAAATGTTTTGTTGGAAGTATTTGGTGCAATGATAAAATTACGCAAGTGGGTGGACTAATGTAAAAGCTCTTCCAGGCCATGTAGCATTACAAGCATGAGCCTGAATGCCGAGTGCAAAACAGCAAAATCAACTGGAATGGTGAGTGCATGCTCAGTCAGAATGAATGAGAAATTAGCATGACACAAATGAGTCTTAAATCGGCACAGTAAATACGATATGTGTATTCTTTGCCTCAGCTCCATTGACAATCCACTTCGTTTTATATCGAGACCATAACAGGAACTAAAACTAACACTAACACTTCAGCTTAGAAGTTCATGTTATAAAACCAGAAAGTATAGAGGACTTGTAAATCAAGGTCAAAATAGTTAATGTCTAGAAGTGCGTTGCTACCCGTTAATTAATGGTCATGATTTGTTTGTTTGGTATTTAACGTGGCATTCACCAACTAAGATGGATATCTTAAGATGTCCTTGCTAAATGAACAAGTGGCAAAAAAGAAGGAAGAATGAAGAAATTGTAAAAGAAGAGTTAGAAATAAAGAAATTCCGATTATTCGCCTCTTACTCCATGAACGGAACATAAAGCAGTAGGCGTATTGTTAAGATTCCCCCAATCCACAGGGCAATAAAAGCCACGAAAACAACACCAAGAGTGCTTACTGGAACCTTAGTCCCACTAGACCCTTTCTGTCTTCCTAGGTCAGAAAGGGCTATAGTTCCTGTAATAGAAATGACCATTGATCTCAATTTTCGAGGCCTTGGATCTTTCGGCGCACGCTCCAGGACACCGAGGCTCGAACTAGCAGGCTTTTTGTCTTAAAAACACACTGAGAAGTATCGTGGCGCATTATTTTCGACCTCAGCCAAACTATCAAACTTGAGCAAAGAGTGGTGTTGCAACTGCAGATTTATTGTTGTTGCGGGCGATAATGGGGGATTCTATATCCTGATCTAAAACCATCTATTTTCTCATTATAAAATGGTTATTTGACCATAAAAATTGTGCGCCATAATTTATAAATGGGTTATTTATGTGATGCACCCTTTCTAAAACAACGCCATTGGCCCCAGTCGTGCGCAGAGATTGGCAAAATTGAGATCAATTACATGTTATAATATAGGAACTATAGCTCTTGCTGGGAAGGAAGCAAGAGTCATCTAGGACTACTTGAACCACGGAGTTTAAAGCACTCAACGTTTATCACAAAAGGGAGATTGTTTCGGAACTGATGTTGGTATCTGACTACTTTTAAGCCTATGATTACAATCTGTACATGCACTGATGAAATGTAATGTGAACAGTGAAAAGGAAGGAGTGTTGTATTTGTTTATGTAAAAGCTTGTGTTTTGGAAGTGAAATTAACGTTGTGGTCTGGTGTCATATAAAAATATTAGTGCTGGATGTCGCAAAGACAACTTTATTAGCTCTTTATGAATGATGACCGCTAAGTTATTTTTAGAAGCATTGTATGGTCTGAATATGCAAATGCCGTAGCTACTATTGTTCTAAGGCAGTTCTCAAATTATGGCACCATTTTCGTTTGACCAACAGGAGGATGAAAGTTGTCGTTTCGGCACCTATTTCGGCCCAGATTTTCAAAACCTGATTGTAAGCATTTTCAAAGCCTCACCTAATGAGTGAACTGGTACATAAGTTTTAAGGCCATCTATCCACGTGTTGTTTTATTTTGATTATTTTAATGTCAGGTTTTGTTTATTATGTCTCCCCGACCAAGGGGAGACATATAGTGTTTGTACGTTCTGTGTGTGTGTATGTGTGTACGTGTGTGTGTGTGTCTGTGTGTGTGTGTCAGTCTGTTGTGAACAAAGTGTTGTGTGCAAGATATCTCGAGAACGAAACGTCGGATCGACTTCAAACTTGATCAAATTATTCCTTGGTAAGGTCGGACGGTTCTATCAACTTTTGACGCATGTCACGTGATTAGGACAAGCGTATGACGTCATTACGTAAAAATCTTGTGTGCGAAGCCACTGAACATCGGAGAAAGTTGAAACTTGGTGGGATTGTTGCTTGGTTGGTCCGAAATACTCTGTAGATTTTTTTGCGAGTAGAACGAACGAATGCGGCGTATGACGTCATCACGCAGAATATGTGTATATTTTGAACAAGATCTTGTGTGCAAAATATCTCGATAACGGAATGTACTATCGACTTCAAATTTTATATCAATATTCCTTGGGTCAGTCGTCGGGTTCTGTCAATTTTTAGCGCATGTCAGGTGATTAAGGCAGGCGTATGACGTCATTACGTAAAAATCTTGTGTGCGAAATTTCTCAGCCGCTGAACATCGGAGAAAATTGAAACTTGGTGGGATTGTTGCTTGGTTGGTCCGAAAGACTCTATATATTTTTTTTCGCGAGTAGAACGAACGAATGCGGCGTAAGACGTCATCACGTAAAATATGTATATATTATAAACAAGGTCTTGTGTGCAAAATATCTCGATAACGGAAAGTCCTATCGACTTCAAATTTTATATGAATATTCCTTGGGTCAGCCGGACTGTTCTATCAATTTTTGGCGTGTCACGTGATTAGGGCGGGTGTACGACGTCATTACGTAAAAATCTTGTGTGCGAAATTTCTCAGCTGTTGGACGCCGGAGAAAGCTGAAACTTTGGATTATTGCTTGGTAGGTCCGAAAGAAACTCTAAATATTTTTCACGAGTAGAGCGAACGAAAGCGTCGTATGACGTCATCGCGTAAAATGTGTATATTTTGAACCAGATCTTATATGCATAATATCTCGATAACGGAAAGTCATATCGACTTAAAATTTTATATGGATATTCCTTGGTTCAGTCAGACGACTGTTTCAACTTTTGACAGGTAAAAAGTTATCTGTTCTTTAGCAAAATATCTCGACATCGGAAAGTCGGATCGACTTTAAATTTGGTGTAGTTATTCCTCGGATAGGTCACACGGTTTTATTAAACATTATTAAACTCGTATAGAAAATCAAGAAAGGTGCATAACGTCAACAGCCCCCACCCAACCCTAACCTCCCCATGTTTGGCTGCTTTGTTATCTATGCATGGGTGTTAACTGCGCTGGGGATTTCGGAAGATTTTACCGAAGATTCTCTAGTGTTCCTGCATTCTTTAGAAAGCTTCAAAACAGTAACAGCATTATTGTCGGTCCATTGCTATTTGTTATTGCCTGATATTGAGCTTTTTGTGCATTTCTCATCTGTGGTTGTTACGTAACATCCACTCAGTCAGGGGTCAGTGTCAGTTGCGGTGCATGATGGATCGTTATCTACGAGGTCATGGAATGCTATTGTCGTATTATAGCTCTAAGCAGCTCTAGCTATTGATTTTTTTCGCCGCATACTTGATTAAGTTGCCAAGATGTGCTATATATAGGAGCCATGCTGTATCGATTAGCGTTGTGTGCAGAAGCATTTTTCGCTATTAAATTGGGTCGTCTGATATCTTGTGTTATGAGGAGCAGCTCACCATTTTGCCTACGAAATCCCTCCCCCTTCTCCCAACGAGGTGCGTCATCTCTGATGCGCAGTTATGAAGAATGCCTTCCTAGTGCTATTTGGCCGATGGGAATGTGCGAAGACAAGGTAGTCTATCATGGCTATAACCACACTTAGGGTACAGACTGTTACCGTTGCCTTGGGTAAAACAGTTAGAGTTGTGTTTATAGTCGGACCTACAGTAAATAGCTGAGTGGCGGGGGGGGGGGCGTGTGGAGGATGATGGTTAGCAAAAAAAAAATCCCGACCACCTTCAAGACCCGGATAAAAAGATGTAAGGTAAGAACCGTTTGTCGTGACCCCTTCCACATTCAGGTAAAAAGACGTACGGTAAAACCTTCCTGTCTTGACCATCTTCCAGACCCGGATAAAAATGTAACGTACAGTAAAACTGCTATAGTGACCAACTTCAGATCTGGATAAGAGGGGCCTACAGTAAAACCCGTTTTAACGACCACCTTTCAGACTCCGATGAAAAAAGATGCTCATTTATATCTGTTTTAGTGACCACCATCTGTTTGGTTTATTTTATGATTTTTACAATGAATGAAGGTTATGTTTGCAGAAAGGAATATTTTGTTTCAGTTTGAGGGGGGGGGGGGTCATGGGTTTAGTCGGGGAGACATTTGTTTTTGTTCACAAAAACAAGAAACTTAAGTAGGTATCGATTGAAAGTGTGTAATATAAGCCTGCACTCTTATGTTTTGTGTGCACTGGCCGCTCTAGTTCGCAAATTATGTTTCGGCCATTATGAATTCTGGGAGTAAATTTGTCATGTCCGCATAAAAGACGAGAACGGCTCAATTTATATTTACTTTACATTTAATTCTGTCATCAAAAGTATCAATGTGAATAATGCCAAAAAATGTGTAAAAGGAAAAGTAGGTATGCACAATCTGATTTGTGTGAATGGCGTATAATTTTAGTTTTGTACAAGATATAATTTAATGAGGTG